>JAUMJM010000035.1:32500-659642 GCA_033558235.1 Neomorphus geoffroyi
GCAATCTGTTATAAAGCATGTGCACTTTGAAGGAAAAGATAACAGAAATACCAGGGCAAGGAGAAAAAGGTCTATTCATTCACGCTTAAAAAGGTTTTGCTTGAGTCTGCAATCTTATCATTGTTAAAGGTTTCTTAGTTCTGCTGCAGGTTGGATGACTTTAACAGCTTGTCTTTTTAATATTGGTAATAACGAATGAACTTGGATTTGCTTCCATTACTGCACAGCTTTTCTTCTTGCGTTGAAAGGCATTCAGAAGGACCTTAGTTCTGCAGGTTCACCCATGTGGTTAAACATTTCTACTCCTAGGAACCTACCATGGGGACATTCCGCAGGAAGTTATGCATTTGTTATAATTTTTGCTATATATACAAATTTAGTTAGTTAAGCATGCACAGCTCCTTGCTGCCAGTGTTTAGCTCTTTGTAGGTATAATATGATTATATGGAAATTCACAGGCTGGCTTTTGAAAGCTCCACAATTGCATGTTATTGCCATGTATGTACAAGTTTGCAAAGTTTTCTAATACATACAATGACTTGCAAAACCGAAGGAATTGAAGAAAATTTGCACATAGCCAGGAGAGTGGGTCTCTGGAGCGTGACTACAGGTACAGATGAAGACAACTGAGAGTGTGCTCTGCCTGTGTTCATAGGTGACCAGACACAAGTTAGCTCTAAACTTGCATGGTGCCCTGTTTGAGCTAAAAAGCATTGCTGAGAGACAAATCACCAAGCTTGTGCAGAGCACTATGCTAATGAAGCAATATGGATTTCAGATGAGCACTGGCTTACATCTAACTTGTCAAAAGCACATGCAGAGCTCACTCTTATCTCTCTAGCTTTCCTCTGTAGACTTGTCCTTACTTTACATATTGGATGACAACCATTAACATCTATTACGGTGTGCTTTTGTGTGTGTGTAGGTTAAAATATGCGTTGACAAGAGGGTGAAAAAAGGATTGCCAGAGAAGTGGAAAAAATGCCAAAGAATACAAAGTTTTGAATTCTCAACATAAGCTCTATCCATTTCTACTTTAGCATAGACCGTGAACTATGGGAAGAACTGATGCAATTTAAATGCTGACAAGAAGGCTGGAGATTTATGCAGTAGAAGCAGGCAGAAGGGGTAAAGGTTCTTAAGTGAATATTAATTTGAGCACGGGTGAGTACATTTTAGGAAAATGTTGGCACCGTCAGGTTGTTAGATGTCTCAGGTTTTATTCTGGGCCTAAAGATTCAGTCTGCTTATGGAAATACAGCTCATTAGTTGATAGAAGAAACTTTGATGAGTGACATGGCTGCATAAAATGACCTTCAAGGATCTCTCACTTTGACTACAGGTGTTTACACAGCAGTTAATCCAAGCTTTCCGTATTGCAGGAGCTTGGTTTTGTCACAATTGATGCTGAGCTATTTCCACAACATATTATAGCAGGCAAAATACTTTCTTCAGCTTTGAAGCTGGAAACACATCTCTTGTTTTGCTTTCAGCCTGTTCATATTGGAGAGCAATGCTGTATACAAACATACAACATCTTTCATGGGTGCTTGTTAAAGAGTCAGTCATGCACCAACATTCACCCTAAACCCTTTTTGTTAATATTACAGACAAAGGTGAAGAATCTGATATCAAAGAAGGCCCAGTTCAGTATGGCATGCTACTCTGCCTCATACTAACTTTAGGAGGAGCTGACATTTTATAGATTTTCTAGCTAGCTGAGCACTGCTACTTAAATTGATCCTTTTTCTTTATTTCATTTGAGATACTGACTACTGCAGATACAGTGGCAGCTAATAAGGTTATCCCGCAATTTCATTTAGTCCTCATCTTAAGAAAACTGGCATACTTAATTATTGCATTCACTTGCTTAGAGGCTGAACTTTCCCTCCCCACACTTTACGCTAAAACTACTGAATGCTCACTTGCATCTATTCTAAAAATAGGATAACCTGTTCCTTGTATGAGACACACAGTTATGCGCAGATTTTTATTTCCCCCTCTTGCCTTTATATGTTTCTGCCCCTCTCATACTTTCTGACCTGCAAGTTAAATCTGGATAAATGTGCTCGAAGATCTTAGACTAAAAATACTTTCTTCCAAGTCTTAGTCAAGAAGGCAGCTGAATAAAGGAAAGTCTTATGGATGCCCCAACCAAGAAAAAGGCTGTAGCATGACTTCTCACTTTATTGAATACAGAACATCCTACGTGGAAGGTAAGTTCCTGTTCTACGAAAAACTTTCACTGGCACATACAATCATATGGGATGTAAACCCATATCAAACAAGACTGTTGCTACTTCCGGTGTTCACAGAACTTCCACTATTTTCCTATTTCGTATTCTCCATTTCTGAAGTCTTATTGAAATCTACATTGCACAATGATTTTGTAAAGGTTTATCAGCAAACTTTTTGAAATGTTCAATATAATTTTACTGCTGTAAATAAAGGGGATTGTTGACTCTGATCCTCTTAATAAATTGATAAAAACTACAGTGTAACTCTGTGTGTGTTGGAAATGTAAATTCCTTATCTTCAGGAGAGTGTATGAATTCAAAACTGAGGCCTCTGAAGTTTTGTGAAATTTGACTCAGCTGGGATTTTCTGCTAGGCATCAGAAGCTAATTGACTAAGAACAAGTAAGTATTAGACCAGACTGCTCAAAGATTGTGGGGTATCTACTACAGGCAGTAAAGAACAGGTTAGCTAAGCATCTGTCAGAATTGCCTTAGAAGAGCTGAGGAGTAGGAAAGGAAAACAGACTGGCAGACAAAATAATATTTCAAGGTCTGCTGTAGCTCTGTTTTCTAGAATTCTATTAATTGTTTTAATGACTATGTGTCATTCAAACCTTTTTCTAAATCTGCTGTACCAATGTGTGAAAAGCATCCTTTCAACTAGACGGTAAAATCATCAGCTGAGTGTCTTTTTCTAAGAATAGGCAGTGGTCCCAAGCACGGCCTAATCCGATTTCTAAGAATATGCAATGACAGTAGTCTGAAATATGAAAACTCGAATTAAGACTACTGAAGCATGGCTTCTGTAAGCATTTCAGATCAAAACTTGATGTGAAACTCGTAGCTAAACCTTTGACATTTAGTGTATGTTTTATGTTTGTGATAATTGTTATTGTGGCTTTATTTCTTTTTTTTAAGCATCTGACCAAAAATAAAATTTGAAATGCATAAAGTTATTGACAAATGAAGCATTCAGACAATGTACACATGATGGACAAACAGCTACACATATTTTAAAATCTCAAATAAATCAGTCTGCATATAGATAGCATCCACAGCATTGTATTAAGCAAAACAAAACATAAGGCAGCTTTGAAAGCTGCCAGATTCAAAACTTAGGATCAAATTTATCCAACATAAATACATTTTAAATAAATTTTTCTGCAAATAATTATTATTCTTGCTTTACGTTCTTGCAGATGTTGTCCTCCTTACCCTTCAGTTATATTTGGTAACATCAGAAAACTTAGTAAAACAGTACCCTGAATACAGGCATAAAACAGCAGTGAGTTTTCAATATCAATTTGGCTAATGTTTAGAAGTCAAAGAAAACCCAAGTTGAATAGGTAGATCTTGCCTTCTGTTTATGAGTGCACAAGAGGAAGAAGAGGAGAATTGGCATGGCACTCTTCTCCACAAGCAACAGAAAGAGAAATACTAAAGTATGTTTTACTCTGTTTCCATCAAGATCAATTGGATGATTATGATCCTGGGACTAAAGGTGGATAAATGGTAAGAACTGTGGCAAATCTCACTGCTGGTGTCTGTGCTCAAATCATGTGAAGAAAAAAGCATCTGAAGCTGCTGGACACTGGAAAATGCCAGGGAAAGAATTCGATTAACTTCCTTCCTTTGCTTTTTCCATGCAGTTTTAGGACTGCTCAATACTGAGCTTTTAAATAATAGTTTAATGTTAGAGATTTTCCTTTTTCTTTTGTCCTAAACAGACTTATGAAGAACTAAAAGGAATTAAGCTGGATCTGTGGGACTGCTACTGCTGCCAAGGGCTGCACTTAGTGTAGCACATGATGAAGTGTATAAGGTATGCACTTCCCTGTCTAAATTTCCTCTGCAAGATAGACCTGGCAAAAGACACATTGTTCATCTGGACTCTTTCACCTTGCAACATTTGTTAATGACCATGTGATCACACAATATTTTAACTCCTATAGAAAGGCATTGCCTTATCAAGGGGAAATACTAAGCTCCCCAGTGCAGCTCACACTTCTGCCATTATTTCAAAGAATCTATTTTGCTAAACTATTTTTTTTTTTTAATGCTGGTAACTGATGTGGAAATTGCATAATGGATATTGTATTGTGATTTTATAAATGGCAAATCAAAGATAGAAATCCTAATACATAAGAAACACAAAAGGGAACAATATTTTTCCTTTATTTCTTTTCATCAGGAAAAGCAGATGATTTTAGGGCTTCATAAAACTGTTACCTGAGTTCTGAGTTTAATCATATCAGCTTCCATCTGGGAGTTGGATTCATTTAGTTCTTTAATTTCTTCATCTAACTGTTTAATTTCTTCATCATTTTCTATACCTGTGTGATATAAAAATAAAAGGTGTATTAAAATAATTAAGCTTTAAATTAGAGTTCAGTGAATTTTTTATTTCCGTATTTGAATATAAACTTATTTAAAATAGAAGTATGAAAGTAAAAAAAAAGGAAGTGTTCTTCAAACTTCTTTTGAAGTTAAACCAATGTATTTTCCACTACTTTTCTTTTAAAAATTGAAGTAATTTTCCAGCAAGTGTTGAAAATGCCTCCAGGATCAATAAGACACACCTTTTTCTTTTTATGTGTTGACTTAACTTTGTATTATAAGAAATGCACCTGTAGCAACAAATTCTGTTCTAATGTCATATGTAACTTATTTGAAAGCCTGTGTTCACATATAGATCTTCTGAAGGAAAATAAAATAGCTTAATATGCTAATCTTTTCATATTACAGCATTGCCAAAACAATTTGTAATTAATTCAGATTTTTTTCCCAACACAGTGAACTTTTGTTGATGTACTGAGATATATTGTGATTCTGCTGTTGCTTTTAATAATCTAATGGTTCAGAAGGGTATTATTAAGTAATGCTATAAGGAATAATTTGCAAAAATGGAAATTATTTCTGAAGTTCTATGGCATAAACATTTAGAGAACAGAATTTTAAAGTTACCTGCATTTTTAAAGATTAAACCAGGAATAGACCGCATAGGTTGTATTTATTTATCCTTTTAATTACTATAACAAAGCATAAAATAGCCCTAGGAAGAGACTGATCTGTTTTCTCTAAAGTCAAAATCTGAACTCCTACAGCTAGCGGAACTGGTGTTCCCACTCTTGTGTTCTTATTCTAGTATGAATCTTGCATACCTTTTACCAGTGCCTAATCCTAATAGGAGGTGTGTTCCCCTAAGTACCCAAATTTCCATATACCACTCCTTAAGTCATTCTTCCTGGGCACGGCAGATACAGCTTTCAGTACTTCCCAGCTTGTAAAGAAAATGACATCCAGATCTTCCACTCACTGCTTACTAGCAATTGAAAAAAGACAGCCAACGTTTTCACCAGCTGTGCTGGCAATGTGGGCTGGAATGCCTCCTGGACTGTGTTGAAATGCTTTGCGCCTCTCAAACACAGTCAAAATCAGCAATTAAGACAGCATGTGCAGTCACAGACTAAGTGACTGCATAACATTTTCCAAGAAAACTCAGGACTTGGGCATCTCCCAGACAAACCTTTTGTGCATTACTTATTTGAACCGAAGCATTGACATTTTGCTTTTATTGCACTTCAACTATCAGGGTACTATCCTGACTTTCATCCAAGGTAATTTCATCATTTCCCTGCAACTCGAAGTTCCCAGGAAGGACAGCAGATTATTGGAGATTATTGGCTCAAGGCCATCTACATCTGCCAGAAGTCACAGAGCCACAGCTACAAATTAATTCAGGGGAGCTCATGAGGCCTTGACACTTTGGAAATCAACCCTTTTTCTCTTCTGAATCCTGCAACAAAATAAGATCAACTACCCAACTTTGATGAATAAGATGTGATGAATTATAATGGTATATTCTACTTTGAAGTATTTTAGTGTTTCAGATTTATGTAGACACAACTCAGACCAGACTGACCACTCCACTGCTGGCTCAGATTTCCCCAGCCTAAAACCTAGTTTCACTTCTACTTACAGTGAATTCACTATGTATACAAAGATTTATACATTCAGGAAAAAACCCAAATAGAGTACTGCTAACTCTAGTTTACAAAGAAGTAATATTTAAAAAGATAGTGATTAAAAATTTACCATTACTGGCCCGCTGCTTTATTGTTAGCATTTGTTCTCCAGACAGCTTTGCTTTCTTCATTGCTGAAGTAGCTCTGGGGCATCCCGATAAACTGTGAACAGTAAGGAGGTCATTGAAAATAAATCTGTAATCTAAACCTGTAATAAAAACTGCATCAGGGACAAAGTTTTTCTTCAGTGCCTGACACTGAAAGAGTGTGTTAGTCTGAGAAAAAAGGACTTACCAGGAGTGATTTCACGGTTTTATTCTTTCTTCCAAATTCTTTTTGTATAGACAGCTAATACAAAAGTCAGATATATCTTGTAAAACTATAGGCCTAGGAACAACAGCTGAGTTTTCTAAAGATGCAATGCTCTTACTAAAAAGTTTTATTGTAAAAACAGTTGCTGTTTAAGTATTTCCCTTTGAATTTACACGTCCCAATTCTGAATTTCCATCCTTTTAAACTCATATTTTCAAACATGGAACTGAATGCTGAGAGAAGGGGACATGAGCTACCTCTCACATCCAAGTGACTAACTCTTATAAACTATGCTTTTTGTTTGTGAATATCACCTACTGAGCTGGCTAATTTGCCCTTTTCTATATTGTTTCTCAAAAAGGCAGAACTGTGTGTTGGATTTTGTTGAAGTCCAAGAAAAGTCATTCCCATAAAAATTACCTTGCCTTGATGAGGGATATATATCTTTTATAATGTATGTTTGTTACACTTATGAATGTAGATTCAGTTATCTTGCCTCCAATGTTGCCAAAATATTAAGCTTTTAAATTATATCATACAAACTAGTTTGACAGCAGATGCAGTTTTAGCAGATTTATTGTAAAAATAAAAATAATGATCAGACAGTGCTCACTATTTTATAAATAATTGTATACACCAAAGTATCCCCTTTTTCAAAATCCGTTTTTAATGCAGTTACACTTTCACTGGTAAGAGAAAAAAACATATTCAATCTAATTTAATGATCGGAAACTACAGTCTTACTCTGAGCAAGCTTTAGCAGTGACAGGAATTTGGAAGCTTACTAAACAATTTAACTTCAACATTTAAGGTTTCACAGCAATTGAAGCTCATTAACGTCATGCGCTTCTCATTGCATACAGTCATATTTTTCTCTTCAGATCCAAAGGAAGCCTTTTTTTTACATTTTTATTTGTGCAAATAAAATTCAAAGCTAATACTCAAATAGCCTCTGTAACATGAAACAAATTTCTGATTAATGTGGTATATTTGATTAAAAGCATTTATCTAAGACCCAACTTCTTACTAAGTATGTCCTCTAATTTAGGTATGATGTTTAATTATTGAAAACGTTTCTCTGAAAAGCCTGGGCTACTATTATGAAGTGCACCCATCTCAGAAAAAATGTCTAAAAAAAATTCCTTTCCTGAGCAAAAGAATCAGGGCTCAATATTTTATACAGCTCTGTTACTGAGAGATATATAATAAGCAATACTAGTAGCATCAAGAAACGGCATGGTCTAGTAGCTTTTCATTGTAGCCGAGGTGGTAGGATGCCAAATTATTGTTCCAGGTCCTGCTATGGACTCAGTGGGTGAACATAAAGAACTGTCCTCTTGAAATGTCAAAGGGAGCCTTGAAAAAGATTAAGGAAGAAGATTATTTGTTTTGGGAAAAAATCATTGGCACAGGGACAGGAATGAAAGATAACAGTATATGTAAAGATTCTGCAGCATTTCATGGACTTCATTTTTGTATCCTGTGAATTGATTTAAGGAGTTTCCTCACATTTTGAGGCAATATGAGGGGATGAGGTTCAACAAGGCCCAAGTGCAGAGTCCTCCATTTCAGACACAATAACCCCATGCAGCGTTACAGGCTTGGGGAGGAGTGGCTGCAGAGCTGCCTGACAGAGAAGGACCTGGGGGTGTTGGTTGACAGTGGCTGAACATGAGCCAGCAGTGTGCCCAGGTGGCCAAGAGGGCCAATGGCATCTTGGCCTGTATCAGACACAGCGTGGCCAGCAGGAGCAGGGAGGTGACTGTGCCCCTGTACTCGGCACTGGTGAGGGCACACCTCGAGTGCTGGGTTCAGTTTTGGGCCCCTCACTACAGGAAGGACATTGAGGTGGTGGAGAGCGTCCAGAGAAGGGCAACGAGGCTGGTGATGGGGCTGGAGAACAAGTCCTACAAGAAGCAGCTCAGGCAACTAGGGTTGTTTAGCTTGGAGAAGAGGAGGCTGAGAGGAGGTCTCATCACTGTCTACAACTGCCTGAAAGGAGGTTTTGATGGGGTGGGTGTTGGTTTCTTCTCACAAGTGGCAAGCGATAGGATGAGAGGAAATGGCTGCAAATTGTGCCAGGGGAGGTTTAGACTGGACATTAGGAAGAATTTCTTCACTGAAAAGGTGGTCAGGGATTGGAACAGGCTGCCTAGGGAGGTGGTGGAGTCGCCATCCCTGGAGGTGTTTAAAAGACGAGTAGATGAGTTTCTTAGGGACATGGTTTAGCAAGGGGACAGGTATGGTTGGACTTGATGACCTCAGAGTTCTTTTCCAGCCAGATGATTTTATGATAATTTTTTCCTCACTTATTTTCAGGCATTAGCATCACTGGGCATTGTAACAACTCTGTTAGTACACTCTCACCTTGGTCTGTGCCTTTTTCTCTCTAAAAGTCTTGACTGATGACAATCTAGGGAATTCCTTAAAACAAAATCAACCTTCAAACAGCCCCTAGGTATGGCATTCAAACTGTAAACAAAGCAACAATAAACCTGAATGCTAGAACTACACACCTGAAAGTGCAGAAGAATAATGAAACAACAAAATAAGTATATTCACAAGTATTAGAAAACTACTGTGAAGTTCAGTGTGCCTACAAGTAGTTTTCAGGGCTGCCTAAACCTGTAGATATCTTCTCAGGCTGTCTGAAAGGTTACCCCTCTACTAGTACATTGTGTGCTTCAAGTCACACTCTTGCTCTGAGGGCCCAGATACAATGTCACTAATTTGCACTAGTGAGCTTTCCTACTGTGGGTGGCCACATTCTAGCTGCCTAATAGCAACTGTCTCTGGTCCATTCTGTCATTTGGAAAGAGAACTATTGCAAGGGTAGGCACTTACATGTCACTTATACCTCTGCTGCAGTTCAGGCATACTGGCCCCAGATGTCCTCTGCCCAAACCAGCAACAGAAAGATCTGGGTCCCACGCTCCATTCTTGCTGCAGGAACTGTGGGAGAGTTGTTTTGCATGGATTATCTACCTACTTCCAGATGCACCCAGATGAGTCAAGAGCTAGTGGGGGGAAAGGCAAAAGGCTACCTATTTTGGGGCCTACTAGTGAGGATGCAGAAGGCTTCCACATCCCGTAGCCAAAAGAGTTTTGTTCTTACCCTCTGGTGACCTAATAGAACGCATGTGAACAGAAGAGAGCTTTGACCAGAAGGGCTTCCTTTCCAAACAACTGCAAGCTTGAATCACCAGCTTCCTCTTTTTGCTTTCCTAATCCTTACACACGTGGCTTTAACATGCACATCAGGTACCACTATGTCTACCTTTAGTGTGTTATATCATAGAATCATAGAATGATTTGGGTTAGAAGGGACCTTAAAGATCATCTAGTTCCAATGACCTCCCACTACACCAGGCTGCTCAAGACACCATTCAACAAGGCCTTGAACACTTCCAGGAAGGGGGCATCGACAAGTTCCCCGGGCAACCTCTTCCAGTGTCTCACCACCCTCCTAATGTCTAATCTAAATCTTCCCCTTTCCAATTTAAAGTCATTTCCCCTTGTCCTATCACTACTTGCCCTTGTAAAAAGTCCCTCCCCAGCTTTCTTGTAGGTCCCCTTCAAGTACTGGAAGGTCGCTCAGCTTGGTGTCATCCACAAACTTGCTGAGTGTGCACTTGATCCCACTGTCTATATCATCAATGAAAATTTTAAACAGCCCTGGTCCCAGTACAAACCCCTGAGGGACACCACTCGTCATGGGTCGCCATCTGGACATTGAGCCGTTGATCACTACTCTCTGAATGCGACCATCCAAACAATTCCTTATCCACCAAACAGTCCACCCATCAGACCCATTCCTTTCTAATTTAGAGAGAATGATGTTGTGGAGGACCATGTCCAAGGCTTTGCAGAAGTCCAGATACATTACATCCATTGCCTTTCCTATGTCCACGGATGTGGTGACTCCATCATAGAAAGCCACTGGGTCAGTCAGGTAGGACTTGCCCTTGGTGAAGCCGTGTTGTCTGTCTCACATCACCTCCTTGTCCTTCATGTGCTTTAGCGTAACTTCTACAAGGATCTGTTTCATGATCTTCACAGGCACAGAGGTTGAGGCTGACAGGTCAGCAGTTCCCAGGGTCAAACTTTCTACCCTTTTTAAAAATGTGCACAATGCTGCCCTTCCTCCAGTCACAGAATCATAGAACCATAGAATCATATGGTTGGAAGAGACCTCTGAGATCAAGTCCAACCATACCTGCCTCCCCACTAAACCATGTCCCTAAGGAATTCATCCACTTGTCTTTTAAACACCTCCAGGGATGGCAACACCACCACCTCCCCGGACCACCTGTTCCAATTCCTGACCACCCTTTCAGTGAAGAAATTCTTCCTAATGTCCAGTCTAAACCTCCCCTGGCACAACTTGTGGCTATTCCCTCTCGTCCTATCGCTTGTCACTTGTGAGGAGAGATCCACACTCACCTCACTACAACCTCCTTTCAGGCAGTTGTAGACAGTGATGAGGTCTCCCCTCAGCCTCCTCTTCTCGAAGCTAAAGAACCCTGACTCTCAGTCTCTCCTCATAGCGCTTGTTCTCCAGCCCCCCTCAACAGCGTCATTGCCCTTCCCTGGACGCTCTCCAGCCCCTCAATGTCCTTCCTGTAGTGAGTGGCCCAAAACTGAACCCAGCACTCAAGGTGTGGCCTTATCAGTGCTGAGTACAGGGGCACAATCACCTCCCTGCTCCTGTTGGCCACACTGTTTCTGATACAGGTGAAGATGCCATTGGCCCTTTTGGCCACGTGGGCCACTGCTGGCTCATGTTCAGCCGCTGTCAACCAACACCACCAGGTCCTTCTCCGCCAGGCAGCTCTCCAGCCACTCTTCCCCATGTCTGTATCGCTGCACGTAGTTTTTGTGTCCCAAATAGAAGACTCTGCACTTGGCCTTGTTGAACCTCATCCTGTTGGTCTCAGCCTATCGATCCAGCCTGTCCAGATCCCTCTGCAGAGCCTCCCTTTCTTCAAGGAGATCCACACTTGCACCCAGCTTGGTGTCATCTGCAAACCTGTTGAGGGTGCACTTAATGCCTTCATCAAGGTCATTGATAAAGATGTTAAATAGGACTGGACCCAGCACTGAACCCTGGGGAACACCGCTCATAACTGGTTTCCAACTGGATTTAATTCCATTTGCCACAACCCTTTGGGCCTGACCATCCAGCCACTTCTTAGCCCAGCAGAGGGTGTGCCTGTCCATGCCGATGGCAGCCAGTTTCTCCAGCAGGAGAAACGATGTCGAAGGCTTTACTGAAGTCCAGGTTC
This sequence comes from Neomorphus geoffroyi, assembly GCA_033558235.1. NCBI lineage: Eukaryota > Metazoa > Chordata > Aves > Cuculiformes > Neomorphidae > Neomorphus > Neomorphus geoffroyi. Next base: position 44,360 of record JAUMJM010000035.1, read on the forward strand.
ACCACATCCACAGCCTTTCCCTCATCCATTAAATGGGTAACCTTGTCATAGAAGGAGATCAGATTGGTCTGGCAGGACCTGCCTTTGGTGAACCAATATTGGCTGGGTATGATCACCTGGTTGTCCCGTGTGTGCTGTATGATAGCACTCAAGACAATCTGCTCTATGACCTTCCCCGGTGCTGGGGTCAGACTGAGAGGCCTGTAGTTCCTCAGATCTTCCCTCTGACCATTCTTGTAAATGGGCGTAACAATCGCCAGTCTCCAGTCAAGCAGCGCTTTCCCAATCAGCCAGGACTGCTGGTAGATGAGGGAAAGGGTTTTGGCAAGGACCTCTGCCAGTTCCCTTAACACCCTCAGATCAATCCTGTCTGGCCCCATAGACTTGTGTGCGTCTATTGGCCCGCAAGTCTCTAACCAAGTCCTCCCAAACAGCTGGAGCTTCATTCACACTATCTTCCAGCTGAGGGGGCTGAGTATCCCTGGGACATTCCTCCTTGGAGTTAAAAGACAGAGGCAGAGAGGGCGTTGAGTACCTCTGCCTTGTCCTCGTCCCTCATCACTACTGTCCCTTCTGCATTCAGCCAGGCAGGGAGAGTCGTCTTTGTACTCCTGTTGATGCTGATATATTTGAAGAACTTCTTTTTATCATCTTTGACCGAAGTGTCAAGTTGAAGTTCTAGCTGGGCTTTAGCCCTTCTGATTTTTTCCCTACATGATCTCACCTCACTCTTGTAGTCCTCCTGGGACACCTGCCCCCTCTTCCAAAGCTCATGAACTTTCTTCTTTTTCCTGAGATCAATACTAAGCTCCGTACTCAGCCAACATGGTTTTCTTCCCCTTTCACAAGGGGCTTCACTTGACTGCCATGACTTTTCAAATATTATGGAGAATGGCTTGGCAACCACATCAGCCAATTCCCTCAGGACTCTGGGATTCATCTCATCAGGTCCCGTAGACTTACATATGTTCAAGTTCCTCAGGTGGTCACAAATCTGATTTTCCCCTACTGGGGGAGGGACTATACCCCCCTGGTTTCCATCTTGTTGTCCATTGACCCAGGAGGGATGAGGAGAGTGGTTGCCAGTTAAAGAGTGAGTCAAAAAAGTTGTTGAGTACCTCAGCCTTCTCATTATCTCTTGATACGAGATCACCATTTTCATTCATCAGTGCAGGTATGCATTCTTTAATCTTCGTTTTCTAGTTGACATACTTACAGAAGCCCTTGTTGTTGTTATTTGTTTCTCTTGCCAAGTTCAGCTCCAAGTGCCTTGGCCTTCCTGACCCCATCTCTACACAACTGGGCAGCATCCACATACTCTTCCCAGGTCACCTGTCCCTGATTGCACTGCCTTTGCAATTCTCTCTTGCTCTTCAGTTTCACCAGCAGGTCTTGACTCACCCATACTGGTCTCTTCCCTTCCCTGCCTGATTTCCTACATCTGGGGAATGAGTGCTCTTGTGCTCTATCGAAAGCATCATTCAATATTTTCCAGCTCTGTACTGTTCCCTTGTCCCTGAGAACCACTTCCCAGGGAGTCCTACTGACTAACTCCTTGAAGAGCTGGAAGTTTATTTATGTTTCTTACTATACTCCTCACTGGTCCCGCATCCCCTGGGACTTCGAACTCCACCAGTGCCGCCCAGGCTGCCTCTGATCTTGACGTCACTGATAAGCTCACTTGCATTGGTGACAATCAGGTCCAGTATTGCATCTCCTAAGGTACAGATGTATATTATCTCAGTTAAGAAGTTATCTTTTATGCACTCTAGGAGTCTCCTGGATTGCCTACAGCTTGCCATGCTGCTTTTCCAGCAGATGTCAGCTGGTTGAAGTCACCTAGCAGGATGCGAGCTTGTGAGCATGAAGCGTCCGGTAGCTGGAGGAAGAAAGCTTCATCAGTAGACTCCCCTTGATCAGGTGGCCTGTAGTAGATGCCAGCCACAAGGTTCCTTCTGTTACCTTGGTCTTTTATTCCCACCCATAAGCTTTTGACCTGTTTGTTGCTGTTCTTCTTAGATGTCTGTCCTTAGAAAAGGCACGGAATGAACAGAAGGGTTGAACGTTTCCTGTGGTTTTGTACAATTTAATAGAGTTTTCAAAACTCACAGAGGTACCAAACTAAACACTGGGGAAGATGCCAAAGCCAAACTATGTCATCAACTTCCTCTGCAGGCCTTTACCAGTTAATCTGTCTCTTCATTAATTATATATTGTATTCTAAGTGGATTAGCTCACTTTCCTGAGCCAGGCATTTACAATTTCAATGAAGCAGATACTAAGTTAGTAACCCAAATTAGAGGACACAGTTCTATTAAGTTTCTTTAACTTTGTTAAATTCTTCAGAAATTAAGAAGACAAAGATGTGTATCCTCTTTGCCCAGCTCTGTTCTTAATTAGGTTATCTAATTTAAATTTAAATAATTTAAAAAGTAAACTAGGACTTCTAGGATAAGCTTCTACTCTGCAGGCGATTCGGCCTCTTGTCTTCTATCTGCTTGACTATGTTTACTTCTCCCGAAGGTAATTGCTCTTTCTGTAAGTTGAGAACAAGGAAAAGAGGGCTGGACATATGGGAAGGCAAGAAGAAAAACAGGGCTAAGTCAGCATCACGCCAGTAGTGGGCTGTTGTACAAAATCTGAACCTCACAGAGGTATAAAGTTAACCAAAAAGTTTGAATTGAGATCCCAGAGAGACTGGGAGTGGCTTGAGATTTCTAGAAGACTGGGGGGTAGAAGCAGACAGAAGACAAAGAGGAGTAGGTATGACTTTACTTGCCTCAAATATCTTGAGATTTTATTTGTCTTCCCATGACTGGCAAATAAAAGAGTAGACGTGAAAACCATTTCAGTGCTTTAAGAGTCAAGCAATATATGCTTTATCACCTCAAAAAAAACCCCTGAGAAAAATGCTAGCTAGTAGTTTTGGTAAGGTAATGCTCATCCTTACTTCAAGTTTAAAGCCTTTACAGTTGTTGCCTGTCACAGGTTTTCTGTTATGAGTGGAATTAGTGTGTAATCCTGCTTTGGTTTAATTTTATATTTTAGCAAACCTTACACTGACTTTTACACAAACACAAAATTCTGGGACTTGTCCATTCCAGTGAATACCTGGTAAAATTAATAAAATTTATCTCATTTGCTTCTGCCATTTTTCTCATACACATGAGAAATTATGCAAAAGAAAACATAAACACAACTGAGTACTCTTTCCATAATAAAAAGTGAATAAGGCTTTCTAACAACATTGCTGGGAGTACTGCTGTAATAACCGCACTATAAACTGACTAAGCCATCACCTATCTTTGCCAGATGCCACACAGCTTGAACTACAGTATTTTGGAGGGGCTGTGAGAAGCACCAATATCCAACTCCTGGCTCCCTCTGAGTTCCTGATTCAGCAGGAGCTGTGAGCTGCTGAAGCCACAGAGTTGCCAGCTGATTGTCAGCATCTTGTCTTGTTGAGATGCAACATGCTGAATTTCTACTCTCAGGCTTAATCTCTAATTTGAGAAAGAAAAGTATGGTCTACACATCATCCTTGAAAGCGAACTTCTGCCACAGTTTACAAAATACTATGAAAAAATGAAAAAAATGAATTAAACAGACTAAAGTGATCTATGGTCAGATCCTGCAAACCTCCAGTAAGGCACGTGCTAAAATTTGAGAAGGTCTCAATTTTTCCTGGTTAGCTGGAGAACTCTGACATCATAAGACGTTATTTCTATTGGAAACATGCTTTTGTTGGGCATGGATGCTAAATGACCTACCATGCAGCTCTTCTTTGCAGAGCATGGCACTATCCATGCAACAGACATTTCTACATACTGTACAAGTGTAGAACTCACAGGCGGAAGGGTTGACTGGGTTTTCGCCATACATGTTCAACTTGCATTAATCAGGCTTGTTTTTACAGGAAGACTTTATAAATGGAGGCATGTAAAGGTGAAACTAGTAGCTGTATAAACTCTACAAAATAAGATAAATAAGGTCCATCCATATGTATACCTACATCATATCCTAACTGCCCTGAAAAGTAGTGAGTAACAGAAAACTCATCATCTAGAAGGTATGCAGAAAGACTATATAGACAAATTACAATAAAGAGTATATGGTGATTGCATCTGTGATCAATATATGGTGATTAGGACTGTGGTGACATTACTGCAACTTCTGTATTGCTATATATTCGGTAGATTTAGAAAATAAAGTGAAAATGGTCCCCAAATAAAAGGAAAACTAGTGGGGAAAAAAGTCTGACAGGGACATCGAGCTTGTGTTTAGTGCATGTTCATCAAGAAATTTAGTTTAAAAAGAAATAAATGTAAGGTAAAATCCTGAAGAATGTAATTGCTTATTCTTCAGGGATGCCATTAAGAGAGGCCATCACAGCGAAGGATCACTGATCAAGTGGAACAATTGTCTGGGTGACTTGCTTTTAGTTATTGGGGTTTCAGCTGTGCTCTGTTAAATACATTTTTTTTGCCTCAGCAGATAGATGCAGTTTTGCTCCTCTTGAAGCTAAAGGAATTGTACTTGGCTTGTCAAGTGAAGAAAACATTTTCCAAACAGAGAAGTCAGGATGTGGGAAAGGAGGAGACACAGGTCAAATAAAATGCAACTTCTATATTTGGTGTGGAAGTGCTGAGGTTTACAAAGAAGGAAAGGACAGGATGCAAAGAAACCCAGAGCATCAACCTGAAGTACCCAAAAAGCATCCCGAGGGCTAACTTTATAAACACTGTAAAATGTTTATAGATTCACTACCACAGTGAGTTTTCAAAAAGTTAAGAAAATGAAACACCTTTCCTGCTTATTAAAACCAACACTGTCCATAGACTGGAGAAAGGAACAAGTCGCATTCAAGACACCTCTTTTAACTAGAGATAGACCCAAAAGAAGCCCCAGATGTGAATCCTTTTGAAATTCATGGAAACATAGATCACAGTGAAAACTACTGTTCTATTTTATTAATGGATGAAACCTTACTTTTATGCCTGAGCTGCTGAGCTATTTGGTAATGTTTGAAGTTCAAGTAAGAGATCAAACTCAGTGATCAAAGTAGCCCTTTCCTTAGTTTAATATTAAATCCACGAACCACTCATTTTTTCAATGTTGAAGGGTATCAGCTTTAGCAATTCCCTTATTCCCATGAGTAAATTCTCCTACACACCTCAAAGGATTAAATACTCTATACACAACTCCAGCAAAGATAAAAGGAACCCTCCCTAGCTTAGCACTCCTTTTTATTTACATTCAAGGGTGACTGGGTTTTGCCCAGCTTCTTACTGAGCTGTGAAGTAAAGGGAGTCTAGGAGAGGTTTTGCAAACAAGGTGATTTTATTTATGTGGAGATTGCCATGACTCGCAGAGAAATCTCACCTCCTCCAGACCAGCCATACAACCCCGACTACCTTCGTGCCATGTTGGAAAAAAAATCATCTACTCAGCTCAATTTCAAAATTCTTCACTGGTAAATAATAATTCCAATTAATGTGGTTCTTTTTAGGTCTTGTTCCCTGGACAAAGATTTTTTGGTTTGGGGTTTGGTTCGGGGTTTTTTTTGGTACACCTGAATGATGGTGACGAAGAACTTGCATTTGGATTTTCAATCAGGAGGGAAATTTAAGTGAAAAAGATTAAAAGCACGATGCAACATGCAAAGTGGCAATTCCTAATCCATGCTGCTTTCCAAAGTTGCTGGGAAAAGTAGCTGAGATTTTATTCTGTTTAAATAAATCTTTGCACTAGTTCAAGGACTAAGAAAAATTAAAACATTGCCAAAAGAAATACAGTCATTATGATTAAAACAAAAAGTAAGGTTTTCAAAATTTTTTTAGTAATATCTGATCACTGTTTCAGAGACTTTCAGAAAAGAATTAATTTCTTATTTTAGAGGGGGAAAGTTAAAGTAGCATTAAAATCTGGTCAGTCACAAACCAAACAGAAAACAATATAGAGTGAATGGCCATCGTATCCTGGGGGCAAGAGGGTATTTGTTTTTTGTTGGTAATTTAAATGGTAAAATATTGTTACAGCTTAATCATGTATATCCCTTATAACAAAAGAATAAAACAAGCATCAGGTAAGAAAAACAAAAATAGAAATTAGGCAGAACTGTAAACATGGCGAAGTTGAAAGAAAAGGCTCTGACAGCAAATTCAATTTGAAAGGAATCCCTCAGGGGCATAGATATACACCAGAAAAGGTAGTAATGCAATTTGAAATGCTGGAACTGTGAGGACACTGCCAAAGTTGCCCTTCAGCTGGGCACAGTAGTCCTATGGCAAATGTACATTGTATGTTATTAATTAAAGTTGCTTAGTCAGCAAAGAGGTGTTGTGGGTGGGCTTCTCACAAGTGCTAATGAGCTTTGACCTGCATCATCCCTGAAGAGGGAAAGAGGCTTGGCTCTTGCCCAATCATGTAACAACTGTTCCAAAATCTCTCATTTATTCTTTGGTAAGTGAGGAAGCACAGCAGCATGTTATTTGATTTACAGATGGCCCTAGCACTAACTTATGGGGAAGGAGTGTGCACATAGTGCTGGGGAGCACAGGAGCTGGGGGCTGGCTACTGCCAAGTTTATCTTTCTCTCTCCTGTCCTGTGACCGCACATAACAGGACAGATGAGCTAAAGACCAGTGGATTTACTGGTCAGTTGCACAGGGCACATATGGTGAAGGAAAAAAAAGAGGCTGAGACTTCCCTATGTATGAATAGGTAAAGTGTAACTCTAGCTACACACCTCTGATTAGTGCTCTTAGGCAGCTCAAAATTTCAAGTGACCTATCTAGGACCAAGCACAGTTCACTTAGGCACTTAAAATGAAGCACAGTTTCTCTAGGCACTTGTAGAGACAGAAGAGAGAAAAAGGTACTTCAAGAGGATAATTCATCCTACCTGAAATCTAAAAAGCCATCCAGTCATCTCTGCTTTTTTATGGGCTGTGTCTGGAACGAGGACAAAAAGGTTTATACCCAGAGAGCTTCCGCTAAGTGCCTGAAATCAAGGAGCTGTCATATTGCAAGCACCTGTACAAATTACTGTCTGCTGTCATTTGTCAGGTCTGCTCAGCAAAATGATTTTTCTTGTTTATATTGTGCAGTCTGCTTTTTCTAATATGAATTTCATATTATTTTCTCCTTGACTTTCCTAAGGTAAGTAAATGTCTTAAGTCCTTTTAGATTAGCTCTCTGTTAGGAGGCTTCCAGTTTAATAGACTGTGCATCTGATTAAAATGCTACTTCACCCTTCTTCCAGCTTGTAATGAAATGAGCTGGCAAAGATACCTACAGTCAAAGGGTCTAACTCTTTCAACAATCAGGCTCTGCATTTAGTCACTTCTGACTTTTGCCAAATTTTAACTGATCTGACTGAACTCTTCCATCATAGGCATGTGGTCAGGCTCAGATTTTTTCCCAGCGTCACAGGGGAAAAAATTCCACTTCTCAGAATGCATTTGTATACCATTGCTTTTTACCCAAATACCTTGTTTTGTCCCTACCGAAGGGGGAAAAAAACGCCCTAGTAATTCAGTGAATATCTCTAATTTTCTGTGAATTGGAGCAAAACTTGACATTTCACAGGATAATTGTTCCAAGTTTAGAGATGCATTCTGCTGTCCCCATGAAAACAAATGTAGATTTGGTAGAGTTAGAACCCTCTGAGAGATTTCACTTGGACATGCTCAGTAGATGTGGGTTAGTGTTTGGCTGTCAGACCCTCCATGTACTTTGTGTGTATGACAACTGGGAGTGCCTCCGCTGCTGTCAGCCCCGTTCTGGGCTGCAGGACCAGAAGCAGAAGGCTGGCGGTTGGAAGTAACGCCAGTGAGACAGCCTGTCCTCTTCTGCCCGTGCTCAGGAGAGCTACTTGAGGGCCAGCTGCCTCAAATGCTGAGGACTGAGAAGTACAGAAGCAAGAAGAAAGGCCATAAAGGAGCAACGGGGACAGAGAAAGAAAGAGGGCCATCTCAGGTGCAGTGGAAGAGGAGGAGAATGGCAAGAGGAAGGTACTGAGAAGCGATTTAAAAAGACCCTTTTCCCTCGAGCTTATGGGTCACCACAAAATTCATGAGCTAAAAAAATCCTTTGTACTGCAGGATTCATCTCACCAATTTTAATTTAATATTTTTTTCTTTATGTATATTATTTTTATATATAATTGCCATGTTTCTCTCCTTGCCTTCTTGGAGATACCAGCACACTTGCATGTCTGAAATCTTTCAATAATGTCACCATGATGATGCTTATAATTGCCAGTTGTAATTACTGTTAAATGCAGTGAGTTTGGTTATTCTTCTATGCTCTTAACATTGTACGACTTTTTCCTTCTGCAACACAGAGCTTGTAGGAAAAAACATAAAACATGGGAAACAGCAAAATAAGTCAGTGGCAGGGAAGGGACAGGTGGATTAAAACCAAACACCACCACCACCACACACCCCCAATATCTTTAAAAAACCTACAAGGGAAAAAAGAATGAATGAGAATTAAGAGTGAATCCATGTTGACAAACGTGGCATTCTATGAACTTCATGTAGCAACAAATAAAACAAAGGACAAGAGGCCTAGCTAGGAATAGATGCAATCAAATAATTTAATATCTTGCATATTAAAGGTTTCTTGCAATCTGGAGTTTGACACTATTTACATTTCACAAATAGCTAAATAGAAGAACAAGAAAAATTTCCTCTCTGCAAAGTTTATACCATTTTCAAAGTTATCTTCAACATAGCATATGAACATCTTTCAAAAGTTCTTCTAAACCTTTGGTTCCCGACAGATATAATTGCTGGACACGAATTCCTCACAAGCACGGTATTTCAGAAGTTTAGAGCGTCCTGAGAATTCATCTGGCAGTTTGGATTCTTCGTGTTTGAAAGGACGCTCACAAATATTTTTTGTGTTTTTACACAAGGTATTTTATCATGACATACCTCATTGTTTGCAATGTGGTTCACAGCATTGAACCACAGCATTACCTTGCTGTCTTTAATCTACATCAGTCCATAGTGAATTCTGCATCCCTGTAAGAGTCTGGTTCTTTTTGGCTGCCTTAAACCACTTGTTTTCCTGCCTTAAACTACTTGGTTTTGACTGCAGCAGAGCCAGTGTCCCACATCCGAACCCTGCGGTGAGCTGCTGTTCTATAGACACAGGCTTGGGCTGCAGCCCTGAGCAGCAGGTTTGACCATAGGCAGCACTTGCAAATCTTCCTTTTGGGAGCTGAGTCAACCACACAAGGCTTTTAGACAATTATCTATTTCTAGTAAAGCATATTTCATGAGAAAAAGGACCCACACATGAAAATCTACATCTCCATCCTTCTTTCCTCACATGTGTGATCTCCTGAATGCTTAGAGAGTTGGAAAGCTCTGAGATTGTCCAAGGATCTGTGTGTTGGTATCTGCCTGCTTCTGGCAAGCAGCTGCTGAGTGCAGCTTCTGTTTTGAGTTTTCTTCTTTTTGTTCTTTTAATCTTTTCCTAACCTGCCTGTTCTCAGGCCCAGCAATGCAGCTGTGCAGCTCAGAGCTGCAACCAACCTAGAATATCTGAAGGAAACAACACTGACATTCTCCTTCAGATCAGGACGGGCATGTGAGGCGACATCTGAACTGAGTGCATCGTCATTATCTCCTCTGACAGCCTTACCATTAACTAGGGCTCCCTACGCATAAAGGTGATAGCCCATAATAGTCATATGTAAACATTTCCTATAATCACTCCACAATTTTTACATATTTTCCTTCAGAAGGGGAAAGGCGCTGGATGATGTCCATTACTTTCTCCTAGCACATCTGGACTTCTTGCAAACACAGTTGCTTGCCCTTGCTGGTCAAATAGAAACCTTATTCTATGAACCTGTCAATGGATCTTGGAGTCTCTCTGTCCTCAGTGAGGATTACTGATACACTAAAGAAAAATTCCCATTATCCACATTTTCATTTCTTTTAGCATTAGCTTGTAAATGGGAGAAAATACTTATAATTTCATCACCTCTTGTACGTTACAGCTCTACTAGCATATGTTTTTGTACTAGTTTTGCCTGAGATAATTTTCTTCGTAGTAGCTAGTATGAGGCTGTCTTTTGGATTTGTGCTGCAAACAGTGTTGATAATGCAGAGATGTTTTCATTATTGTTAAGGAGTCGTTACACAGAGTCAAGGCCTCTTCTGCTCCTCACACCAGTCCACCAGCAAGTAGGCTGGGGGTCCATAAGAAACTGAGTGGGCACATAACTGGGACAGATGACCCCAACTGACCAAAGGGATCTCTACCATATGACATTAGACCCAGCAATAAAAGCTGGGGAAGAAGGAGGAAGGCAGGATGTTCACAGTTACAGCATTTTTCTTCCCAATTCACAGTAATATGTAATGAAGCCCTGCTTTCCTTGAGGTGGCTGAACATCTGCCTGCCAATGGGAAGTAGTGAATGAATTCCTTATTTTGCTTTGCTTGTGTGGACAGCTTTTGCTTTACTTAGTAAACTGTCTTTGTCTCAACCCAGGAGTTTTCTCGCTTTTACTCCACAGATGCTGTCCCCCATACTGCTAGGAGAGAAGAAGAAGCTGTGTGAGGCTGAGCTCCCTACTGGGGTTAAATCACAACAATTTTCCATAGTAAAGAGAATTTAAAAGCTACATTACTGTGTTTGATATGCGTTTACACTGATTTAAATAAAAGTGGGCAGGAGATGGGAGAAAACATTGTTTTAGATCTGAAAAGCCATTTCTGAATGTCATTTCCACTTAAGTCAGCACAAGCACATTTCCCCTTCTGTGCTAAGAAGCAGGTTTGTTAAATCCAGGTATATTCTGAGAAAGTCCCCAACTGATCATTGTATTAGAAATGACGCCATTCAGAAAAATCTTCTTAAGTCAAGTATGAGTATGAGGATGTAAGGGATGTTCAAGAACCAAAATGGAAAGGTACAATATAATAACCAATTTACATTCCATTATTTCCTATTTCATTTACCTATCTACTGACTCCATGCTTACATGCCTTCCAATTCATTTTTATATTGCTGATAGTTCACCTAATTTCACGGCGGACTCTCCTGCTAGCATAGGCTCCTGTTTGAAGTATAGCACCCTTAATTCTATGCTTCAAGTCCCTTCTGATAATGCTCTGTTGCCATTCTTTCCTGTGCAAAACTCCTTGATAAAATAAAACCATACAAATTTCTGCAGACAGACATGGCTGATGTTAAACAAACAGAAACCTTTTTTGGTGTCCTTGTTCTGAGGGTGGGATTCAAAAATTACTGAATTTTGTGACTTTTTTGATCAACTACTTAATTCTACTTCAGAAGCACGTATGCACAAATATGCATGTATTTAAATTCCACACTACGTAATACCTGTTGGAGCAGGTTTTTAACTAAGTACTGATATACAAGCACTTGTAGATTATCTGAAGTGTCCATTGATACAAGTGGAATTGCACCACATGTGCAAGGTGCAGCAGCAGTTCTAAAAAATCTTTGCCTCAAAATCCTCTCTCTCTGTATTTTCAATTAAATCAACAGTTGGCGTCGTTTTCACAAGCCAGTCTGCCATTCCAGTTTTCAGATTATTACAGCTGCTTGGATAACAGCACATTAACAGTTCTCTATGAATGGCAGAAGAGAAAGTCTCAAATATCAAATTAAGGACTCTCCACATGCAATTAATATATATGCTTGGAGAAGTCTGCTGATAAAAAATATTTGTACTGGGGAAGAAAAGGGACCTATCAGGAGAGAACCAAGCTCTACTGGCAGGAATTATAACTTAACTACTCCTTCTGTAGGAGCTTTTACTGCCTCAGTTAATGGTCATAGCCCTGCTTTCTGCCCACGCATTCCCAGGTACCACCTGCCCCTTAGTTTTGGAGAACAGTTAAGTCAGCATCAGTACATTTCTTTTAGAAGTTAGTTATTCCTGTTGCAATAATTTTCTCCTCAAAAACATAAACACTATGTAAGCGCTTCTTGAAAGCAATCTCTCAGTGATTGTACCTTTGATATCTGCACAAATGGTCAGGTCTTTTTACATCTGTCACTCCCTAAAGCCTATGGAAGCTGCAGGCTGTATAATATGTTTCACCTGCTCAGTAACATCTCAGGAAATGGACCAAAATCCGTTCATGGTAGGTAACATACAAACACTGAGTAGAAAATAATACTTAAACAATAAATAGGAACTACGTGCACAAAGTGCGGAGAGGTTGCAGTAAGGGTAAGGCATTTGAGTTTCGCTTTAAAGGATTGTCAAAGAAAGAATCAAAAGAAATAGTTACAGGCAAGAGAAAGAAGTACACTTTTCACCTCTATAACTAGAACTGAGTACAAAAGATCAGGTTGGTCTAGTTAACTAAAAGTTCCATAAGTTCAACTGAAGTCTGTCTGGAAAAGGATGACAAATTATGCACATTGACTTGAAATTAATAGAGATTTATATTAGGGATTATATAATAAGAAATTTGCTCTGGCATTATAGTCATGTTTGGGCTGAGATTCCCACCCCAAGCTCCAAGAACACCCTTGCTTCTTCATAAGCTATTATCTAAAATGGCAGTAAGACTTATCCCCAATAGACTAGCTACTTCCTTAATCTCTTCAAAGGGGTGAAAAACATTCTCTTTTAAGTTCTCTTATTTTTCCTAAGTTTATGAAAATTGGGCCTTGTATTGTTTTTGTCAAATAGTTGTATTCTAGTAGTTTTAAAAAATCTGCTGTATTCACCATTTATTGTTTTGAGTGAATATTTTCATTACCAAACGAATAAAAGTACTTTGTTTTTACAGAAATGATTCCTTAAATTCTTCAGTTCCATGCTCTGATGTTTGGGAAGCTACAATGTGTTCAACAGCTTTGAGAACCAGGGGAATTCAGATGTGTATTGCAAAGTCTACCCTAAGGTAATTTGTCCAGAGTCAAAATAAAGCAGTAGCAATTTTACAGTTACTGTTAGACACACTTTTTTCCCTCATTTTTTTCTGTGTATTACAGATTCAGATTCAAGTCTCTACCTGCAAGGACTTGCATCAAAAATATCATGTTTCTTGATTTTCAGTTATCCACAAATAAGAAAGATTATTTTTCAAAGTAATAATGAAATACAAAAGGAAGAGACAAATGCCATGACAAAAAGCTATATTTCAAGTCTTGCCACTCTAGTAAAAATAATAAACATAAGTGAAAAATAAAGGCCATAGTTACTCACCTACGATGAGTAAGAAAACTACCACTGACATGTCCTGAGCCATCACATCCTGGGGTTGGACATGACATTCCTTCCGTCTTCACTGACTTCCAAGAGAACTGTGAGCCATTTAGGTACCCATCTTTTTGCCTTTTGGCAGCTAGAGGACACCCTGACGCGCTGCGATGGGATGCATATTTTCCAGTTATATGACCCTGACCATCACAACCAGGAACTGGACATCTGGATAGCAGATAGATGAGATAAACTTTATTGTCTTGCCATCATATACCTGGTAGCCTCTACAACAAAGTCAAAATAAACCCGACATGAAAAGAAAAGAACAATCATGCACTGTGGTTTTTTAAGAAGTCAAGATACCCTGTAGTGGGTAAAAGTACAAGTAGAACCTTTTACTAATATGTAAAAAAAAAAAAGGGTCGTTCGATAAACTGTAAGGAGGTTAGCCAGGACATGAAGTGATATCATGCAATTGCAACAAAAGGACTGGGATATATATTTGAATTGCAGGTGCTCATTATAGTAAATATTATACTGGAATTGAAATGTTGGCTACTGAGCTCTACTCAGCAGAAAAATTGCCCATAAAAACTCTATAAGCATAAAATTCTACTTAGTATAAACCTTGGTACAGTTTATTTATGTGTATGTTATCCAAAGAATTGTCTGAAGTTGTGAAAATGTTAGGTGTAAACAGGTAGGTATAAAGTGATCATAGTGCATCAGAAATGCTGAGCACCTTTAACCACTCTCTGAACTGGAGAGATGATAAACTATATGCCTCAGTCTAGAGAGATTAATGAAGACAGTTCTATATTCATCTGATGTTTTCCCTTACTTGGGAATTCCCCCATACATTTGGTCTGTAAACTTCTAAAAAACCAAATAACGAGGGTAAGAAGGAACATGTTAGCATTTGTTCCTCTTGAAGACTGCATAAACAGTCAGGGTTGTTGCAAGAATCCCATATAAATACTCAGTTCTGGATTCCCGTAACTACTTTATTTAGCATATACTGTTTGTCTACAGTATGCAAACACATTTAACGGTTTTTAAGGACATAAAGATCTACAAAATTTTTAATTTTATATGAAATCATATTTCTAAATTATAGAAGATTGTATCCTTGACTAGAATAAATCAGCACAGATCCATGATTTGCAGTTCACTCACAGAGATCAATGTGGCCATCTGCTCTTGGATAACTATCACACAATAACAGCCTTAATAAAAAGCTGAAGATACGTATGACCTTATAAAACACATGAAGGCCTTTTGACAATATTTGTTCTCACCTAATTGGCTCTTGGTCTTCTTTGTCTTCCTTGCTTTGTGCTATCCTGATTCCACTTTTCTTTGCCCGCGGACAGCCTGAAAGACTGAGTGAAAAAAAGATTTTAAAACCCTGTTTCTCATTCTTGGGTACAGTTTACAAGCAAAACACTTTCTACCTGATAAACTGACAGAATAGGGAATTCCATACAGTTTTCAAAATCAAAAGTCAAATGCTTTAAATAATGAGAGCTGCAGTATTCAACCACGAGGGGGAATCCGTGTATCTGTTTGTGATGCTGGACAGGACGTCAGGCACTGTGCAGACCACACGCACAGGCAGTCCTCAAGGAGCCAGGGAAAGCAGCTCTTAAACTCTCTGCCTAATAATCTCGCCAGCTGACTCAGCAGCAGCAGAGACAGCTTTAAAAGGAATAGAAGGCAGTGCTTCAGGACTGAGAGACATTGCGTCCTCTGTATGACTGAGAGAGAAGAAAGAACAGGCTCAAAAACCAGGAGTCTTTGGATCTCTTGGTAGGACTAAAGATGTCTCTAGACAGCACACTAGAAACACTATCAGACCTTCTCAGTTGCCATGTAAGAATCCTATAGAACTGTTGAATAAAAACATGTCAGACCTCAGAGTTGTACAATACCTTCCTGAGAAAGGGTTTAAGTGCTCCAAACCCACCCAGACAAAATATTTGGTAAAGACAGTTATATGTTTGGCTAAACAATGTTACATTTAACCAGACACTAAGAATGTTGTTTTAACTACGCAAGACAGGAAAACATACATCTATTTCAAGATTTTATAAGCTCAGCTTTTCATTTACATATGAAGAATTCATTATAGAAACCATTTAGTAAGCTTGACAAGGACTTTAATAGATATTTTAAGATTTTTCCTAAGTAGCTGCTACCCAAGGACATGAATTTGTCTGTCAAAAAATCATGTTTGTCCTCTGTTTAAATGCTATTTCCATCTTAACATATCAATATTAAAATGAAATCCATCAGTAGAACACCACCTCAAAATATTGGGATGAGAGACAAAGTAGTGTTACCAAAGAAAAATTTCTGCAGAGAAAGGAAAAAAATAGATTAAATTTTTTGTTTCAGCATAAAAAAAGGCACTTTAGTGTTGCACAGCAGGTCCTGTCTTCAGGAAGAAGAGACAGAAACAGTGGTAGCAACATATTTTTGTCTTGTCAAGGCCAGCAATATGATGATGATGCAAGCACAGACAATATTCTCTGTTGGTAAATGGAAAACAGGCAAATACAGAGTTTATATGCTGTGAAGTCACACGTGAATTACAGAAAAGAATGGATGTTAGCACAAGACATCAGACATTTTGTATTTCCTACCAATGTTTTGTGACCTGGCATGTCTGCATCTCTAGTGGGAAAAGGAAGGGACCTAGATCTGCTGTCTTGACCCAAGACTCGCACGTTCACATTCATACAGCTGAGTCCTATGTCTCTGTAAAGCAGGACAGCTGCAGCCATACTGCTTCTAGAGAATCTGGACTCATGCTGAGCCCTGAATCACATCTGGGAATTGCCTGGGAGAGTTTCAGTGGCCCAGGATCAGTACCATGCCGGGGGACAAGCTACGCATTAAATTCTGTAGGCATCTGCACTCCGATAGTTGGATCTGTGCACTCATCCCATTTCATTTTCTAGTTTACATGCAGCTGATCATTTTCCTTTGTTAAGCAAGATTGTGTTTTTCCAACTTTTATAGCACACACCAAAGTACAGTAGTTTCCTGTATACAAACTAAACCTCAGAAAGCCTCTTCCACTTAAAAATAGTTTTCATTGAAAATAATAATAAAATCTGTAAGAAGACAGAGACAGGAGTAACAGAGTCTGAGGGATTTAGAATAAGAGGAAGAAAGGCTCTGGGGCAAGGGGGCAGTTTGGGAACAGGACCAGAGTTACAGATATCCCCACGTTATCTGTAATCTTAGTCATACCCACTCTCTGAGAATAATCAGATTTGCAATCAAAAACTGAATAGTTAATAGAAATGCCTCAGAAAACCATATTTTTTTAGTAGGTGTACAGATGGGCATGCTTGTAGAGATGACATTTTCATAACAAAATCTGAATGAAGAATTTCTGCTTTGACTAATGATTTAATGCTTTCTACAGATTAAATCAATTAAATTATCACCTACTTATTGGTATTTTGGTGCATCATCCTGCAATAGATCTTCCTACTCTGCCACTGTGATTTATTACAAAATTCTAGGATCCTTTCAGGTCCTCTAAACAGACATTGCCAACAGACAGCTTCTGAGGTTATGATTAATTCATTTTTCCTCTGACAGCAGATTCACCAAGAAAACACGTCAAGGATGAGCCTTTGCTTTATTTTTTTTCATCCCATAATAACCTAAAACTATTACAAAGTAAACATACGACTTCATTTTTGTATCAATTTAATCCCTTACATATGAAGCTAAAAGATAACAAGGGAAATTAAACACCAATACGTGATGATATAACTTCTTGCATACATTGAATGGGTGTGTGGAACCAGAGAGAGTTATGGGAGAGTTAAATCTGCCTTCATTTCTGCTTGCTGTTGAGCAGCCATTTTAAATACAAATGATATTGAGACATCTTGGCAGCCATTTAGGGGAGAAATCTGTCATTCCTTTCCTTCTGAAACTGAAAGGGTTGTAAACAACAGTATGAGAAAAAGTGAAGAATAGTCACTAATGGAACACTGTTTCCACTAGAGAACTTGTTGGAGTGGATCCAAAGGAGAGCCACAAAAATGATCAGAGGGATGGAACACCTCTCCTGTAAAGAAAGGCTGAGAGAAAGCCTGGAAAAGAGAGGGCTGCATGGACACTTGCTAGCAGCCTCCTAGTACCTAAAGGGGGGCTACAAGAAATCTGGAGAGGAACCTTTTACAATGGCATGCAGTGACAGGACAATGAGCAATGTCTTTAAACTGAGAGAGGGCAGATTCACATTAGATATTGGAAAGAAATTCTTTACTGTGAGGGTGGTGAACCTTTGGGACAAGTTTCCCAAAGAGGCGGTAGATGCTCCATGCCTGGAAACATTCAAGGTCAGCTTGGACAGCACTCTGAGCAACCTGATCAAGTTGAAGATGTTCCTGCTCACTGCAGGACTAGATGATCTTTAAAGATCCCTTCCAACTCAAACTATTCTATAATTCTATGATTCTATGAAATACAAACGGAAGTGCTAACTCAGACACAAGCAGAAGTAAATGCTGTCTTTCAATGTGGCAATTAAATAGTTAAACTGTGGGCGTCTTTCACACTTCACAGGTCCAGATTCAGGCTACTGATTTGCTGCCCTTTTAAAAACCATGCATTTTGCCAGCCTCACCAGGTCAGGGAATGGCCAATGGATACCATGACCTGAACAATGTATGGTCAACTCTATGTAAATGTGACAGGTCTCCTGGGGACACTAGTGGTTCTAAGCAAAAGCATTACTCCATCAGTGTTAGTGCCCCTGTGCTGCAGGCAGCCAAGGACCTGGGGCTGCTGGAGGTCCTTCTGAAGAGAAACGAAGGAATGTTCCCAGGAGTTAGTGGTCAATATAGACATGATGGCATTTAAAAAGGCTGAATACGTTAAATCCCAATTAACTGGACAAATTCCAAATCACTTAGGTTTCGCAGAATTACTTTTTATATCTTTATGTGTACTGAGTATGCTGCAGATCAAATGAAAACTTGGTCCAGCACTCACCTGCAGAAATACAAGAATATAAGAATTCACAGATGAAAGCAGGTAACACCACCTAATTCCTTTTCTGGTCCTACAGTAGCCAGGAGACAATGCCCTGGGAAAGGGCTTAAAAATGAGCTGACCTGGAGTGATTGTTTCTTGCTAACCTTGCCAGCTTTTAGGTTTCTTCTGTTTGTGACACTTAGCCTTCTGCATCTGCACTGTCCTGCTTGTTTCTGGTTAAAAATAACGTATGAACAAATACATAAACAACTTCCTGAAATAGCAAAGTTGGTGCATAACTAAACCAAGCATATTATTGGTAGAGGTGTGAGCTGATAAATCCACATATAGTTAAATATCGTTATAAATTTGACCTTAAATCCCTTTGAAAGTGTGATTTAATCTCCTCCATCATGTAAGTGCTTTTAAAATGTTTACATCTTCTCCCTTACTATGCTATTTGAACCTTTGATGTTTAACTGTGCAGTACGGAAATTGTTATTGGGATGTTTCATTTTTACAGCATGTAAAGGTATGGCACATTCTCAATCTCTACATTATTTATATTTTGACTTTAAACTGTTAAAAAACAAGCCAAGCTTTAGTCTGAAATGCTGGTGCACATTAGATGAAAGATGTACTTTTCCCCTCTTATTCAAGCTGGTAAGACTTCAGCTGGGAAAGCAGGTAAAGAACTGGGTCCAATTTTACATTTCAAGAAATACAGAGGGAGTCTGGAAGAGATTGATAAGAACAATCAGGAAATATAATTTGTGGGGGAAAATTGCAGGAATTCTATTTGAGTCCAGGAAAGATAAGACTGTGAGGAGAAGAGTTAAGTCATTCAGAATGTAAAGTAGCAGAAACTTATGAATGTTGAATTGCTTCCCTGGTCTAACAGAAAAGTGAAAAAATGGATTAATTTTATACAAAGATTTTGCTAGACATCAGCAAAAATCTTCCTACTGTTTGGGTAGTAAGCCACACTAAAACTGAGAAATATTATTAATCGGAGATGAACAGAATGAGTTAGACTAATATATGTCTATGTACAGCACTGGAACCTACCTCAGCACTGAGAGATGGAAGAGTGGTTTGTTGAGGTCCCTTCTAGCCTTTTACTTGTTTGGTTTAAAGAATAAAAGCTTCTATTTACGTACCTTCGATGTGAAGCATAATTCCCAGTAATATGCCCAGAGCCATCACACCCAGGGGTGGGACACCTAGAATAATAATAGAAGAGATATAGAGCGGTGTTACTGTCAGGAAAGATAGAGCTGCCCATTAAGAAAAATTAACTGGCTCAGTCCTTGTTTCCAGAGGTGTCAGCCCTGGGGACCTCCAGCCACTGCTAAACCTGAACTTAATTCCACACTGGGCACAAACACAGGTTTTGCATTCTTAAAATGTTTTTGTCTGCTACTCCTCACCTGCCCACTCAAATGCTTTCTGGATATCTCTAGTATCAGCAGATTAGTGGAGATTTCCAGCAGCAGCCTGGCATCCCCACCGTCACCAGGAATGAGTAGAGTTGACAGCAAATGGAATATCCCCACTGTGTATGTTTAGGTAACACTACAGTGAGCCATTTTGTTTTCCATCAAAGCTATTGCTCTAATCCCACCGCACAGCGTCATGAGGTCACACCATGGAGAGATCTCTCCACCTCTCCATGAAGCAAAGGAGATGCCTAAGGAAAAAGGAAATGTGCAGACGGGACAGTAATACTGGCCTCTTGCAGATAAATGATAACCCACCCAAACACTCCCAAACACCAAGCTGTAGCACCAGATAGAGAAGTCACTGATACAGCCATCAGTGGAATTCCTAATAGTTGAAAAACATTATAGTCATCAAAGAAAATGTGGGTTTTTTTCTATATTGTAATCTCCACATAATAAGTTAAATTATAATGCCAAGTAAAATCATTACCCAGTATTGGAATTGCTACCCTAAATCACAGAAAAGACAAAGGAAGAATTAATTTATATTCATTTTACTGAACAGATGAATGCAACATGAATTCCAAAAAGTCAGTTTTCTTGAGCCTGAGTTCTGAATTTTAGCGAAGCTTTAAAACTTCATCTGAAGAAAGTATTCGAATTCAAAAAGAAAATGCACACAAATTCATATGTTGCATTCTGAAACATCAGATTTCTGTAACATTCAATCCACAGTTTATACAGACTTTAGCTTTCACCCTTTAGTTACATGTGTGCTTTCTTCAAAGGTGATCCATACTGGTAAGCTTTTGTTTTACAAAGGTATCTGTAGAGACATGAAAGTTTCTTAAAATCAGGAATTAAGCAACCCAGAATTCAGTGCGATGGGTCTGGCATGTTCCAGTAAGCTGAATTTTAGCTCTTTAAAGCTAATAAGCATTACCTACTTCTGAGGAGCTCAGCAGGGCCAAACTTCAAACATGATTAATGGAACCTTGAAAGAGATAAATTAAACTGGAATTTGTTAAACAGAGTTTTCATATGGTCTATATCTGGCCCAGTTCAGTTATTCATTAGAAGACATTAAAGTATGGTAGTAGTTCCAGGACGTAAGCCGTTAAAGCCTCTAGTGCCCTCTACATTACTGGCTTCTCTTCTACGTAATAATCAGCCCGTATGCTTTGGACAATGTTTAAACAACATCCCTAAAGACAATTCTCCTTTCATCTTGCTTTACGTCTTTGCACAGGACCAAGTAGAAGACCATGGCCTTCACTACAAGTTGTATCACTGTGATCTTAACATCTAGACGAATCTACAAGTACAGCCCTTACCATTTGTTCTTGGCTGCGATTGCATATGGCTAGCACAAACTTTGGCTGTTCTTTAAGTTAAAAAATAAATGGTTAGGTCATCTTATATAAAGGGTTTTATATTTTAAATCCTTCATAGCTAAACATCAGATGTTCTCACTATTTATTTCTGTTCCTTGGCAATTTTTTGAGATCCGAAGCGAGGAATCCTCTTGTGTTTCTTTTTTTTTTTTTTAATGCCAGGTATTGTCAGTGATCTACAATGCCTATTTTCATCAAGACCAGTTGCATCACTGCAGCCTGACTGAAGCATCTAAAGATGTCAAATCGAAAGATATGGGAATAAGATTTAATTAAAGGGACTGACTAAACTTTGGCTTTAAATGTCCATGGCATTGAAACGCATAAAGGAGAACAAGGAGCCATGAGACTGCTCCTCTGCAGTCTGTCTGAGGTACTACAAGTATTCCTTCTTTATGAACCCATGCTATCTGAAGCCACCATCTTCCTCTACAGACTTCTCAATCCTTTTTAAGAATAAGCTATTACCAAAATCGAACAATGGTCTTCCTCATCCTTTCCAAGACTTTTGTTACAGGCAGGCATGAGTAATAGTGTCTTAACAAGATTTACAAGATGCACAAGTATCAGTCTTAAAATTAGACCACTGAATCTCAACCATTTGGACAATCTTACACAATTTAAAAACAAACTTACTTCTGTGCCATTTAAAAAAAAAATCTTAAGAACTGAAGCTAAAGAAGAAATCATCCTGCTGTAAATCGAACCGAGAATCTTCACAAAAGACTCTGTACAGTTCACATCAGTTTAAAATCATACTTTTGATTAAACCAGACGAGAATTTTTATGTAGGCAAGGAATTTAGAAAGACCTTTTAAAATTTGATTTTGGCACCACAATATTTAGTTTCAAGTCTTACAACTTTATATGACCTAAATGTAACAGATTAAATGAGAGTTTAGTGCAGTTGACAAGAACATTTTAAAATCCTGGAACATTTCTATTTACTGTTGTTTCCATTCCATGGAAAGTATTTATAACTGCTGTGAAATACAGCATGCAGATATACAACAGTCTGCTTCAACTATAACATTATTAAAATATTTACTTGCTATTCTAAGCAGATTAGCTAAGGAGACAACTACAAGTCCTTGTACCATTGGAATTGTCTGTATTTTCAGAATGTCTGAACATACATAGGACTTGTATATACCCTTCTTCTTTACTATCAGCTACTATCTATGCATATTTGACTTAACCAATCCCATGCAACATGTGCCATAAAAATGTACGTACAGGTGCTTATAGGAGGCAAGAGATGTGAAACCCACTGAAAATGAATATCAGAGTAAGTGGAAAAAGAGATATACAGTTTCTTCACTTAAAGTGAATGTAATTTGGCAGGATCAGAAGATTTTTGTAAACTCTACATAATAGCTTATTGCAGCAAAGGAAATATTTTAGTACTGTAAAGAGTGAGGTGATAAAAGGAACTTACCCTGTAAAGAGTGAAGTTCAGAACATACAACCCTAGCACTTTACCACAAACTCAGGGCATCCAGTAAAGAAAGAGCATGTCAGTGAAGGGGAACGCAATTAGCACCACCTTGATGTTTCACTCCTTTCACAGAACTTCCCAGAAAAGCTTTTGTAGGAATATAAGCATAAGCAGAAAGCAGGGCAAGCAGCAGAATAGCAACAGCTGTGGCAGCTGGATTCAGTATTGGGCTTAGATTCAACAGCAGAAATGAAAAAATCGTGAGAGCCAAACTGAGATAAATACACTTAAGCCTCACTACCAGTTCTTCACTGGGGAAAGGACTGAAGGAGTGCAGGAATTAAAATGACTTTCAGCATCTTGAAGGAGCTTAAGAAGGTCTCTGGGACTGGGGCAGAAATGGATGCAATAACTAAATGGGCTCTAGGAGAGTTTTTCCAAATGCCAATGGTTAACTGTCTCGCTGCAAGCTCAGCTCAGAAGAAAAAACAGCTTATATCAGCTTATATCAGCATAGCAGACTACAAATAAAATCCACATTTAAACCTGTAGTCCTAAGTCTACAGGAACTAGATAAGCTTATAGGTAGCTTATATATTTAGATTTATAGCTAAACGAGCATGAGATCAAATAGGATCTTACACAAAGATGAAAAGACAGAACTGATGTAGTTGTGTTCTCATTATTGTGTATAGCTTAGGTTGACTTACATTTAAAAATTATTTTGGAACATAAATTATCTCTAAAAATATTGATAAAATATAGTAATCTGCAATATAATGAAAACGTTTGATTTTTTTTCCCTTTTAGAGATTTCACCACATAATAACAATGGCTTTTTGGCACCAGAAGGATGTACTTCCCTAGGGAGGAAGCAGCACTCACGGAAGCTTTTGCAGTGCACACAACCTGACGACAGCTCAGAGCTGGGCTCAGGCTTGGGCTCTCTCTCCCTCTCTCTCTCTCAGAAACCTTAGGTTGAGATTTAGCAATACAGTGAATTCTATTTTCATCTCAGTCAAATCTTGTCTTTAAGATTTGATTAGTTTACATGTATAAGTTTGAATGGAAACCTTGGATCTAGAATCACTCAAGCCCAAATTCAGCACACCACGCAAGCAGAAGTCAGGTCATTGTAAGACATGGTTGCATTCTTCCCTAAGTAGATTGATAGTGTTTAATTTAGTCATCAAGGAGAGTTTTAGCAACTGTAACCAATATAACTTCTACTCTTCTCTCTGTCTCTTGTCCCTTCAATCACCCTTGGTCCCTTCAATCACCCTTGGTCCCTTCTATGCCCTGCATCAAGCCCTCCCTCTGCATACTTTCAGCCCCACTGCCATTATTACTGTAGCTTGGCTTTTCACTGAGGAAAGGACACGTTATGAAGTTAGGCTGCAGTTTTCACAAGAATTGACAGATTCGTATGTTATTTGTGTACTTTTTTTTTAGCTGTCACTCTTGGGGGATTAAAAATAGCACTCAGTGGACACTCTAGAAATAAAGAAATAATGACAGTCACCAAAAAAGTTGAAGAGCATTGCCAATTCCAACTATGGCAAATTATAACATTTTATTTTTGTGCTGAGCAAATCTGCTCCCATGGAACTAAAATTACGTCATTAATTTCTCTCACACTGGACATCCCATGAGCCATCAAATAGTAGTCCTTTCTAGAAGCCACCACACTATACTGGGATTCATTTGCAACGGTTGCTACAAAAATATCTTTAATGACCTGCTGGTGTAACAGCTCTAAAGATTGATATTACTATTATTGTTTAGTTTTCAGCACTTAATACCTACTACATTGTGGATCCAATATTCCCTTGAGTAAATAAATGAATATGCATATAAATAATATATTTACCAGACCTACAATTGCTAATTAAATATTTAAAACAGATGTAGCTAGCAACCAAAAAGAATAATCATATTGAATTGAACAGAAGAATAAACCAGTAAGTTGTGCAAAAAAGCAGAATGGTTCTTCAGGATGTTCCACACGCCAAAGGAACTGGGATTTAATAGAAAATCGTATCTCTCCCATAGTTTTATTTTGACCATGCTGAAAATCTCTATAGTGAAGGTTTGATTTCCTGTTTAAGATTCAGAAAGGTTAGAGAAATATAATTGTTTCCTGTGGGATTTTTTCACAGCAGAACATAAGATTTTTTTTTATTGTCTGGTAGTTTCCACATATTTGCGATTCTGTTTTATTTGACTGAATCACCAGGAATGGAATTCACAGGTTGGGAGGATGGAATACAGACACAATAATACTTTCCATTTTCTATGTTTCATTTCAAGACTTGAAAGTATTTTACAAATATTAATGGATAAAATCTCACAATACGACTTTGAAAAAGGGAAGAATTTTGCAGAGCAAAACTGGGACATTGAGAGACTAGATGACTTTACACACAAGAGGAAAATGGGTTAGAAGTAGGGATTCTTGTTCACTGCTCTGTTTGCAGCTATAAAGCCACATATCTTCTGAAACTACATGCAGATTCGTAAACAAAATACTGTGGGTTTCTTTTCCTAGTCAGGTAGTCCAGAAACAAAAGGTTACAAAAGCAAACCTGTAAAGATGCTGTGTTTGCAGTTCCCTGAATAGAATATGTGAGGAAGGAGAAAATAAGGGGAGCGAGCAAGGAAAGGAAGGGATGAGAAACTTTGCCAAATTAAGGAACTGAGTTTTCGGTAAGGTAAGTTTAGTGAATGTCTCTAAGTATTTGAGTGCTTGTCAAAAAACAATAGGTTTGCAGCTCTTGACAGAAAGTTCCCTTTTAAATTATTTAACAGGCCAAAAGTGAGAGTAAGTTTTCCTTCAGTTCCTTCCCATGCCACTCACACTAACCTGCAGGGAGCACTCCAGGGCAAGGAGAGATATCATAAATAGAGCTGTGTGGTCCTCAGCAAAGATTTTTTGGCCACAGGTGTGTCAGTTACAGTCAGGGTTGTGGTAATTTTATGAAAACACCTATTTAGCAGGAACTGGACAGGAACCAGCAACTCATTTTGCCTTTACCTTTCTGAGCACTCAGAGCAATGCCTCCCAGTCATTACTGCTCTAGCCAGTTCTGTGAAGTCAATCCGGATGTGTAAATCTTATTTTCAGTCCCAGGCATTTTGATAGATTGTCAAACCCTAACTAAGAATGTGAAGTGGGAGTGCTGCTGATCCTTTTCCTCATGAAAACACAGAAGAAACGCTGTCTAATTCCGGTAGGAACACAGCTGCTCTTCCAACTTAACCCCATTGTCTTTTATTGTCTCTTTTTTTTACAACAGCATTTAACTTCTGAATCCCTCATGTGTCAATAATTTTTTTTGATGCCTAGACGAAAGCACTCTACCTGCACAACCTATCTGTGAATTTCCAATGAAAAACTTGTTTTGTTAGGATGGATTTTCTCTTATTTCCCTTCAATGAAGCTGCACGTCTACATACTTCACTCTTTATTTCACTCCTTCCATGTTCTTTCCCAATGCCTTTCTCTCTATTTTCAATTTGTTATTCTTTTTCCTACACAGGACCAAGGTCCTCCATTTGCTTTTGGTTTGCTTTCCATTCAAACTCCTCTACAGTGTCTCTCTTCCACACTCTACTGCTTCCTCTTCCATATCCTTTCACCTTCCTCATTGCTTCTTCTTACCATTTTTAAATTTTCTCTGTCTCCCTTTTACTTGTTTTTTCTCTGTCCCCTTTGGCTGGTATCTCCATTCTGTTCCTCCCTCACCCCTTCCTCCTTTCATGATCTTTAATAACCTTGAAGTTGATAGTTCTTTCTTCTTCTCTTGTTTCTTTCCATTATCTCTTCTGTCGTCACCCTTCTCGTCCTCCTGCTCTTTTCTCTCAGCTGATCTTATCTGCCCTTAGTCTGCATTGCTTGTGGTCCTCTCACATTGCTTAGATGACTGTGTCAGGGGAGAAAACGCTGTGTTTTGTGAAACCTTAACATAGCATTTCTTGGCTGTCAAGACACAATGAGTCATTTTAAGTATCTTGCAGTCTTTTATTTTCATTGAAGTCCTTGTAAGCTTTATCACTGGCTTCAAAGCAAGCAGAACCAGGCTAGCACTGGGCACTTCTGCAAATTGCATTCAGAGCTCATCTGAAGCTCATTCGAATTGGTTCAAGAGGCAACATAAACTCTGTGGGACAGTCATGTAGATAATGAATATTTCAGTGGATCTTGAGTCTATGTTTTCATGTTCAAAGCTAAACTTGTGTTCTAGTCCTCACAAATATACCTACAAAAGCATGTGAAGTCAGACCCTTATAAATATCAAACGTTCATCAAGATGCGTTGTAAGCCAAAAATGAAAAGAAGTTAAATTTAGATTCGTATGTCAACTATTTCCCTGTATTCAGTCTAACTAGAAGAAGGACTTTATCACATAAATTCAGTTTTAGCAAAAGTGCTACATATTACTTTTTCATATGGAAAACACTGATACATTTCTATTTTAGCAGAATGCTACTGACACAACAGGCCTCATTGGAGGTAATAGGAAAATTTAAAACCCAAACCCACAGCAAACAGAAAGGAAGAGGATCAGAGGAAATACTAAGAGCCAGCAAAAAAATGCCTCTGTGGAGGAATAGCAAATAAGTGAATTAAGAAAAATATTTTTCTATCTTGTCAGTCGCGTTTTAGCATTGAATCCAGTGTGGTTCCAGTAGGAATGGGCAAGAGATCAGGGGATCCAGGCAGGGATCACTCCTGGTGGGGCACTGCTGAGCCCTCTCAGAGAACACTGGGAGAAGTGCAGGTTGGAGACTGGAAAGAAGTGTAGAATGGAAGGATTTGTCACTCCTTTCACTGTACAGTCTTTCTGTCCATGAGGGAATGATGCCAGGCCTATGGAGCTAATCCAGGCATGAGACTAAAATAATTTTGGCTCAGAGGCTTCGTGCAGTAACTTCAGTCTCTTCTGTCTCTGCTGAGAGATTGCTCTGTCTCTGTCCTTGCCTCTAGAAATCCCCAGCAAGTGAATGGTTCTAAATGGGGTACGGCTGACTGCATGCTCTTCTCCTTAGGTAAAATCTAATTAATTCACTGACTTTCTGCACGTACAAGTTTTCTGTCTTTAGCTGCTGGTGTTATCTGTATTGCATTCCTGCATTTTTTTGAACTGTGTAGGGATGAGAAAGAACACAATATGTTTTTTAATTACACTGAAATCCATTTTCCTATAAGCAGACTAAAATGCATCGTGCTGGCATTTAAAATGTTGTTGTGCACTCGAATGCACAGATACACATGATGTATTTAAATTAATTATATTGCTTTAGAAAAGAATATTCCTGTGCTTTCAGTTACCACCTCTGCATGCTGCCTGTTCTGCTAGCAGTCAGGACTTCCCAGCTTCCCAGCAGCAAATGCCATGACGTGCTGCCCGCTGTTCTCACACCTAGCACCAGCATATACCGCCTAACATGCCAGTTGCCAAAGGCATGGTATGTGCCTAATATGAAATAGCTTCTGTGCACTACCCAGGGGGTGCTCTGTTCACAGAAGCTGCCAAGGGGAAGCTGTGAATCAGCTCTCTCCCTGGGCACCTTGCCCACGCTTTCTCTCCTGCCAGCATCGCCTGTCTTGGAGGCAGCACCGGCCAGCTGCAGATTCCCTCCCCGCAGCAGAGAGCATTTCCTGGCACCAGGGATGAATCAGTTCCAACATATGCAAATTCAAATGTTCATTTCCAAACACCTCATACTTTGAAAAAATCTTCATTTTTACAGTGAAGGAATAACATTAAATTATCAAGGCACAAATAAAAATGCAGGAGGAGATAGCCTGAAGAGAACATGCCTTACAGCTAGGAGCAAAGTGAGCTCTCTGTCTCCTAATAGCATTGCTGCAAGTTTGTGTATGGAAAAAAAACCCCAACAAACCAAAACCAAAAACCAAAACAAACCCAGGCAGGCTTTTTTTTTCAGTAATTTCGGGTAGAGGCATCTGTTTTAGAAGAAGAATGTCCTATTCCTGGTTGGTTTATTAAAATGACAGTCACTCAGCCCCTGAGGAACATCTGCCACACTGACACTGCACAGCAAGACTGGTCCAGTCAGGGTTTGTACAACAGTCAGTAACTTGATTTCTCTTGCTCTCTGTATGTAAAAATGGGTCCAAGAGAAGCACTTGAAGACAGTAGCACAGGTATAGCATTTTGGTATTCTTCACCCTAAAAGGTTGTCTATAGAAGCTGTTACAACTAGCCTAACTTTTCTGTC
Organism: Neomorphus geoffroyi; assembly: GCA_033558235.1. Classification (NCBI taxonomy): domain Eukaryota; kingdom Metazoa; phylum Chordata; class Aves; order Cuculiformes; family Neomorphidae; genus Neomorphus; species Neomorphus geoffroyi. The sequence continues at coordinate 73,096 of JAUMJM010000035.1, forward strand.
TATGATGTAAATGGAAGTTCTAGCAAAAAATTAAATTAAAATTAGATCAAATGCTGAGTACTTTAAAGATGCAGTCTTTAAAGTTGGGAGTTTTTTTCCTGATAACAGAGTTACATTGTGGTTAGGTCCGTAGCCTGCTCATTGCCTTGAACACCATAAAATTATCAATACCATAATTCTTGAATTGTGTCTCTACGTTTCTGCTTCCTCCATGCTTTGCTCTTTCGTACTTCATACATCTTCTCCCAGGTGAAGCAATTACCAAAAGGCCTAGTAGGCACAGCAGTATGACCTTGAATCTGTCACTTCCTGAGAATTTCCAGGAGGCTTGGGATGACTTCAACAAATCTAGAATACTCAAATTGTTTGGCACTTCTCCAAAAAACACTGACAAAACCTAACAGATTAGGATTGCTAAAAGCAGAGGAAGCAAATTAACAACTTTCATATAGTTTGTGTCTTTAACAATCCATTAAAGTAATTAGGAAAAGAATGGGCACAACTTAGCTTTAACCATTCCTTAGCTATTCTGGTTACATTTTTCATTTTAACAGAAATGTTCAACCTGTGCACACACAAATGCTTGACCAAGAGAAGGACTCCAGAAGATCACAGGAATGGAGACAGTTGGATGAAATGTAACTCAGAAAGGAAAGGCTGAGTGGGGAGGGTGGAAAGAATAAGAGCATGAAGAAAGTCCAATTTATATGTCCTCTTTCAAAAAAGTTTATCTAATATTAGTATGAAAGACTAAGCCTACAAAATAGGCAGCACTATTTCTAGCCCTGTGTAAGTAAGAAAGGAGTCCTGCCTCTACTGAGTGCTCTCAGTCTAGCATTACAACAAAGTCATAAATGAACAGGACTGTAAACATCTTTGAGTTATATAGGAAATTTATCATGGGCAGCATGAGGGCTCACAGGTTTGCAAAAAAAAAAGAAAAAAAAATTAAGTAATCCAAATGACAGAAAATTTAATGGGCTGGAATTTTCTTCACTGTTAACAGTTTGTTTCATATTCTCCTGTTTCAAAAGAGCAATTAAAAAGATGATTTTCAGTGCACATTCAGAAAGGTAAGATAAGGCAAACAATGGTGTGGTGTAGAATGTTAGGTGACTATTTGCATCTTAAGTCTGAGAAGTATGTTTTGTTCCATATGCAGTCACCGTCTTGTGCCCATTAGCACTGAGAAGTGCTACTGTTCCATGAAGTTCCTATATCGGATGGACTTTTAAATCTCTTCTAAATGTATGTGTTTCTATCTGAAAGTACATGCCATCCAGTAATAGGGACAGGTTAACATTTGGATAAGGGGAACAAACTCTCAAGGGTTTTGCTTTCCCAGACAGACAAATCAGAGATACTACTTTCTATTCTGGGGGTGAAGAGTCAACAGCAAAAGAGTAAAACACTTCAGTCTTTGTTTCATGAAAACAAGCAGCTTTTCCCCTCTAGGGCTAAAAACATTTGTCAGAAGCCCAAGTGAAGAAATGTGAAAATACTGAGTGTGAATTATATCATACTGTGAGAGCCAGTTTGGTCTAGTAAGAAGGCTAATGAACAGTACAGCTAAGAGAAATCCAGTTTTGTCACTGATTTTCTGTGTGAGTTTATACTATTTTTTGAGCAATTCTCAGATACGCTCTATTTTTTGGTGCTATTGACTTGAGACTCATGCTCCACCTACCATAACTTTTAAGTATAACCTGATTATTTACTCAATTTTACCTCAGGCCCGCAACGTTAAACAAGATTTTAATAACACTGAAGGGAAAATTTCTTTGGGCAAGTCTAGTCAAGAATCTATTTGCAATGAGGAATGGTTGGGCATAACCACAGCTATGTCCACTCCTAAAAGTGCTGTATCCTACAGCCTTGAGGAGGTCTCAGATGGTAGACAGTGGGCAGACAAATCAGTCCTAATGAAGTAACACTTAATACGATGTCTTTTGTTTTCTTCCCAGCACTCTGAGAACTACACAATGCTGCAAGTTTGAAGTGCTCCAAGACACTACAGGACGTTTATGGGCACTTAATATACAAGGCTGAGAGAGATAGCTTGTTGATTTTTATGAAAAAAAGGGTAAGAAATCTCATTGCTGTCTATGAATATCTAACAGTATGGCGTGCTAAAGGCATAGCAAAAGTTTTCTCAGAACTGCACAGCTGAAGACTGAGAGGCAATGGGGACACGGTTCAGCATCAGAAAGTCCAATTAATTATAAAGGGCAAAATAATTACCATCAGGCTGGTCAAATACTGGAACAGGTTGTGGGGACTCTTAACATTTGAGATACTCAAAATTGGGCTGAACAAGGTCCTGAGCAACCTGCTCCAACTGGACTTGCTCTGAGCAGGATGTTAACACTTGGAGGTCCCTGCCTACATGGTCTTATAATTCTGTAAGATGTCTTAAAAGCTGTAGCAGAAAGCATGTTGTCTGGCCTACTATGGGCAGTATAGACGCAACCGTTCCTTATGGGCTCACTTCCAGAAAGATAAGCACTATGATTCTACTTGATTTCAGTCCCTTCTTTATAGTTCAAGTTCAACCATCAGCCAATTTCTTTGTATAGTTGTGCATATTTGAAATATTTGTACATGTTCTTTCCAGCAATTGAAAATGAGGATTTTAAAATCCAATTTGCAGAGGTAATGAATGCTCAGGAATTCTCAGAAAGGCAGATAAAGTGAATCACACCAAACATCCTGATCAGTAAGAGGGACTGTATGCCTGAGATAACACTCCTAGTTTCTACTCTAGGCATCCATCTGCCTCTGCTTTGGAATTTCTTGTCCCTCCTGAAAGGATGTTGCAGCTGCCTGGGTAGCAGTAAAAGAAGCAACGCAGATTTTAGTATGGTATTCAATAACTTGAAATTGGTGCCATTTCACCCTAACCTGTCAGACTGTATGAGGCAGTTTGCACATTATGTGAACAAAGGAGACATCCCTTCAGTGAGGGCAGGAAGCTCTGATAAGGCCATTAAAACTGTTCCAAGCTAAACTATTCCTTCTTCTGCTGGAATGCGAGACTGTATTGAACAGCACTTAAGTAATAATTCCAGCTTCATGAGACTGTTCCAAGGTATCATTAAGTAGAGCACTTGAAAATGAGTTGTGCTTTTTATTGTCACAGGATATGCTCCGGTGTCTTTTCTTACTTTGGTCCTCCTTACATTCTCCTTAAAAGTTAACAAAGGCAGAAAGCCCATGCTTTTGTACAATTTCCCCTTCTGCACCTCCCGTAAGATTACGCAGTTCAAGCTTGGTTTATACTGTAAACATTTCATGAAAGAGCCACTTTAATTTCGCAGTCTAATAGCTGCAGGAGTAGTTTCCTAAACAGCTGCACAGAGTGCTGGAGAGGTCGGAGGGTACAAACAGGGACAAATGGCTGTGCAGCACAATGGCACTGCGCAACTGCACACTGCAGTGTAGAAAACAGCTCACTTGCCCAGAAACACTTTGCTCACAGTCGGGAATGCAGGCAGAGAGAGAAAGTGCTCATGCTCTATTATACCTTAGGGCTCAGAGCTCTCACACACTGCAGAATTAGAAAAGCAGCCTTGAGTGAGAGGCTAACAACTTTGGCTTACATGATTTCTACAAGAAAAAGGTTTTCCTCTGATTTTTTAAAGCAATACACTTCTTTTCCAAAATCACTTGTTGATTTTGTGTGCCCACAGCCAAATATCTCTGACCATCTCTTTACTGCTCCTTAATATGATTTCTAATTCACTTGGTTAGCATTGACATAGATCTCATCTAAACATTGATTAATGCTTTTCTCTTTCCAGGCTGAAGAGGAATGGTAACTTTCTGTTTTCAGAGTGATTTTTTATAAACATCCTGTATTCAAACCCTGACAAAATATTTTTAAAAAAATCACTGAACTCACAGACATTCCTGCTAATTAAATACCCCCGATGAGGATTTGGGAGAATAATATGCAACGCAGGAACATAGCTGGAACACAAATTTTCTGTTTTGATTGTGATCCTCAGTTATATGCAACATGGAAGAAAAGCAACTTACTAGCCTCCTGCTATGAACTAGGAACGGGCAGAATTCCAGCCTTAACACCCATTCAGCCACAGAAAATCACTAATTTCAAGATAAATAAAGCATCTCGGGAAGGTCAAATGGAAGACTGGAAAAGGTTACCCAACAAACTACGTCTTACATAAATATCTCCCACAGGTTGCCACTTTGCAGTACTCGTTGTTGTGGATTGTATCTCTTGCAGAGAATTTAATCCATTTACAGTGTCTTTAGAAACTGCCATATTTCCCTTTTTATGGTGAGGGAAATTTATATGAAAAAAATACCCTTTGGCTAAATACCTTATTCATTAAATTTACTTTTGAGTGGAAAGTATTTTCATCGACATAAACAGACAAACCCCCCCCTCTTTCTTAGACCTAAAGACAATTCCACTGCTTTGAAATAACAGCTTTTAAAATTCAAGATGGAGTAAAATTATTTTTGAGATCATTCTTGATTATGTAAGACTTTATATGAAGATAAAAAAGACATTTGGTCTGTGGTACATTAACATTCATAATACATTTTGCAAAAATTGGAGATGTGTGGTCCCGACTTGTTTACTTATTACCCATTTGTGAATCAGTAGCATCTACTCTGGGTTCAGTAGAGTTAGTACCAAAATTTCTAAAAAACAGAACTAAAATCAGGTAAACTATGGTTAAAACATTGTATTCTGGATACAAGTTTCATATGCAAACTGGTATACAGTTACGTCTCATATGCTTTAAATAGCACCTATTTTAAATTTACAGTGATTTATCATATTAAATAGAAGTCAAAAGTTAAAGAGCTTCCTTACCAATATTTGCCTGTTGAAAACCTTAAAAATACCTTTTTCTTGTAAAAGAAGTAATGGTAGGACTCTGTCTATGACAGTATCGACCTGAAACTGGTTTTGCCATGTGTAAGGAATGTGAATTCTGCTCATGGTGTTATGCAGGGAATTTGGCCTTGCAATATTGTTCTCATTCAATTAAAAACACGCTACTCAGAGAAAGCTTTTCACAGTTACAGAACATAATTTCAGATCCAAAGCCAGCTATTGATGGTGGGAGGTTTTCTATTGATTTAAGAGGACTTCGGATCAGGTCTCAAGAAAGATGTAAAACCATTTAAGGTCTTTCTCTGTGAATGGGAGTGTTGAAGACGAAACCTTAGCTGGCTTAAAAAGAATAAAGAAAAAAATTCTTAATAATCCCATTCTTTCAGGTTCTTCACACTGAAGTCACAACAGGTGTATTGGGTGTTAATTCAAAACCAAGGCCCTTGCCCCTCCTGCATTATGCCTATACTTATGGAACATACTTACGCTTTCCTGACAGATGTTTCTTGTTTAGTGCCTCAGAAGAAAACAAATCACCAACTACAATGGTTCCTGGAGAAGCCTTGAGAAGAAACCCATAATCTGTAACTTTTTTTTAATGACTCAGTTCTTGTCATATCAATTTTTATGATATCCCTGTTTTTTCCATGATTTGTTTATAACTCTTATTTATGGGGAACAAAGCCCACAATTTATCTCTGCAGTGTCCAGCATACTCAACATTTACAGCTTTTAAGTTACAACTTATTTGTGAAACATAGAAGTTAAAACACAAGATACTGAATTTACTGCATTTTGAAGAATAACCATGGTATTTAAAGAAAAATATACAAATATTTGTAAGAAATAACCAAGATTTTTTTTTATTTTTATGTCTGTTGACTGATATCATGTCTAACTCATGGCTGAACTATAGATTCAGATCATATCGTAAAAAAGTAAATTATACGTTGCTTACCTATTAAACTCTGAATTCAGCATTCAGTAGACTGCATTTAACAGAGGGTCATTTTAGTTCTTTCACCTATCATCAGTTTATACAAGCAAGCAAGAAGTCCATAAGCTCAGAGTTTTACAGGTATCATGAGTAAGTTATGATTTGCTACTTTTTGTGTGAATTATGTGTTCCAGAAAAGTGGGAAAAAGGAAAGGGAAAGGGGAAGGGGAAGGGGAAGGGGAAGGGGAAGGGGAAGGGGAAGGGGAGGGGAGGGGAGGGGAGGGGAGGGGAGGGGAGGGGAGGGGAGGGGAGGGGAGGGGAGGGGAGGGGAGGGAAGGGAAGGGAAGGGAAGGGAAGGGAAGGGAAGGGAAGGGAAGGGAAGGGAAGGGAAGGGAAGGGAAGGGAAGGGAAGGGAAGGGAAGGGAAGGGAAGGGAAGGGAAGGGAAGGGAAGGGAAGGGAAGGGAAGGGAAGGGAAGGGAAGGGAAGGGAAGGGAAGGGAAGGGAAGGGAAGGGAAGGGAAGGGAAGGGAAGGGAAGGAAAGGAAAGGAAAGGAAAGGAAAGGAAAGGAAAGGAAAGGAAAGGAAAGGAAAGGAAAGGAAAGGAAAGGAAAGGAAAGGAAAGGAAAGGAAAGGAAAGGAAAGGAAAGGAAAGGAAAGGAAAGGAAAGGAAAGGAAAGGAAAGGAAAGGAAAGGAAAGGAAAGGAAAGGAAAGGAAAGGAAAGGAAAGGAAAGGAAAGGAAAGGCATGTCTTGCTTTTCTTATAAACTGCATCTGCATCTGCATGATTTGATTCCCTTCCTACTTAATATGGAAGAAAAGTGCTCCAGTGTCTAATATCTTTTGAATTGTGACTCCCTTAAGCTGATCATATGCTTTCATAATGATGTCCCCATTAATTTGCATTCTGAGAATTTGGAAACTAGATTCTGTTCATCTCTGTGTAGTGTTAGCTCTGAAGCCTGAAGATGACATTTTAAATATCACTCTGATTGACTACTTACAGATGACCATTTTAATGAAACTACATAAACAGTATAATTATGGAAACTCCACTTTAAATATAATTTATTTCCAAAGGTCTGTCTTTTTTTCCTTTTTACTGCACTCCAAAAAGTAATATATAATAATAATAACGTGCTTATCCCACAGTCCTCCTCTGCCTATTTTTTATTACAGAAAAACAGGTAACTGCTGGAGCTGAGTGCAGTGTAAGCACAGCCAAGCATAAACAAAAGATAATTAATGATGGTCAGTGTTAGAATACTCCTCAAAATCTAAGGTTGTTTGACACAGTGCACACCAAATAAAGCCATGCTGAAATAGTACAATGTTGTTATCTGTAGACGGGCAGAAACCAGCAGTCTTGAAGCAGTGGAAATTCTGTGTGTGTTAGGGCAGAAGAGCAGTTTTTACATGCAGATGAGCAAATGTAAATTTTATTTACTGGGCATATGAAAAATATTGTAAAAGATCGTGATGAGGTATTTATGAGGGATGTGGGATATTTTAGAGATATAAAACATTGATATAGATACTACAGTTCTGCAAAAAGCGTGTTCCACATAAAGTCCCAATAGCACTGAGATAAAAATAAGGGGGTGAACTTAACTGCATGGTAAAAACAGATGTTATTGCGTAGATACAGACACCAAGTAATCGACTTAGCAATTGGCCATTCTAAGAAACCAAACAATGCAAGGAATTTTATAACTTCAAAAGATTTAAATAAGGCAATCAAACATGAATGCTAACCCAAGAGAGCAGCTGAGGGCACTTGTGCAGATCATCACTGTTGTATCTTAGCTTAACTCCGCTGAAGGCAATAGAGCTATGCTAATTTACACCAACTGAGGATCCAGACAATCAGATTTAGGACTTCAAGTGACAAAATTACTTTTATTTTGGGGTATATATTAAAGGGTTTTGGCAAGTCTGACCAAACACAGAAAGTGCTAAACACTGCACTTTTAGTTCCCCTTTTAGCAACTATATAGTTTATGCAACTTCCCATGGGGATTGCCTCAGCACTTGGGATATACCACAGCATCATGTTGCAGATCTTTGCGGATCTGGATGGAATGAGCAATAGGTTATGATCTGTTGATTTGAAGCAAAAACGATCAACACCACAATGGGAGTTTGCACAATAACCAAATTGTGCCAAAGAAAAGACCCTTGAATTGAATATGAGCAAACGCCAGGCTGAATGAGATTAATTATGTAGGACACATTCAATGACAAGGAAGTATGACCAAACCCAAGGAAGGCAGAGGCAACTGTACAAATGGAAAGACTCCAAGACAAGAAGGCCTTAGAGAGATTCACTGGGCATGTTAGCATAACTAAGCAAATTCATTGATAATTAATCACAATTAAATGCTCCTCTCCAAATAGCTGTTTAGGGACTGCACAAAATGGCATTGGAATGACTGACAAGAGAAAAGTTTTGAAAATTAAAATGATCTGTCAAATAAACATTCATACTGAAACATCTGATGATTAGCAAAGAGCTTAGGAGTATCTTCAAAATTGCCTAAGTTGTTAATGCAGATACTGAATTCCAGTTTCAACTTTAGGCATATAGAAACAGCAGGGATGTGAATGCCCAGCACTTACATTCCTTCTGAAAACAAACTATAGGCTCTTAAGTCATACAGATTGTTTTGAAAGAATTACTCTAATTCAGTGAACTAATTGAGATTATTCCAGGTGATAACTAAGTGGCAGATGGTTTTAAATACTGATTAAAATCTAAAGAGCAAAAAGGTACAGCTATCAATACCTTTTGATTTTAATAATTAAGTACATAGATGAAGAGGCCATAAACTATTTGAGTATTGTAGATGCCACTGTGCAAATGAAACCTCTAATTTCAGAGCATTTCATGGTTCTGAAAACTTACTAAGGCCCTGATTCTGCAAGGTGCTTCATGCAAACAATTCTGTGCCTGCATGGAGCATTAGACAGCATCAGAGGTACTGATATGCAGATGGTTTTTAAGGAGCTTTTCAGAAAGTACATGCTTTTAAGACTACCTCTCAGTAATGAAAACAATGATGAAGACTCTTACGTAAACAGAACTCAAGTATTTTCCATTTTGGAGACAAAAGTTGACAAATTTAAGTGAGAAAAATGGAATGACTCAACCTTACCAGAGTCTGAATGAGTTATTCTAACAGAAAAAAAGCCCAGCCACTTCCATATGTAAAACTTATTGCGACTACAGAGATGAGGTTGCTGCAGATGATGGGTTTCTATACAAAGGACATTATCATAACACCACACAACATGAGGTTGGAAATGCTAGGTATAACCTACAGTGCCCATTTGAGTATTGAGAAGTGCAGCAACAGAGCCCAAGGTGTTCTGTTCTGGCCAGGCATGCATGCTGCCATCAAAGATAAGGTATCCAAGTGGAAATCTGCAATAAATACAGGAAACAAAAATGCAAAAAAAACCCACTGAAACCACATGAGATTCCTATTTTCACTTGGCCCAAGGATCTAGTTGAACAAATGGGAAAGATTATTCCTTATAGGTGGACTAGAATTGGGGATATATGTTCCTTGGTTTTGTTTTTAATAATTTAAATTAGTCTTGCACGCTAACTTGCAATTTAATAACACATTAAAAACTACAGTTTGTTTTTCCTTAACATTGCATATAAATTAACAAAATACTATCATTTACAAATTACTCACTCTGGTAATTTTTAACATTACTCCAAATACATCCGATCTGGTCCTTGCAATGACATTTTCTATATAAAAGTTAGTCAAAACATCAAGCAACTTAAAAAAGTATCTGCAGATTCAAAGTATACATACTTAGCAATAAAGGAGTATTTAATTATAACACAAGATTACTTACTAGGCTCAACAACCTCAGTATTCAAGAAAAAATGCAATGACAACTTCTACATTTCCCATGTAGACAAAAAAACCCCAAAACAACAGGACAGAAACACTAGGGGTAAGAAGTGACAATAAGAATGGAAATGGTTATTCTTGCAACAAGGAATTATTTTCTAAGAGAAAAGTGAATGAAAACTATATAATGGGTCATTGTCTTACTGAGTTTTTATAGGAGAATAGATGTAATCTCAGTAGGAAAAGGGAAGGGAAGACAAGGCAAGACAAGGAAAAGCAAGGGATAATACTCCTGCGCAGACGAAGCAACAAATGTAAACCCAGGCAGTGAACATCAGAAACACTTCGAGTGGCAAACACAGGCTGTAGGTGGAGAAATTGCTTTAGCATCTAAACAGACCTCTGCAGAAATAACTGACTTGAGTACAAAAATGACTGTATATTGGGACAACTATGAAGATTTAAAGAATACAGGTACTGATCAATGCCCAAGAATAATCTGGTTACCTGCCTAAAAATAGGAATGTTTCTGTGGTTTTACTAAAATATTATTTGTTCCTACATTTTAATTTTGTATTTGGAGATGGTTTACTTTTTGCAACATCACTAAAGCAAGAATAAATATTATTTTTTCCAGTGATATTTTATTTTATATATTCATCAGAACAAATAAAACACAACCTTCTCTGTTTCATGGAGAACATCCCTTCTTCACTGTAGCTAGTTCCTGCTGAGCAAATTGCAATAGAATTACACCAATAAAAACTGAATATTAGTGATTATATTAACATGGAAGAGTCATAAGCTAAGGATATCCTTTCTATCCAGAAAAAAATGTACTGCATGGAATTGTTCTTCCTAGAAGAGTTGTGGTCAACAGGGAAGCTTCAGAAAAGCTCATCTTCCCATGTGAACTGAATGGAAGACACTACTAGGATGATCCATCTGGGGTTAGGGAGACAAGAATAAAAGGAAGATAAGAGGAAGAGTAGAAGATGGCCACCAAGAAAATCGGAACTAAGGCAGAGTGACACAGGAAGAAAAAGGAGGCACAGAAATTCCAACTCTTATTTCATGATGGACAACGTGCAAAAATAGACCAAGCTCCTCACTTTGAGTTAGGAAGAGATGTGGAAAAGAAAAGCTCTCGAACTTCATTTCAAAGTGGGAAATGAGACTATGCTCCTCCCTGTCAGTGCCCGAGGGGAATACCAGATGTCCATCATAGAAAATAACGACATGTAAAATCTACGTAAAGACACAAGTGCTTCAGGACTGTAAAACTGAGCACATTAGAACAGTATCAAAAAAGTATCCAAACTTCTAGTTATCTGGTTGAACTGCAAATCTTTCTTAGGTTCATATTCTTTAATATAAATATTAACAGGATTTTCTGGCAGAAAACTGACCCAGAAAACAAGGGTAAATGTTGACAATATGATAGTCAGTTCCATGGTAGACCAAGCTAATACTTAGTTACTTATTAACTTTGAAAAAGTATGATTATTTTTACATCAGAGGCACTAAGTAGAACTAAGTTTGTTATTTTCTAGGAGTCTCTGGTACTCAGGTTCTCTGGTTCCTACTTTGGCAGTACACCGAGTAGAAATGTTCTCAGTCAGCGTGCTACTTTTTGGCTGTGACTGATTTACTGATGATGAAAATATGTCCTTTTTAAAAACAACATACTCAATTTCAGATTTATTTATTATTTGCTTTGAATAAAAATAAAAGTGTTTCAAAATGTTGCTTTTTTATAACATTTATAATTTTAAAACAGGATTACAATTTTGAAGTAGGGTAACTGTTAGAAAAACCTCCTATGTTAAGGAGTAAATAAATAAAACTGACAAGGAAAAATCCCTGGGATAAGGTTAAACTGGATTTAATTTATGAATATTTTAATACTGGTAGCTGTCACTCGGTGAGCTACTAATTGCTTTCCCATCATTGTTAAGCTTATTTATCAGTATAGTGTTCCTAGATCTTTTCACAAGTACTATAACCCAAATCATAAGGCTGGAAAAGTTTGGATTCTTGCCAGATATTAATTTCTTCAGAGCCCCTTAAAGCTCTTTTTTTTTTTTTTTTTTTGCTAGTAGCGGTAACTGAGAACTAAAGCTGAAGGAATTCTTCTTCTCTTATTTGGAGACCGTTGACCAGGGTGTGTAAATGCTTTGGTCTGCCAATAAACTATGCATAAAGACTCTCATGTTTCCACTTGGGCTTTGGGTGAAAGTGGAAAACTGTACAATCTGCATGGTAAACCCCAGCAAGAAGCCTCACAGAAGAGAAGCATGGGTTGTAAGGAATAATTAGGCCAACCATGGAACAATTTAATTGAAAGCTGCAACATTGTTATTCTAGGAGCCAGGAAACCTGAGTGATGGAATTTATGGAGCCACAGCTACCAAAAGACAACACAGTGAGCATAACTGTTAAGCAAAATATTCTTTTCTCTAACTTTTTCAGATTCTCATATTATTTTGACTATGAATATTATCTGAATGATATTATTCATAAATATTATTTGAAGTGTCTGCTATTTTTTTATTTTAGTTGGAGCTTAAAAAGAATCAGTGCGTTAGCAAAATTCCAATTAGGAAACTGCATTACACATAATTTCTGTGTTCTGTACAATGCACAGAAGAACATGGAATGGTAAAATATGATAATAAAAGCATTACCAGCACACCCAATTCAGTATTTGTTACATAAGCGATGCATGGCAAAGCCATAAAAGTATGAAATCTTTCCAAATTATGCAGCCCAGAAATACAATCCCTATGCTACCCTATCGATTCTTCTACCACACTCTCAATTGTTCTGCATACCTTGCATTAGAAAATTATTTTCCAGAAATTTTACAAAGGCTGAAGTCTCTATGGATGACTGGAATTAACTACACTGAAAACCGGAACAAGGGATAAAAGATGATGAAGAGATGGAAACTATACAGATTGGCAGAGACAGGACAGAAGGGATCTCAGCTTGGGATATAGGCAAAAAATGCGTATACATCTCTCTCTGCAGCCTGGGGCAGAAGCCAAGGTTACTGATTCGCAGCACTCTTTGCTATCAGCAAATACTTATGAAACACAGCAGCAATATTCCCTGCCTGCTCCTGGCCATGCAAAGTGTTATACCTTCTACTGCTGTTTGCCACCACAGCAGCTCAGGTGACCTATATAGCAGATACCAAAAGTTCCCATGGTGCTTGTGGCCTGATAAAGAGCCAGTAAGATCCCACATTATGGAATTTCTACTTCTTTTCAGTTTGCTCTTTTGAAAAGCAAGGAAATTATACCCCCAAACCTCAACACACAGAAATAGAACAGATGTAAACGACGTACTTCACAGTTTAAAAAATTCTAAAATCAAAATCGCTTATATAGCTTTGGTTTAGCTATTTTGTGCATATGCATTATCATTTACATGATCACATCTTCTTCCATTTTAGGCAGAGAACAAGAGCCTAAATGAGAGCTGTATAAGGGATGCTGCCATCCATAGGACTCCTACTTCCCTGCTTTCAAATGTATGTGAGAAATGTGAAGATTTACTTCTTTCTGTACCAACTTCATCAGGATGACTAAGAGGCGGAGAACAATAAAAATATAAATGTGATGGAGGCAGGAGATGAGCTTATTAGATAAGAAGGCTGAGACAGGAAGCAATGAAGAAAAAATAACGAGGGAAAACTGGACAGAGATAATGGACCGAGTGGAAGCCAGGAATGATCAGAGTTTTAGGGGAGGAGAAAATGTAGTCCCATTGCTCTTCTGGAACACTGAACTCTATCCTGCTTTTTCTGTGGAGTTCATCCGTTTTCACAAAGGGTCAATGACTCATTGTGTAAAATTGCCGATTTTCCACAGCTCCAAGTGAATTCAATGGGTATTTGGCTTTGTACATACACAGTTCTCTATAATGCAAAAAACTCGGACGAATTGAGTTCTACATGTCTGGAACTGAGCAAAATTACGTGCTTAAGTTTTCTGGCTTTAAAATGAGAATGATACTAACCCTGACTTGCTTAAAAGTATATTTTCAGGTGAAAATAAATTAATTTATAAGCATGATAAATTAATTAGGAAACATTCTGATGCAATGGTACTGACAAATATGTGAGTGAATTAATAGTTACATCCCGAAAGTACAGTCTGAGAAAAATGCAGTGAATAGCAGACAGGGTCGCATGTGGGATAATGAGGAAAACAGAAGGAATTTATTAGTTGCTTATGCAGTGACTACTGTCTGCCCTGTGCAATGAATTATTTTGTTATCTTATGGGAAAATATGCAATCAGAAGATGAAGGACTGCCTTGTAATGAAAATGCAAACGAGATATGAGTTGAGTTAGCCTGCTTAGAATTCTGGCATTTCCTAACTTTTGAATTCACTTCGGAGTTTTTACCTGTTCAACAGGTATTACGGTAACTGCTAAATAAATAATTTATGCTAAATACTAAATAAATTCTAGATGCTAAATCTAAAAATATAACTTTAAATATTACTTAATCCTGTTCTCTTTGCTTAGGAAAAACCTGAAACAGGTGGACAGAATGGTACGAGACAGGAGTAGCGTCTCAAGTTAAAGTATTCGGTAGAACTGAACGCAGACTCTTGCGAAAGGCAGAGGAGATGGAGTAATTCTGAAATGCTTTCCTGACTCAAGTGGAAACTTTATGAAGGGTTACAGCAGCAAAGTATGTGCTTAAAGGATCATTCGTGCTGCCCCAAGAGTCTTGCCTGTGTTTCATTTTTCATTTATGTAACTGCATTCCCTTGAACATCTACCACTCGATCCATACCAACTCAAAATCCAGGTCCAAATTTGAGTTTCCCTGCGGTTACGTGCCCATGTCTCATTCTCCTTACACTTTATGTTTTACCTGATCTCGTTTACATCCTTTCCTCCCGATACCACATAGTCTTCTAGCAACAGATACCAGCATGATTTAAACTGATAGTTTCCAAAAATTATTTTTGACTGCTTGGGAAATAAATTGTAAATGTGGTACCTATTGTTTGTATCTAGTGACTAGATTAGCTAAGAGTAGAGAGCAATCTTACTTCAGCAGCTTTCTCATGCTTGCTTTATCTTTCCCATGCTTTCCGGTTGTTTTCATCAACGTATGTACTGAACTCAAGAAATGCTATTTAAGGCACTCATGCACAGAAAAGACAGAATACTGCTTAGCATGGAAGCATAAGCTATGCACTCATACTTTCCCTGCCCAATTTTTTCCTTCTATTTGTGAACACCTTTCCATGTTAACCATAGTACCAACTCAGGAATATCACTATCTCATAGCCCTAACAAAAGCTATAGTTCTTCAACATATAGAGATTCAGCCAAGGAGGAAGGCAGATAAAAGCTAAGTCTCATGATTCTCTAACTTTCATTGCTCACAACTGTCATTCCAAAGAACTGAAAGGAATTGTAAAGAGTGCATTTAAGTTGGGGAACAGCTAAATTACCACTAAAAACCCATAGTCAAATGAGAAAATGCATTAAGCTGATAGCAGTGATACAAACCTGGGGAAAATTATGCAAGCATTAGGGATAAACAAATTGTTCTCTTCCCTCTGGTCTACGTCTGAGAAACTACAGCACTCTACTGGTTATGTAACCAGAAGTATTTCACCAGTCTAATGGCATGAGAATTTTCTGTTCTAACTAGCAAACTCAAATGTTCCAAAAAAAAAATAAAATGAGTAGGCATTGAAATATTTAGATAAATTCCAGAAGTTCTGACTTTTGTCCATCCCTATCACCTAATGAATATGCAAAAGGAAATACTACATCAACAGACTTTATGTATAGAGTCAGCCTGCATGGAATTTCTAGAGACTTCAGCACGTGTTTCAAGCAGGATCAGCCTCTTCTGCAGCAGCTCTCCAGACAGCCTTTCTAATTGCTGATACAATTATACACAATTTGTGGTCAAATGCGTATTTATAAAGAAAATATTTGTTCTTTATATCTTACTTGAGTTCTTGTGAGCTTGTGGCCAGCATACTTCGAATACTTTTGTCAGCCAAGGGACAGCCAGATAAACTGTAAGACATGGCAGGACATACAAGTAAGTTAATCTTCTTATTAACTGAATGCTCCCAAACAAACACAACATAAAATTAAAAAGTAAAAATTTGTAATGCAGAAAAGCGATGGAGCAAGTGCTGTAATATTGAGTTTTGTAATATAGTTAACCCTCTGAATATATTTAGGTATCAACATTACTTCCAAAACTACACACTGTAAATGTTCTTGTTTGTTTGTTTCTTTGTCTATGAACTAGTAAAATGTAACAAAAATATTTGAGATTCCTGGGTTAACTACTTAAATGCTTAAGAGTACTTTGGAAAATTTAGTAATCTATTTAAAAATAAAAGACGTTTATACAACACACAAATTAGCATGCTTTTAAGATCAACATATATTACTCAAAGGGTTAACACATAGTTCAACATTTTACTTTGACAGCATTGTTGAGGTAAGCTGAAAACAATAAATTGAAAAGACAGAATCCACCATGAAAAAAATGAAGTCACACCTTCTATGTGAGGCGTAATTACCAGTCACATGACCACTCCCATCACACCCTGGTGTTGGACATCTGCCACCAAACAAAAACAAAAACAGCCAAAATAGTAAGTATGTTTAAAAAAAACTTTTAAAGTTTCATTGTTTCCAGTTTAGCTGCAATGACTGCAAGGGGTTTTAAGCATCCTAATCGAAAAGCTGCAAAATGAACAGGTTTAAATGAAAATGGCGTCTCAATACAATATAGCATCATTAAGAACAAGCAAATACACGTTAGCTTATCACTTTACTTAACTGGCAGTTTGAAACATTTATATGCTGCAAATGTTGCATGCTCATACTGCAAGGCGAATATGTACCCGTTTGTTTAAAAAAAGACAAAGAGAGAAAAGGTTAAAAGGAGAAAAATAATTTCACCTCACATTATGCTTACGTTATTAAATCCTTTTTGCTCTCTTTGCATTGAGGGTATTTGGGTTTAGGACTTGGGATTGTGACTTCCCCAGGATACCTTCTTTCTTCAAGCGCCTCTTGGAAAGGATCCAAATCTTCTGGCTACATGCAAATATATATGCATTAGTTTCAGCTACACGATGTTACATCTTACACAAAATAACACAAAGCAGGGTCATCAGACTTTATCTCCTTCTTTATCCTGTTCTGCCAGAGACAATTAATGAAATTATTTTATATTCCTTCACCTATTAAACTCTCAAATAATATTTGGATATTTCAGTGAAGACTCAATAATGTGTGGAATATATAGTTTATTTAGTTAGAAAATTTTTAAAAAAGGGCAAAAGACAGCTTTTTCTATAGCTGTCATAATATTTTGCTTTAAAAAAATCACTATTTTTATCCTTATGTCACTATAAAACAGTGGAAAGGGAAAATACATAGTATCTTATGCATCAAAAAGCCATCTTAAATTACATTTTTAACAGTTTAGAACATGGCAAAGATGAAACAGAAGCAATCTTAATATCTACAAGCAGAAGCTCAATCTGGGCCAAACCTCAATGGATCTGTCTGGCAAAACAGAATTGAATTATTTGTAATTAACTTTACTGATGCATTTAGAAATTCAGAATCACCCATTTCAGGAATGACGAGCTGAATGCATTGATGTAGCGATTCCTGCAGATGGTGCCATAAACACCACAGTAAAAACAGGGAGTTCTGCTTGCTCTGAAAAAAATCATGCTATCCTGTCTGTTTTACCTCACATTTCCTTGATACTGACAGATTTCCTGCTAACTCCATTTAAATTAATAGCAAAACTGTAATTAACACCAGAGCTAGAATGCATTTAGTGCATTTAGTGAAAATGCCACTTTGTTATATGCTTCGAAGTTACTGAAAATAATTTTGTTTTAATTAAAATTGGCAAAAGATGTGCTACACACAAATGATTAGACTAATTTTCTCTTATAAACCAAGGAGAAATAGAGAATAATCTCTACAGTTCTCCAAATGGCTAAATTACGTTAAGTGTAGTATTGTAAACTACACAGTGGATAAGGTTGAAACCTGATGAACAAAAGCAGTGACATCAAAGCTTGTCAGCAGACCTCGTCAGTGTCCTGGCTGTTCTAACTTTGAGGAGTAAAATGAATTAATTAACATATTTTCTTTATTCGCCTCTTCTATTTAAAGGGTTTACTGTTGTATTGGTATTATGATCTGAAAAGTAATACTTCTTTCTAATATCCCTTCTTTGTATTCTTGAAACAAAGTATTTCATTAATACAGGCCCTTTCACACTGAGAGCTATCAGGAGTGTCTAAGTAATCTAGAAGAAGATTAGCTGAAATAGTTGAAAGCTTACATTATGCTCTGCTGCTTTTGTTTAAATTGATTTCTAAGTAATACATGCTTTCAAATACTCAGCACATCATTTATGGTTTTCAATTTCAGGAGAATATCTTGTCTTGAGAGCTGATTATCCCAGTACTGCACAGTTATGTCAACTTGCTTATACAGAGTAACATAATCTGGACACAGAGAAACATCTTTACTGCAGAAAATATTTGTTAACAAGATGATGCTGTTAGAAAACATGATTCACATTCATGGTTCAAATGGTGTCTTACGGAACTTAGTCACAGATTAGATGTGAGCCAGCATGATACAGTCCTAAAGATTAACCAACAGAATGTCGTTTTTGTAGAAAACCAAGATTTTTATCATGTATTAATTTTGCTTCCTCTTTCCCTCCAAATTTCAGAAATTCAATGAATTACCAAAATTAGACTGAAATGAGAGCTAATAGACGAAAAAGACATACATTAATCTCTTTGGAATCATCTTCATCTATCCTATTGGGCTTCATTTTAGTGTAGTCCACTGGTAAATCCCAGCAGTCACCCTCGTTCAGTTGGTAACATCGGTTATTCATCACAGCTTGCCGTTGCGGGGACATTGGCTCCAGTGGTGTCAAAATGGTACAGCAACCATCTCGCTGCCTCTGCTTGTTCATGCTCAGATCCAACGTCCCATTTTCATCGACTTCCATATCAGGATTCTGTCAAAATAAGAAAAATATTGTTAATTTGGCATCACACTAGCAAACTGTTACCTCTCTGTGTTATTCAATCTGATTGCCTAGCAGAATGATAAAACGCTTTTCCATTCCTGTATAGATTGTAAGCATTGAGCCCCCTCCCACACATAGCATGATGCTGTTACACAACATTAATGCTGTTACAGTAGATTTCTTCCTGAATGGCTCATCTGATGTTTGGAGGAAGAGGAGAGAGTCTTCATTACCCTTCCTGCCAGCCAGCACACAGGTGCAAAATTTAGAATGGAAAAGAAAAATCTCTAAAGGTATTCTCTTGCCTCTGTCTTTATCCTTTGATTTATTCTCTGACAGGTGAGTATCTATGAGGTAACAACTGCATAATTCTTGTTTCCAGTCCTGATACCTGTCTGGATGATTAGAGTAGTAAAAACCAGCTAGCATCAAATAATGTTTTTTTCTTTTATTTAACATTAACAGCCAATGCTTGAACAGATAATGTCAGAAAATTAAACAGGGAGGTAGGGTACCAAACCAAGTCCTTTTGGACACCATTTCCCAATGAGGAAATACATTCAAATTTCACAGTTCCTTCACTGCAGACGTAAATTTATTAGCATTTCATTTATCTATCATTATAATTAACAAATTTAGGCGGCAGAATAGTTGCAATGACAAGTTGCTGATTTCTGTTGCAATCGAGGTACTGTCAAAAATAAGGTGAGTATGGGCTCCGACTTTTTCTTTTATAAAAACAAAGAAAAGGTTGTCTATTATATTAGCAGAGGAGAAAGAAGATCTTAAAATGAAGACAAATTTTAAAAAATTAAAAATAAACCCCCTCACAAAGAATCCCTCATCCTTTTAAAAACTGAATACTCCACAAGAAATTTGGTTTCAAAACTAATGTGAATGCAACTGATTCCTCGTATGTCTGACGACTTTCTCTCCTCTGGAGTAACAACAGAGTTGCAGAAAAGCAGAAAAGCACTGTGAATGCAAATCTCTCTGAATTACTGCCTTTTGTCAGAGTATATATCTAATTGCTGCTATCCTGCTAATTTAACTTAGAAAATACTTGTTTATCGTCTAAGATTCACTCCTTCAGTCTCAATATAAGGTGACACATTAAGGAAGAGACCCCTTCTGGTTTTGACACAGATTTTTAGCATTGTATTCCAACTTTGTCCATCGTGTTGATCTAGAGAACAACTGCATTTATTTACATGCCAGAAAGAGATTTCCCTCTTGAACAGTATTAAAGAAATTAATATAAAAAGCAGCATTTGAAAACAAAGTCACCAGTCATTCCAGCTTAATCATTATTACTAATACCTACTGCTATGGGTTTAGTTTGCTACGAATGATCAAGGGGCTTTACAGGATGAGGGGAAGAAAACCTTTGTCTGTAGAAGAACAGAACATGTCTGCCAGCTCAAAAGCTCTTCTGTAAGCACAATAAAAATGTTTCCTCTGCACTGCATCTGTCTGCTTAACCATCTAGTGGTCTCCTATGGGTAACACTGTACCGTTTGCTGGTGCATCTTAAATACTCATTTCTTAACAGCTATCAGAGTCAAAACAATGTTTATAACAAAAAACAAAATCTTTAGCTAAATCTTTTATGAATGTTAATAGTGCACTGGTTTTCCTAATATATAAAGCTTAACAGTAAAAGCTTTTATTTGTATCTGTATAGCCATTTCATACTTTACTGAGGCTCTAAGAACATAGAGAACATTAGTGACCCTGTACTACTGTTAAGCATTTTTAAAGAAGTCATCTGCACTGGAGGATTTGTTCATTTCAAATGTAGTATGCAGTGACTTTATGAACTCTGATATCACAGACAGGCAAGAAACTCTAACATACAAGTAGCATAGATTTCTTTGTACCAGATCTTACAACCGTAGGTCCCACTTGTGACCTTTAAATGAAAATAGACTGTTACATCTTAATCCTTTCACAAAATGTATGAATCAGACTGTGTTTAGCAAACAAACAAACAAAAATCGATAGTGTAATTAATACCAAACATCTTTTAAAAGTGTAGATCTCACTAGTAAGAGATAAATTAAAAATCGAAGGAGTACATGCTATCAGTATTATCAGTTTATATACTGATTGGGATTTCCTGAGGTACTTGTGAGCAATTTGCATCTTCCTTTTTTTCCCTCCCTACTTTAGTAGAGTCACCAGATTATGTTAATTTTGAGGAAAATAAATAAAGAAAAAAAAAACCCAGCCAAGATGTACTATAGCTATTCTTCTATTTATCAGGGCCACAGAACAAGTGCAGTAAAGAGAAATCTTCATCAACAAACAGAATTACTAATTTTTACCCTCGCACAGAGATCCTGAGGCTTAGTGGAGAGGTTCTGAGGCATCTCCCTGCAGCGAGTGGAGAGATTCAGAATAGCAGTAGCAGCCATGTGCGCTGCCTCCATGTCATGAGTATAGTCAAAGCTGCTCTTGCTGCAGGTACTGCTGGCACTGCTGCCTCCACCACAACTCATATTGCTGCTGCTGCTAGGGGCATAACTGCTTGTTGTGCTGCTGGTTGGACTTGAATTCTTACAGTAGCGTTTGGCTGTGGGAAGAAATATGACAAGGATGACTCAAAAGAACGAGCATTCTGCATAAGTGAAGAGAAAAACAAACTGCTGGAGGTGAAATTTATAATGAGCAACAGTAACAAATGCAAAAAAAAAAGCCGGCAATAAGAATGATGGCTGTATTTCTTGATTTCTGTCTGTGACTTTCATATGTTACATATATGAGTTTGCATGACAATCTCCTGCAAATATCTGCATGACGTGATCATGAGTCGTTCTGACAAACAGGCTGGATTAGCAAACAATAGAAACACAGAAACACTGCTTTTACCCCACATTTATAGTCAGACAGAGGGGAGGATCTGCTTGGCCCATTCATTTTTATTAATGAGGGGCAACATAACACTACAGGACCTTTTCATATTTACATGAGCAAACAGTTAATTTAGGGCCTAGACTCCCCCAAGCTGTTTGAGATCAAGCCCACTGCAAGGCTGAAAGGTTTGGTCTCTGGGCCACAGTGTTAACTCAAACATCCCAGGCTTCCTAAAAGGTTTCTTCCTACATCACGGGCAAATATTATGACACTGGCCAACAGAAAGCAGAGGACCATGATGGAAGAAGAAAGGTGTGAGTTTTAACAAGGTTTGCACAAAGGCAGAAACAATGACTGTATAAATGGAAACAGATGTGGCAACAACCTGAGCACCTACAACTCTTCTTAAAAACAGTAAGGGCCAAAGACTCCCTTTCTTTCTCACGCCGAGGACAGCGGCACTCAGCCATACTCTGACCGACAGAAGGCATGAGCGGTCACAGAAGAGCTAAGGCACTGACAAACCTCGTCCAGCCTATCTAAATATAATGCAGCACTGTCACTGCTTTTAAAAACATTCCTCGCAGCTATAAGTATTATAGTAATAATACAAACCAACCCTATTAGTCCACGTACTTCTCCAACCATCTTCCCAAATTAACTGTTTTAAAAGTGTTTATATAAAAGGCAAGAAAGTATCAGCTCATCTCCTAAATCTAAAACTTCATGTATTTTCATAAAAAAATGAAAGTCAAGGTCAGAGGATACATACATGCATATTACAGCGACGACTTTCACTGAAGATGGAAATGTATGCTGCAGAGATCATACCATATAGCACAGTATAACAATAACCAACTAGCATGCTGATTAGAGAGCTATACAAAAAAAGGTCAGGCCCGAGCTAGAGCTCTTCCATGATGGGCTCCATTTAAATGCCAGACTCTTCAGGTGTATTTGTCTGAGAAGACATACGTATAATAACCTGCTCCCATGAGCACAGCCCATTTGTGAACCACAGGCTACTTTGGTAGGCAGACAGGGTTCAAAAGAAGAATCTGAAAGCAAAATATCTCTGCTAAAGCTTATGTCATCCTCCTTTCTCTCTAAAAAAAGCTAAAAAAAATAAATCATAGCATTACTTTTAAAGTAAAGGAAACAGTGTTTCACTTAATTCATAACAGATGGAGTTTTCTCAGGAAAGCCATATAATGCACACGGTATGATTTTTTAAAGTGAAGCGAATGCTAAATATTCATCACATTTCTTTGTTTTGAATACATAGCAGCACTACCGTAGCAGGGTACCCACTAATAATAAACTTGTGAACTATTTCTCAAGGGTTTCATTGTTAATATAGTAGTCAGCGGTGGTCATTAAAAATTCAGCATTTATCCATTGTTACTTTGTAACTGTACCCAAGACACACAAGAATTTTCCTATACTTAAGGAAATAATTGAATAATTCAGTTTCTACTGTGTTAACACAGCCAAGACCCTGCACCACTAAACTTGTCAAATTAAAAATATCTTTCAGAATCACGTGAACAAATAAAACTTCTGTCACTCGCCGAAAATGTTAGTCTGGTAATAGCAGGTCACATTTAGACAGACTTAGGAGACATAATACATGGGAAATTTTACATATGACAATGTGTGCTAAAGAAAGGGAGAGAAAGAGGCAGCTTTATACATAGGACTAACTATCAGAACCTCACGCAAGCTCTGATATGGACTCCTCTGTGGCCTTGGTCAAACTACATTATCCCTCAAATTAATTTTCCTTATAAATAGAAAGTTGCTTCTAAAATTTTCCTGTGTTATGATTCACTTGCAGAACACTTTGAAGATGTAAACTGCTATAAGCATGCTATGCAATTATTCACTTTTAGATTACCAATAATTTAAGCAAAACTCACTTAGAGAGAAATGGCAATTATTATTTTAACTGCACTCTAGCTGTACATTTTGAGATGACTCACATAACCCAGACTGTTCATTTCACATTAGCTTTTCAGGAAAAACAAAGATCACCGATTTATAATGAACTAAATCAAGTAGATCTCTAATGAAGGGAAATATGTACTGTTTCAATACCAGATAATTTCTGCTATGTCCCTCAACTCTGTAGCACTAGAATTTGGAAACTGCACTCCCCCCTATGCTTCACAATCCAGACTGAAATCAAATGTGGAAACCACCTTTCCCATTAAATAACAGACACAGATCTAACCAGCTGCATACCCATATTGGCCTCCTGCCAGATACGCCTAGGGGTTGATTACAAAGACTCTTAAGTCTACAGGCTCCTCTTGAGAAGTAATAATGGAGGAGTGGGAAAGATCCCAACCACATAAAGGACCAAACTAAGACACAAAGTGAAATTAAATTCTGCTCAGGCACCCTCACCCCCAGTATTGCCTAAACAATGAATACCTTAAGTAAACTACAGTTTCAACACTTTTTCTGACTTGCACAATAACCTAACTTCAGTCATTAGAGGCTTCCTCTACTGCAGTGGAAAAAAACAGGAACTTTCAGGCAACGATTCATCTGACCAGTTTTAAATATATACTTCAGGAGATGAATTGAATGGAAGTGTCCACCTTTCTCCTTGGATCTGAAAGGGATGAGGAGTTCAGATGTAGCTGTGGACATTATAAAAAGTCTAGATATGATCAGATGAACCCCACTCCTAATATTTTCTAAGTGTTCTGATGGATGGACCCAGTCCTACTGGTGCAATAAGAGGAGCTCCTGCCACCACCTGAGCAACTGAAAGGGTTGCCATCTCCTCTGCCTGCTGTGTCCATGTGTTCTTATCTCTGCTGCTGTATGCCATACACCCAACATCCGATATACTATGAAACTGGTTTCAAAGGAAAAACAAGCCCACGAACACAAGATTTCTCAAGAATTATGAGAGCATCCTACCCCACAATACAGAGTATCCATTTTCTGTTTGTTTTCTACTAAAGCTTACTGGAAATAAAATCAAGAAAACAAGCCAAAGGAGCTATTTATGTTCATGTCACTCACAACTACACAATCATTGAATATATACTCCTTTCCTCTGATGATGAAAATCCAGTGCTAGCTTACAATTAAAAAGGGCTTGAGACATGAAGTTATTGATTCTTCATATCCTTAAGACTATTTTTCTTACGTTATAGAGTCAGAAAAACTAAAGTGCTGTTTACTTGCAAGTTCCCCCAAAACCTTAGGCTTATTTTTAGGTTTTTCAGGATGATTTTCAGAAAAAATCTGCTTTTATATAAAAGTGGTTTCCTGACATACATAATAAGTGTGCAGTCTGTACTTCCATAATGGCTTTAGTGGCCATAATTACTAATATTGTTTTGGCACATAAATATGAAATCACCTAAAAATATTACAAAGTTTCTTAAGGAAAAGTGGCTCTTTCATGTGAATAGTCTGCTCCTGAAATCTCCTTCATATTCAGTTATTTACAACCTGTGTTCCTTTGAAAATCAATGCCAAAACTTTGACCAATTTCAGTGTGCCTAGGATTTCACGTCATTGTTCCATAAATTTAACCGATTTTCCTGGGGAATTTCAAGATCCTTTGCCAATTTAAGCCAAATACAATGGAGTGCTCATGCAATATCAGAGACGTGAATCCTAAGAGTTTCTTGAAAGTCACTCACAGGGTACAAAACAAACCCTCAAACTAGGTCCCATCTCTGGGACTATGTCAGCCTATCTGTACAGACAAACAGCACACACATCACTTGGAACCAGGTACAGCATGCGCTGCCTCCTGCGGTGCCAGGTGCCTGGAACAAATCCATAGGGAATTAGCCTTCGTTTTGCGAACACCCTGCTCCAGCTATAATGAACTTCAGCTGCTCTGAGTACACAAGAATGAATATACCTGTTGTCCCAGCATGAATCACACGTATACAGTGTCCCTCAGTCCCCTCTGGCTCACATTGCCAAGCAGTGAAGCAAGCTAGTCCCAATCTTATCTCCAAGTAAAATTCCCATTTATATCAAAGGAAGATGAGTGTGCATATAGACACTAACATATATCACCCTAGCTTTTCATTATTTAAGGCCACTGTTAAACCTGTGTTTAATGTTACATTTATTTTCAAGTTCTGGTGATTTGGGAAAAAAAGTGAAGTTTGTAATTATTTGATGAAAAGGGGTCTTAAATTAGTAAAATATTGGTTGCTTAAGCATAGGTATTTTGATCTGAAAATATGCATCCACAGGATTTCCAGCGATACTCGGATTCTTTCCCTTCTGCAGGAGTAGGCAGTGCACATATACTAGAGTTAATATCTCATTTACCTTATATGAATGTACACTCATTAGCTCCCTAACCACAGTTAGTGCTTTCCCTTTAATAATGTCACGCTCTTATTATGATACAGGCAAACAAGACGAGTGCAGGAGAGAAGAAAAAAGGATACTTCTGCTCAAAAATGTGTTACCTTTCACAACTTATGCTATAGTGCAAGAATATGCCTGTTGATTTCATGAGAAAGCAAAATATCAAAAATATCAGAAATATGAAGGCAAGAACTGTGGCAATTTTCCCTTTCTCCACTTACCTACATTTGAATGTCAGAGTCTGTGTTCAGGCAACAGCATAAATTGTCCTATATAGTATATTTATTTCTGTTTTCCTAAACAAAAATCTGACATCTGCCTGAGATTTCCTATGGTATTCAGAGTAGTATCAAATATTTAACAAAAAAAGAAACTGTTAACATTTAAAAAAAAAAGAAAAAAAAGAGATACAGGCAAAATTTGGTTTTTATATGTGTATAATATAACTGTATTGCTCTGAAAAATTTCTAATGTCTACAATCCAAATTCTCATTCTTCATCTTGTAGTTCATTTTATTCTTGCCTAACAGACCACATCCATTGTCTTCTCCTGGACTGAAGCCATTTTCACTTTATGCTAAACATGCTATTTCTACTAGGTTTTCCAGAGAATTCAACAGGTGTATTCATGAGGACAAAAGGAGCAGAAATGTCTCATTAAGTAAGTAGCACTGATTTCTGAAGTGCAGTAAGATCCAGGTTTTCTACTTCCACATCCCCACAGAGCAACTATGCTATTTTTATGGGTTACCTGAACTACCGTACAGAAGTCAGAATCCTAATGTGACCCTTGAGGCCAGGTCTCCCAGATAGCAACATAAGGACTAGCTCCATTATTTAGCTTTTATTGCAATCTCAACACATCCCAGGAGTCTAATAGCTGGAGATGTTCATTTACCAGTGCAAGAATCCTGAAGCAAGCACCGCATAAAACAATGCTTTTAAAAAGGCCTTTATAATAACTTACACAAGACAGCATTCCTCATGATACTATATGAACATGAAAACATGTCTTATTTGTATGATGTTTACATATACAACAACACGATTAACTGCAAACTTGTCTCTCATGTATAAGAGTGTGCACCTCCTACCATCATATCCTTTGGGGGATATATCTCTGGATTGCACCTTGGGAGCTATGGCTCTCTTGCCATAGGCATGGTTGTCATAACTGTTATATTCAAACGTAGTCTTAGAGTATTTCTCTAGTTCCTTGGCCAAGTTGGAGCGGGGTGTGGTGGTGGGGACATTGTTTCTGTAGCCATACTGAGGGATCTCCAATTGCTTAACAAAGCACATGGGCCTAGAAATTAAAGATATGTAAAGTTTGTTAGATGCAGTTCAGTTTACTGTGTCTGTGCACAATTTATAGTTCAGATTAGAAAATCTTAGTTATTTCTTGTACTCAAGAGACAGCAATATATTATTGCATTTGCTTAGTTTGGTTATTTTCAGCAGACAAACAATATATATTTTCTTGAACAAAGCCTCAACAAAATTAATTCTAATACCACTGAATGTATCCTGTAGCTAAAAGTGTCTTCTAAAATTCTGGTTTGAAATACTTCAGGGTTTCCCTTTCCTGATGTAATTGCATCACATAGCAAACATTTTCTCTTTGGTGAGGTAAATTAAAGAGGGGCAAGCAGACTGACAGAAGAAATTTGGCAAGCTTGTTTAAATGTCAAAACCAAAAAGTAGGCTGGAAGCTCCACTTAATTAATGGAGTTTCCTCCGAATTGCTTTCAACAGAGTTGTATGCTGTTTTCCTGCATGCTTTCCACAGGAGCTAGTTGTGTTTCATCCCTCAATATACAAATCCATGTTCAATTTCAGAACAGGAAAGTTTCACATTCTCTGTTGACTCTGAGCTGCTGCCTAGCAGGTCCTGCTCATCCTTAAATGTAAGGTTCTGGCAGGAGCTGTGATTCCTGATATACAGATACACATCTCAAGGAAGGTCCTGCAAATGAATACAGAATAAAACTCTATCAGCTAAATTTCCCTTTCCTTTTGGATCAGGAAGGATAGTTAGGAAAAGCCCTGACTGATGTCATTCAACAATTGGAGAAACTTGTGAAGTATCAGTGAAAGAATGCTGTAGTGAACTCCTCCACTCTAATGCTACCTTCTGCAAGGTGACACAGAAGTCATCAGCTCTCAAAGCAGGTAAATGAATGTGAGAGCCTGCAAACCTCACCCATACAAGAAAGTGTTATATGATTGAGTCATAGGGAGCAAATGCTACGTAGCGCTGCATGTCTACCTACTGCGTATAGCAGAAGGTTAAGATGATGAACAGCACACCTGAAGTACTTCTGCTGGAATCAAGAATCATACAATCAAGTCTTCCTTCTTTTCCTTATTTTTTCTTTTCTTTACTGCATTTATAACCAGAGGAAATGGAAGGAACATTCATAGGAACATAAATTCAGTCAGGATCAGAAACATCATCATGCAGACTCTCAAAATGGAATGTGATGATAAATAGTAAGAGATAGAGTTTGAATATGTTTTTCTGAATGAATTCATTTTCGTAGAAGTTAGTCAGGATAGTTATGTAAAGATCAAAAGAAATCATATTAGTCATACTCTTCCCTTTGATTTATGTATGCTCATTCCTTTAGACACATCTTCCTCACAAAATACAGTAGGCTCATTTATACAATGAGCTGATATGAATAATATTGTGATCCTGTCTCAAGATAATCTATACTTAGCTAAAAAATGCAATTCAGATCCTGTACATTCATGTAAATCCAAGGTTTCTGTGGAACAGAAGTCCTAGGAATTTTGTTTCTTTTTAAGTAAGTAAATTTAAAAGCAGGTGGGATGGAAACTGAGATGGAGACAAATATTCAAGATTTACTTTTAGAACATCTCTGTCTGCCCATCAATTGCCAGCATTCAAATATTCTTAATAGCTCACAACTTCTTAATCTTAAATACTTGAATGACTTAAAGGTCAAAGGGAAGCAGAAGACAGGATGAAAGCATTATTTGAGTTGTCTATAAAATCTGAAACACAGGGCAGGCTCACAAGCAAAGTTAAGGTTGCAGCGCAGCTTCCTAGGGAGTTTGCCAGCAAACTGGATGCTGCTTTTGAGCAGTTGCCTTCTTTATATGGCATCTAACTTCAGTGGCTTCCCTCTAATGAGCAGTGGTAAAAGCCACTGCATTTTTGATGTGTCTTTTTCCATCAAGTGAGAAACTGTGCTGTTCCCTCAAAGGATGTTTATTATTAAAGGTTTTGAAGAACTCTTCTTTAAGAAAACTGTCTGGGATGCTGTATGAAAAATTGTGCAATCTGAATAGGGGCAGTTAAGATAAAGCCCATCAAAAACTATCTGAAGAAGGAAAACAAAGTCAATGGGAAAGACAAAAAAATCTTCTGTAGATGTGAAACATAATTCAGTGTTCTTAGCTCTATGGAAAGACTGTTTTTTTAAAAGACCATCAGGATCAGATGAAATTTTAAGAGAATATTCAAAGAGTGAAAGTAGAAAACTTTCATTTTAAGCAACCCTATCAGATTTTAAATCTAGAAGACAGTTTAGTACTCAGAAACCTATGGGATAAAGCAGGGAATTCAGGGAATTGAAGCTGCGGCACATCCTCCACGCTCTTTGAGGCAGCTGCGAGGGATGTAGCTACCCAAGCCCACAGATAACACAGTATCCATGGAGAAATTCTGCAGCTCTTGGGGCATCATCAGCATAAGGCTGGTACAATCATGCAGAAGCCTAGTTCCTTTACATGTATCCTTCACTCTTCGGCTCCTTAGAAACAGTATTTTTTCCACCCACATATCTCAAAAGAGGAGACAATAGCACAAAGCTGGATACAGCTTTGGATAAATGCAGAATCCTATATGGATGAAGATAAGGGGTAAAATTATGTCAAATTGGTTGGTTCAAGATCCTCCTCATATGAAAATTTAGGAAAATTTTTTGCTTTACATCCTTCCTGGCAGTGAGTGGGGGAACAGAGAAAAAGAACTAAGCCTGGCCTTATTCTGGAATCTAAGGTATACCTGCTGTTTTTCCAGGTGTCCTACTAAAAGATGTACTACTGGTCTGGTAATGTATATAGGGCTTCTGGTTTAATTTAAACTGATATTTACTAGTAAAAGCCTGCTGAAAAAACCAAGACTTACCGGTAAATATTAGTTTATTCCCAAAAGATACCAACTTTTTTTCACATTGTTCTTAGACTTTGCACTCCAGCAGTCATCTTTACACCAAACAATGCCTAAGATAAAAATGAGCTTTTCAGCTTTACATGTATTTGCCAAAATAATTACCAGCCCTCCCCCATGTGAACTGAGTGGGAAATATAAACTGCGAGAACTGGATCCAGAAGCCCTAATTCTAACTCTTCTTTAAAGGAGATATATATGTATATACAATGTATATAAATATAAATTCTCAGATTAGGTGAACGTGTGATGAATTCTGCATAATAATAAGTATTATAGTGATTTCTAATACCTTAAAACCCGATCTGATGCCTGGTTTGATTTTGACACATCACAGTTCTGATGCTTCTCTTGAGCTTTAGCCAGTTTCTCTGCTGCAGCAATAGGACATCCAGAGAGGCTGCAATTACAGAAAGGAAATTTAATTGTCTTGTCCTGCATAGTTTCACATTATAGCACTGATCCAATTACTCCTTCTCCTCCTTAGCCAGCATCAGGAAGAATCTGAAGGAAAAGAATTTCCAAAAGCTTTTTGGTCATATATGTATTTTTTTAGACTAGACTTGCTTTCTTCTGCTTTCAAAGTTGCATGGTAGATCTTAAATCTGTTTTTCTTCTCTGACTGTACATGGGTAGATTATTCATGGATGTCATCTGGTGAACATACCAGTAGGAGAGGAGAATATAAACTGGAATCTACTGTGCAGCTCTGCTAGCAGACTTGTGACCTTTATGCATCTACAAATGTCGCCAATGAAATTGCACCTGAAGATGATTAAATACATACAGGTCAAATCTTGCACTGCCTCACACCTCATTCAGCTCCATTAACTCCAATCTTTTTGCAAGGCATATAAATGAGTGCAAAATTTGGCCTTGGGTCTGTAGGTCTACATCTCAACTACATTATACTTAGTGTTTGTTTCTGACTTTCAGCCACTAAAGTATATTTTCTAATAGAAGATGACGTAACATGAAAAGAACTTCTGCACTTGAATTGAAATTCAACTAAATTTCCAAATGCTAACTGTTATTGAAGAGACAATAATAAGCCTGATTCTTCTGGAAAAGATTTAGAACAGGGAAAAACATATTGATGCCAGCAGATGGTGCTCTTAGTGAAGCTGTAAAAACCTGTGACCTGACAATGCAGGAGGTCCTTTCCTTGTCATAGACTATTGCATGCTTATGTGACCGCAGCTCTCTGTGTTCTCCACAGGAAAAGGAATTAAAATGAAAGGCAAATCAGTGCATTCCCAGATGTTCCTTTCTCTATAGGAAATAAGGGGACGGGGGACGGGGGGGAGAATAAAAAAACATGAAGCAGAGCAAAATGCCCCAAAAGCTGCAGAAAGAGGTGAGCACAGACTGCAGACTGCTCCCTGCAGCCCTCCCTCGCTGCCCTAGTTCTGCAGAGGGGTGAGGGGGCTCTGTGTGGTTTTCGAGTCATGTCAGAGGGCAGTTGCACTCCACTGACATGCTCATCTTCAGACCCCTCATATACTCTAGTAGATATTCAACCAGAAGTGAATACTGCTTCAAGCAGCAGTAATTCCCATAAAGCCTTCTCAGAGGTTATTGCTGCATCTGCCGGCAGCATCACTGCAGAGAAGAAAGGGGCACCAGAGCTTATTGAAGACAAGTTGGCACCCACAAGATTCTTCTAGGAGACATGCAGTTAATATGAGGGGCTCTAGTTACCCAGAGTTTAAGACTGAAAGTCCAGTGCCTCTATAGTCCTTTAAGCCTTCATGCTACAATTAGCAGTAGAAAACAAATTTGATAATAGGAATCTAGCACAGTTTCTTTTACCCTCTTACCCACATTTCCTGGATTTTTTTTTAAATTCCAAGGAAATAAGGAAGATCTTGTTCTGTGGGAAAACTATGATGTACTAAAAATTATAGTAAAGTTTTGATAATTTTGTTATTTGTTTCATACAACCGAATAGGCAATGGCATCCCTTCTGTAAGAATCTATTACTAATCTTAGGAAACCATAAAAAGGTAGCTTTTTTTCTTGATCTTCTTTTGTTTGGTTAGAAAATTTACATTTACAATTTCTGGCTTCTAATTTTAAAATGTAATTAGATATTTTAATGCTTCTTAGACAAAATTCTAAATCAGTTTTAGCTGAATAAGAACTCTGGGGTTGAGACTGTGGTCAGTAAGAAAGCTATCTGTTATAATGTTTGTGTAAGGAAAATGTCATTTCTCATGTATTAAAAAAAATAAATTTGGAAGAGTAGAGTGGATTTTTTCATGCACTATAAAGTAATCCCTGAAGGGAGTGAAGTGTGAGAACAAGAACTCTGCCCCAGCCCCACTGATGTTGGCAGACTCTTCCTTCTCCCCGTGACATACCCATAAGGAGTCATACCGTTTGTTTCATATCCCTGCTGTTCAGCTAACATTGAAACAAAATGAAAAAAAAAATCCACCAAAAAGCTAAAGGATGCTTAAAATGTCTTCTGTGGATCAATTCATCCATACTGAACAAACACACACTCGTTCTCCTCAGAAAATACACGAATAAATGTTACTCTTTAAAATGGATAAAGCACACGAAGCACCATCTGTCAATATTAAGAACAACACAACGACACACACTCACACACCCCCCGCCAATGGACTGCTAGAAGGGCTGCAGTTCGGAGGCACTGTTCCCTCTAGACTGGTGTCCAGCGACGGCATCCTTACCTTCGATGGGAATTCCTGTTGCTATTTACGTGGCCCCGGCCTGTGCAGCCTGGTGTAGGACACTTAAGAACATTTTCATGCATGGCAAGAACTTGACAAGGAGAGTAAGAGAAAACAGCAGAGTATGAAAACAAGAAAAAAAAATCAAATCCCAGTATATATGAAACCATTTTAAAACAAAGCAGGATTCATTAACAACCAGCATTCCTCAAAATACACGTGACACACATAGCCAATAAAGCCTGATGAGGGAAATAAGTATTGTGATCCTATGCTCATTAACACAGGGCAACAGTGAAAGTTATGAAGGTTACAGAACCTATAAACAAATGCACCTCTGGTGCAACAGTGAAGTAGAAGACTTCCAACATCTTCTTTATATAAAAACACTAAGCACAGATCAGCTCAACAGTAAAGTATGAGCTAGCAAGGGTCCAATACAAAATTATGGACTAGAAAAATTCTTTCAGGATATGTATGCATTCATAATGCACAGCTTTATACACACAGTATCAAACTAAAGAGCTGAAAAATCTGCTCTCAAATTGTACTGGCAGAACACTGAATTATTTGAAACACACCTCAATATAATGTGAAACAGAATTTAATGCTAAGACAGCCCAATTGAGCTAGGGGTCAGTTCTGCCCACTCCCACATAGGTATCTCATTCACATCTATATGACGAGCAGAACTAGTCCTTTAATTTTTACTTGTATTCTCTACAGATGTGAAAATGGATAGAAAATTTTTCGCAAGGCTGAAAACTAAAAAATAATCACTTAAAAAATTGAGGGATGGCAGAAAAAAAGAAAACTGTGTGAAAGAATAAATAAGTGGTACAAGCTTAAAGAAGAAAACTGATTTACATCTGCATCCATTGCAAGCTGGCTGGGAAACTTGCTCCCAAGGCTACTCAGAGCAGTACTGCTCTAAATCATAAGGCTCATGCTATAAAGTGCCAAATTATTGAGAACCTTTTGGTAACACTAAGAAGTTTTGTATGATGTGAGACATATCTGAATCCATGTCTCAGAGCTGGATGACAGTACATCACTCTATGGAAAAAGGCCAACCAGCCCTTGCAAAGTTCTGGGCCTCTCATACAAGAACTGGTCTGGAAGCCTGTATTTAGTTCTCACTCAAAAAGAGATCTAATAAAATTAGTGAATTCCTTGACTGAGTTAAGAACTGAATAAAAGCTGTTCAGAGATTTGACAATTTAACCATGTATACTGATTAGAAGATAACCATCATCATCACCCCATCATCAGTGTATTTAAACGTGTATAGATGCAAAAGCTTTACTCTGAAATTCCTAATATTAAAAGCTGTTCTTGAAACATGCTTCACAAGGCCAACATCACAGGAAAAAAAATAAAGAGATGAGCTCACCTTTTTCATTTTAGTAGGTACAAGAGC
This sequence comes from Neomorphus geoffroyi, assembly GCA_033558235.1. Lineage (NCBI taxonomy): Eukaryota > Metazoa > Chordata > Aves > Cuculiformes > Neomorphidae > Neomorphus > Neomorphus geoffroyi. The sequence goes on from JAUMJM010000035.1 coordinate 107,396, forward strand.
ATGCAAACAGTTTAAAGCTATATTCTTCTTTGATTTACAAAGTCTTCTAAACGAGCCTTTTATTTACCCTTTGTAAAAATGAGAGAAGTTTGCGCAACTAAATAAATATTTGTGTTTCTCAGAAAATTACAGGGTCTTGCAAAACAGAGAAATTACTCTATTTGTTCTACTGTACTCAGAGATCAACCAAGCTACAGCCAAGTTTCCTAAAGCACTTCCTCATTACTGTACTTTTGGAAGAAGCCACTCTACCATGAAAGAGGAGACTTTATGTCTGCCACTCTTGGCATGCTAATCTGCTTCCGTTTCCCTGTCCTTCAGAATCTACCTTCATTTGGAAACAGGGGAACATTTTAGCCCTGACTGTCTTTATAACATTTCCTTTAGGTTGTTGTAAATCCACGGAGGTTAGGTCTGTAAGTGCTGACGAGCAATGGGGATTTCAGGTCCACAGGCCTCAATGGAACAATTCCATTTTAAAATTGGTGTGAAAGAGAACTGGATCTCAGCTAGACACTTGGCTGGTGTAAATCAGCATAGAGCAATTAGCTTCAACAGAACTATGCTGATTACGCCAGCCAAGGACGTGACTTCCAGAAATGGAGCCCTCTGCCTTCAGGTCAATGTCCACAAGCTCATATCGCTGACATGGTAGGAAATTCCATCTATGTGACTGACAGAGGAATATTACTCCATATCCCAAGTTTTACAACTAAGTAAACAGCCAAATTGTTATTTTTAATCATATAAGTTAAATATAAACTATGTTTAAGATACAATAACAACAAAGGAAAGGGGTTTCAAGTTATTCCTGTACAAGACAAACGGGCTCAGTTGATGTGACATCAGCACACAGAAGTAAAAGCAGTGCACATCTTCTGGAAACCTTGTTCTCTGTTGACTGAATATACCTATTTAAAAATAACCTAGCATTCTTAAAATCAAAGAATACAGCTTTAAAAGTTGTTCTTTTAGTGTAAAAGTTAGTAGAGAATGGAAATGATGGAATAAAGCAAAAAAGTATAACACAGAACAGTTGACTAAGTTGAGACAAACCAGACTGAAAAATGAAATTAATTTTTTTAAATAAAAGGTTTAAAAAGCATGCTAGAAAAATCTTTGTAGTTTTATCCCCGGTTTCCATGAAACAATGTGAACTTACTTTCTGGAGGGACCCTATCTTTGTGTGGGCATCCTGACAAACTGCGGTGATGGGGGTAAAGCCCCGTTACATGGCCAGTTCCATCACACCCAGGGGTAGGACATTTGCTCTCTTTCTTTTCTGTTCTTGAGGGATCTATAATTTACAACAAATGTGTCAAGTGAATGATGTTTTTCACATTTCTGAAGAAGGTTCATTTAATCATGTCATTTACTCCTTGGTAAATGTTCTTATGAACACTAGAAGAAAAAAACCCTTCTACTTCTTAACACAGTTCTGACATTTTTATCCTGTTATCTTCTTCTCAGACTGCAGGCTCCTACGATCACAGCAACATCCATCCATAGTAATTGGAAAGTGACCTTTTTGTAGCAAAGCCATACCACTGTCAATCAATGTTCTCCTGGCAAGTATCAGCTCAAGAGTGTAAGGTCATTTGGAAACCGTTTAGTCAGAGTTTCCCTTCTCTACACTCTTATTTGCCTGATGTATTATGGTCTGCAAATGCACTGTCATAAAAGTTTGGTGTCCTGAGCGTAGCAAACCCATCCATTCAGCATAATGATTCAATGATTCAGCATAAATAAACCCCTTTTCCAAAAGTCAATGAGGAAATGACTCTTGTTTTCTGGAAATTCCTTATGAAGTGGTAGAAATTATTTAAATATTCCTCTCTCCAATAAATTATGGTGGGCTAAACTGCAATCAGAATTACAGGAAGAATCTCTAGCTGTGTAAATCTGGGTCATTACAAACATGCATATTTAATGCTTGAATATTCATGTTTAAAAGGTTAGCAATCTTCTAGAATGTGTTGGATCTTCTGTCTACAAATCAATGAAAAGTCTAAAAAGACATTTTTTCAACAAAAAAAGTTTTCTGCCAATAATGTAGTGGAACTACTGGTGAATATAATCCTGAACTAGAACCTTCTCACATAATTGTTTCTTTAAACATAATATCTGTAGAATAACATCCCTATCCTTCCAGCCCAGCACATGGTACAAATTATCATCTTGACCACGGTTGCCAGATTTTGGTGTCTATTACTGATTTTCATATTAGTAGTACAGGTTCAGGATACTCTCTCTGTGACCATTTTGGCTCAAGACCAACCAGCACTCCCTTTCCCTTTTTTCAGTCCATTCTCCTTTCAATACCTAATTTGAGCTATCTTCATTTAAGTATTTTATGCTGCTCTTGTCATTACTCTTCTTCAGTATTTATGCTTTAATCTCTGGAAAATAAGATTTTGCTACTTGTTTTCCATTAAGTCTTACATTGAATTCCATCCCAGATTCAACAATTGCAACTCTCAGTACAATAAATGGAAATTTCAATATTTTTGTAGCTTCACATAGAACCCACTTTCTTCAGTATAAATCAACACAATCCAGAGGTCACAATTAGTTGTGGACTTGTTTTTCCTTGATTTCTCTCTATTAGCACATATACATATACATATATATATATATATAATTTACAGTCCAAGTTCTTCTATCTTTACTTTAGAGAAATTCTTTAGCTCATTGTAATGACTCTCCAGGTTTTAAATCCATTTTTAGACTTTAATAAGATATTTAAATCTTGTCCTTTGCAAATGGAATCCCTAACTATCAAAGTTTTATTTTACTTAACCTGCATGCTGACTGTAGAACACAGTTCTTTGTTTCATGCTCTTTATCGATAAATACACATACAAATCCATCTCCAAAGTGCGATACAGTTATCACAACCATCTTGGAAATACCGTAACCTTATACATCGGGAAATAGAAACAAAGAGATCAAGAGGTTAAACCCAAGGCCACAAGAGGAGCAAATATCAGAGGAGGGGTTTGAATCCCTGTCAGATAGGCCTGTGCTGAGACCACTAGAACAGAAAGCCCACAGCTACATACATACACAACTTCAAGCAACTATTCATGTCAAGTACTTTGGGATGTGTAAAAGTATTACATAACTGAATAAGTAATGTAAATGAAATATAAATAATGTAAATATAACAATAATCAAGGACTGCAAAAAATGTTCATGATTAATAGACCATAACGGCTTTTTAGAGACTTTAAAATAGAGGAACTTTAGCTACCCCATGTTTCAAAACTCCACCAAAGTCAACAAAGGTATTTTAATTTAGAGCAGCTGAGGATCTGGACACTCACATCCTACAGTGTCAAGTAAATCCTCCTCTGAATTCAAGTCTATTCTATGAAGTTATAGGATGTATCAGATCCTTAAGAGCCTTTATGGTCTAATGAGTCAGAAAAGATGCTGTATACTGTTCTTAATGATGTCAAAACTTGCATAAAATCGTATTTGCACAATTTCCCATTGCTTTTAATGGAAGACATTTGACTAAATTTTCCACAACTTTATATGAAACATTGGATACTGTTTGGTAAAAATCTTTTTCTGCTAATTCAGATAACTACTGCATAGTTTTATTTAATGCTGTAACCTTTCCTCACTCGTTGACACAATGGGAGTATTGCCTGAGTAAAGGTTGTCAAAGGACTCAGAAAGTTTTAAAATTCATAAATTTCAGAAGAAAGCCTGTTTAGAAAGCTTTAAATGGCAGGGGAAAATGGTTAGTGGTCCCTCAACAGTTGTTTCAGCAATCTCTGAAAGCAGAACTCCCAAAGCCAGGAAGTAGTTCTCACTGCAAACTTGTGTACCAAAAAGGTTCCACTTAGCCACATCACAAATCTCTGTGGGTATCTCTTCCAGGAGTATTTGGAAAGTAATGTGTGAGTTGAGAACAAATGATATAAGCAACTGTCTTACTTAAATTGTCCTCTCTCAACAACTACCAGAATGTTTCCTATGTTTTTTAAAGTAAGTAAGTAAGGATTTTTTTCTTTCTTTCATTATTAAAAAAACACAGAACAATCCACTCCACAAAGTTTCTTCGCCCAAATCACCACAATTTTTATTCCCTGGTGGGGGTTTGCACCAACTAAGAGTTCAGCCTGCAGCTCCAAAGAGACAGGATGGTTCAAAGAAGCTCTAGAATTTACTGAAATAGAAAGTCCATGTTTTTGTTACTGTCAGAAATTACGCAGTCTTTTGGAGACAGCAGAGCTATATGCATAAATGCTTTGCTAGGTATACATAGACTGGAAGGGCTGGACAACACCAGAGTTAAAAAGCTCTTCAAAAATTACTAGAGGTTTGCCATGTTTTCTGTGGTTTTATTACAGACACATATTCAAAGGGAAATGTACCTAAAATAGGTCACATGTGAACAACGTTTAGGACAACATCTACATGACTATGCAGTAATACACTAACTAACTAAAGTTGTCTTCCCCAAATACCCACAGTTACTACAGCACTCATTGGACCACATATTTGTGATTAAAAAAACCAAAACTTCATGAAAATACATCATAGAAGAGTGTTTGACATAAGTAATTTTCATACTTTTCTAAAAGATTGGCCATTATGTTTCTTTAATGCTTGTAAATAAAGATCAAAACCTTTCTTGGACCAAGATGCTGTCTGCCTACCCGACTGTGACAGGCAGATCTTAGGGTATTACTCTTCCAAAACAGGGATTCATAAAAAGGAGAAAAATGCCCACCATCTTGGTCGTAGAAAGGAAACCAAATATTTTTACAAGAAATATAAGACAAACCCAGTTCCTGCTTAGCACCTCCCAAGAAATACCATGTCCTCACCTTCCACTAAAGTCAATGGGAATCAGGGGTGTTCAGTGAGTCTCAGGAGGTATTGAACACTTTATACAACACGGCCCTACATGTACAGATGTAGACACGTTGAAGAGGGGTGTGGTAATATAAACACACCATCACCATGATTATCCCATAAATTAAAAGGCACTATAAAGGTAACCTTCAGTCTGTTCTTTTTTTTTTCTTTTTTTTTTTTTTCTTTTGTATTGAATTATTGTCAAGGCAGCACCTTAACTGTTTCCACAATGGAATGAAACCAGTGAAGTGGAATGCACATAAGAAAGAAATTGCTATTGATCTCAGCCCAGGCCACACCATGCCTTGCATAGCAAATGGTTTCCATTATCTTACTATCTTAAGATAATTAATGTGCAGTCACTGCCCCTATCTTATGGTATCGGTCATTCTGATACTGTTCAATTCCTATCAGGCAATTCTACATTTTAGATGGGAGAGGCTTCATCAATAACTGTCATTTGGTGATAATTTTATAAATCACGATGCCACCTACCCAATCCAATCTGTAAAATATGCACTTCATAGCTTATTGACTACCTGCTACATAAAACCTCACTCTCCAATACAGTTCACAACGTCTCTTCATTGTTTTTAATTATTACCTTGAAATATATTAAAAGCTTGAGAAAAATCTTTGCCTCTTTCAACATGATCTCTTATTTGTTTTGTTTCCCTGAAAAGTTTTTTTTAGCCAAATGATATTCACTAAAATACTGTACATATTTCTAACATTGCAGAATGAATTATTTTATTTTATAACTGCAGCATGATGCTATTTTACAATCATGCCATGCTACTACAATTTAAATAAAGTACCCATTTTGTGAAATTAATAACTTCATTTCAGAAATTCTGCAAAACTGAACATGTTAGCTCACACTTTCTCATGACATAACATACGGTATATAGAAATATTACCTTTACCATAATATGGCTTTTTGACATGGCCGTCACTGGGTTTAGGCTTCCTGTCATCTCCAGAAAGGTGTCTTGGAGACTGTTCCTCATATGATCTCATATTATCCCTCCTTCCAGCTTCCACTGCCATTTTTTCTCTCATGGCTTTTGCTCTCTCAGTTTCCAAAGCAATTGCTTTCTCAAGCAGGGTTAAGTTACCTTTTGTCATATCAAACACTTCTTCAGATCTATCTGAAGTAATAGAGGTGGTATCATCGTCTCTTTCATGACAACCATCCTCCTTTGCACAGCTAGAGAAAGTCCTAGATCTGGGGCTCAACTGTTCTTCAAGCCTCATTAGGTTCATCATATCAGAGTAATTCCGGTCTGGTGTTCTTCCTTGGAAGTCATCTTCTTGCCTGACATGCTGACGAGTGTTCATGTTTTGCTGTTGATTTCTTTCCTGTGGGTTTGTCTCACTGAGTTTCCTAGCCAGATCAAAACACTGGTTCCTTAAGCACTCCAAACTGCTGAGACACACCTCTTCATCACTCTCCTCCACCATTTTTTCCGTAAGTCCATTGTTCACAGGCTTCCCTAGCATTACAAAGTTCATATTCCTATTATCTTGCTGTGAAGTATTGTCTGCATAATTTCTGTCATTAATGTTTTCTGAAAGCACTACACCATGTCCTTGTGCTAATAATTTAAGGGAGTCCACTGTTTCCCTAACAACATCACTGTCTAAATCTAAACTCAGCTCACTTTTACGACCAATATTTTCATTTTTGTCACTATCATCTTCCATACTATTAGATGTATTGCTGTTCATTTCTGATTCTGTCCTGGCTCTGTATGCTGCATCCTCTGCAATTTTGCCAAGATTTAACAATGACTTGGCCACCAGTTCATCGTAATTATCATACTCATCATTATTGTTATCGTCTTTTTCTGTGTCTTGCATTATTCGAGTATTGTGACAATTCATTTGATGGTCTTCTGCATAAAAAACAGAAACAAAGAAAGAAACAAAGAAAGAAAGAAAAAGGAAAAGAAAAGAAAAAAGTGGCTACAATTGGAACTGTTGTTGCAATCACACGGACAGAAAACAAACTGCATGTCAAGTATTGTTAATCATACAGCAATTCTATAACACTAAAGCCCATGTGAAGTAAATATCTCTACAGTCCATAAATCTATTTTTGTTTACTTGCTATTCACATGAATTTCTTTCAGAGAACCAATAAGAAAAACGCAATCAAAATGCTAATTGCTACTACTGCTAAATATTACAGCATAAATACTTAAGTTTCTTCTTTCACTTCTATATTTACATTTTTGAGGGATTTATTAAAATCATATTACTAATATGACATAACTGCCTAGGTTTTGATCTTTTCTCACTCCTGGATTTCTTATAAATACGGTAGATGGCAAAGGAGTAAGTGATACTACTTTTATTCTCTTATTGATGAACTCCATTCACCAAAAGAGAAAGAATATACACAGAGTAGGAAATTGTCACTTTTTTAACATCATACACACCATTAACACCAGATAACCAATAACCATACACAAAGATCAAAATGACATTTTACTTAGTGGATCCATCAGCAGAAATCAAACTCTGTCAGTTTAACTATGCAAACTGTGGAGAAGTAAGAATTTTAAAAGAGTTGTTACTTGAAAGGAAGACAGAAGCAATCATATGCCCAATATAATTTTAAGTAAATGTACTAGCCCAAATTATACGGTCATACACGTATGATAGGGCTGTTACCTACTGTCCTGTGTATTATAACATAATGGTGCAGAGTTACCAGATTTTACTTAGCTTTGTTTTAATAATTGTTGAATAACAGAGAGGCAGCTTAATAAGATGGAGCCAATGTGAGGCCCTGAGGGTGAGATTCATATCACCTAACTTCAGACATGAGCAAGGCAGGCATCTATATCTATTTGATGTTCCTATCCTTAGTCAGTAAGAGAAGCAGACACTTTAAGGATATCATCCACCGGCTCTGGCTAAGATATCTTCTTGAGAATAAAGATAATAACTACCAGAAGTGCCTGTTTCTCTTCATTGCAGACAAAGGGGCTCGGAGTAGACGCCTACCTTAACGACATTCATATTTGGTCAGATGAATATCATCCAGAGAGCATTTTCTGATATCTCATGTTCACTCAGAAATTGCACCATTCTTACACCCCATTCTTAGAACAGATATACATTCATCATTATTTACTAATGAACCTCTCAAAAATTAGATTTTGATAATACTCAAGCAATATTTAAAGTTTTTGCATCAAAACTGGAAAAGAAAGTTCATAGATCTGACATTACACTGACATGCTAGGCCAGTTTTTCAGCTGGTGCAAACTGAAAGAAACTAGAGCTAGGGTAATTAACACCTGCTCAAGAGCTACTCCATCAACTTCAGAAAGCATCTTAACAGCTCCGATGTATATTCAACACTGGTGCATGGGAATATGTAGGATTTTCTAAAGTCTGACTTTTATGTTTTGGGTTAAGCAAACCAAAGTGGGAAATTTCAGGGAATCAGTGGCTTGCACAACAACATTTTGATCATAGGAATTAATTTTTGATAAAAACAATTTTCATGTCAGCAGACAAGATCATAAATCAGAGTTTCAAATACAAAGCTCAACAGCACAATAATTAATATTTCAGCCACAAAATCGTATTCCTTCTACACAGTGGTTAGGGATCCTGGGATGATAGTAGGCTGTAGTTAAGCAGCAGAACTGGTAGATGACTAGGCTATGTCCAGAGAAAAAAAATCTTTAACAGTAAAGTATTATCTATTTGAATATAGTGGTAAGATAATTAATAGGAGAGGATGTATGGTATTTTTACACAAGATATTTGAAGTCAACAATGGGTTACTTATCATTAAAGGTGGTTATATTTTAGTTGCTATGGTTCTCAAGATAATCATAACTCACATTTGCATTCTAATCCCTCAAAACTTAGGTATATCAGAGTATCATATTTTCAGTGTCAGAATAAGGGATGCCACTTATGCTTCCTATTTGAAAAACTTCCATCTGGAATGATTCATAGAAGTAGGCAGTTAAGGATTACTGGATAATTAGTTTGTGCTATTTGAAAAGCAAATGTTTTAATACACTTGTAACAATTTTCTAAAGTGAAATGTACAAACAAATCCAATATTAATTTAAATATTAAGGTAAAAATCCCGATGCCAAGAAAACTGTTCAGTACAAACTGCTGCTTTTATGGGGTGCTTCTTGTAACTACATCTGATGGTCACAAGGAACATCAAAGTAATTAAAAAAGCAGTGAGCTATGCCTCCAAAATTGCCAGTGCTTTCAAGTTTAGGATGAGACATCTATAAACACTGGTGAAAGCAGACCAAATCTAGCTCTAACAGCATACTGAAATCAACAGCATGAAAAAAGCATATTTTCTGAAGTCATCCAGAGAACTGTTCAGGTACACAGTGACTATTCTAGGCCAACCTTTGAAATGTGAAAAGTTTCAGGGTTTGTTTTCTAAAAAAGGGGGCTTGTGTGTGTTTTTACATGAATGAAGGTCATGTAAATGATCACCAATGGGAGGAATATGTTATATTTTGCCTCCACAACAGTGAAAAGTCAAAATACGAATCACGTACTGTATGAGTGAAGACATGTAAATTCCTTTTGAGTAGATGAAGCTGGGTGAAAGCTGTAACTACAATATTTTTTATTCTGTTTGTTTGGTTATATCCTTTTCAGTTCTCCTGCCCGTTCAATCCTAAAAAGAAGAAGAAAAAAAGGTGGTGGAAGAGAAGAAAGTGCATGAATCCCAGATGACAGAGGCAGGAAAACAAAATATTTTAATGAAGTTTCATTCCTCCTCTTTAAAGTTTTGGCTGTTTCTTTCACCTACTTTCTTTAACAACTATTTGGTTCGTGTCTCTGATCTCCATGCAGCAGTTAATTTTAATGAAAATGATATTTATGTACACTATGTCATCTCCTCAATGAGAATCTGTTGGGTTCTGAGCCTGCTCTAGTGAAGCACCTGTATCACCTGTTTATTAAATTGAAATTGTAAGTACTGAATTAGTTTCTGTGTTAGTTAAAGATCTTCTGGAGAGTATGTCAGCCTAGCAGCTCTGTGCGAACCCATGTGCCTTCTCTTTGATTCAGCTCCATAAAATCTAGTTTTGCTTTCATTTCACATTTCTACTCTTCCTATGATTTAACTTTTAGCTTGCTGACTATCTTTACACTGTGACGTTTAATGGCTATTTGCTAAATGATTGTAAAGCATATAGGACTAAAACACCTACTTTAACTCTTAGGTAAGTTTTTTAACCATTGACCGAAAAGGCAAGATTTGTATTTGGCGAAGAGGCTGAGTTCGTCTCTGAGTTTAGGTGAAGAGCAGACAAAGTTATCACACATCCTTTTGGAGTTGCATGGACAAGGAATATGCAACACAGTTTAAAAATAATATCAGATTGGCGTAGTCCTCATTCATAAAATATTACAACAATTTAAGTATTTTTCATTGCAAAATTTGGTTTTTTTAACTCCCAGCAGACACAAAAATCGATAGGAGGAAAATTATGGTGAAGAGCATGTGGAATAGCTATAAAGAGCTGGAAGCCTTTAGCCATCTCAACAGAAGGCCACTCTTATGGTGCACTAAAAAAGGTGAATAATTTGATTTCTTACTGCACTTTTCATCCAAGGATCTCAAAGCACTTTACAAACATAATTTTTAAAAGCCTCACAACACCCCTGTGAGGTAGGTATTTCAACCCCATTTTACAGATGGGAAATAAGAGACACAGAGAAGTTGGTGACTCTTTCCATGTCATACCAGGAGGCACTGGAGAATAAGGACTACAGCCTCTACGTCCTTGATTGTTTCCTTCCTTTGTTCCTGTCACACCTACATTTAAACAATTTTTTTGGCAGAAAGAATGGGTTGCCATTTTTAGTGTAGAGAGTCATGCAAAACAGCACCTTCTTTTTGAAAAGGAAAATATAGAGCAAATAGTTTGAGAGATTCTGCAGAGAGAGGCAATGATACTTCAGTAATAGCAGCTACACTCCTACGAAAGGCCAAAGACTTCAGAAACAAGACTGTCCAAATCTGTGGTCCAGATATCAAATTACTCATTTTCTCCCAAGCATGGGAAAACATGATGGCTAACAATCTGAACCTTATATGTGGTTATACAGGCTTCCTATCCAGGTGGATGGTTTCCTTATCTAGGCAGCACTGCCCTTTTTGAAACACTTTAGTGGTCTTGCTACTGCTACTTGTCAGTTCCCAAGTGCTCAGCATATGATACTACAGCAACACCATTTTTCCCCCCCTAAGCTGTAAAGTGAGGTGTGTGCATACATCTCCACATTGCAATCTATGATAGCTCGCCTACAAGAAATATTTAGTAAGACAACATCAGCACGAATGAATCCCAAATCTTAGAAAGTTACAGCATTGTATGGGGCAAGGGTTTGTTTGTACATTGCCTTCTCCTCTGGGAAGTAAGAAAACTGAAAATGTGGAAAGCTTAGTGAGCTCTCAACAATTTCTCTACTTCACATGGAAGAAGTAGAGAACACAAGTAACTCTCCGAGGGCCTAAGCAAGCTCTCTAAAAGCCTGAACACTCCTACTGACAGGCTCTGCATCACAGCCTAAGCCTTTAAATATGCCTATTTCAGGGACGCATTGAACACTGAAGCTGACCATGTGCAATTCTTCATCTATGCAAAAGTTCCTGAAGTTCTTTTATACTGTATGCACTTTAGGTAAAGGCCCAAGCAATTTGTTTTCACAGCAGTTGATTCCTTTATGGATCTTACATTGCCTAATGAAAGTCAAAGGAAAAAGATAACTTATTTACTTGATGAACTGCAATTACTCCATTATATCTAGTTCTTTTTCACTCCTCCTCCTCAGCCTGCTGCACCTACTTATAATAATTATAACACTGGGCTTTACTGTTTAGACTCTCCTACAATAATTATAGTATTCAACTAATAATCAATGCTCAAAGTAAAACAAAAGGGTAGAAGTCATGAAGCACGGCAAAGGCAGTCTGAGCTAAAGAACACAGAACATCATAGTAAGATTCAGTATTACAAAGTGAGGACCACAAAGCAAACCCATACAGTCTTTTAAATATTATACCTAATTTGCTAGCTTACTGTGTCTTTTCTTCTTTTTTTTTTCTTCTGCCTTTTACATCTTGATCTTTTCCTTTTCTCTGGGTTACACCTTCTATTTGTATCCGCTTATTCTGCTCACTTTAAAATTAAGTACTATTACACAGCCTTTTAAGGACTAAAAGGGATCCTCACAGATCTGAATTTCTTCCCCGACTGACATATAAAGTATTCCTTGTTTTTTCTTCGTTTTGCTATTAAAATACTTTTTAAATAGAAAGCATGAATGTTAATAAATTATTTTGACATAGTAGCATTTTTGGAAGTTTATTTTCTGTACAAATTGCTGTATTCTCAGCTAAATGCACAGGTGTTACTCTTTTTTTTTTTGCTTGTGCTATCATTATGACCTGTTATTATGCCTCTGCCTGTCTCAGACCTGCATGAATAGCATCCTAATATAAAAATATTCACATGAAGTACTGTTAGAATGCAGATGTTCTTACTTGGGTTATTCTTAAGACATCATAGCTCAGAATTTAGATAGAGAGCATCAGATAATCCAGAAGAATGACGATGCAACATATTTTTTAAAATTAGGTCATTTGTTATTCATCCATGGGTTTGCACAATAAGTCCCTGTGTGTTAACCTGTATTAGTACAGTTTTGGAAAAGGATGAAGATATCTGACCGCTTCAACAGTTTCTTAAAAATCATCTAGGTTCTGAGTCAAGCTGATAAGCTCTGTTTAAGATTTTGTCTTTTCATTACAAGGTTCTGCTTGCTTTTCTTTGATCTTATAGCATCTCACGTGCCATGTAATACTACACTGCTGCCATGGAAGCATGGAGTAGCTGAAGTAGTAGTAAGTAGTAGTAGTAGTAGTAACCATGGAATCATGGATCAGTATCCTCTGGATGATATCTAGTCCAACCCTTGCTCAAAAAAAGGGCCAGCTTAGGGGATATTCTCTGGGCCCTGTCCTGTCAGTCCAGTTTTGAATATCTTCCAGGATACAGATACCATAGCATGCCTGGGAATTCTGTTCCAATGTTTGATCATCCTCAGGGTGGAATTTCTTTTTTTACAACTTGTGACTATTGCCTCTTATTCTTTCACTGCACATCTCCATTTTCTCTCTACCCTCCACTTAAGTAGCTGAAGCCAAGAACAAGATCTCCCCTTAGCCCTCTCCTCTTCACAGTGAACAAATCCATTTTTCTTAGTCTCTCTTTGTACATCATGTGCTCCAGCTCTTTAATCATCTTGGTTGTTCACCACTGGACTCCAGTATTTAAGTGCTTTCTTGTACTGATGAGCCCAAAACTGAATCTAGTGCTCCACATACAATGGAGCTAAATAAAGGGGAATAATGACTTCCTGCAGCCTTCTGGTTACAATCTCCAGTCTTTTCATCCTGCCAGTCAAACATTATTTCCAAAAAGTTAAAAGGTAATGAATATGCTGGAGATTTTTCTTCCACCACTGAGAGAGCAGAAAATACTTTTCAGTTACCTGCAGGCATCTGTTTAAGGAGGTACGGTCCTGGTTGGTATGAAGCTTGCTCGCTTGGTTTGCAGTGTCTGTAATACTTGGTACGGAGGCATATGTCTAGGTTTGAGAAGGAACTTGCTGAGAATATCTGTGATCTGAAGTGAATATGTTGGGTTTTCAAGGGCAGTACAATTTAGCCAGTCATCCCCATCTAGGTCCATGCTTCTTTGAGAAACAGGTTCGGGCAGTCCTTAACTGTTGTAACCTGACTTCTGCCTGGGCAGATAATGAGACGGCTTTAACTTGTGACTGGCATTCATTTCACCCTACTTTTTCTCCCCAGGAAGTCAATATGAGGGAGGGAAGATATTCTGTTTTATAGCCCTACAATGACTCAGTGGAATATGGCAGTTTCTTACTTTCTCTCAGTTTTCCACAGCTCAGCAGGGCAGCAGGCAATAAGGAAGCCAAAGCAATTCTCCAGATACTGAGATACAGCAGGGAGACAGCAGGGAAGCAGAGGACCAGCTGCACCAATGGGAGAACACCCACTCAGGCAGCTCTTGATATGGAGCTTCTCATGGGACTACTCCAAAGGCTGTCGAGGAGACAGTGACCCCTACCTATACCCTTTTTCATGATCACTGCTTTGCAAAGGATACAGCCTGAAGAACACATTTTCAGTTCATAAACTAACATGTTCTTTCTCACATACAGATCTCTGAGAAAGACAGGTTGGAAAGCATTACTATAGGGATACGTAATCTCTTTTCACTAGCTTTGTTTTAGTTCAGATCTCTGACTCAATGCAGATGTCCATATTGAACATGTTTCCACATGAACTAGACATCTGGACTCCACTTATAGGCAATGGACAATGCATCCTGGGATGCAATTTATCTCATCCTAATCTAGGTATCTAAAGTACACTGGCTGAATTATTCCATAAAAGTGACTATTTCTCTTGCTCGGTTATAAGTGAAATTGATGGAATGAATCCTATGCCAATTTCTATTACTCAGAACTTTCAAATTGCTTCTTGTTGAAATTCTACAATATTTTTAGTATGACACAGTAGGAACTGCAGAAAGGAAGGAATACAGGAACTCCCCAAAAGGAGCTATGTTTAGGTTGTGGGCAGAGATAAAGTTATATGGGGAAATGTTGGTGTGGATGGGATAGTATGGATGCTTTGCATGGGACAGATGCTTGTGATTGCATGAGCTACATGGAGTGAGTTATATCTTGTTGGACAAGTCTGATCTCCATTTTAAGTTTAATTACTTATTTTTAGTTTTGTTTGATTATTAAAGGAAGTGTGTTTGTGCTTTCATAATAATCTGACCTGACTGGAAGAGGAGACAGAGGCACACATCACTACCATTCTAGAACATGAGAGAACTGGTAGATACAATATCCTGGAAATTTTTTCTTCATGTGTCTCTTTCTATCCTCTCAATGAGTTATGTGCCAAGGGATCTGGAAGGACAAAGACTTCTACATGCACAACTGCCACATTTCACCTGAAATGTAAAGCTTTTTGCTAGGGATTTTGTTCCTGTTTTCCTTATACACTCACCCAGCTTCTTCATCTACATTTTTCTCATTTCCCATCTTTTCATGACAAGGAAGGCTGAGTAATACTCCACAGCATAAGGAGGAAGTAAATACAAAGGGTGCTTTGTCTCTTTGGTTATGGGCATTCTAGTAGAAACTAATGAGGGACAGAACACCAGACTAACCAGTGGCATGTAATCATCCTGCTAAACTCTTTGTGAAGCCTTGGCATGATTTTGACTTGAGTGACTTAGCATCCTTCAAGCAATGTCCAGGCACAAGGCAGAGGTGCTGGTTAGCAACCATCCCCAAGAAGGAGTTTGAAGGTGGTGATCCTATTTTGGAAGGTAAAAGCTTAGCTGTGTGGACTCAAATCATGTCACCTTTCAATGAATGGACTATGGGCTGTTCTATTCACTCACATAGATGTAGTCTTTGATTATTGTGATTGAAGAGACAGGGAACAAGGTGGGAGAATCTGTAAGCTGGGATCAATGGAAAGCACGCTATTAATGGTAGCTTCAGAAGAAATGAGTAAGGCAAAGAGGAACCTATTCTCTTAACCATGCTACTCCAGTCAGTCAAGATCATGTATACAGTGGATCTCAAAAAACAGAAATGGTGACTCTACGGTGCAGCTAGCCATTAGCTAACAACCAGAGTCTTTATTATCTCCTGTTTATTTGCCATCTACACTACATGTACACGTGGTCTAGGAGACTGGAAATGTCTAAAATGGAGATTAGAGCACCAGAGACCTGTCAAACGCAGGAGACGTATGCCACGGTAACAGATGTAAAAAACCTCTTTCTGTCACTACTGCATCTTCAAAGATATTTCCAGTAAGGCTGTTCCAACTACCTGTCCACTTGAAGAACACCCACTGACACCGTTTCAGAAATTGTCAGCTCCTCCTTTCTATGAGGGGTTTCCCACTGCTGTTCTGATCTGCACTGGGATATCTGTCATGATGATGAAATCTTGTATCTCATAAAAGGAAAATTTTTGCTGGACAAATGTAACCACCTAAATATCTACCTACATTTGTACGTATTTTCAACTACAGATACACCTGCCAGCTATGATCACAGAGGCTTTGTAGCCAGCCTCAGAGTGCTTAAATTGACCAGAGCAGCGCAATCTCAGTGGATGACACCTCACCTGAAACTCTTAGTCCAACTGGCTCACAGAAACAACAAAGTGGATCAATCAAACAAATAACCACAATAGCCAGTTTTCCAAGACACAAGCACAGATACACGCAGATACGGAGTTAAGCTTACACTGTACAAAACTAAAATCTGAGTCTGAGTATGGTCTCAGGATGGTTCAGCTCAGAACTTGTGTTGCTGACGTTCACTAGTGAAAGTAATGTACATGAGAGAAAGTTAATACCTTTGCTTTTGCCTGAAATTATTTCTTTCTTCAAGTATTCATCAAGTGGTTCATGCTGAAATCACCCTAATATATTGTTTACTTTCAATTGCACATTTTATGATTAATTTTAGGCTCTCATTAACTTAAAATTTCTGCACACTGAAGTATCTGAGTTACTTAGGAGCCAATGGAATTCAACATGAACATTTCCCCTCTGTCTCTTTATGTCTGGTGCTGTATTAAAAATTAATGTATTAAATGGAGCTGCATCAAATCCTTTCCTAAAACTCAGACAAACTCTGTACCTTATTTTCACAATCCCTACCTTCGCAGTCATGTGCAATTTGCAAATTTCAAGCAAGACACATTAACTTTTGTATTTGTTCCTATTGCTTTCAGTTTTGCATTTCTATACAGTCAGTACTTTTGGCTCATCACTGTATCTTCTCCACAGATCAAGCCAAGTTTAATAATCCTGGTTTTCCATATTATAAAAAGTCTCAGAGAGTTGGATTTTTAGAAGTTCTCTGCATCTGCCCAGTTCTCATTCTACTGTTCACAACGATATAAAATTCCATCAGTATGTTAGAAAGACACAGTAAGTTAAATCACATCAAGAACTGCAGGAAAATGCTTATGTATTAGGGAGGGGAAAATGTTACAATAGAAACGAACTGTACTGTGCTGCATCAACTGTGGGTGAGGCTATTTTATCTAGTCCAGATCCTGATCAGCAATAAATTACCCTTCTTTCTTAAAGCCTTTTCATTGGTATTTTGAAGATTCTGCATAATGTAGATTCTAGACTGCAGCTTTTATATATTTGTCATTTCCTGCTGTCCCAAGAAGGAATCCTAACAACATACTTCACTTCCTCGGTGCAGTGCTCCCGTGCTGACCTTCTAATAATTTCATGTCTTTCTACATTCTTCTTTTTTCCCTAAGTTCTGTACTTCTTATACACTTGGAACTATTATTTTCATTTCTCTGTAAGATGATCCTCCAACAGTGGAACAAAATTTGTTCTTAAACTCATATTTATCTTTAATGAGCATTTCAATATGAAGCACTTAAAAAAGAATTTATGGATAGCAGCAGCAACTTCTACATTGTTTTCAGACTGGGCTTCTCATGTGGTATGTTGTATAGAAAGGAACCATCATATTTCTATTTCTCTTGATGATATAAATACACATATGCTCATTTTTGTCTTACACCTGGGAGGCATCTAAACTCTAACACTGCAGCTGTTCAAGGCTCTGCTTCTATGTTTATCAAAATAGCAGCTTACCTATCTGCCATTCAAGCTTTTAAGTATTCTAGACATAGGGTGTTTTCATACATAAATTCCCAGAGAGACCCAATTCAATAGGTATGCTCTAATACATTCCCCCCCAAAAAGGCTTCCCATGAACTGTTGCTTTGACTGCCTTGCTTTAATTTGTAGCCAAGGGGAGAACTGTCTGTTTCCTCCTTCATTTCCTCCACCCTTTCTCACCTGCCCATCTCCAAGGTGAACTACACTTTTAGTAGGTCACTACTAAAGAGTAAAAAGCTCTCTCAGTTTGAGTGAAGACGATATCACATCTCCCAAAAAAGTTTTGCTGGTCACTGCAATAAAAGCTAGACTGGGCATAAGCTCCACTAGGAAGCCAAAACACAAGAGTAGCATAAGACATACTTTCTTTTTCATGCTATTTGGGTCAAGCAAAAATATACTGTCTTTGTTGTACGTATTATACAAGTACACTTGCCTAAAATAAAGAAATGTAGTGGCTGATCCCTGCTCCCAGGACCGATTTTGTAAATCAGTATTAAGCAGTCAATTCATAAGATGGTTAGAGTGCCCTTGAAGCAGAGACAGGAACCCAGAATGTCCTGCTTTCCCAGAAGAGTGATCCCCTTTGGTCTACTTTAGTTCTTGATTTTACTTTTTTTTTTTCTAGCTTCAGCAGAATATGTAAGAACATGGCTTATGCAAAGCTGTCTCCAGTCTAGCTGTTAACTTTCTGTGCTAGGAAAGAAAGAAACATAGCGCTGAACTCCTGCATTACCTCTCACGCATAACTCACGTACCTGAGTTATAGACAGGGGCGGAATTTCCATTTCATTCTATTCTAAAACTTTTACCTCTCTCCATCAAATGTAGGAGGATACTTAGCTGCCAAGAAAGGATTTCAGTTTCTATTCACTTAGAAGTTGCCCTTTCTGACTGTATTTTCCAAGAAGGACATCTGCAGACTGGTCTCATTAGATAATAAACAAACTCTAATATAAATATTAGTATACTTCTTTTAAGTACAACTCCAGCCCTATTCCTAACAGTATGTTAATAATTATCTGTCATTCTGTATTTCCATTGTTACTTTTTAAAATACATTTTGTGCTTAATGATCCAAGGGCAAAGTTTTATTCAGCATAATGCAATAGAAAACCGAACAATTTATAACTTTCCATTGGATGCCAGCCTTTAAAGTTGAATGACGTATTAATTATTGCAGATGATAAAAAGACAATCTTCTGCAAAGAATTCAGTCCAGTGCTTTACAGGGTGTTTGAGAAACTGTTTAGCAGATGCATATTGTTTATGTAGAACTAAGTTGAGGCAGTTGGTGAAACAATAGATTTGGTAGAATAGAAACAGAACGGAAACCAGAAGCAAAGCAGTTGCATAGCATGCCTTAAAAGTGTGTATGGTAAGTAAGGAATCTCACCCCAAATGCTTTGGAAAACATAAAGGCATAACCTTAGACTGATGTGGGCCAGGACAGTTTCGCAAACACTCCTGTGTTAGATGACTCAAAGTATTCAAGTCACACAGACCTTTCCCTTGTCACTATCAGAAATCCATGTCTATGGAGTACAAGGAAAAAAATGCCTTCTCACTTTGTTTGGTTTTGTAATTGCATATCCAGCTCTTCTGTAGAGTTCTTTTAGTGTCATAGCAATGCTATTACTTACTCTTCCTATTAATAGCATAGCCTGCAAAATTAAGCTTTTGGAATGACAGAACTATCAGATTGTCGAGTTCACCTAATAAACCCCTCAAAGTCTTGAGCTGTCAATCTTGCTAACTGGCAAAACTTTTTCCTGCAGAACCACTGCAAATTTTTGCCAAAACAGTAATATTTACTGCGCAGAGCATATAATATCTGCCATGGATTCCTTAGAAAAAAAAAACATTTCAAAACCAAACTGCACTGTTATGGATACTTGACATGCTTAATGTTAGTGACTGACTACTTTCAGTACTTTCTGCATGAAGCCTTTATGTTGTCAAATAATTCTGAGAGTTTCAACAACAGTGACCAAACCCAGCTTGAGCCCATAACCTCACCAGCGGCTTTTCCTAGTTACTCCTTAACATCCCTTATCAAACTCCTTGATGTGGTTTCTTTCACAGCATTAGTCCTTTTTGTCTTCTGCTAAATAACTTGGCCTTCCCTGCTGTCCAATTCGCTAACTGTAGCTCCCACAGTCTGCTCTCAAAAACTATCTGTAGATACAAATTCATAGAAGAGAAGGTATCTCATATGGTATAAAAGGACTGTGTCATTTGTGGCATGGGTGAAAAAAGAACACAACTGAATTGTTCTGAGACCTGTAAAAAGAGGAAATGCTTCCATAATAAGAAGTATTCAGGATTACATGTTCAGTATACATCAATGGTTTTGTTTCAAAAGAATACTTTGTTAGTGTTGCTGTTCATGTATTTCAGTTAAACAAAATTTCTGTGACTTGAGGCATTTGCCAGGACTACAAATTTGATCCAAGAGAATACGTATGGATCAGAAGAAATGATCAAACCAGTCAGGAATTTTATTTCATTTATCTCCTGCAGGAACTGTAATAGTGGAAACCTAACTCCTGCAGCTCCCGAGTAAGGCTCTCAGCTTTTCAGGGTGAAAAGCTGCCACTTGTGTTCTCTCTTTTAGGACAAACACTGTAAGCACAGTGGGAATTGTGAAAGAATAGGGTGATCAAACTTTGTCCTTAAAGCTACACTCTAAACACAAAGGGAAAAAAAGGAAGCTCCAACATTGACCCAACCAAACTTATTTTTAAGAATCATTACATCTATAGTGTCAAGAAGCACTCATAGAGAGTCCATAGTCTCTCTGTAAGCTGCAGTACTTTATGGATAATGCAGTCTTTGAAGAAGCACGGTGAAAGGAAAAGGATTTCAAAGGGAGAAAATGAAGACTTTGGTTTTGCACAACCTGTGAATTTGTTTCCACAAGTGCCATATCCCAGACGTGACAGTGTCTAGAACATCACTTCACAGTGCCTGCAAATATGGATGCAAAGAGCTGTTGTATAACTGATTTCACTATTGTTTTTTTTAAAGTACTATAACACAAACTCTACCAGTTTCTTGGCACAGTTGTGTCAAAGCCCGGAGATCATTGGTAATGAACTGGTTATGGAGAGTTGAATGAGAATGCAGTTCTAAGGCTACAGCACTTCTGCTCTGAATTTCTTCTCTAATCCATCTTATTCCAGAAAGATTTCACTTTACTATATGAATTTGCCAGAGAACAAATGAAAGGCAAAATCCACGATTCACTCAGCATTTACGTGCAAACAGAAAGATGCAATGGAAATACAGAAAAGGTAACATCTATGCAGACTCTTCTTGAAGACTGCAATCTGCAAGAACCTAAAGCAACACTATCGAGATATATGGTTCCTTATTGACCTACTGCTCTGGCAAGACTAGAGAAAGGCTCCGTCACACATAAGCCGTGAAACAATTTGACTTTACAATGGGCCTAACATCTCATGTTCGGCTAATGCCGAAGGGAAGGGTTAGTGAATTAAAAATACAAGCAAACAACCCCACGTTATGTAAAATAAGATACAGGGTGAACAGCATTAAAATCAGATATGATGCTGAATGTGCTCTGTGATGCTCTTACTAAGGCTTCCAGTTCAGACCCTGAACTCCTTAAACATCTCAATGTCCTCTACAGAATTTCTGCTTATGTCAACAGAAGTTGTGTATGACAGAGATCTATAATCTTTCTCATCAAGGTGAAAAATTTCTTTACACTGCATAAAGTTATAATTGAATAATTCGCTCTTGAAAGATCAGATATTTCACATGATCATTTAAGGCTTTTTATTTGTAAGAAAGGAGATAAATATGCAAACCTCTACATCAGAGGGATACTTACGTACATTCCTAAATTTAAAGATGGAAGTTAAAGTGAAGAGGGCTACTAACTGCTTAAACTTACACCTAAGATTCTAGACGCAGCCTGGAAAGTTTGCTGAACTTCTGAGTTAAACATTCACATAGAAGGGAGTCTTTTAAAATAGTTCTTCAAGGGGAGGAAAAGTTAAGTATGCAACATCACCTCCTGTCAATGTAAGTCTTACTGATATAAAGTTATTCTTGATTTTTCCTGATGTAAACAATCTCACTTTAGCAAGTTCAAAGTAATGCTCTTAACAAATTACACTGTCTATGAGCAGAAAACTGTAAACACCCTGAACATGGAATACAGCAGCAAGCAAAGTTTACTAAATTTAATGCAGTCATGTTTAAGCAATCCATCAAGCAACCACAAACACTTAACAACTGTAATAAACAGATCTGAAATTTTTTCCACAAAAACTGAAGATATCCAGAGGGTATTTACTGGCAGCTATTTCCTCATCCTAGTTCACAACCTTGAGGTTTCCAGCTCTCAACCACCCATTCCAGATCTTTTAATAGCATTATTTCCAACAAAAATTTTTTGAGAAAATATTTAGTCTCAATATGATATAATATAAAGAACTGAATAGCAGCACATGATGCAATCCATGTCTGCATCTTCAATGCAGAAAGAAGGTATCAATAACAGTTTTTATGGTGTGGTTTGACCCAACCACTCCAGGCCTGAGCAGCTCCTTCAACAGAATTTTCTTTCTATGATAAAAAGACTTTGGTTGTTTTTAGTTCTTGTTTTTTTTTTTTATTTATTTATTTTTTTTTATTTCTTTCTTCTCTCTCTCTTTTTTTTTTTTTTTTTTTAATCTAAAGCAAGCTCTTCTCAAGAGAAAGCACTTTGGTTTGCCTTGCAAATCAAATATACCCTTCAAATTTCAATCATTGCTGGGGAATTTTAAGCATTAATTTTGCTTCAACAGATTGGTACAAAAATACAGGCACAGAATTTGAGTGTCATGTTAAAAATTTTGGGTTTTTTTCCTTCTTATTTTAAAGCACTATTTGGAGATTAATTTCTTTAGGATATATTATTTTCAAAGTCCTTTATCTTATCAATAGCAAGGCTAGAAAGATGTGATTTTCAAAAAGGCCAAGATGGTTTCAATGAACGTCCAAGTATTTTCAGTGAGAACTGTGTATCTATGCTGCCTGTATATTATCTATATGTTCTGAGAATCTCATTCAAAATTCACTTTCTTTTAGTAAAAAGTATAGGCAATGAGATGGCAGTGAGGTACTCAAGTTTCCCAGGATTTGCCCTTGTCTAACAGAAAACTGGACTTGGTCTAATAAACAGTAGAATACCTCACCTTTCTTCTCTTTCTTCTCCCTCTCCCCCAACTGCTCCCTCCCGTAGTCCTGTACTCACTGATGGAATTCCATCATCAATGCTTATAACTTTAACTAGTTTGTGCATCTAGACTGAAGGTATTTACAGAAATCTTCTAAACTGCTATAACCTACAGCACATGTGACAGAAAACTTATGAGAACTCTGCAGGCATTCTGTTGCCCAGTGGATAATTCTGCATTTTGTTTCTGGGGATAGGAATGCTAAGACTAAGGTGCCATGAAAGATGGATGGTGGTTTACTACAGTATCTCCATTGTAGTGAGTGGCAAGTGATGGAGACAACTAAATTCAGAGCTGACAAGACCTGATTTTCTCATATAGTCAATAGATGAAGAAAATTGTCATGTTCAGACCATGTAGTTTTAGGACACTTAACTTGGATCGCACTTAGTTTCCCTGGAAAATTAGCAGTCCAAATTCTACCAGAGCTGCTTATGTTGTAAGTGGAAGAAAGTGGAACACCAGCACTCCTATCAAAATCAATAGGAAATAAACTATCTAAAAAATTCTGATTCATTGATTATCTCCTAGACCTCACCAAGAACAAACTGTTATCACTCTCAGCTCCTTGGCATAGACATAAGGAACGCCGTACTATTTTCTTCATAAATTACTAGTAATTCTTTCTTGTAAATCAGGTGGGCTGTAACTGGGACTATGATTACTACATTGATTCTCAAAAGATCATGAAATATTATTCTTACAAAATTCTATTATTTCTTTTCCCATTTAATGAGGATTTTTTCTTAATGACTAATATTTGACGTAGAAGATATATATATATATATTTATTAATACACGTATGTATTATAACTGGAATAACATGGGATCCTAAGAAAAACTTGAACTACGTAAGTTTTAATTCCATGTGATATGCAGCGCAGCCAGTACAGGTATCTCTGTAAAAATTTTGCAGTTCTTAACCACAGCCTACTATGTATGGGAGGAGAGCAGTCAAAAAGCAATGTCAGCCTCTGTAGATTGATTAGGACTGCTAACTGCATGTGTAAATGTGTTGGAATAAGGAAACCACTGTGTTTCATTATGATAGTAAAAGTAAACCAAGCCTGCTGGCTTGCCAAAAGCAGTTTTCTTGAGCTCTTGAGTTTTGCTTATGTTTTGTGGGTTTTTTTCTTTTATCATTTTTGATAGTGTAGATTCAAAGTTTTTGACGTCAGCTGAAATCACAGCAGCAGTTGCACCATTACCTAAACACCAACAAACTCAGTCACCATTATTTCTTAAGAAACTGCTAGACATCCTGTGCTTGCCCATGAGGATAGCAGTAGCAGTTGCACATCAACCTGACCTAACACAGCTTTTCTTCCAGGTTTTGAAACAGCAGAGTTCCCTGTTGCATCAAACTCATGTAACTTTTAAGATTGGCCGTGTATGCTCTACCAATTTAATCAACTGAGGATTCATATATCTGAGAAAATGCTTATAGCCACCCAGCTGGCCACCATCTCGCCCAAATGGAAAGAATACTTCCAAAGATTTTCTATAAGATTTAAGATCTGACCTTACAGAATGCTGAAACAAAAGTCATACAACTTTCATACCTGGTTCCTAAGAGGAATCCAACTGAGGAGTGCTGAAAGCTTTTCTTATATTTTTATTGGTTAGAAAGGTGAATCTACCCAACCAAAAACGTGTTCCCTGGAAATGGGAACAAAATACTTTTTAGATAGCTCATTAATTTTTGCATGATTTTTTCATTTCACCCCAGTGCATTACGATGTCTGTCATCAGCATATGGACTCTTGAGTAAATGGATACTGATTACATATTTTGAAAATACTTGTTATATAGAGTCCAATATCCCAAAAAAGAGAAAGGTGAATAGGTTAGTCCCATTGTTACTACATTAATTTGGTTATTACCAGAGACCTATATAACTAAATGGCATTTATGCCACAGTATGATAACAAAAATACATGAATTTTAAGACTTTATGTATGCAAACCTCTCACTCTATTTTTTTTTAATAGAATCAACTAAAGTACACAGCATTGAAGTCTCAAAGAATCAAAGTATACTATAACAGCTTATTCGGAATAGTTTCTTGGGAGAAGTATGGGGCGAAATTTTCAAAGGGAAGAGGCCCATTTTTGCTCACAAAAATTATCTCCAAACTTGTGACAGCATTTATGTGGGCAATCATTGGCATTATATAAGCAGATCCAGAAAATACACTTGCAAATGATCAGTACAGGCACCCAGCTGTAGCTGATGCTTTGCTTGTACCTTCATGAATATTCTCCTGGTAACTGCATGCATTAATCCACTACTAGGATTACATTCTATGAAAGCATTTTTAGCACAAATACACCTCCACCCTCCTTGTTTGAAATGTGAGTGCTGGTGTATTAAAAAATATTTAGAGGACAGACTTATTAAAATAAATATTGAGAGAACACGATGGGGTATATTTTCAGTGTGGAGCAGAGAGATTTAACTGCATGACTTCCATTAGCTTTAATGAGAACCGCACAGCTAAATCCTTGTATACCACACTAAAAGATTAACCCAGAAAACACACATTGTTTACTTTTTACTAATACTCTGATTATTACCACGTTCTTCCTCCTCCTCCTCTTCTTCCTCCTCCTCTTCTTCCTCCTCCTCTTCATCCTCCACATCTTCACCATCCTCTTCATCCTCCTCTTCCTCCTCTTCAATCTCCTCTTCTTCTTCTCGATCTATCTCCTCATCATCCTCCTCCTCATCACCTTGCTCCTCATTATCATCAGAATATTCCTCCTCTTCTTCATCTTCTTCCTCTTCTTCTTCTTCCTTTTCATCCATCTCCTCTGTTCCATCAGTTTCATAGCAGTCATCTACCGAAGAGTTGTCTGCTTTAACCACAAAAGGTTTTCTTTTAGGGGCTGGTTCTTGAGGTTGCTTATCTTGCGTTTTGCGTTTTTTCGCCAAAGGACAGCCATACACACTGTGCAAAAATAAAATATGCAAATTATTACACCTGCAAATTTCTGTAGGTCAGATTGTATAACTCATGTCATATAGTCATATATTCTAATTCTACACCATGATTAGTTGTTTTCAAACTAAAATGCTGCTTAGGCAATAATGGCACAAAACTTGTGAACAAAATCCGTGAAACTGCAAACAACTCTTATGTGCCAGAAAGCATCATATGTACAGGCCAGCATAACAGTAACAGAACTGATACAAATGTGTGGTTTTCCTCCTCATTGTTTTCTCTCTTTTGCCTGTTACACTCTTTTCTAAGGCAGATTACTGCAGCTTAAAAAAATGAAACCTTATCCTACCTGATAGCTATCAATACAAAAATCAGGAATGAAGCAATACTTCATAATTTTGTATCATATAGTAAGTTTTTGGTTGATATGTATTAATGTTATTTAAATAATGAAAATAGGACCACATTCTTAATGCTGTGGTTTTGTTATTGTAAATGATGAGTTGCTCTTATATTTTCCATTGCTATGCTCCATTATATGCAACAAGGATGAGCAAATGGGAAAGCAAGCTCCCCAAACCAAACAAACCCAGTTTTCATGACCAGTGTTGGAAGTTTTCTCACATTTTAAAAAAATCAAACAATAAATAAAATAGTTTGTCAGAGAAGGAAGTCCAACTTTTCAAAGTTCAGTACCACTTCCTCATCAATCATTTTAATGCGTTGTAACATAAACAGCATTACAAAGGTTCTAACCTCTGATATACTTCTACCAGAGCAGCCGCTTGTTTCTCACAGGTCATATAATCTCTGTTTGTTGAATGTGATCACCCTCCTGTAACGTCTTTAACCTCCTATACAGTGTGACTGCACATACCAATTGCTTTTTGTTTGAAGACCTTCCTCTTCAAACTTTTTTATTGTGTGATTATTAATGCCAATCAAGCTACATTCATTTTAGTTTTCTTCCTGTGATTAACTAGCTTTGGGGCATTTAAACTGTTCTTTCTAGCTCTTTCTGCATATTTACTTGTAACTTTCATGTTATACTTTCTGTTCCTTTTATCCCGATCACTTAAACTGCTACTTAGGAAACAACCATTTTATTTAAGTGCCTAACCATGTTACATAAGTGTCTAATTTTGTCATTATCTTACTTAAATTTTGAAGCACTTGTCCACAGGAAAGCTGGCCCTGGCTGCTTAGCACACGCATCTAAAGGAATGTACACAGTCACAAAAGATTTACCAATGAAAACTTGCTAAGGGGGACCTCCACGTAACACAGGGACAACATTCTCTGCGTAGGGACTACAGGTGTCTTTAAAGTTGAATCCAGCACGCCTAAATTAAGCACCTTCATCCATTAACACTATCTGAGCAATTTTAAAAACCTCCATCTAGCTAGATTCCAATCTTACTCATTTGAGAGTAGATATGGGGTAGCAGTCCTAATGGGATATAGTTTCCAGACACTGACACGAAAGCAGAGGCCTCATGGTGCAGGCTAGAGGGGAAATAGATGCACATTCTCCAGATCCCAGGGCCATGCTCCATCCAGCAGGTCACATGGCATAACCTGGGGAACAGCATTTTCTACAAGGTGAGCCCCTTTGCAGCTGGCTGCAAGAGAGTCTGATACGCAGCAAGCAAGCAAAAGCCCAAACCTTCATTAATTTTAAGATCCTGATACCTGGGAAAAGAGGAGGCCTAAGCCTCTGGTGTTTTCTCTTTGCCTTACATTTGTTTATGTCCAAACATGCCTCAGTGTAAAAACTATAAATACGGCAGAAATCCTTCTTCCTAGGTCACCACTACTGCTCAGTGTCAAATGACTGTCCTGCCTCTTGCCCTGTGAGTCCTCCTCTTGGTCAGGACTCAGTTGCTTAAAATTAAGAGGAAAGGCAGGACGTATTTTCATGGAAAATATCCCACATAATCACTGTCAAGGCAGAGAGAGGAGTTCAATCTCCATCAGTCTGGACAGTGCCTAAAACCTGGGGCAAAAGAGGAACAGTGTTTGTTGTAGTTTTGATGACACCTGGTTTATTTTCGCGCTTCCCCTGGTGCTATGAGGGTTCAGATGCGGTCTGTTCAAACTCTTCATATGGAGCTCTGAGAGAAGGCAGATGATTTTTTTCCTCAAAACTGGAAATTCAGAGTGTGTCTAGTGTCCAGGGAAACAGATGAATAATCAGGGAGGAACTTGTTTCGTTTAGGTGCCTAACAGAGGCTGCATCCTGGAAAACAGGAATGGCTCATGGCCTGGGGCTCAGGTAGATTTTCAATACTTTAGGCTCAATGGGATGTAAGCAGATAGGATAACCTTTATTGAGAGGATGTGTCCTGCTTTCTTGGGTTTCTATTTCTTCTCTTTATGATGTGTATTACTGTCACAATAGTTTCTTCAATTCTTTAATTATCATTAAATAATATTTTCTCAAAATCCCAATCCTAATCTTCAAAGATGTGAGTAGACTTAGTTCCAGTAATCCCCAGGATTTCATTTCTTCCTCTTACTATAACCTTCTTAGAACACTCTTAAGAGGTAAAGATGACACTTCAGGCAGCTCTGAGCTAAAACCATCAAGGCACCAGTAGATGAGAAACTGTGATAATTTTTGGCCACTGGAAGTGACACAAACTTGAATTTTGCCACATTAAATCCAGAACATTAACCCCACCTTGCTCCTATCTTTGTTTACTTAAGAACACTAAATACTCGCAAAAGTTTTCATCTAGCAATGACCCAAAATGGTTCCCTTTGGAATTTGCCATAGTCTAGGAACTCGAGAAGAACACAGTATGATAACAAATACACATATTTTGTATTGAACTGTTGCATATATTTTGTATTTGGCATCTAAGTCTAACTGTATGATGGTTTTGATATAAATTATTGGTCAAAGGTTGAAATAAATTGTTGTCATTGCCACTTCTACTCATCTTAATTTTTTTCATGCCCATATGCTTTTCTACAAAACATTTTATAAAGTTTGTGAGAATCTAAGATATTACTTGGGATTCTGCCCTTCCTGGAATGCGCGTAACTGGCAATGGAAATTAATGCCAGTTAGCTGCCTGATTGGCTTCGATACTTTTATAAATCTCATTAAATAACTATTTGCAATGCAGCTAATCAAGTAAAATTATGAATTTGACTTTAGTTTTTCACTTTATTTATCTATTCTTAATGGTTTTGTATATTTTAACAGTTGTGTCGAGTATTAAGGACTTGCGAATATGTCATTTTTCCAAGAAAATCAGTTACATTAGTTAACTCCAACTCAGCTTTTATAAACTCTTTCCTGATTATTATGTACCAGTTTCTCCACAATTCTGAATTTGGTTTTGCCTGTGCTTCAATTTATAGTCTATAAAGCTACCATTGCATAAAATACTGTCTTGCACTTTCTTCTGCTCTTCAACTATATATACCTCATATAGCCTATATATACCTCCTGTACTATAGATTTCACAGTCCGAGAGAGTTAAAAAAAAATATCTGTCTTTCAGAAACCTAGGAAACAGGCCACTAGACCTGGATCCTACTGTTTAGCTGCCCTATTTTCTTCTTTTTCTTTCTTAACCTGTTCCGTTCTCATCCTTTGTTTCATTAATTTTTCAGATTCTGCCTCCAGGACACTTCTCTCTGATTCCGGCATGTTCCCTGTCTTCTCTATGGTGAGCACGCTGGGGGGAAGGCAGCACCAGCTTCCCAGCAGTCTCTGCCACTAACTTTCCCTCCCGACCACATACGGTGATGACAGTTTCTCCCATTGACCTCTTGTTCCTCGTATATTTGTGAAATCTGTTATTGTTTGTCCTTATAGCTTCTACAATTTTCTCTTCATTTCCGGTTTTGGCTTTTGTGATCATCCCCTTATTTGCTTATTTTTTAGACTTGTTTATCCCTGATCAAAGCACTGACCCCATTGATTTATCTGGCTAGCATGCCTTTGTCCGTTCTTTTATTGCTCACTGTTATTTCCCTGGTCAGCTGTGTTTGTCTTATTTTCCCCTCACGCTTCAGCTCTCTTGGCTTTCAGCAGAATATATATTTGGGTTTCCTGAAACACGCTTTTGAATATTCCGCACTGCTTTGCTGTGTGTCTCAGTCATCTCTGGGTTTTGGAATCTGTCATGAATAATTCTTGTGGAAAGAACGTTGTTGAATTTCATAGCGATAAACTCCAAGAGGACATATAGACATTAATAATTGAAGAAACGGAAGAAATAATATATGAATTTATACTCCTTAGTTAGAAAATGATTTATAGTGGTTTTTTTTAACTTTCAAGCAATTTTTCTTCATCAAGAAACATACAATGCTACTCACTGATATATTCAGTAGGACCTTTCTTCAGTAAAAACGTATTTCTTTTCCAGAGTTGAACTTCTTGATTTTTAATATATTTTATTATCAATTTAGTATAATTTTCAGCATAGTTACTGTGGCTATTACTTCAAAGCTATAACAATTAAACATACCTTTTTCAATGTGCATAGTATAGGACCAGAGAAATACAAAGGATATTCTAAATTAGATTACTAATATTCTCCCCTCCATGATATGTCAACTCACACATCAAAGGTGGGACACATCACCTATGTTTAAAGGACACTTCCCTCTTATTTCCCTATGTGAATTAGAAAGGGAGTTTATGTGCCAAATAAAGGTTCAGTCAACTTTAAATACACAGTTTAGACAAAGTGACTCCTATCTGCCATATTTACCAGTCTTCTTTTTTTCATTTGTTTCTCTTTTGTATTTAATCTACTATTTCATAAGTCTCGTGCTATAATATCCAAGTCAGGGAAAGTAAGATCATGGCAATATTATGCCCTTGTATTGAATAACTTTTTTTTGGAGGATTGTTACCTTTTCTTTCCTTTTTTGGGGATATTTCTTTTCGTCATCAGTTGAAAAATCTAACAAAATGTTATTTCAATGTAAAAAATGTCCCCAGCAACAGTGCTCTCATCCTTTCTTTTTTTCATGTGAGAAATTAATTTAACATAAACCAACACACTTGACAGGCAATATAATCTAAAAATTTAATATATTGACACCTAATGAGGTTATCAAAAGCATTTAACGAAGCATTTAAATATCTGAAGTAGTACTGAGGTGGAATTTTACCATATACAGTTGAGGACAGCAAGCTAGGAAGAGACTGCTTGGAAACAAACTTCTGCTTTAGCCTTCAGGCAGAAAGTTCCAAAGGCATTTACACTTGTCCCTCTGGACACGTTTGGACTAGATAACATCCAAGTCCATATCTCCAGATATTCAGAAAGGAGACACTTTGCAGATAAGTCCTCTAACAAATCTGATCTTCAGAGAATGTACAAACCTAATTAATTTGCATAACACATTTGCATCCCTATTAAATCACTCTCAAAGCAGTAACTACTTCCACATTTAAAAGGCTGACACTATCAACTGATGGCTATTGACCAGAAAATAAATATTTGGATTCCACCAAACCTTAGAACTTGAACTTCCTGCACACCAGGAGGATGCTCTTCCCAGCAGACTGTCTTACTATGAGGAAGAGCTGGTAGCACACTTGTTGAAGTTGCACCATTGAATTGTCAGGAATGAAAGAATCATAATAAATTCAAAGAAAGAGATTGACTCCAGCCTAGCACTTTGCCTACTCAATTGCGAGAATAAACTTCAGTTGAGGATGATTTTCCATTCCTATTTAGATGACTCCTTAAAGTATGCCAAATTACTACAAGAATAACAGCAAACCTAGCGGACAGCGGTAACTGTGAGGTGGTAGAGTCAAACTAGTTTGAGGAAAGTAATTTTTGCTCTCTAAGACACTCTGGTCAGGAATCTTTCCAACTCCACAGAAATCCTGCGTAAGGCCTGTGTACTGTCCTGGAATATGAGAGATACTGAGTCAAACATTACCAAGCTGTGAAAGGTAAAGAACTTTGCTGAGCTTTCTAATCACTATATAGATGTATAGAAGAGAAAATGGGAAAATGGGAAGAGCAACAAGTCCAATTTCTAGAAGTTCATGGAGTGCTTTTAGCTTTTATTTTACTATTTTACTTTTGCATCCTACAAGATAGAGCTAGGACACACTGGTTTTGGTGCTTTGAACTAGCGGGATTAAAATTCTCTCTGCCAGCATCCTGTCTGCTATGAATACCAATCTAGAAGACAAACTTAGCCGAATCTGCTTTCCAGAAGCCTGCTGACAACTGAGCTAAAGCCTTGAACGCTGTTCCAGAATTAGGCTCGCTTCTCGCAACCACTGCACTGCCAAGCATCATAACATCTAAGGCTACTTATAGAACCACTGCCCTCACCCCTACCTTCTCAGTTAGAATTAGACACTAATCCAGAGTCAGTGCTTAGAAAAATGTGTTCCCACTCATATTCTACACACTTAAATATTTTTGTAAAAGTGGGCCTAAATTAATACGGTTTATCTATTTAAATTATGAGTAATAAATACCTTTGAAAATACAATAAACTCATCTCTACAGTTGCGCTGTATTTCAGTCTTTCCCATGAGCTTCTGCTTCTGATTCAATAAATCAGATTATCATAAGCAGGAAGTGCTCTTATTTGTGCAGTGTCAAAACACACCATCTTTACTTCATCTACTTATACCAAATACAAGTTTGTTACTTTTCAGATTAGCTATGTATACAATAGTATTTCGGTTCAGTGTAAACTATTAATTACCCTGAACAGATACATGGCTGATAGGAATAAGTGAAATGCAGAGCATTTTATCCCCTTTTTTCTTCTGCAGTTTCAAATATTTGTGTATTGCATTTTGGAACACCGAGAAAAATTATAATAGTGTCCAGAAGCATATTGGATCTCAAAAGGCATAGGTGGATGATGTGTTGTTTTCTTCAGAGATCTTTAAATGCCAATTTGATTCTATTGCACTTCAGAGCCTTTTTAAACACATGAATAGCCACGAACATACTGCAGATCTGCACATGTGTATAGCAGTATTTAATTAAATAAGCCCTAAAAAATTAGCATCTTTAAAACACAGCATTGCAATAGGGATTAGGAGTAACAAATAATATGAGAACAGAATGATGTGCCAGAACTAAATGATTGAGCTTAAAACTTAAATTTTTTTAGAATTTCAATTATTGAAATATGCATTTTTTTTAAAGCAAAATAAAACAGACTAGCTTTGATGTAGTCAATACAGTCACAGTAACTTAAGTCAAAGAAAGGATCTTTTATTTAATTGGATTCAGGACATCTCCAATGTGAAGCATCTCCCACCCCAATTCGCTAGAACTCAAAATGGGTGTAACTGGACCCTGTGACAAACAGCGGCAAACTTACTGACTAATCTACCCTATGACTGGCGAGATCGTTTCACCCGTCACCCAAGTCTATGCTCTTGGGACAAGACAACTGAAAGGAAACTTTCTGTTTTGCAATAATTAATCCATCAAACCTATAAGTTTCTTTAACTATAATATATCATATTATCATATTTATTTAATTATAATAGCTGCTCAGTAAAGAAAAATGAGGCACACTGATGTATGTCTAGGTGTTGTACAAATACACAAGAAAATTCTCAGCCCTGGAGAGCTCATTTAAAGTAAGATGTAAAAAATAAAATGTTACAAATCATGAGACTAAAAACTTACACGGTACCACAGGTTAGCAAAGTGCATGCCCTGCACTTGTAGAGTATTCTAAAGCACTTATGCAAATCAATCAATATCATATCTGATTGCCCCGTGACTTATGATGTCATGGTTGGGTTTCACCTATCACCTACCCCTAGGCTTCTAACTAAGTCTACAGATGTCAGGTTAAGCTTCCTTAGTAAGTCAATACAGAGAAACTGGAACCTCCTGGGAGGCAATTTACTTCATCTTTCTTAAGACATTCTTCCTAACTCTGCACTGACAATAAAGGGAGTTAGTGGTGATTAACTTATATTTCTCCAACTAAGAAATCTGATAAAAGTGAGAGGCTTTTTCTCCTCCTTTTTTTTATATTGTATGTTCATCCACAACAATGATAGTACTTAGCAGATTTTAAAACCAGCAACCATATACTTTCATAATGACAAACCAAACCCCTGCTTCTTTCAGCTGCTGTGTGGATTACATGAGCAATTCTTTTCCCTATAGCTTACGTATCATTCCAAGATAGCCTGCATGATCCAATGTCAGACAAATGCTGTGGTTGCACTATAATCTTAGAATGGCAAATATCCAACTTAACTGTGAGTTCAAGGGCCAGAAGCCACAATCGATCATGTCTTGTTGCCAGACCCTTGAATACAGGGACTGATCATAGAAACTCAGATAGTGCAAACAGCACAGGTTTAATGACTCATATTGATTCATTAGATGAAATGCATATAATCAAGTTTTGCTAAGTGGCTATTGATCCTGCACACTTCGATGTTGATTTAGGTGTAACCCAGACACATAAAAGTGAGAGCATGCAATGCCAGTGGCCACTTCTGCACTAACTCGAAGAATGCTGACATCTACACTAACTCAAAATTCTGAAGTCCACATTTGTTTCAGAACTCTAAACTGGAAGAGAAACACTGGGAAAGAAAATCCTCTTATTTTTTACATAAGGACAAAAATGAGGTTGGATATATTGAGCTAAATCAAAGAGTATCTAGAGCTGACAAGATGTCTAGATTTGTGTATATCCTGTGTTTTCAGCCTCAGTGGTAATGACAACTCTGTTTACAGGTAGAGGACAGGGCAGGTTCCAATTTATTTATTTTTCATGATAATGTGATATCATAAAATGTGAGAAGTTCATAATCAATCATTCACCAACTTGAAAAGATTACAATATGCTACGCAAGCACATCTGCCAGTTATAAAAGATCTTTGCATAGTCACAGTGTTTGAGTCTTGTGACTCTCACATCACTTGGACATTAAATAATATCTTTATATTCAAATATTTTAAATGTAACTGCTTTTAAAGAATTCAGGATGCTAAGTTCAAGCATTCAAAAATCAGGGGAAATAAACTGCTGGAAGTCAAAGGCGACTCGTACTTACAGTGTCAATCATTTAACAACACTGTAAGCTACGAATTAGTAGAATCAACAGTCTTAGCAGGTTCTAGCATGTACTTAAGCATTGAGTAATAGAGTATGCTATCATGTGATCACATCTCTAATGTCGGGCAACTCTATTGAGACTATCAGCTACCAAGTTCTATCACATCATCTCTACATAGATACAAAATAGCACTGGCTCACAACTTCATTTTAGCTAAGAAAGATGTATGACACAAAATTAAGTAATACCATACACCAGTTTTCCTGTAACTACAGCAATATATACTTGATCCAAAAGCTAGTGGCTACAAAACATGGAACGGAAATGGAAAGGAATAATACTGTGAAGTAGCCTTCTAACATGAGACTGTCATCAGTGAACATCTGGAATTACAGAAAAAAAAGACAAAACCAAAGTGATTCAACCACTTCAGCCACTTCAGTGCTTATGTACTGGATTCTCACCTCCAGCATAAGCTACAGGATACCGATCCTTCTCTTGCATGGTTGGTTAGGAGTCATTCAACTGTGAAATATCCTAAATTCTAGTTCTTAGAGGACTGAGATGTTTAAATCTTCCTATTTTGAAAAAAAAGCAAAAAGATTGTCCTTCCCGTAACACAGAGAAAACATGGTTATTCTACAACAGAACAGAAATAACAGTATTCTCTCTACTTTATTGCATTATAGAGTTGCCGCTAGAATTCGTCTCTTGGTAAAAATGTTAACCATTATTAATACGCATTTAGCGAACATTATTATGAAGGAACTGCAAGTTTATTCTCCATATTAATTTTTAAGGGTGCTTTCTTTCTTAGTGGGCTCTGCACCAAAAATGTTACCATAAAAATCTGTTTAACATAAAGAGGATTTCTAAAATACCTCTATCATTATAGCTCCTTGAGCCAAATTTCTAGGACAGAATTTTCATACTAGCTGTTGTGCCTGCCAGTTTGCTATGGCATACAAAATTATAAGCACAAACTTATAACCAAGACTTTATGTTCTTAGTGCTAGACAGACATAGATTTTTTAGAATTAAGTAATTTTCAACAGTCATTAGCCTCTATTAGCAGTTCCTATCAGAATGCATTAGAGCAATTTGGGATTCTAGAACCACACAATTCTCCTGCCCTAACTTTTGCTCACTGTGGCCGTAATGGGACATATACTTTTAGAGACACAAATATAATGGCATACCTTTTTTCACCATATGCCAAGTACAAGGCAGATATTATGGATCATTAATCTCTCCTCCGATAAACCGCTGATGCACACCCTCTGCACCCTGCCTTAACTTACACCCTGAAAGCTGTATATTTGCTTGTGCTAACAATCTACTGAATTAAGTCTCCTTTGGCAGCACATAGAATTTGCTTTGTTGTAATATCAGGGGGTCGTACAGATGTTTTTTCCACTAAGATACAAGCTCACATATCATAAAACCACTGTTTCAAGCCATTGGCAGACTCAAAGGACAAAACTGTATATCTTACGTTTAGTTCAAGTTTTTTCACTTTTTTTTTTTTCATGATTAGAAGAATTAGAAACACTCTAGTATAAAGATAAAAGCTTACCTACTGGTTTAATAACATGATTCCAAAAGCCAGATATCTAGATATAGGTCTAAATGGCTCTGCCTTAATCTGACTGTTTTGATATATCTGATGGAAGGAAGAAAGCCTGTCCAGGAAAAAAAAAGAATTTAACTGAATTTCATCACATTCTAATACAGAATAGTGAGGATCCAAATTGACTCATACCACGATTAAAAAAAAATACTACGGTATATGATGTTACTTTTTATAGCTGACAGTGAGTTCTATTAGGCTGCAGAAGAGACTCTGATGGAAAATGAAAATAGCCTCCCAAGGGAGTGGAAGCCCCACACAGCATGATTTAAATGTGGCATCTGGGTTGTGGGTGGAAATGGCAGTTTCCATTGAAAATCTGCTGCCAATATAACTCCTATGGCTAGATTTCACAAGGAAATGTGGCAGCTATTCCTCTCTGAAATTCAGCTGCTCAATTTTAAAGATGCACAGACAGGAAAACTAGCAAGGGGTCAACAACTGAACAGAGAAAGGTCCAGAATGATGTACTGTCCAAGGACCAAAGGATAAAATTGGGAAATGGTTGGAAACACAAAAGTGTAACAGGAAGACGGCAAGAAGAGGAACAGAATCTTTAGTTTTATAAGATGAAGGGCAACTTTTTAGAAAATGCATGCCACTTCAAAAACTACTTTTAATATTTTCAATAGTTTGAGATATTCAATGCTTAATGCTTAAGTCTCATTGAATATCAGTTAGCAATGTGTTAGTCACTTTCAAAAATGGTCCCTATAGATTCAGGAAACAGATCTATTATGGGAAAGTGGTGAGATCTATAATGGGAATAGTTGTGGCAAAAGTAAATGTCTTCACACTTAACTTTGAAGTACTTAAGTTTATGACTAAGTTCCTTAGTGAATAAATTCCACAATGGTACTATAATATATAGGTACATAAGCACAGGAGTCACTATAGCAAGCATATTGACTGTGGTACACCTATCTTAAGAAATATGAAGTTCCATGAAAAGAATGCTTCCACTTTCTTGTTGATGTCTGCATCTCTACCTTATGCATCACTTTGAAAGCACGACTAATAATCCAAAAAAGACACTTCCCAATGCAGGTATAAAAATCATGCCTATTGTATGGATGGCTACTTCATTTATCTCTGTTTTCATACAGGCAGTGTGGTACTGATCTCTCTTTTTTTTTTTAGCAACTCAGTTTGAAACAATTTTCTAAAAAAATGGAATAGCTTTAAATCTGGTTCCTCTAAAGAAGTCCTTAAATCATCAAACTAATTTTTTTCTCTTTCTCTGTAGAAAACTTCATGCTCCTTTCTGTCCACAGGCCTGGATTCAACAGCTGGGACTGAAGGCAGCCTCATCCTAGCCACTCTTCTTCAACTGC
Source organism: Neomorphus geoffroyi (assembly GCA_033558235.1). Taxonomy (NCBI): domain Eukaryota; kingdom Metazoa; phylum Chordata; class Aves; order Cuculiformes; family Neomorphidae; genus Neomorphus; species Neomorphus geoffroyi. The sequence goes on from JAUMJM010000035.1 coordinate 145,285, forward strand.
CATCCTTTTGGTATGGCTCTGGCTTGGGAATTAACAATGCCTTTGGGCCCATCCAGGCTGACGGAGAAACCAAAACAGTATGTTGCTTCCTGAGGCAGCATTCTCATTGCTGATCCAAGATACACCACTACGATGAAATTTTTCAGTGAGAGTGGACTGCGATGCTGTCTATAGAAATCAGAGAATGCTGGCATAAGTACCTGTGGTCTGCCAATACCAAACGTTCTGGCACGTCGAAAGCACTGAGCAGCACAATTTAGCTAAACTGGAAGCACCTCTGGGCATACATGAATAGGTTTTATGTTACAAGTTTGCTCAACTACAGACTTGGTGTTTTTGTGGATCTTTCTCTTGAATTTCAGCACCTAAGGTCCACTTAAGTTGTGCTCTAGAAGTTTGTGCTTGTATTTTGAATTTTATGTTGAAATACTTTGTGTGAAAATCAGAGATGTAGAAATTTAATGGTGGAAAACTTATACCTCATCTCTAACAGGTAAATGTACTAAATGGAAGGTGGGATAGACATCAGAAGACATTTTAGTGTCCAAAATACCTAGAAAGTTTTGAAGGTAAGGATAAGCTGCATGGGTATGATGTCACTTCAAATTATGTGATATCATGCAAAGCTATATTGTAACATAACCAGTAGGTAAAACTGTCCTGACTCTTCACCAGATGATTCTAAATTTCCTCATGGTTTAAAAAACGAGCAGTTTGATATCATCTCTGTTTTTCAAGCAGCCAATAACATTTCATCTTCCTGGCAAGTTTGGGGTTTTTTTACAGAGTTCTAGAGCAACACAAATACAAACTGCAGTGATGTAAGAGCAATGAAATTCTATTCCTGCTTACACTATATGACAGTTTAATCCACAGTATAGAAAGTAAAAAGGTTGTTACTAAGACATCTAACCTAACCATGATAGTTCTGCTGTGGTCCTACTCAAGCTGTCCACTAGATTATGATTTCTAAATCTAACTCACTGCTGTAATTTTCAATGATCAAAATTATAGTAGATAGAAAAAACAATGTTTTCTCTAGTTTACGGTTTTGCTTAAGTGCTGACATCTTAAATAAGTGGATCCACTTTTAGTGAATGCCATTTTAACTGTTCAGTCCTTCCTCCTACATCCTTTTAATAACTTAACTGGAAATTGCAAGCTTGACTGCTAATATATGAGGTAACACAGTAGTCAGAATTTATTTGCAATGTTTCTAAAATGATATTTGTTTTATAACTCTGATTCATTTTCTGAGTCCGTCTTTCCCTGTGATCTCTTTAAGTCTCACAAGCTAAGCAAAGCCAGGCCACGTCACTTCTTAGTATGTCAATATTTCCAAGGAACACCAAGGTGCTGCAGAGGCAGCATTATGACTCAGAAAGTAGTACACTTTCCTTGCCAGTAGCACTGAAACAAATTCGCCATTGTGGAAGGGACAGAAGACTGTGAATCTGGTAATACCTTATGTCACACGGAATTAAGGAGAGCCAAGTGTCTGTGTTTTAATAACTACAAATGTTAATTCCGAAGTCCTGCTCAAAATCATGTCATGCAATTACATTCTGGCAGAATTATTCCTACAACCTTTTTTTTTTTCACTTCTTATCACAAACTCCTATGCATTATAAATGTGCACTGAAAAAAAAGTTGCTATGACCAGTCTTGCAAGCCAATGAGCTATTGTGAATGTATTAAAACATCATAAGTAATACGACCTTTGGTGTCATCTGAAATCAAATACTTAACAACACAAAACGCACTGAGGATACTGTGTTAACACTTGAGAAATGTTTTTAAATGAACAGTTAGAAAAGCTTTATGAGCATAAAATAGAGTTAGGGTAGTAAACTGGCTGCAGAGCAGCCATCCATTTAGTTGGGATTTTGCATCTTCTACTTCCTTTCATGAAGTACAGGATATCCAGAGAGTTCTTTGAGAAAGAAGTTTCTAATCCATTTTTCTGTTTGGTGGTTAGTGACAGGCAAGCACCTGCAAAACTCATGTCAGTGAATATCCATCATGTATGTCATGACATATGACATATCCTCTTGTTTGAGTGTTCGCTTGCCCTCTTCCTCTGAAGTAGTCCCTATGGTTACTACAAACCAACAAACTGTTAATCCTCATTGATCATACTAGAAGAAACCATGTCAAAGCAAGATCTATATTCAACAGTATATCAGTAATTCTAGCACATTGTTTTTATTGTCCCTGCAAATACTAAAGAAATCATTCATGAATCTTTATATAAATGAACTTCTAATGTAAGAAGGATGGTCTAAAGCAAAAAGCAATGGAGTAGAATTCAGAGGCATGACTCAACTTCTAGCTGTGACGAATATCTCTTATGTGGCAGCAGAGAGTCACGAACTGCTAGTTTACCAGGGGAGCGAATGCATTACAGCTCTCAGTTCCTATGCATAGCTGCACATTGAAAATCTAACATCCAAGTGAGGTATAATATGTCTGCTCCTTTTCTAATACCTGGGGACATGTAGGCACTTAACACATAGCAGAATTTAGATGCTGTAATCCAAACTGGAGGAAGGTATTTTCTGTAGTGGGGGATTTCTGTTCATGGAATTAATCACCCTAAGCCTTCTTTTTTTCTTACACAAACATAGATTAACTCAGTCCTTTGACCAGGAGATGGTCAGAGGCGGAATCACAATCCCAGCCTTAGCCATTATCTAATCTAGAAGACACAGAAATGTGTGAGAAATTTGTGTTTAATATCCTATTTTACCAGGAGTAACTGAAGACTCATTTTACACCTCAGAAGACTGCTTGCTTATGAGACTTTATAGTAATCTGGGTTGACAGTGCCCACTTCTGTAATATTTAATGCAAAAGAAACCATTTACATGTTCTTTACTACTAGTGAAGGATTCATTCCATTCCTCTCTAAAATAAGTGTGAATGCTGAGACTGGAAATAGGGTTTTTCACTTTCTGAGATACTGCTCAAAGTTACAAAACTGTATTCTTCACTATTCCTTCTGGATGTATTATTGTCCATAAACTGAGAACAGATCAAGAATCACAGAATCACAGACCATAGAATTGCCTGGTTGGAGAAGACTGTTGAGATCATCTAGTCCAACTGTACCTTATCCACTAATAAATCATATCCCTGAGAAACTGATCAACCCATTTTTCAAATACCTCGAGGGATGTGATTCAACCACCTCCCTGGGCAGCTTGTTCCAGCACCTGACCACCCTTTCGGTGAAGAAATTTTTCCTGATGTCTAATCTGAACCTCCCTTAGCACAACTGGAGGCCATTACCTCTCACACTATCACCTGTCACTTGGAAGAAGAGACCAACACCCACCTCAATACAACCTCCTTTCAGGTCCTTGTAGACATTGATAAGGTCTCCCCTCAGCCTCCTCTTCTCCATTTCACCAGCTTTGCTGCCCTTCTCTGGACACGCTCCAGCACCTCAATGTCTTTCTTGTAGTGAGGGGCCCAAAACTGAAACCAGCACTCGAGGTGTGGCCTCAATAGTGCCAAGTACAGGGACACAATCACTTCCCTATTCCTGCTGATCACACTGTTTCTGAATACAACCATCCCGACATCTTAACTTCTTTATAGTCAATTTAAGTTCCCAAAAGATGGGAGAAAAGTGTCCTAACTCCTACTGACAAAGAATAAAATAGTGGGTGAGTGCCATGTTTGTATAGACCTCAAATTAGAGGACTTTAAAACACTTGTTACACTGAAACAAGCAGATGTGAGAACTGTACTAACTATGCTTTGTTCTTAGTACGATATAGGTATCAAGGTGCCCAAATAAATGTTTCCTGTCAGAATACTAGAAATTTGGACAAGCTTAGTGTTAAAATTACAGTGCTACTTTGACTTCAGAGTTATTGAATCAGAATCATAAAGGTTGGAAAAGACCTCTAAGATCATCAAGTCCAACTGTCAGTCCAACGCCACCATGCCTACTAAACCATGCCGCAAAGTGCCATGTACACACGTTTTTTGAGCACCTCTAGGGATGGTGACTCAACCACTTCCCTGGGCAGCCTGCTCCAATGCTTCACCACTGTTACAGTAAAGAAATTTTTCCTAATATCCAATCTAAACCTCCCCTGGCACAAGCTGAGGCCATTTCCTCTCGGCCTGTCGCTAGTCACACAGGAGAAGAGACCAACTACAATTTTCTTTCAGGTGGTTGTAGAGGGCAGTAAAGTCTCCCTTCAGCTTCCTCTTCTCTAGACTAAACAACCTCAGTTCTCTCAGCCACTCTTCATAAGACCTGTGCTCCAGACCCTTTACCAGCTTTGTTGCCCTTGCCTGGACAGACCCCAGCACCTCAACATCCTTCTTGTAGTGAGGGGCTCAAAACTGAACACAGTATTCAAGGTGCAACCTCATCAGTGCAGAATAAAGGGGCACAATCACCTCCCTGCTCCTGCTGGCCACGCTGTGTCTGATACAGGCCAGAATGCTGTTGGCCTTCTTGGCCACCTGGGCACACTGCTGGCTCATGTTCAGCTGGCTGTCAACAAACACCCACAGGGCCTTCTCTGCCAGGCAACTCTCCAGTCACTCTTCCCCAAGCCTGTAATGCTGCATGGGGTTGTTGTAACCCAAGTGCAGGACCTGGCACTTGGCCTTGTTGAACCTCATACAATTTACTTGGACTCATCAATCCCACCTGTCCAGATCCCTCTGCAGAGCTTACTACTCACAAGCAGATCAACATTCTTGCCCAACTTGGTGTTATCTGCAAACTTACTGAGGGCGCACTCAATCTCCTTGCCCAGATCAATGATAAAGATATTAAATAAAATTGGCCTCAACACTGAACCCTGGGGAACACCATTTTAGAGCAGCTGCCAACTGGATTTAACTCCATTCACCACAGATGTCCGGGCTCAGTCATCCAGCCAGTTTTTTATCCAATGAAGAGTGCACGTCTAAGCCATGAGCTGCTAGCTTCTCCAGGAGAACGCTGTGGTAAACAGGGTCAAAGGCTTTACTGAAGTCCGGGTACACCACATCCACAACCTTTACCTCATTATGCCTCCCTTATTTTAGGCACAAAATAAGGGAGGGATGATGAGGGCTCACATTTTGGACTGGGTGACTGAAGGTAGAAGTTGAATGCATGTCAGTTTTTAGCTCTAGACTTTATTCTGAACACCTACTCCCCATTCATAAAGTAAGATTTTTTCATGGAGACACTATGAGGGTGAAAAAAGAAGCAGGTGGATATCACTGGTGATTTTTTTTTCACGACTACCAGTGGGACAGAAAGCATTCAGTCACTACTTGTTCACCCAATTTCGTGGCTTGCCCATTACTTTAAATAAAAAAAACTGAATTGAACTGAACTTAAAAAAGCTGTTTTAAATGTCTGGTATTGGCATTAAAAACTGATCATATCTTGTCCTGTCTCATTTGGCTTTTTAGTATTACAAATAGTATCATCAATCACAGATATAAGACACAGACCTAATTTCATTCAAGGAATATTTTCTCTTAGGCACTATAGCCCTTCTCCATTCTTCCACAAATACAGTGTAGTACTGCTGGTTCTTGCAAATAACAAAAGGACATTACATTCTGCAATCATTTTTCATGTAATCAGGATGCTTCAAGATTTTCTTGAAAAGGTGAATCAGGTGAGTAGGCATGAAACTAAGTTGGTAGGTCCACCCAGCTGGTTGAAGTTATCAACATTTATAGCATCCTAAGCTGTATAGTGCTGAGGATGTCTTCAGGAGCTAACTGTCCCCTGGGCACTTGATTCTGTATTGTGGATGTGGATTTATTTAGATTTATTATTGTCATCAAATATGGCTCAGGAGAATTTCTCCTTTCGTTGTCCTGAACTGACACCACTAGAAGCAGTACTTCATATCAACCACTAATAAGAAGTGATGCCTTTGAAAGGGCTGTCTCAACTTATTGAAAAACTTCAATATAAGTCTGTAAAGACACGTTATAGTTTATTTTTTGAGGGGGACACAACCCACAAAACTATTATTTTTTTCTTTCTTTTCTACAACTGTTTTGTTTGTTCATTTTCTATTTTTTTTCCTCTTTTGTGCCTCATTTCTATTTCTACAAACACATCCATGTCAATTCTTCTCCTAGTGATTTAGAACATGCAGAAGGTAAACAGACCTTTGTTTCTAGTTCCTTCATATTTGAGTTGGTTTCTTATTTTCTTCATATTCTTTTGCTACCCCAGATAGCACCTTAGGGTACCTGTTGTCATAAAATATGAGTATTCAAAAGAAGAAGATAACTAAATCTTCATTTAGCTTTTATTTATGTAATTTCCCCTGCCCCTTCTATTGATGATTCTAGGATGATCTTTAAGGTCCCTTCCAACCCAATCCATTCTACGATTTTCACTGAGATGGAGAGTAAGGTGCAGGGTGATGCTATTCTCTGATAGCATTAGCAAGGAATAAGATGGAATTCCCTGTCTGTCCAGTTGCCAGTATTCCCCAGTAAACTACCCTGTCTCTAAAGCACCAACTTAGGATGCTCCTGTCCATTGGCCATTTTTCAACTGCACACACAGTAGCTATGCTGCTACACAGAAGAACTGCTTGTAGAAGGATGCAGGCAGTTCTGTAGTAACCAAAACCCAGTGCATAACGTTGCTCATGGCTTTTCTGGTTTAGTGTAAGGCTAATAATCATAACTGCATTATCACTAAAATACACATTAATAAACAGATGTATTAAACCCTGCCATAATTTTAAAGCTCAGAATCAGTATTTTTACAGAAATATTGCAGAAATAATTCACCAAATATGAAATAGGGAAACTAGAGTTTGGCCAGCTTGGTCACTGCTGCACTTGCCCTTCCTGTAGGGCTCGTCCTTCATTGGCTAAGTTGGTTCCTTCCACAGTACCTCCTATAACTTACAACTCACATCATGGTTTACAACAGTTTAAAGGTATTTCCATTACAATCTCCACCCCGGTCCCTCTGGGCCAAGTTATATGCTTTAACATTACAATGAACTCCTCCTCTTACTCCTAACCTGAGTAGGTGCTCCTGCTATAGTAATTCCCATAATATGCAACTCAAATCATGCGTTATTTTCACCCAGGATTAAACCACCTTGAGGTACACATTGGACTCCCTGATCAGGCCACATTACCTACAAGTGCACCCACGTCCTTGAGCAAAACCAATTCCACAAATAGGTTTATCCTTTCCTGAGGAAGGAATAATCCAGACTGTTTTTTGCAACAAGTTTCTTATACAAAATATGGGGAACTTATCTCCTTCCACAATGTGCGCGGGTTTTGACCAGGTCAGCTGGCAGATTCTCTAGAATCAACTAGCCAGGTAGCTTCTGCTAAATGTGTAGCCAAACGTTGGAATCTCCCAGCACCCTTTGCTCTCCGTGTAGTTTGTAACAGTCCATTGTATCATTCAGTTTTGCTGGAGACTGGTGCATGATAGCAGATGCAATAGCAGTACAATACACCCACTGACAGTCAAGCTCCTTGGCTCAGGTGTTTATGAGGTTGTTTCAGAAGTGAATCCTGCTCTTCCAGGGGTGCCACATCACCATGAGACTTTATTTTCAAGGCCCAAGACAGTATTCTGTGTAGTGGCATGTTCACAAAATGTTTCAAATCATCCAGTAATTACTCCTACAATGGTAAGCACATACTCTTATAATTAGTCTTCCAGTCTTCCCCATATTGATATTTCAGGTATTATCCTCTCTATCAAAAAGGCTTTAGCTGCTTAGCTAGTTTGAATATGGGGCACGTTTAACCTCTGAATGACATCAATAGTAAAGTCCACTTCTTGACCACAAGCCCATATAGTATGTTGCATACCTTCCTAAATGTCCTGATGCGTTACAGGCTGACAGAGCCATAAATAGCTCTTCTTTATGTTCCAAATCCAGATCCTTCTGAGCCACTTCAGTTCTAGCAGCTGGTCCACTTGTTCATTGTTTTGATGTTCTTCAGTAGCATGACTCTTGGGTATGTGAGCATCTACGTGTTGCACTTTTATAATTAGGTTCTCTACCCGAGGAGCGATATGTTGCTGCAGCCCAGATGGGTTTACCTCTGCGCTGCCAGTTGGCCGGCTTCCATTGCTGTAGCCACCCCCACAGGGCATTTACCACCATTCATGACTCAGGATAGAGACAAATTGCTGGCTGTTTTTCTCATTCAGCAGTATCTACAGCCAGTTGGATGGCTTTCACCTCTACAAATTGACTCAATTCACCTTGTCCTTTTAACAGTTTCTGTGACTTGTCGTGTAGGACTTCACACGGCAGCCTTCCACCTTTCATATTTTCCCACAATATGACAGCATCCATCTGTAAACAGGGCATATAATTTTTCATTTGCTGGTAATTTATTATACAGAGAGACCTCTTCAGCATGAGTAACCTCCTCTGGCAACACTATGAAATTATGGCAGTCTTGCCAGACCATGATCTCTTCCACAATTTATGGGTGGTCAAGGTGTTGAGGTTTCCCATTTGAGCCCATTGCATCAGCAATGCAACCCACTTACTCCATGTAGAGTCAGCTGCATGATGTGTAGAGGGGATCATCCTTTTGAGTAACAAACCTGGCACAAGTAACTGAGGTGCCAAAAAGAGCTGTGCTTCAGTACCAACTACTTCTGAAGTGGCTCAAATTCCTTCATGTGCTGCTAATATTTCTTGTTCATTTGGAGTGTAAAGGGCCTCAGATTCCCTAAAATTCCAGCTCCAGTAACCTAAAGGTTGATGTCCAGTTTCTCCAAATACTTTCTGTACCTTACACCTCTTTTTGGCTGAGGTGTAAACCACATTTTTTACATCTTATCCTGTCAGGACCAGCACAAGTACTATTGCACTCACTGACTCCATTTAATTTGTTCAAAGGCTTACTGCTGCTCAGGGTCGCATTCAAAGTTGTTCTTTTGGGTCACTGGACAGAGGGAACTTAGGATCAGTCTACAACCTGGAATACACATTCTCCAAAAACCTACGACACTTAAGAAAGCTTGTGTTCCTTTTTTTTTGTTAGTTGGTGAATAAAATGACACAGCTCTTATTTTATTCATCACACCCACTGGGACACGACAATACCTATTTTGACATTTTATTCCTAATAACTGGATCTCCTATGCACCTCATTTGATCTTACTTTTTTTTACAGCAAAACCAGCTTTCAAAATAATCTGAACTATTCTTTTCCCTTTCTCAAACACGTACTCCACTTTCATTGCCCCACACAATGATGTCATTGATATACTGGCAGTGTTTGGGAGCTTCACCCCATTCCAGCGCAGTCTAGATCTGTCCACAGCAAATGGCAGGGCTGTGTTTCCACCCCTGAAGCAGTTGATTCCAGGTGTACTGGACACCCCTCCACATGAAAGCAAACTGTGTCCTGCACTCCAATGCCAGAGGATCAAGAAAAACACATTGGCACTATCAGTGGTTGCATACCATTTGGCAGCCTTTGACTCCATTTCATACTGGATTTTCAGCATGTCTGTACGGCAGCACATAGACTCTCTTCAGGTCTTGATAGTCCACTGTTAGCCTTCACTCTCCGTTAGATTTTTACACATATGGGACTATTAAAGGGCGAATGAATCTTCCTGATCATGTCTTGACTCTCCAGATGTTGGATCAGCTTACAGATGGAAACCGGGGACTCTCAATCGGTGCTATATTGTTGATGGTGCACTGTCATGGTAGCAATTGGCACCTGCTGTTCTTTAACTTGCAGCAAGCCCACCACAGATGGATTCTCTAAGAGACAAAGTAAGCTAGACAGCTGTGTAATCTTCTCCATTCTCAAAGCAGCTATACAAAAAGTCCATCAGTACCCTTTTGGGTCTCTGAAGCACGATCTTCTGAGCTAGTCTATGCCAGGGATACATGGCACCTCTGAACCAGTCACAAGAGGATGCTTTCGCCATTCATTCCAAGTTAGGCTTGCCTCAGCCTCTACCACAGAGAGTTCTTGGGATCCTCCCATCACTTTATCAATACAAATGGATTCTGGCTCTTTTTGATCTGATGGTATTAAGAGTTCACTGCCAACCTGTGTGCACTAGAGCATTATACTTCCATGGGACTGATGTGCTGGGCCAATGAATCCACACAGTCCAGTAAATCCAGCTGTCCCTTTACTCCACTTGGCTGAAGGCAGGGACCCTCTATTCCTGGTCACAGCCTTCATTTCTTGATTTTTACAACTGCAAAACAGAAGTCCCTTCATCAGGGTCAAAAGTACAACCAGCCCTTCTACTCTGCCCAACAGACACTGGAGCAGTAATTTTCCGGGACATATGCTTTTTGGCTGTTGTTTTTCCTTGCAGTTCCTACACCTGAGCTTCTAGTCTCCACGTAGGTTCACCATCACACTTCCTCATGTCCTCCCCCTGGTCAGATAGGAACAACCAGGTGGTTGCACATGGAGTATGCCACTGGCACCCTACCTTGAACAGTAAAAGGCTGACTCTTTAATAGCAGAGGCATTGGTTGGAGTGCGTGAGGAACCCTACTTGGCTTGCTCAGACGTTTTTTGGGTCGGTGGGTCCACAGCTGAGACACAGGCCTACATGGAAGAAGCGAGATTGTCTTCCTATACTCGGAGCTGTCCAGCAAGTTCATCTATAGCTGGTGCCTCTAGCTCATTATCGCCAGGGTGTGGGTGTGTGACAGTACATTTTGTAAAAACTTTTGCCACATGTGCACCAGATTTTGTCTGGGTCTTTGGATGCCTGGTTGTCATCCAGGTTGTTATAGATCACCTACAACATGGCTAACTCCCTCAGATACTGGATACCTCCCTCAGTGCTGGTTCATTAGCTTTCAAAATTTGCAAGTTCTTCCTTGAAGAGAAACCTATTCTTCACAGTTCATGAGAGTCGCTGCAAAAGACTGAGGACTCCTGCCTTTTTTCCAGTCTCTTTGTCAATGGCCTTATCCTTAGCAAGGGTTCCTAGCTGTTCGGCTTCCTTATCCTCAATTCCCGACTACTGGCCCCAATATGCCATCACTGGAGTAATCAGCTCAGAATCAGATCACCTGGTCAACAGCTAAAACCTTTTTGCATACCTCACATCTTACTTAGGGATAAGGATTGGGGGCCTCTGTCTCACTTTTTATTTCAGTCTCTGCTCCCCTTTCTGATTCTTTCTTCTGCTCCCTCTTAGAAGAAGCTTTTTCATCCCTTTATAAATGAGCTGACTTCTGCTTCCACCTTTTCTTTCTTGTTATATAGATGACTGATATAGGGTCTGGTTTAGTCATATTGGTTTGTTTTCCTTCTTTTCTCCCTCAAGGCTCTGCACAATATTGAGCCGTGTGTGGTAGATGCTGGCCAGGGCCCAGCACAGTGCAGTAAGTTGTGCCTCTCTGAAAAAGCCATGGCATTTTTTTTCAAGCGTTCTATCACTTCATCAGGATCCTGTAATTGTTTGGGAGTGAACTTCCAGACCACTGGAGGTGAGAAGTTCTCTAGACACCTGCCCATATTCTCCCACATGTCATGTGACCCGTGACTACACTCATAAGGAGCTCTCATTATTATTACTCATAATACTATTATTGTTATATTATTATCCTGAAAAGGAAATATAAAACCCAAGAAAGACAAGTGATGCAAATGGAAACAACTGCTCACCACCAACTAACCAATACGCAGCCTGTCCCTAAGCAGTGCTACCCCAGCCAACCTTCCCCCTACTTTTACTGATAAGTGTAATGTCATATGGTATGGAATACCCATTTGGTCAGTTGGGGTCGGCTGTCCTGGCTGCTTCTCCTCCCAGCCTTTTGTGCATCCTGAGCTTACTTGCTGGTGGGGTGGTGGTGTGAGGAGCAGAAAAGGCCTTGACTCTGTTTAGGCACTGCTCCGAGATAACTAAAACATCTCTGCGCTATCAACACTGTTACCAGCGCAAATCCAAAACACAACCCCATATCAGCTACTATAAAGAAAAATAACTCTACCCCAGTCAAAACCAGCACAACTCTAAATGTGAAATTGTCTTATCATTACAAATCAGTTAATTTTGCTCTATCATCCAGAAAAATATTTTGATCCAAAATGCACTGAAATATAAGGTTAGACTTGTGTAAATGACAGCAATCACTTAACAGATCTTTATTCGAACACCAGATAAGTATCAGAGACAGAATTTTGAGCCTCATATTTGTAATAATCCCCCATATAGCTTTTATCTTTACATCTTAAGATGCTTGAAATTCTATTTCTGTTTACAAGTGGGGAAACAGAGGCATAGGGAGATGAAATGTCTTGCCCATTCTGTACGAATCAACTCTGTTGATCCTCTTTTCCATCATGAAAAGCACAGATTATTCAATCTCAAACAATTTATTTCTCTCCTAAGAGAACACAATGTTCTAGTAAAGGTATCAGGCCAACCAAACAGATTTCCCATAGACAAAAAAAATGTGTAAATGTGTATAGCTGCTTCCAGGATCTTGTTGGGGAAGTACTCTCCCCACTGTTACTGGATGTTCTATTCTTCCTCTTTTGTTATTTTTTAATTTTCTTTCCCATACTTTCTGTATCATCTTCATTTATTTTGTGGCTGATGGCAACATTTCCAAACAGATCCTTCCACAGAAAACACTGGGGTTGTAAGCGGACTACTGCATGAGAAATACGCGCAGGACCTGCTATTTGAACGAAAATCATTTCAGCAACAAACAAGCCTCGGGACCCCCTGCAGAAAGCACATCCCAAATCTGCTGTTTGCTGTTGCTGCACAGTTGGGTCAGCACTCTCCATGCTCCTGCCTCTGGTTTTATTTCCCCCGCCCTTTATTAGGCTAGTACTCCTGGCACATGCAGATCCTGCAACTTACTGTCACTGAAATAGCTGTTTCCAATCTAGATGGTGGTAGGAGAAATTGAACTGTGGTTCCTTTGTGCAGTCACCTCTCAACAACGGCCACTAGCATGCAGAGCCACACGTCAACTGCTGGTGTATATTTGGCTGGTGTTTCAGACCCAACTTTGCACCTTTCTAATCATTAATCAACAATCAGACAAACGATATATTGCTGAATCCAGACAGCAGCCAATACAGACCTCTAATACATTATGGATTCTCTGTCAGCACATTTATTTATTGTTCGCAGTGCTCTGTTTGAAAATCCCAGTGCTCTTTCACTTGTTTTATTTATTTATTTACTTATTTCTCTTCAGCTGGATTTAACAAAACAGTGAAGCTTCACTTATTAACATTTGTTACAAACCCTAAATGGAGGATTACTTTAGATAAAATACATTTAAAGTGTTACTTTTGGTATTTACCACAACTAGCCAAAATCTTTGGCAAATATAGCATTGAATGAAATAGAATTAAATTGCATAGGCAGTGTCGGAGTAGGCTTTTTCCTCAGGTAAATACCCCAGGAACGATTTTATCATTCCTTAACACTATAATAAAGGTTGACTATCAGCTTGGAGAATAATGAATATATATTTGTCTGTACTTACAGCATTCAGTGGGATTTTTCACAGTATCATAAAAGCAAGCAACAATAAGGACCTCGCTGTTCTGTGCTTAGGCTTTAACACAAATGCATCAGTGGACCTTGGGTTCTGCACAGCATGCAACCATGCTCTACTATCAAATTAATGTTAAAATATGTATGTCCTGGCTTCTGATTTATAATATCGTTGACAAATAGTAAAAAGGACAGGCATGTCATAAAGTTTATGGATGGAGTGATGGCATGCACAATGATGTCTCATAAAGAATAAAGGGGAAAGTTATTTATTCTTGTGGATTCAAGAACTAAAATACAGATAGACTGGCTGCATGCGCAGAATTTTTCATAAATATCCCACAGTGCACCCTGTTGTACAGCAGCCATACATTAATTAGAGCATTCAGAAGACACTGCAATGTGTTACACTCACCCAAGTGAATCTTCATTTTTCACATGCAGGGCCTCACTAATTAAAATCAGCTTTGCAATTAAATGTGGAAAATTGTGTTAAACTTTCAAGCGTGGTTTAGAAAAAATGTATTTATTTTTAGGGTATTTTATTTTGATGCAAATGAATTCTCCATCAAAGTGAGACCAGTAAAAGGGAGGTATGAGGATTTCTCTTTTTTGTATTATAGATGCTCCTCTCAGTTGCAAGTTGCAATGCTCCACTATCTTTCTGCCAGTACCTGGCCCTGTTCCAATGCTTTTAGTGAGTGCTATCTGTCAAGGCATGAATAATACAGCCCCTAGGCTGTCGGCAGAATCCAAATGAGGCATACATCAGGAAGCAAGCACTCGACTTTAGCTCCAGAACATGCTCCTGTGAAGACAGGCAATTATTCACCCACGGCTGCAGCCATGGCAATCAAACTGGTGGGTGAAAAGGTATATGAAATGAAAAAATTTGAATAAGAAATATGGCACAACAAGCCACGGAAATTCAATAATTTTCTAATAAGAGAGAGACATTTGAGTCTTTTAATTTCAAAGTTTAGGAGCCTGAATTATTTCCATCACTCTGTTCTAAAATATAGATGACTAAACTACCGTATATAATGCCAAGGCAATACAGGGGTATGTGGGGCTTTTCCTAATCAAAACAGCAATGCTGAACTATAACGTATTTAAATAAATCTGTTGTATGAAGTGACAAATCTCATGCTTAAAAATTAAAAGATGGTCAAAACAATTTTACTGCATAATGTAATAGAAACAGACAGCATGGTAAAGCAACAAAAATTGGTTGATACCAAGAAATTTGGTGGAAAATTAAAATGCAATATATTTCATAAGGTTAGGGATAATTCATAAATTATTGATTCAAACATTTTATGATCCCTCTTAATTTTTGAGACTTGAATCTTTTTGCCAGACATCATATAAGTGATTAATGGAAAAGAAATCCTTCACAAATGCAATACAAATTGAAGAAAAGGCATGCAAAATTCCTTAGTACATGAAATGTTTAAGTTGGTTTATTTAATCTGAATTCTTATTTTCAACAACCAAAATGAAATTAATGAAACAGTGAGAGCTCTATCAGCATTTCCATTTTAAATCTGAAAGATTTATCATTTGGCCTTAACAATTCATCCTTCACTGAAATTTTGTTTCAGACTAAGATTGTGTTTTGCTTTAGTTTCTATCCTGGACCTTGTTCTCACCAAAAAGGAGGGGCTGGTGGTGAATGTGAAGCTGAAGTGAAGCCTTGGCTGCAGTGACCATGAAATGGTGGAGTTCAAGATCCTTAAGGCACTGAGAAGGGCATGCAGCATGCTCACTACCCTGGACGTCAGGACAGCAGGGATCTGCTTGGTGGAGTACCATGGAATAACGCCCTGGAGGGAAGAGAGGCCTGAGAAAGCCAGTTCATATTCAAGGATCACCTCCTTCAAGCTCAGGAGTGATGCATTCCAAAAAAGAGGAAGTTAGGCATGAGGCCTGCATGAATGAACAAGGAGGTCCTACACCAACTCAAGCACAAAAATGAAACCTACAGAGGGTGGAAGCAAGACAGGGAGCGTGGTAAGTGGATAAGGGAAGAGCAACTGGCATCATCTACCTGGACTTGGGCAAAGCATTTGACACTGTCCCACATGACATTCTTGTCTCTCAATTAGAGAGACATGGATTTGACAGATGGACCACCTAAGGAATTCGTTGGATAGTAACGCTCAAAGAGTTGCAGTCAAAGCCTCTATGTCCAAGTGGAGACTGGTGATGAGTGACGTTCTGCAAAGGTCGGTACTGGGACCAATGCTGTTTTAACATCTTTGTCACAGACACTGACAGTGGGATTGAGGGCACCCTCAGCAAGTTTGCTGATGACAGAGTCAACATGCTGGAGGGAAGGAACGCCATACAGAGGGACATGGACAGGCTTGAGAGGTGGGTCTACAAAAACCTCATGAAGGTCCTGCATATGGGTTGGAACAATCCCAAGCACAAATACAGGCTGGGTAAAGAATGGACTGAGAGCAGACCTGAGGAGAAGGACTTGGGGGTGCTGAGAGGGGCTGACGAGAATCAAAACATGAGCCAGCTATAAGCGCTTGCAGCCCAGAAAGGGAACTGTATCCTGAGCTACATCAAAATAAGTGTGACCAGTAGGTCAAAGGAAGTGATTCTTCCCCTCTAGTTCGCTCTTGTGAAAATCCCCTTGGAGCAATGTGTTAGGCTCTTGGGCCCCGCAACATAAGAAGGACAGGGACCTGTTGGAGTGAGTCAAGAGGACAGCCATGAACATGATCAGCGGGCTGGAGCACTTATCCTACGAAGATGGGCTGAGAGAGTTGGGGTTGTTCAGCCTGGAGAGGAGAAAGCTTCAGGAAGATCTTATAACAACATTCCAGTACCTAAAGAGTGTCTACAAGAAAGCTGGAGAGGGACTTTTTGTAAGGGTATGTAGTGATAGGACCAGGGGCAATAGCTTTAAATGGAAAGAAGGTAGATTTAGATTAGATATAAGGAAGAAATTTTTTACTGTGAGGGTGGTGAGGCACTGGAACAGGTTCCTTGGGGAAGCTGTGGATTCCTCATCCCTGGAGATATTTGAGGCCAGGTTGGATGAGGCTTTGAGCAACCCAGTCTAGTGGAAGATGTCCCCACCCATTGTAGGGAGTCGGAATTAGAGGATCTTTAAGGTCCCTTCCAGCCCAACCCTTTCTATGTTTCTGTGATACAATGGATTTATCTACTTTCAATTATGCACTGATATAGGCATTAAAAGAATCTGAATTAACATACATGCCACGTTACCAGCTTAAGATTCTTTTCAGGGCTCTTATTTGTTAGAGTGTGTTTCATTCTGAAGCACGTGGCATTTGGCAAGTGATTATTCCATTACAAAATCTAAATGCTTTTGTTACTTGAGAAAAAAAAAATAAAGTATGATTTTAAGAAGCTTTTACAATAGGCCTTTGCATGTAATCAGTATTTTTTTAATGGAATAGTTAGGATTTGTATGCTGTGTCTGCATACCTCTTTATATGGCAAACCATAGGCATCTCTGTGGTGTATGATGTGTTTTAAAGAAATTGTTAAATGCATAGCCACACAGTAGGGAGTAACATTTCTAAGATTGTCATTCATGTCTACTCAGTACATAATATAGCCTAGTTCGCGTTCAGTTACTTTAGATTAACTATGGGATTTGCACCTGCAGAACTTAGACCAAAAACCAGACTCACTTTTACATTTACATTTGTATACGTAGAATGCGAATCCTGTTGTCTTTAAAGTTGATTAATGAAACTGGCAAAGTTCCTCCTAATTGTAAAGAAAGAACACTTGAATCTATGTTTTTTCTTCATACGCTTAACTGACAGACGTTCTGGGAACACTCTCCTGGTGTGGTTTGAGTAACTGCTATATACCCCAGATGGATTGTTCACAGATAAAGTATTCAAGGATCTGGACCAAGCTTATTGTTCAAAATTAATTCACAACTCTGAACATATAAGTACTGTTCATTACTATGCTGCTATGCACAATGGACCTGAAGAGCTACCAAGTGAATAAAATAAACATTATCAGGAACATGGCACAGGGAGAGGCTCTGGTTTTCACTCCTAAGATTTTAATTCATTTCCTGTCTCTGCCATTATCAGTATGGATTATTTTTTGGTTTTGGTTTGTCGGTTTGATTTCTTTTCAGATCTTTTACAGCCTTTGTATTTCCTTTTATTTTTCATGACCCGATCCTGCAAAGATATATGCACGTATCTTTTAACTGCATGATCTGTAGTAGTTCAGTTGGCCTCGAGAGCCTGGAAACACAAACAACAGGTACTGAAGACCTATCTGTATGAACTCCAATGTCTCACACTGTGCATCACAGGTGGTGCTAGAGGGTCCGTGACACCTTCAGATTTCTAGTTATTACCAAAATACAAATAAAAAAGAGACGAATCTGCTCTAAGAAGGCAGGCAGACCACGTCACTTTGGCACTCACTGTCACTGCCCGAACTGGAATGTTAATCTTCCTGAAGTCTCTATGCAGTCACAGGAGAGAGGTGCTTTGTCGAGCTGATTTTAGAGATCCTACCATTCTGCCCTAAAGTGCCCTGCAGAGCAGCCATCCCATCTTAGCTATCTATTAGCACACCCAACTAACAAGACAAAATTAAGCAACAAACTTAAGAGCTGAGAGCAAAGTACCAATTAAGTCATGCAAGGTTTCACTTCATACTAAGACCTGACATAAAAAAAAAAAATCAGAAAAATGGAAATGATACAACAAGCTGTTACCACTATTACTCTTAACTAGTACCACCATATACACCTCAAAGGACACGTGAGTGACATATTAGGCCTGCTTGTTTCCCTAGCTAATGCTAACATTGCAGCTCTTCCATAATTAAAAATACAATTGAATTACACAACATATGATAAAACTGTCCTTTAACTTCTGATAACTCCTGATACTTTATCAGCAGAACAGTAAGATTCCCTGAATCCATCTGAAAATTTGAAAGGATCTGTTTATATCGGTTTAAGTTTAATGCAGTATCTGAACATCGTTTTCACTGTGACATCGGTATTTTAAGGATAAAATTACAACGAAAAAACCCCAAACCACTGAAATTCCAGGGACTTCAAGATGTTACAGAAGAAACAGAATTCTAGAGAGCTCTGACTACATCTAGTGGAAGCAAATACATTTTATTCCTATAATGAGCCAGTTTGGTATTGCCAATGGAAAGGTCTTAACCTCATTAAAATGCTCTGTAGGTCTAAACAGAATTGAGTTAGGCATCAGCTGAGATATGCAATTCCCTGAACACATCAAATTTTTAAGACAGTCTGATTTCCTTGGAAGAAATTGTTTGAGGATCTTTCCCACTCAAATAGCAAAATACAAAAAAAATAAATTCCTTCAGATTCTTTAAAGAACTTAAATTTACTAGGTGTTGGTTTGACTAGATATAAGATTACAACTCATTTAGAAAACAGAAACATATATTGTAAATTTCAACAAATAACTTGGAGTTTTAGTACTAAATGAGACATATATTGGTTAAATATACTCTGATTATTGGAATGACAATCAGGGTGAAAAGAAAACATCCCCCCCCCAATTCTTTAGCCAGTAGGAAAAAAAATGAATTTTTGATGTATTTCCAATTTTCATTCTTTGTGCATCCACCCAAGATTTCATTTAATTAACAGCTCTGAGATTCAGTCTGTTCGTGTACTGACATACCAGAATCATGTCAAGAAAGCAAAATATGGAATTAACGTCTCAAAATTCCATGCAATCTTTCCAAATCTCACAACTATTCCTTCCCCCTCCCTCAGAAGGGTGATTTTTCACAATCACAGACACATAGATCAAAGTTAGAGCAATTTAGAAGAGGTCAGGGATTTTTTTAAGCTAAAGAGTTTATTTCTGTATGTTTCAAGACTTTTGTCTTCAAACTGTGCACGCAAATGCCATGAAGTGTAAAGACACACACCTAGTTACAATCTTGTAACTAGAAAGGATGTTGTAATCATGTAATTTAACTGTTGACTGCTCTTGAAATTTCTGAGGGAAAAGAAGGATTTGGTGTCATTCATTAATTACTGATGAGGTTTGTATTTACGTGATGAAAATAGGCAAAAGAAAACCATGGTTTGAAATCAGAAGTCACAAGTGAATTTAAGAAGATCTATTTACAGGGAATGATTTTGGTTACTAAATCAGTGTTTTAATCTAACAAAATCCTTCATATAACCACAAAAACATTATCACTTTGATGAGTGAAAAAAAAGTTTAGGAAAAGAAATCAGAATATAATAATTTTATGTTTTACGTTCTTTATGTGTAATTCAAAAGTATTTTTATACCAGGCATATCACTTTTCTCGTTCTAAATTTGCAAGTATTTTCTGGACTTGTCCCTAAGCTTCATTCATTGTTAAGAAAAAAGGCATGAGTGGGCTGAGTGGCAGTGAGCAGACTAACTGGTATTTTTTCCTCTTTCAAATAAATGCCTTAACCACAAAGATATGATTTAAATTTAATTCATAAAACTGATATGCCCTCACTACAAAGCAGGTATCAGATTCTGGTGCGAAATACACATTCTTATAACCACAGGACCTTTAAGAATTGAAAAAGTCATGAATGCAAAAAATCTTAACAGTTCCAGGAGAAGTTAACACTGGTTTGAATACCTCCTTCTATTCAGGAGAGAGATGGCCCAAACATCAGCCATTTTATCTCCTACAACACGCTGTTATATAAAATATAGAATACATTCTAGAACTGTTAAAATTTTTAAAATTCTGCACAAGAAATTCATGAACTAGTTATTCAGAAAAGGCATGTTCTTTACACAGAACTACAACACTTGCATGTTGACACTACAGGCACAGAATTATAAAGACTGATCTCTAAACTGATTTGAAGCACATGTAGCATGTGTAACATATACTACCTTCATATATTATTAACAATAAACAGCTAAATACATTATCTTAAAGGAGATGTCTCCATATATCAGATTTAGAAACTGAAGTAAAAAGGTGTTTGTGTCTATAATACAACATTTGAACCCTGAAGCCTTCTAATCACTGATTCGTCTTAGGCTTTGACCTTTGAATCTAACCTGATCACCAAACTTAAAACGTTGAGCAGCTCATTTTTATTCAGTTATAAAATACAGGAAATAACAGAAGTCACACTGGCGCCAACATGTCAGGAGGGCCAAATTTTAATTTGCAGCATATAAGCGAGAGAATTGTATGCAAAAATTGAGAAAACATTGACTAGGAGAATAAATTTTCTCAGCAAAAATGTTAGATTTTGTGTGACACTCAGAAAGGAAAAAAAAAAAAAGTGAACCCAAATGGCTTCTAGAACGTCTAATTGCTAATTTTTATCATTGTTTGGTTTATCAAGGTCATGCCAGCTAACTTGTTTAACAAATCTCTTCACTAAACTCTTCACTAAATTATGAAAAATTACAGATATTACCTTCTGTGCCTTGCGTATTTGCCACTAACATGACCGCTGCCATCACAGCCAGGCGTGGGACAGCTGCAAAAGAAAGAAAATTAATTATATAGGTGCTGGTGTGCTGCAGAAAGATTATACTAAAAGCAGGCAGTAGGTATTACAGAAATGGAGGGCAACAACGATAGAAAGAGAAATCAAATAACTGAAGGGGAAAAAAAAGAGGGGATTCTTTTTATTAGCAAGTCTCGAGGGAATTAATTTCATCAGTGCAGCAGGGCATGAGCAAACCACCAATGAACTTGAAAGTGCATTATACCCATTAAAAGGCATGAATTTTCTAAATTGCTAATGGGGATACATTTTACACTCAGAGCACTAACCTGAACAGCTCTTGTATGGCTGGTTCCACGGGAACTGCAGAGAGATGGAAAATATATAAAAATTTATCATCTATTACAAGTACCCCTCTTCTACAGAAAATTACCAGAAAGGTTGTGTAAAAGCAAGGGTCAGAATGAATCGTGCAAAGAGATTCTGGAGGATGAAGGTCACCCTGAGCAGGGGCCTTGAGTGATTTACTGAAGCAAGAGACGTACCTCGAACACCTTTGGAGCGTGTGCGATGGCGCTTCTCGTCTGCATCCACCTCCATCTGGGAATAGATTAGCAGGCAGTCAATGTTCTTATCCTGCATGCACAGACTATCAATGCACAGACTGATACAGTCTCTCACACAATTTATTGACACTATTTTAATTCCATTCTATCCTGTAAGGGGAAGTCCACCTTACAGGGGATTTTTAGGATCTTTATGTTTATTTAAAAACAGAAAATGCAGTGATTTCTGTTTTAATCAGTCTGTTTGCATACCCTGCTTTCAAAGCAAATTGTGTGCAATTAAGTGCCGGTTCCTTTTTTCACAGTGGTATTTCTGTCATAAAACCCTGATTGCCGCCTTATATTTTGCAGCAAGGATTCAATAGATTTCTATACAATTTAAAATTAAAGTCAAAGGGTCACATGCCATGGGTCACTTCCTAACAGAATGCTTTGTAGGACGAAACAGAGGAAGGAATAATGACTGAAAAGGAGATAAAGAATCATTAGAACTTCAAAGATTTCATGTTATTTAATATGGCACTATGACCTTTGCCAATGTGTTTCATTGTTTGGATGTGGTTTTCAAGTTTCAGGAATGGACTCACTTGCTATATATGGCTAAATCTTTCCCTTCATTTTAAAAACAACATGCCTATCCTATCCAGCTTTCTATGCAGTAATAAACATACAACTATCTTAATTTACCAAACAGGGGAAGGGCTGCAGATTAGACCTCATAAAGTATCATAAACTCTGACCTATAGTAGTTACCATAGAGCCACATGGTTTCTTCTGATCTTCCTTCTACTGTTGTCACCAGAATTTAAAGGTAAACTGCATAGGCTAGCTAGAGTTTATGATTGTTTTACTACACAAGCAGATCGCACTGAACTATGTTGAGCGACTTTATCAGGGAAAATATATGCAGTATGTGTATCATCAGCTCTTTTGGATGTGGAAAAACGGGATGGCAAGATGGATCTACATCAGTTCATACATAGAGATGATATTGTAAAGGTCAGGAAGCACAGAAATCAGCCATGGGCTCTAGTGCCCCCAGGAAAAAAAATCAATCACTGTTTTATAGCAATATCCTTGAATTGATATCGGGTAAGAATGTCACATATCTCATGCAAAAACATGGAAAAAGGTCTAAGTGACGTGTAGTTAACCCTTTAGTCACCTGGCTTTCTTTGGTCACTACCTTAACACAAATGACGTGGGAAATAATTAAGAGGTACTTTTACAGAGCTCTTTTAACTCATTATATCAGGAGTAAAGAGTCGGTGCACCAAAATTCGTGGGTGGCAGGGGTTTGGTGGAAAGAAATGACCACTCTCACAAGGCTCTGTGCTTCTGGTGTAGTTCTGCTTCTTAGTAGTCAGCATCTGGATCCTGTGTTATTTATTCCACACTAAAGAGACAATCTTCTAAAATAAACAGACATCACAAAACTAATACAGCACCAGCCTCTATTAGGGGGCTTCAGAGCAGCCTTCTGATGGGGACCTTGGCACCGTTTGGAGTGGGTTTCATTTTTAAATTAAGACACCTGCATAAAGCTGTGTGCAGCACCTACATTCAGGGCATTAGCTTCCATCATCTTCAAACAACAGCGCTATCTGAGACATCATAAGATATCCCACCAAGCCCTCAACTGCCAGATCAGAAAGGTACAGGTAAGTCCTCTGTTATATCTGCCAACCCCCTTCACAGATGTTTTGTACATCCTCTGAAAGATATCCATCTGCTTGGGCAGCTGAACTTATCCTTGATTAACATAGCTACCAGAGGTTAAGAAACAATTCCTCTGATCAGCTACTAGGTGTTACTTCAGGCAGGACTAAATCGGCTTCTAGGCTCCTTTGCCCATACTGTCTAGCTATCCACTGGTTATAGCATGAGATATCTGGCACATCTGTAGATACCTTCTACAGGCACTGAAACTGAACCTGAAGATTTAACCCTTCCACGGTGTCTATCCTACACACTGGGTTCGCGCTCTGGCTGGCTTCTCAGCTCCTAGGCTTTGCTATGCATTTGAAGCTTTTCAAGTTTCTGTATCAAAGCACAGAAAAGTATCTCTGGAATATTAAAATTACCCACTAGATGATGATATTCTTCTCATTTTACTAATAAAAAACCAGTACATTATGCTATTTTGTAACTCCTGCAATGCGCAAAGACTTAACAGGAGACTAGAAGAGGAGTTACTGGATCTTCAGCCTACCATATTTTTTTAAAAAATTGAGAAACATTACCAAGCTCCATTTGTCACCACTGAAAGATCTGCTGAAAGAACTATTATGACCTTAACCTGGAAATGCTGCTCTGGTAGTTATGATAGGCTATGCAAATTTAGAAGGGGTAAACTGCAAAACAAGATTTGCCTGTGTCTATAAACCAAAGTAAGCACTTCAAGAATGCTTTCAGTGCACTTTTGAGTACACTGATAGTCAAAGAAGAAAACACTAAGGTGGAAAAGGTCAGCCTCTATAGGATCCACACATTCCAGATGCAGAAGCAGGTCAAAGAAGTGAAAAACGATTTTAGAAGCTGCAAGCATGCAATGTTACTTTGAATTTTATTGTTTATCCTATATAGCCTGCTGCTTCTTCCAGAAAGACAGAGATCTACCTGCCTTTGTCTGTCATACACAGCAACGTGTGTCCTGGATGCTCTATGACACATTAAACGATCGTAGGTGCCTATGCTGAGCCAATGGAATCTTTCTTTGACTTTATTTGACAGATCTTCAAGACTCTGTCTGCCATGTCAAACCTTCAGCCTTCATCCCTCCACGTAGTCAATGTTGGATGCTGGGAGCAAACAATTTCCTGGAATTCTACATGAGACACACTGGTTCTGTGAAAGGATAGTCACGTGTCAGCCTACCATAGCAATCCCCAGATGTACCACCAGCATTTCCATGGCCAAGAACAAAATTCTGCTCCAGAGGTCATTAATCTCACACAAAAACCAGTTTCATCACCATTTCCCCATTCAAAGCAAGGAAATGTGGACCTTAATCTCTCACAAGGAATTAATCTCAGTAGGTCTACTTCATTCATGACCTTTATGTTACAGTTCTGCAGAATATCGAGTCACTGTTCCAGAAGAGAATGTGTGGACATGGAGGACAGCTGGCCAGAGTATTAGGGTTTTAGCCTGGCATCTGAGACACCTAAAATGTAGTGTAGTGTATGAAAGCAAAGAGCAGGGCACCAGGAGTAGGAAGAGAAGAAATTCTTAACCTGGCTACAAAGAGAAGCTATAGATATGAAAATGGAGAAGTCTAAATTCTTAATTCTGAGAAGAGAAAAATAAATGGTCCTCATAGAAATTAAACCTAGTAAGTCGCAATTAAAAATAAATTGAAACTGGTTAAGTCTCATTTTTCTGGGTAAAAAAAAGAATAAAATAAATGTTTTAGCCCTATAACACTCAGTATCTTAACCAGTATTCTGGAATATTATATATTACTCAAATATGCAGGTAACACAGAAATTAATGGAGTGATCAACTATGTTGGAGACAGACCAGTTACATATACTGGCTGGAGTGTTTGGCAGATTTGACTCATTTGAAAAATATGCCAATTTCAAGGTCCCGTACCTATGAACAAAGAATGTGGTCACTTGTGTGCAGGCTGTTAATACTTGTTACGTCTTAATGTATAGAACCTGAGCCCAATATGGTAGGGAGGCTCTACAGAGGCTGGATCGCTGGGTTCAGACCGACGGGATGAGGTTCAAGAAGGCCAGGTGTGGGGTTCTGCACTTGGGACACAACAACCCCATGCAGCGTTACAGGCTTGGGGAGGAGTGGCTGCAGAGCTGCCTGGCAGAGAAGGACCTGGAGGTGTTGGTTGACAGAGACTGAACATGAGCCAGCAGTGGCCCACGTGGCCAAGAGGGCCAATGGCATCTTGGCCTGTATCAGAAACAGCGTGGCCAGCAGGAGCAGGGAGGTGACTGTGCCCCTGTACTCGGCACTGGTGAGGCCACACCTCCAGTGCTGGGTTCAGTTTTGGGCCCCTCACTACAGGACGGACATTGAGGGGCTGGAGCGCGTCCAGAGAAGGACAACGAGGCTGATGAGGGGGCTGGAGAATAAGCCCTACGAGGAGCGGCTGAGGAAACTGGAGCTGTTTAGCCTGGAGAAGAGGAGGCTGAGGGGAGACCTCATCACTGTCTACAACTGCCTGAAAGGAGGTTGTATCGAGGTGAGTGTTGGTCTCTTCTCACAAGTGACAAGTGACAGGACAACAGGAAATGGCCGCAAGTTGTACCAGGGAAGGTTCAGATTAGACATTATGAAAAATTTCTTCACTGAAAGGGTGGTCAGGCATTGGAACTGTTGCCCAGGGAGCTGGCTGACTCAGCATCCATGGAGATATTTTATAAAATGTAGATGAGGTTTTCAGGGATAGGGTTCAGTAGTGGGCAGGTATGGTTGGATTCGATGATCTAAAAAGGTCTTTTCCAACCAGTCAAATCAATGATTCTATGATTGTATGAATAACTAATACTCACACATACAAGCACAAGGTGCTTTAAAAGTGTCAGTATACGAGAGCTGGAAATAAGCACAGGCCAGGCTGAGTAGAAGAAAATCTTTTAACACAAATATAACTATGATTAGGAGTAGTTGAAAAATACTGCATTAAATGTTAAAAAAAGGCACAATTATATCAGAAGATTCACTAATAGGAAAAGAAATAAAATAGAAAGGTAATACGCTCTCCTCAATAGTCCAATGCTTAAAAAAAACCCCTGTAGCTCATGAGGATTAAAAAATAATTCATATTCATGCACATACATACAGAGCAGTTTACTAGCAAACATAAACTACCAATAAGGAGAACTAAAAATGTCAGGGAAAACCAAATGTTGAATGGGAAACATGGTAATAATAAGAAATTACTTTAATATATTTGGAACAAAATATTTTTTTTACTTGGAGATAATTAATAGCTAGTATTAATAACCATAGAGAAATTCTTTAAAAAGTAAAAGAAGCAGCTATGTCTTATTTTATCAAAATCAAAGTCCCAGGCAACATTTACCCCTCAAAATTAACATATCCTGGTAGTTCCCTAAACATTACTGTTGATATATAACAATCCTGGAACACCTGGGAAATGCTGGAGATCTGAAAAAAAAAAATCTGAAAACATTTTAACTGTTTAAATTAATCTTTACTAACTGTTGAAAGGACAGTGTGGCTCACTAAACTAATCTTACTGACGTTGACCCTTAGTAACATTATACAAAAGCTGATAAGGGATACAAGACAATGATGTAATGAGCACCAATCAACACTTTATCATGCAAAACCTGTAGTAAAAAAAAACCTTGAAACTACTCTTCGATGATACCTTAAAATCTGTCAATAAAGGTAGCTATGTTAGGATATTGTATACTTAGACAACTTTTAAACATTCTACTTTTTCTTCCTGAACATTCAGACAATAAAATAAGCACTAAAAAAAGTCAGCATATCCACACACAGTTAACAAATATTTCTTCAGAAAAAAATAGATTTTGTCTAAATTTTTTTTTTAAAAAAAAGACTGTAAAAATTTAAATACATGTATATTTAATAAGAGCCTTTATACTACAATCCCAAAGGTATTTGTTTCAGCCCCATAATCTTCAGTATCTTCATCAGTTCTCTGAAAGACTATATGTTACTGAAATACGCAGATAACACAGAAATTAATGGAGTGATAAACTATGTTGGAGACAGGCCAGTTAAATATACTGGCCTGAGCTGTTTGGCAGATTTCACTCATTTAGAGAACATGCCAATTCCAAGGTCCTGTACCTATGAACAAAGAATGCAGGCCATGCTGGAAAGACCAAAGATCATAATCTGTAAGGCAATAACTGCGAAGAAGATCTGGACAGCCAGATGAGCATGAGCAATTTCTGCCCTGCTGCAGCTGAAGGGCAGAATGTGATCCGTAGCAGCACAACCTTTAAGGCTATATTAATTTTCTGGAAAACCACTGAGGTATTCAGATATGGTCACTAACTTCTAAGAATAGAGGGCAAGTTTTCATCAGGACCTTATCTATTTTTCTGTCAGCTTGCCCCATACCCTCTTGGAGACTTCAGGTTTTTAAAATGTATAGATTTAAGGCTATGAGTCTCATCATAGACTTAGCTAAGACTAAGCTCCCAGAAGTGTCCCAGTCAGCACTGTTCTGCCTGTCTCTAGATAGGCTCACATATCTACCATATGGACTTCCTCAGGGCTGCCAACTGTGAGAGATTCAGAGCTTTAGGCTCCTTTCCAGAACAAATGGTGATTTTTGCTCCCTTCCAGGGATGAAGATCAGCACTTTCCTCCTTTGCAGGTGGGCAGGCACTCCTGAAAATGATCACTCGTTAAATTTGTCAGGGTACCTGAATTTCTTGCTAGAGGCATGGACACTGTACAGTTCAGTCCTAAGTTCCAAAACTTTCAGCTCAGCCAATGCTTATGTAGTGAGTGATTCTGGTTTCTCTCTAGTCGTGATGTACCAGAACTCTAGAAAGCCATGAATGAGCCAAAAGCCTTAGATCTGAACTTCCAAAATTCTTCCCAATTTTTTATCTGAATTATTTCAAATGCAAAAATTTGATTCTCAAATACTCTCAAAGATTGTCCAAGCAGAGCATTCACTGTCTATACTGCACAAAGGTAGAAGATGATAATTTGTGGCACAGTCTTGCTTTTCCCCAATCAGTATTATTAGATATACTAATGATACCATAAAAGTAAAATATTCAGAGACAAAAATCCTGATTTCCCGAAAATGTAATAAGTTGATTACATAAAAAGTTTTCAGTTTGAAATTGATCTCCTTATGACTGTCAAGTTACTCAGTAAATGCAGATTTTCAGACAACCGTGATGCAAGATTCAAATTTCTACATGTAAGATTCCTGTACTACTTTCATAGACAAGTACTCATTCTGTGGTTCCCTAAAGATGCTTTGCATATGCTCAGTGACCTGACTTTGGCAAATAAGCTGCAGCAGAACTAGAACTTCCATCTAGAAGAAGAGCTCCAGAACATCTCTACATATGACTTCAAGAAATGAGATGGAAGACTATTTTCTTTATTGTTGTTGATTCCGAACCCAATCTGCATCAAATTCACTAAATTTCTTCTAAAATTCTGGTGACGTGGGCCTACATCCAGAGAAATAAGTACATTATCATATTTTTTTATCTAATAATCTAGCATTTGTTAGTTACATTCAGCATGATATACAAGAAATAGTTTTCCAGTCCCTTCTCCTTCTCAAACTACTTAAACTAATGCTAAGAATTTCTCACCCACCATATCTTAAGGCAGTCTGGGGTGAACTGTCATCAGCCTCAGCAGATGATGAGGGTCTCTTTCACAGAATGAGTATTAAGTATTAACATAGCAGTTCTGTTTTACCATCCAGCCACTAAATTATTGAGTCAGGCTTCTTATCTCCATAAATATTTAAACGCTTCAAGTTAACACACTGGAAGGGAGATAAACCCCCAAATATCTTGTAGTCTGGTGGCTATACTACTGTTCTATGGGACAGAAGGCCTAGGTCAGAGATTTGGCTTTAGATGTTTATAGACATGTAATGATACAATGTTCTAGTTCAGATAACAGATTTTGTTTCAACTTAGAGCAAAGCCTTTCAAAGTTTTATTTTGGGTCATATCAAACTTTTTATTTGTCTGCTAAACTGAAAAAAAAAATTATTTGTTGATACACCAGTATCAAAGACACGATCTTTTTAGTTCAAACATCTCAAAGCTGACCCAAGTCTAAATCTGGGTATAAGGATGAAAAAGGTCATGCAGAAAAGGAGGAAGCAGAAGGCCTGGCAGAGAGAGCTTGCAGGATACATTATCTTAAAATAGAGGAACAAGGGGATAAAAAGGGCCAGGCTAGTTTAAACAATTGGCTGATCAAACGCTTATCTGGTTTAACTCTTTTCACTCCATTCTGCGCACTTGTGTGTGCACGGGTGTGAGTGCAGCAATGGGGGTCAAACCTCAGGTCAGAGCCTGTGTGTGGGCAGACTGAGTGTCTGAGACTGCCTGCTGGAGGCATCCACCATATTCGTATACACACAAGAGATCAGTCCTGCAACCTGCTCAGACAGAGAGAATAGGATGAAGCTATTGGTGATGTCTGTGCTCACGAGTGCTCCAAGTGTTGTCTGTGATCTGTGTGACCAGCCATGTATACCTGTGCTTTGTGTACATGTGCCGGCTGGGAATGCATCTTCAGCCTTGCTACTTGTTGGACCTGGGGACACGGAGCAGCAGCAGCCCTGCCTCTCTTCAAGCTGTTGGATGCGGCATGAATTATTTTCCCCTAAAAATCCTGTTCCTGAATACAGTGTGTTGAAAAATGACAGGCATATGGCATCAGAATGATAACTTTTCTAATTCTGAAGTTCAAGTGTGACAATTTGTTATATTTACTATATGAACAAAGGCAGAAAAATAAGGTAGCTCATGGCAGACCTAAATTTATTATCAAAGGACATTGGTGACAATCACAGAATCACAGAATGGCAATCCAATCGCCCTGCTAAATCTTTCTCCTAGAGCAGGCGGCACAGGATGTGTCCAGGTGGGTTTTGAATATCTCCAGAGGAGACTCCACAGCCTCCCTGGACAGTCTGTTCCAGTGCTCTGTCACACTCACAGCGAAGAATTTTTTTCCCATGCCCAGGTGGAACCTCCGGTGTTCCAGTTTGTGTCCACTGCCCCTTGTCCTGTCACTGGGCACCACTGAAAGAGCCTGGCCCCATTCCTTTGATATCTTAATGCAAAATGTTCTATACTTTCACTGTCAGACTTAAAACCCACTAGTTAGGAAAGGCACACAAGGTAGGTGTCCAGTCTCTATAAAAGTTCCACACTTGATATCCATATGTAACTTGTGCTGACACCAACTGCTTATGTGCCCATCCTGAGGTGTAATATGTGCCAAAAGGCAGGTTTATAATTAACTTGTAGAATTTAATATTAAACACTAATTTCACAGAAGTCTGTGCTCTGAACAAGCAGTAATACCTAAATCTCCCTTCTGTTAATATAATTCTTATATATAATCATCTTGTGGGTGCAACATACCTAATGGAAGTTTCCATATTTCTATTTGTCAAATATTTTGTGTGTATGTTTCTATAAATACACATTTCATCAGCTGAAACTTAACTACATTCAAAGGGCCATAACCTAGTCTTTTCTGTAACTCTTATAAAATATATTAGCATTATACATTTTTAAATTATCTTTAAAATCCCAGGACAATAGAGAACAAGCCAAATGTGGGACACTTTAAAAATACTGAGGAACATGTAGTATAGTACCTATCATCATATGCAGAAATAAGACTACACAATAAAAACTCAATGCACAATCATGGAAATTCAGGTCAAAGCGGTCATAACTTTAGAGTTTTAGCTTTAACTTTGAATGTCCTAATGACTGTAATCACAATCACGCTGTGTTTCAACCTCTTTGTTAGCTTGAATTGCCTACATTCAAGTGGCCTAGAGGCCCTTTGATGGTGAAAAACCTCCCAGAGCTACATCTGGCAAACTGCTTGGAAAAGAGCACACACTGAAGAAACATAAAGTCACTAACTTGTTCCCACAGTTCAGCCAGAAGCAGAGTAGTAAGAGTTACATACAGCTCAAGAGCTGTAAACTGGAAGATCGTTATGGAAAATGAGAGGGGAAAAAAAGACTTCAACTGTCCCACTTTGCTTGGCAAATTTCACTTGCAGTTCTCCCACAGCAAGTGGCAGCCTAACCCTGCCCTCTCTTCAAGAGGGAATAGGATTTCCGAACTAAAAGTATGATGCCTGTTTGCATGTCTTGTGTATTTTTTAATTGCGTTTGGGTTTACTCCCCAGAACTTATTTACATTATCTGAGCCTGTAATTAAATTGAGAAGTCTATCGATTTATCTTGGACTGATTCACTCTTTAAATAGGGAATGTATAACAATACATATTCTTCTGAATCCAAGGAGAAAATAGATCAGCTGTGAACAAGCAATTTAAATAAATTTTGTATTGTCACATATTCTGTTATTCACTGAGAAGCATATGTAGCTATGTATGACCTAATATGACCACAACAGCCTTCTGTATAAGCCAAAACACCACATCCACAAATAGATACTAGGGAGTATAATTATGCCACAGCATACACACATACAGTTTGTGTGCTTATAAAAAGTAGGATACAAGATCTTAAAGTCTGATTTCTAGTACCCAAAACTCTAAAATTTCCACAACAGCAAAAGTTTCCTGATCCAGTATAGCATCCACTGTAGACAACAGTAATATCTTCCCTGGCACTGAATCAGACTGACAACTACTGAAGATAACAATAAGAATTTCAGAATAAAACAGATCACATGACATGAAAGCCTTATTAAAAAGATGGCACTCATATTTAAAGCTTTGATTAAACAAGACTAAACATAAGCTAGCTCTAGCAGATGTGTACCATACAAAAGACAAGTATTTCAGGTAAAGAAAGAGGAACATTTGCTAATTATATCTTTTTAATTCTAAAGAAACCTATGTAGGTCTTGCAGTTTAGTAAATTATCAGTCTTCACCTTGAAAGCAGCATAGTAAAAAAGATCTCTTACTCTGTTAAAATTGCTCCTATTAAGTAAATAGATTAACACCTCTTCTTTCCCATTCACTATTACACAACAATGTAAGCTCATGTCTGGTTTTAGGTTTCACGTAATTGCAGAGATGGCCAACAGTACTATTTCAGAACTACATGGTACCAGAAATGTTTGTTGTTACCAGTGTGCAGAACATTATGCTTATCAAAGGGTATGTTATAAATAGCTTATAGCTATTAGAAATGCAACAATTAGCTGATAAATTAATAAGACAGACAAGCAAAATATCAATCATGGCACTCCTAACATAATTAGCATAAATTAAACAGGATCACAGATTACGGCAGCTGTTGCATAAAACAAGAGCACCTTCTTCAGTTGTTCAATAATTCGCATACTTTTAACACTAAAATTATGCTACGCAATGCTCAAAAGATAAAACGGAGACTGCAAGATAACAATAATGACATTCATTGGTAATGCTCTGCTGAAGACTTATTTATAGCAATTTCTGTGGTAAGAAAAATAATAACAAAAAAGGGTGGAGGAGGCAGAAAAGTACAGGAATTTGTAGCTTAAGATGTGCAGCAAACCCCCACATATCTTCATAGCACAGAGATGACAGCAAGTATAGCGATAACTACTGCATAGTGACCCAGTGGCCTACACGAGGTCTGTATAAGTGCTACATTAAAGAAGGCCTGTTATTACCAGCACAGTTAGCAATTTCTGTGTCTGCATGCATTTCGGAATACAATTAAGCTGGCATAAACAGTGCCCCTTTAACTCCTGAAATAAAAGGACAGCCTAAGAGTGATTTTATTTTAATTTATTAGTATATATTTATTATATTTTCGTATATTCTTTTGTTTCTTGTCATCACTATGACATCGGAACACCTGTAAATTCTATTATTATAAATTGTAATATTTTTAAAAGCAAATTGAAAAGCACATTTATTCTTAAGAAGACACAAAAGAGACTTCTTGCTTCAGAAGCTTATGCTGCCTGCAGCAGTTTCAAGATCTGGAAAGAAATTTGCTGACATGGTTAAATAATTCAAAGTGGTCAAACATGACCAAATTGGTAGAACTGCCTACATTCTGCCCTCAGTTAAAACTCTGCCTTCTGACTTAAGTTAATACAGTTAGATAACAGTTGAAAGAACCTGATTAATTCTGTTCATGTTTGTATGATAGCAGGACAAAAGAATGAAAACTGAGACTTTTAAAATTATGTCTCCGTATCCTCACTGTCAGTTTTGTGACACACTCTCCTATTATACCACCAGCCATGCAGGACCAATGGTGTAAAGATTTTATCTCCTTGATTCACGTTGTAAAGATGGGAAACTGCATCATTAGCTTTTGTTTTGACAACTAGGTGAAAGGACTAAAGTGAACTCTGCATAAAAACAGCTCCCTTTTCATCCTTGAGTAATAGAGATAAACCTAAGAAGATTTATAGAAGTATGTATGTGCATTATTTTACTTGTTCTCTGAAAAAGTTGATCTAATGCAGGACGAAGTCAGGGCTCAGAATGCAGGTACTTTCCTGTGTTCTGGGCTTCTTTTCTTCCCAAATTCCATGTTAAATCCCTAACATGAAACTTAGGATCTGATGCAGCATATCTGAGGAGACAATATACTTTTAACATGGTTATTATGCTGTCTGGGCAATTGCAAAGAAAGTAGTTTATGAAGACAAGGAATTCTGACTCCCAAAGACACTGAATACAGGATGTCCAAAGTTCTGTCTGTCCTTTCCACCTATGGGAAAGTGCCAGCAACCGGAAGGGAATCTGCCTTCATAAAATCTGCAACAGCAGAAAGGCTTTGTGCTTCTAATTTTTATGATTATATGAAGTTGTGACAACCTTTTGCATAAATTAGTGGCTAGTATGTCTGCAGAAGACCTTCAGAACAAAAGAAGGTCACTTTTTTCGAAGTTTTATAAGAATAATTAAACACCACGTATTACAAAGGTATAATGTAAGAGCTTTATATCCCTAAAGGTTGATACATGATGCAGGTATCACACAAGAGTATTAAACACTCAAAAAACTAATATTAAACTTGCATGTAAACTCAAGATGTTGTAAATATGTATACATAAATGGTTAAAAATATCTGAAAACATATGTCATGTACCTAATAGATTATAAAGATACACCACATCAATGTGCTGAATGCCATGCACGGGCACGCTCTGTTACAATAGATTATACCGGCCTATAATGCAACCTAATATGCAGATCCTTGAACTCATGTCACATCCCACTGACAAAAAGTTGAAACTTATTTATTTGTTTAGACTGTAAGTCTTCAGGGGCAGGGCACATGTTTATACAGCATTTGGCAAAACAAAGTTATGGATTGTAGTTACAGCCCACGTGCACAATAGTCCTAGAAGTAATACAAGCAATAGAATGTATGTGTACGTTCATGTTTTCAAAGCTGAGCAGAGATGTTTAGCCTAACAGCTCTCTTAACACCAACGAAAAAATGTAAGTAGTATATACCCCAGAAGTACTTTACATGAAAACATCCTGCTGTTTTCATGCAAACAGAAAAGAAAGCTGCAAGAAGCAAAAATCTAGCTGGAGATTGGCTAAACACTAACACTAGAGTTTGATATTATAACTGCCTGAAGATATATAAGGACAAAAACATCACGGAGAAAGAGAGTTGTGAAAGACATAGTAATACAAATAGACTTCTCAAAAATAGAGTCTGTTTAACTGAGGGTGGTATTCAAACTGGAGGGAAAAAACCTGAATACCAGTGGAAATGAAGGAATTGCATCTTCATAACAAGTCACGGAATTACATAGATTTCTCCCTTTCCTTACTAATTTTGCATTCTCAGCAGAATGGAAACTGCAGATCAGAAAAACACTGCAAATTTTTGACAGCCATTAAATTTAGTGGAATCATCCTGGAGGTTAAATCAGAGCCTTAACAGAACATAGCACTCCCACATGTGTAAAATGTGGCAATAAATAAACCTTGCTCTGTTTTATTTACAAACAAAGCTGTATTACAGCAATTCTAGAAAACGAGTCAATAGGTGAGTCCTTGTATCCTGCATTACCTGGTCTTACCCAGAACTTCGTCCATTTATTCAGTTTTTAATTTGTTCCCCTATTATGGGTATAGTGAAATAGCGCTGTAAATTACCAACAGTCATAAAGATCAAGTCAAGGACAATTTTCTTACTGCATTGGACTTGTATCTGAAACCAAAAAGGCATGTCTGTTAACGTTAACTGAAAACCCACTGACTTAACTGAGGCCAGGATTTTGTCTTTCATGTCTAATCCAGAGATTCCAAGCACCACCTTGGGCATACCAGTCTGACCAAGTAGATTGTCAGACATTCTCTGACACTTTAGGTAATTATAAATGTCTCATTGAAGCACTACGTTGCATATAGGCAGCCCATAGTGTGGCACTTAATAATATCTGAGAAAATATTAAAGATTGTGAGATGTTCACAATCAGGATTCCTGAACTGTAAAAAGGATTGAGATCTGCTAGTGAATATCTTTACAATGTTACATGAACTTCCACCATCAGCACTGCCACTTCCAGGCCTTCAGAAAGCATGTTTCAGCATAGTACAATGAATAGACAGGCTGCAACATTACAAGATTTTAAACGCATTAAGTTTTTATTCCTCTGTTTTGCTTTCCGGCTATCACCACTTTATGCTAAAATACTCCAGCTTTTCTTTGCAACCACAAGACCTACAAAGATTATTGTTCTAACTGAAAGCTTAGATTTTTGTGGAACTGATGCTACAAATAGCATCTCCCAGAAAATCATCTAATATCATTAACTACCATTTTTCTGTCCGTCTTTTTTTCATGCTTAAGGCACAGATGAAGATTCTTCCTACAGAATCTCTGTTCTTCTTTTTCAATGCTCGCCAAAGTTACCCACAATAGTATGCTTAGAGAATTAGCTGTCATTGCCTAGCTACAAGATGTAATCACAGATCTTAAATTCCACCTAAGTCCTAGAACCCTGTGTTTGCTATTGTCAAGCCAGCTCTGAGATCTGGAAACCAGACAGTAGGAAATTAAAGGTAGAGGAATTTAGATGCAGCTTAGACTTATTTAATCCATATTTTCAGAAGTTTTACTCATACTTATTTGAAATCACTGAGGACATCTATAGATAGTTTATATAATAGCAGTTTTGAAATTACTGTCTCTGTTGTTCTTCCTTCTTTCTTGAGTTCATGCATCACACCCTTTGGTGAATTGGAGCGTATCCAATCTGAAGGGGGAACAGTCTTTTAATCATACTGAGTATCTCCAAATTAAATTTTCATATTCTTTCAGTCATCGTGTCCCAATCTATGTGTCTTCATGGTTGAAAGAAATAATGGAGTACCATAGGACATATAATTTCCAAAGGCAGTCAGATACTCCTGCTACAGCTTAAAAGGAAGGCATAAAAACTAATATTGGAGATTGCAGAAAGCTACAGAATCAGTGCATTTTCATCATACGCTACCTAGAGTTGCCAGTGGGATTTGAAAATTAGCACAGAAAAAAGCACAGGGCAAGTTATGGCCAAAATGTTTGCCCTGATCAGTTCTGTCTTATTCTGATCTGTTTCTTCATGTTCATTTACTTTCTAAATTAGTTTTCACCTCCTATTTCATTACCTCTGCTAGATGTCTCTGTACTCACTCACAGCATTTGCTGTGCACCAGCTGGTCAGGAGGAAAATTAAATAGTTAAATTTCTGGCTTTTTCTAGAGGAGATAAACATATTTTAGGTTATTTCACTAAAAAGTGTATTTAGTCATAGTCACATATATTTCATTATCGATCCACTGCAGTGCTGCGGGGTTTTGTTTGCTTTCGATTAAGCAAAGCCTTCGATGTGACAGCCATTAGAATTACTGTGTGAACCAGTTATACGCTTCTTACAGACTTTAATAGCTCTATTTTTAACATGTTTTTATCTGAGACGTGCTTGTATGTCTCTGTGTGAGTGTGTGAGAATGTATGCACATATATCTACATATTATGTATGTACTTTGGTGCACTTGTGCACCTTATATTAAAGTTAATGAATTTATATATATACAAAGGTGTGTTTATAACGCATTTCACTTTATGAGAAAAGTGAAACTAGGTTTGAATAAGAAATAAACCTAAAAACTAAACCCCTTAAAATGCAGGTTTTAGATTGGAAAATGAGACAGACCTGAAACTATACTAGCATTCCCAGGCACCATGGTGATGTCTGCTTTTTCATGCTGCACAGTACTGTAATACAGCAATAGCTTCCGTGCTTTATTCCTCCAGGTTTTCGAGTTTCCATGGAAATGAGTGGGAATCCCAACACAAGGGAAAAATAACAGACCATCCATCTCACACCATGGTGCTAGATCTCTGAACAGCTGATACATGAGGCAGTCATCACAAGAATAAAAATACACATAATACAACACTTCATATAATGCCGGAGCCAAAGAAAACAGTTACAACTGTGCCTCAAAGGAACGCATGCAAACTAGTGCCTTAGTAGATACATAAAACACAGCTTTACACAGTTCAGAAGCTGCCCAGGGTAGGAACACAGATACTGTATGATGTTCTGAAACTAATTATTGAGCAAGTTATAGCTAATTAAAGCAGTGCCTAATTTTCCTATTATTGACTTCACGACACAGACAGTGAATTAAAAAGCATCTACCTCTTAAATTGCAATTTAAATTATGTGTGGTATTAAAATTCTGCTAAATACCAATGTCCAAAGACACATTAACTGCTGTGAAAGCCTTGTTTTCAAGAGTGGACAGAT
Source organism: Neomorphus geoffroyi (assembly GCA_033558235.1). NCBI lineage: Eukaryota > Metazoa > Chordata > Aves > Cuculiformes > Neomorphidae > Neomorphus > Neomorphus geoffroyi. Next base: position 183,297 of record JAUMJM010000035.1, read on the forward strand.
CATTTACAAAAACCTCCCACTGTAGCGACACAACGCCTCTATTTGGGTTTTGAGAATTCATGCCAATTCTTTTGCCTTTTTGCCTAAAAGTTGCAGTTATGTGATTTGCTATTCACATCTAAGATTCACAGAATTATTGGTAAGGACACATAAATGCTGTAGCATTAATGAACTGTTGAATAATAGGATTAGCATAGTACTTAAACCTCCTTAAATCAGGAAAAAAAATATTTAGCCCATTGAAGTAAAGTTTCTCTCCTACCTGGCAATGAGTGTGTGCTATTACTTTTACTGATTTCACTGGAATTATTCTGGTCTCACTGCTGGACCTAGCACACTTTTTTTTTTTTTTTTCTGATCAGATGTGCACAATATTAGAAGTGTTTGCAAATATTTGGAGTACTTTTTAGGAGGAAGCCTTGGAGAATATGGTGAGCCCAGCAGAGAGACTGCCAGGACTTGCAATGGTATCTACTGGTTCTTATTATGTTCATTAGTTACCTGGTAGGGAACAACACATCATGAGACAAGTGAGATCTTTCATGCTAGGCAAGTATCTACCAAAAGACAAACAAACTTTAGCCCGAGCGGTAAGCAGGGTCAACAGGCTTTGTGAGGCACAGGTTCCTCAGAGGAACAAAGCAGTACTGAGACTCAGTATTACTGCACTTGCACAAGGTCAGCCTCCACCCAAGTGTAGAACCACCACACTTAGGAGGAGGAACATATCCAAGTAATCGTTGTCAACAGTATCTCTTAAAGATATTATCAACAGACTAAATGTTATTGCCATCTCAAAGTGATTCAGTTACTATTATGCCATTCTCAAACAGTAAACAGCAACAGGTAAGGAGTTCTCAGTCGTGCCTGTATGAAATGGGGTTACCAATTTGTACACTTAGATGAAACAAATCATTCAGTGTGTCAAGAACACCACATTGAGCTTTGAGCCTTGGCTGACCAAGTAGTGGTGCCTCACTGATGTTTTACCTTGTTGGAGACATTTTATAATAACGAGCGGCATGGTATTCTTGAAGGGCCTTGAACAGTGAGATATGAGGGATTAGGTGGTGAAGAAATAGAATTGTTTGCAAAGAAGTGTAAGATAAAGAGCAAGTTATCTAGCAAAAGAATGTTAAACTTGCTTCTTGCAGCAGTGCGTGATCGTGTGTAAGTAACCAATCGTAAGTGTAACTTAGGCGCGTGGACAGCTGTGTGTATCTCATCATGTAAAATCATCCAGCGCGTGATAGAACTCTGAAGAATATAAAAATACAGCCTTCTGACAATAAAAGGTCTTCGATTCTGCATCGGAGTCTGTGTGTCGATCTCCACATTACCTGACAAAGGATTAATGATTCATTAACAGCTTAACCAAGCCTCCCACCACTGTTGAACTTTGTTTACCTCTGAGGCAGGTGATAATTGCATCTGAACATGCTCAGGAGGCAGCATCTCTGAAAACAGAGGAGAAAGACTACTTGTGACAGGAAGGTCAAAACCTTTTCCTGACTGAGATGAACCAACAGTGATCAAGAAACTCATTTCCTGATCTAATCCCTCATTTCTATGCCTCTATGGCATTTTGACAAATAACTATTTGTGGTCTTTGGTTGTAAACCCAGTCACTGAAATTATCCCTCTTTTTGTGGAGTTCTTTTGGTTTTCAGATAAGCACCACTTAACTGTACTACCATAACTAGGGAACAGCAACCTGTGGAACAAGAGAAGGAACAAACAGCCAACAACAGCTATGGACAAACATTACTCAAAATAGCTTCGGTGCTGAAAAAATGTAATGCCATAATTTACCAGAGAGGCACAAGCATACTTCAAAGAGGCAGGGATTATTTCTTCACATAACATGAGGCTGACACAAATATGAAGGTCCTGGACTACAGCTGGTCCACCTTAAAGCTGAGATGGGATAAACTAACTGGAGTCTTTCATCCCTCATATATGTATGCACCCTAGGAACAGCTACACACCTGTAGCTACACGCTGCTAAAAAGAGCATCTGCAACTCCCGCGTAAGGTTTACCAGAAGTATTTCTGGTTGATTTGTCACATTCCAGTATGCCTTCATCTACAGCTGCTCCCCAGGACCAATCGCTCTCTAGCACTCTTCATTATTTGGACTAAGATTAAACACAGGTCTATTCTCTGATTCTGTCTCAAGGTGATCAGCAGGCTGGACGACCTGTCCTGTGAAGACAGAGAGTTGGGGTGGTTCAGCCTGGAAAATAGAAGGCTCCAGGGAGAACAAATTGTGGCCTTTCAGTAGTTAAAGTGGTTTTGTAAGAAAGAGATGGACACGAACGAGAGACTTAACTATGTTGTCCCAAAGGCACTACCACCATAGACAAAGCAAGTAGCTACACTGGGTTTGCATGGCAAGGTTTTGGTAGTGAGGGTGGGGGAGGGGATGATGGGAAATGGGGGTGGATTCTGTGAGAAGATAAAAGCTTCCCCTATGTTGAATAGAGTCAACATCAGCCAGCTCCATGATGTATCTGCTGCTGGCCAATGCTGATCCTTCAGCAACAGTGGTAGTGCCTCTGGAAAAACATTAAGAAAGGGAAAAATAGTGCCAGTGCAGAGATTTCCCTGTAGCTTGTGTTGAAGACCATGGCAAGGCAAGCCATCTCACATGCAGCCCATGGAGGTTCACAGTGGACCAGGTGGGTGCCTGAAGGAGGCTGTGACCCTGCAGGAAGCCCACACTGAAGCAGACTCCTGACAGGACCTGTGGACCCATGGAGACAGGAGCCCATGCTGGAGTAGGTCTGCTGGCAGGACTTGTGACCCTGTGAGGGGACCCACACTGGAGAAGACAATTCTTGAAGGACTACGCCCATGGAAGGGACCCATTCCGGAAAGTTTGTGAAGAACTGTTGCCCATGGGAAGGATCCATGTTGAAATTTGTGGAGGACTGTCTACTGTGGAGGGATCTGATGCTGGAGCAGGGGAGATTGTGAGGAGGAAGGAGCAGCAGAGACAAGATGTGATGAACTGACTGCAACCCTCATTCCCTGTCCCCCTGTACTGCTGTGGGGGAGGAAGGCAGAGAACTCAGGAGTGAAGCTGAGCCTGGGAAGAAGAGAGAGAACCACGAGCAGAGGGTTTTAGATTTTATTTCTCACTATCCTACTCTGCTTTGATGGGTAGTAAACTAATTTCTCCAATGACGGTCTGTTTTGCCCATGATGGTAACTGGTGAGTAATCTCTCCATGTCCTTATCTTGGCCCACAAGCCTTTTGTTGTATTTTCTCTCCCCTTTTCAGCTGAAGAGGGGAGTGACAGACCAGCTTCCGTGGGCACTTGGCACCTATCCAGGATCAAGCTCACCACAGCAGCATGAGATCTAGGCACTTCAGAGCTTAGATGGGACTGGAAGGATGGAACCCTGTTTCTCTGATGGTCACAGGTAACATCACTGCTGTTATTATTCTGGTCTGTTGTGCCACTGCTATTTGTCCTTAGTTCACTAGCACACAGAAGTTACTCGCTGTAAGATGCACCTGCGCAGTCACAGGCCAACGGTGACTTGGAATCTCCCTGGGAGAAAAAGCAATGAACCATGCAGAAGGTAGACATGTTTTCATTGCATCTCCAGCTTTCTGGGAAATATGCTTCTGAAAATTCCTTTCAATACTCTAACCATGCTTTGGTCCTAATTCTGTTTTGATGAAAAGACAAGCTAAACATGCTCTATTTTTTCAGCATATAAAATATTTGATTGTTACATGTTTCTGTATCTGTCTTCACCAATCATGTGCCTGTAACCTTTCTATGCTACAATAAAATATAATAAAAAAGATCTGTAAATGGCAACTACAACAGCAATCATGTCAGATTATTTAGACATCAGTGGCTGAAGTATTAATTACTGTATTCAAGGAGGTTTGTATATTTCTTTGTAATATCTACATAAAAAATCACTACTTGTTAGTCAAAATAAGCTCAATGAATTGTTGCTCCCACATTCTAAGACCTGTTATTTTATGTGTTGCTTTATTATGACTTGGCAACAAGTCACACTTCTTTCTGCTGACTGGATGTAGCGTGGTCATACAGTAAATTTGTTTCATACAGTAGTTTTGTTCTATGAATTTCTAAACAGGCTAGAAGTACTCATACAGCACACAGGCCAGGGAAACAGCAGAAGAAAATCCTTTAGGTGCAAGAGGCCCATGAGAATAGGTTGGGGGACAGGGAGAAAGAGGAATAGGAATGACAGAGACATGTCATTCCCCAACCTGTATTGAAACCACAGACTGCCCCGGCGGCCCAAATTATTTTGTCTTTTCGTTTTCACCTCTCCCATGGCTGTGGAACAGGTGGGAGGTCAGTGGTGTGACTTCCTCTCATGCCCTCACTGCTTATCACCTTTCCTCTTGTGCCTTTAGCAAAAGAAATGAAACATAAACCAGATGAGGAGATAAAGCTGACAGATGTATGGCAGGAAACAACAGGGACACACTGTTAAAATACTTAGAAGACGTGTTCTCCCGAGGCATGCGAGCATTAAGAAGAGAAGCTACAGTCAGGCACAGCTGCAGAAGGGGGCCAGTACCAGCAGCCTGAAGTACCAGCTCAGGAACTCAGCAAGAAGATACAAGCAGTAGTAGGTCAAAATGCCTCTAAGGAAGGTGAGAATAACAGTACTAAGTAGAGAGAGGGTGATAGATAAAGGGAGGTAGATACGTCTGAGAGGTAAGAATATGAGGGGAAACAGTCTGAAACATTTTTAGGGACATCTTTGCCCTCAGTGGAGAAACATACACTATTGAAGCATATGCCTACACCATCCAATACGTTCCTGCAAGAAGTCCCTAAGCCCCTCCTCCTAGACAACACCAGATGAGCTAGTCCTGGCACCAAAGGCAGTAGACTAATAGCAGGCTCTGTAGGGCAGTCAGGCTACTTACAGTAATCAAAGGAAGCGATAATTAGCCCTTGCTCAGTCACGCTAACACGTTACAGGCTTGGGGAAGAATGTCTGGAGAGCTGCCTGGCAGAGAAGGACCTGGGGGTGTTGGTTGACAGCCAGCTGAACATGAGCCAGCAGTGGCCCACGTGGCCAAGAGGGCCAATGGCATCTTGGCCTGTATCAGAAACAGCGTGGCCAGCAGGAGCAGGGAGGTGACTGTGCCCCTGTACTCGGCACTGGTGAGGCCGCACCTCCAGTGCTGGCTTCAGTTTTGGGCCCCTCACTACAGGAACGACATTGAGGGGCTGGAGTGTGTGCAGAGAAGGGCAACGAGGCTGGTGAGGGGGCTGGAGCAGAAGTCCTACAAAGAGTAGCTATAGGAACTGGAGTTGATTAACTTAGAGAAGAGGAGGCTGAGGGGAGATCTCATCACTGTCTACAACTGCCTGAAAGGAGGTTGTGACAGGAGTTGGTGCAGGTCTCTTCTCGCAAGTGACAAGCAATAGGACAAGAGGAAATTTCTGCAAGTTGTGCCAGGGGAGGTTCAGACCAGACATTAGGAAAAATCTTTTCACTGAAAGGGTGGTCAGGCACTGGAACAGCTGCCCAGGGAGGTGGCTGAGTCGCCATCCCTGGACAAGTAGGTGAGTTTCTTAGGGACATGGTTTAGTAAGGGGACAGATATGGTTGGACTCGATGATCTCAGAGGTGTTTTCCAACCAGATGATTCTATGATTCTAAGATTCTACGATGATTTTTCTGTGTCATGAGCCTGCACAGCATTGCACCATCATACTACAGAAGCACACCACCTAAGGTCTAGTGTTTGTCCTAAAACTGCAGCAAATGCAAATGCCTATTTCTGCTAGTGTATAACACAAAGTTACAGGGAATGGCAGATTTCTGGGCAGACTATATCCAAGGTACAAGGGAAGAAACAGAAGTGAATTCAAGTAGCCTATCAATAAGAGGTATAAATACAAATCTCTTCCATTAATTGTGCTACAGCTGTACCTGCTGGTGAGTAGATACACGGTGGCTCAGCTAAGACAGCCCTTTGCAGACTGAGAATTAGGCATTTTGTGTAACAAACACCAAAGAAAATATGCGCACAAAGATGTATGGTATCTCTGCAGAGGCAGAAATAGCTGCTTAACTCACCTCTTAGTATGGTCAGTCCAAAAATCAGTGGAACTACTTCTTTGTAAGTTCCAGCTTGTTTAGGTAACAGAAGAGACACCCAAAGCCCTTTCAGGAGCATTTTTCAATGGTGGGTGTGTCATTGCCTCCAAAAAGGAATTATATGATAGGAAGAGCAAAATTTCATATAGCAACAGTACTGTGGCTGTACTCAAGACAAAGCAATAGAGTGCCCCATAAGCCAACAGAAGTGAAAAACAGCTGTGGCCTGTCCCAGTATTAAGTGTATACTGGGACTGTGAGAGTACAAAGATGAACTGAATCAGTACGAGATCTGTCTGTGAGGTTACAGCTGCAATGTGTACAGGCTCCAGCCAGACTTCCACTGTAATTCAATACAACTGAACGTACTTTAGGTTAATTTGCAGGAGAATTTCCATGCAGTTACACATTCTTTTGGAATAAACAAGAAAAGAGCTCATTGGGTCAATATTATACTGCATACAGGAGAATTACCAAGAAGTAAATTTTATTTTAATAAAATGTTTACAATTAAAATTAATGTGTTATGCAAGAAAGATAACTTACTGTACTAAAATATAAGATTACATTTCCCTGGGTGGTTGATTGCATCTTATTGGATAACTTTAAAAATGAAATTTAATAATGGTTGATTTCACATAAAACTAATTTCACATGAAAAAATGATGGATGAAGTAAGGATGTATAACTACATATATGAAGTCTAGAATATATAAATTTGAATACCGGGGAAACTGGGTTTATGTTTCTCATTCTATACACACTGCTAAGATAGATCACTCAAACAGTATTATTCTTTGGCTATCCTTTGCCCCAGATACTTCTTTTGGCCATACAAACATTTCTACTGGCTACACTTGGTAATGATTAAACTGGGTCCTGCAGTATAACTTCTGACTCCTCCAATTTCTAACTGTGGCTGTGTACCTACTAATGAAAAAAATATTCAAGCAAGAATATCTAAAAAATCTTTCCAAACTATACATCCTAACATTGTGATAATGAAATAAGGGATTTAAATGTTAACTTTTCTTCACATCTCTTTCTCCTGGTGTAACTTTTACAATTTCTGTATCACGTTATCTAGAGTAACAATAAAATGGAGCTTTATCACGTTAAATTAATTAGTTTCAAAGGATAATCAAATACAAACTAAGACACTAACAGAATACCTGTATCAGCTCTTGTATATTGTAATAAGTTGCAAACACATGATACCACTGACATTTTACATTCTAATAAATAAGCTTGTCTTGCAAACATGGCATGTCTAGGCTCTTTTACATGCTGTTCTTTTATTGGCTTAAAAAGAAGAAAGGTGTCAATCCAGACACAGACTCCCTTTCTTTCAAAGCACTGGTCAGCAGATGGTAGAAAAAGCAATTCAAATCCTCAAAAGGACCTGATGTTCTTGTTTTCTCTCTATTTTAGGATGCAAGTCCTGTTATCACTGAACAGAATGACACTTGCAGCAGGTACAGCTGACACATGGAAATATGTTGGATCAGTCTCACTAATAGGATCTATGCATTTGCTAGAGAAATCAAACAAATATGGACCATTTGGACAGGCAGGTTCAGAACCTTACTCACAGTCAATTTTCTGTGTGAACATTTGCAAGGAAAGATACCAGATGGCTTAGGCATGTATTACACTGACATGTACATAAATGTGTACGGGAATATATGAAATAGGAAGAATTGTGACCAAATTAGGGCACAACCTTACATATGTATAGGACAGGGCAATGACACAGGAGAGGAACCCTGAAAGATGGGGAGAAAGGACACTAATGCTGAAAAAAATAGATAAACTAGCTTTTCTTCCAGGCACTCGGGCTCCCCACATAGATATACTGTGTTGAGGATTTATGTGAGAAGTTCACTTTAACACCATGAAAATTATGTGTTAAAATCCTCTATACACTCTGATTGGAAGACTAGCTTCATCGATCACAGGTGCTGATATTAAAATTTCTGGTGGGAGTTTCATAACTCATGTATTGCTTCACTGGGATTCACTTTGCTTGCCCAGCCAAAGCAAAAGTGCTATAGCAGCAGTCACCAGCACAGAAGGCTGGTTAGAAAGAAAAGTGACAGCCTCAGAATTGAGAAATGAGCAGCACCCATGCATGGATGTATTGGTAGGAAGGCAGTAGGGGGAGAAGGGAAGAGCACTTACTGACAGAACAAAATGTAAAAAGTCATCCTAAAATATGCATTTAAACCGACAGACAGATCCCAGCATTCCTCCCACAAAAATTCTGAGGTCTCTGTATCCACCAAAGTCTTAATGGAATCCTCAAAAAGATGTTTGTTGTTTTGCTTTTTTTCTTCAAGAATGGCAATAGGGTAGCTTTTAGAAAGAACACATCACTGAGAAAGGCCAAAATATATATAGAAGAGCACACCTCCTTGTTATTCAGAATTTTCTACATAAGTGTACTGGGCTTGGCGAGGATAGAATCGATTTTCTTCACAGTAGCTCATATGGGGGTGTGTTTTATACTTGTGATCAAAACAATACCGGTAAAACACTAATGTTCTAGCTTTTGCTGACCAGTTTTTGCACAGTGTCAAGGGCTTCTCTGTTTCTCAGTGTGCCTTCCCCCCTCACCAATTAAATAGTCCAGGGAGTACACAATAGGCTGAGAGGAGACACAGCTGGGCAGATGACCCAAACCAACCAGACATATTCCATGGAATAACACATCATGCTCAGAAAGAAAAGGGAAAAGAGAGTGGTTTAGGGTGATTAGTCATCTTTTGCTTGGGAACTTGCTAGACACGTCTGCCTGTGGGAGGTGGTGAGTGATTGATTGCCTTTGCATCATTTCTTTTGTTTTCTTCCTCTCTTCTTCCGCTTCTTAACTTATTAAACAATTTTTTTTTTATTCTGGTCCCAAATTTTTCCTGCTTTTACTCATCCCTACCTTTTTTCCCATTCTCCTTGGGGTGGCAAAAGGGAAAATGACTGAACATTTGTGCGGTGGTTGGCTGTCCACTGGGGTTAACCCACAACAATAAGAAAATAGCCAAGAACAAGTAGTCTGCATTTTGAAGAGGTTTTGGGGGTTTTTTCTTGTAGTTTAATCTAATCTTGTTTCAAAAGATAAGTTAAATTTATCAGAAACCCCAACACATTATGTGAAACGAGCAGCCACAGGAATGGCTGTGGAGCCTCACATTCACCCAGCTTACTTCCCTGTTTCTACAGATGATGTCTAAACTGACCTGATAGTGCTGCCAGTGTTAGTTACTGGAAGGTATTTAAAGTAGAAGTCCAGTACTTTCAGACTTCACCTTTTGTTCTCATTTCATTACCTTTGAGTTATATTTCTATGTTACCTTTGTACGGCAACTGATTTGATTGCCTTGAGTTCATTGATGTGCCTTTCTTGAAACAGCCTGTCTCGTTGCTTACACCACCTCTTCTTGTTTATTGCTCTTGAGACATTACCCATTAGTCCAGTTTGGCTACTGATTTGGAAGTCTCTGTTACTACCAAGCCCGAACCAGACTTATTATGACAGTAACTAGCTCAAATAGCTACTGAAGCCCTTCTAGGGAGTATAAGCAAAATTCAGCTCTGATGTAGCTTTCCTGGAGTCATTCTGAATTACAGCAGGAGCTAAGTCGATTCAACCTAACTTTCCAAACTTATTACCTTTCTGGCAGACTGACAAGCCAGTGGGCATGTGTGTGATTTTGGTCTGCCAGACTCTCAGGACATGTGAGATCTGAGTTCTGCATCTCTTTTTACATTAGTGGGTCTCTTTCCTTCACTGACTAACCATTTTTCATGACCAATTTGCATGACCAACTTCTTCTAAGAAGGTCAAAACTTTTATTCTCCTGTTTAAGGGATGTGTTGTTTCACGAGTTATTGCTCTGAACAGGAATGAAACAAAGAATGTTAGATTTCACAGGTATTATTTTCTTATGAACCCAGCTTAAAATATTAAGTATTGGAAATGAAGAATTAAACAGAGGCAGGGAAGAAAGTGCATTTAACACTGCATCCTACTTAAACTGTATGATATGCCAGCCACTTCAGTTGTATAACTTTTAATTTCTGTCCTTTCCTTCACCATTCTCCCTTTTTTCAATGATCCCATTTTATAGGATTTGAACAAATTAAAATCAAAGCAACAAAGGCTTCCATGTAAAACTCCCAATAAAGGCCCAAGCTTAAGATCTTGGCTTTCATATTGCTTTTACTTAATTTTTGATCCAGTATGAAACACTATGAATACAATAATGTCCCCTCCGTGAATTATAAGAAGGAAACCTCTGGATTGACTGCAATTCTGTAACACTTGCTTATTATTAATAAATATCCGGAGTAACAGCATTCACCCATATGCTTTCAGAAGCATGACGAAAGTAAACGGAGTATTGTTTTCACAAAATACAATATGAAAATATTTTACCAACCATCACATGATTAATCCAAAATCATAAAACCTCACTGGAAAGACTCACTAGCTTGAGTGAGCTTTAGGCTATCTCCTGCACGGAAGCGGGTCAATGAAGGATATAATAATCAGAACTAACTAGCACAATACTTTTGCTGAAGTAAGCAGAGCAATGTGACCCAGGATTAGGGTGGTCGAAGTCCTGATCTTATTTTTACAGGTAGGTTCCTGGGTCACTTTTGACAAATGACCTTATATTTATATGCCTCAGTTTCCCCATCTATATAATGGGAATAACAATGCTGACCTTTTCTGCAAAGTTTTTCGATATATATTAATAAAGAACTTTCTTTAGAAAGTCACTTTTCTTTTACTTAGCAAAGAGATGTGACCACAGAAGTACAAGAATTTGTTACTGCCCACAGCAAAGCAAATGCAAAGGTAGCAAAAGATGAGCAAGACCAATGTTACCTACAGTACAGTATGAAGTCAGTGTCTAAATTAGGACTTTTTTTTTGGTGGTTGGTTTTATTCCCATTGAGAGTCAATTGGAGTTTTTATCTACTGTAAATTTAAAGCATGTCACAAAGGGGAGGGTAATATTAAACTTCAAAGTAAGAACAAGATTTTACAGAAATTAAACATCTAACATAGAGCTTTACTGTTTAGCATAATGTTCATTACTGAGAAGTTTTGTAAAAAGTACTTCCTCAGCGCCTCTCCAGAGCCATCAGACAAGCTTTACAAAGAAATTCTTCGTAGGTCATCAAAGCATGGAAAGATAAAACTTGATGTTGCTATGTTGTTGCTAAAAAAGGTTCTGGTTTGCCTACTATCCATTCAAACACTATTTCACCTGCAAAAAAGAAATCCTGTAGGAAGTTCTCCTGCATACTTTTCCCAGGTGTTTTTCTTTGTTTTTCTCTGGAGACGACAGGCGCTTAGTTTTGAGTGAATCCACATGACTCTTCACATTTTTTAAATACTCCAAGATGCTTACAATGCTCCTTTTTAGGTGTTTTAACAAAAGTTTCTACTCAGTACCCACTGTAGTAAATCACACCAAAGCAAATCTTTTTCATTGTGGCCACTGGAGCTAGCTGTTGTGCATAATGTAGCTGGTTGAACTGTGCCCAGCAGGAACCTGGAGTGGCCAGGCTCCAGGAGAAAGCCTTCTACTGATGGTCATACTTTAGTGAGCACAGAAAGTAACAGTAATTTGACAGACCAATCTCTCCAAGCCCAGCTGTTGAACTTACTAGGTAAAGTCATACTGCATATCCTTCCTTCCAGAGAACATCTTTACCATTTACTGTAAACTGTCTTATGGACACTAAAGACCAGCCATAACAACTACTGGCCTTCACTGTATATGCTTAGGTTGACAACTTCCCAGACAGAACATTAAAAGGCAATAAGCAGTTCAAAGTCTGTACAAATTCAAAAAAGACCAATGTTAATTAGGGCAAAAGTGCCACAGGCTGGTAAAAGGAATCAGGGTGATTAAGGGACAGTAATGACAACATTTTAAAAGTGAAATACCTGCTTTTATGTACCTTAAACCAAATCATTATATGTTGTAATAAGCATCCTGACTTAACAGTGCTGAGTATTTGTCATTGTCCCCTTACTTCACCTCGACTGTACCTTAGTTCCAATTGAAATAATGCTACTCATTCAACGATCTGGAAGTCCTGTTGACGATCTTGGTCAAGAAATGCAGTACTAAATACAGAATTAACAGTTTTCAAATGCAATGGCTGTCCTCTTGTACTTGACCTCCGAGAAATCTACAGAAGACTCTCCAAAAGACCATTAAATAATGTTTTATGTTTTCATCATGTTAGAATGAGACTTTTCTTGTTTCAAAAGTCCAGCTGCAAACATATTTTAATTTAGGAAAATAAATAAGTAGAATCAGTACTTAAAAAGAAGTCAGACCTACACCAAGATTTTCTTGGCTTTACTGGTTTTAGCTGTGATGATTTCTTTCATAGCAGCTCTATGGTGCTATCTTCTGGATTTGTGACCAAACCAGTGTTGATAACGCAGGGATGTTTTAGGTACTGCTCAGCAATACTCACAAAGCATCAAGGCCTTTTCTGTTACCAACAGCAAGTATTCTGGGGGGGTGGGAGGGGGGGCGGAAATGAGGCAAAAGGTTGAGAGGTGACATAGGTTGGACAGCTGACCCCAACTGACCCCAGGCATATTCCACACCATATGATATCATGATCAGCAATAAAAGCTGGGGCAAAGATGGAGGAAGGGAGGGGCTTTCGGACTTAAGCCATTTGTCTTCCCAAGTAACAGTTATGCGTGATGGAGCTCGGCTTTCCTGGAAACAGCTGAACACCTGCCTGCTGATGGGAAACACTGAATGAACTCCATGTTTTGCTTTGCTTTCCCATGCAGTTTTTATTTTACCTATTAAACTGTCTTTGTCTCCACCCAGGAGTTTTCTCACTTTCAGCCTTCCAATTCGCTTCCCCTGTCCCACTATGGGAGGAATGAGTGAGTCACACAACATTACCTTACCTTCTGTCTCCCAAGCACCCATATGTGACCCTTGTTAACGACCATCCAGAAGAGGTGAATTACACTGAAAGCAGGACATCAAGATGGCCTGTAGCTAACATATAGGCTTTGCTCTGAACTGAACTGTGGTGAAAAAAACTCCAGTATTTGGTCTATGCTGTTCTATCATTTGCCAAAATTTTACAGCTAATCAAAAATATAACATTTGTAACTTCTAGCTATTTGCTACTCCAAACTGATACATAAATAATGTGCAAACTTTTATGTATATGATGCAATTGTTCTTTCAGAATTAGGGCTGAAATCCCCATTCAATTTAAAGCCAGGAACTACAAGTTAGTACAGTACCGACTGTTACTCCCAACAAAACTGCACCATCCTAAAGTTAAAAAATACTTACTTCAGAATTAAACTTTTTAGCAACTCCAGACACTCTCTCCTGAATATGTAAATTAAAATTGGTTGACAGTGTCTTGCAAAGTATGTCTGAGTAAAAGAAAATATATATCTATACTGTGATGATTTGACTCGATACTCAGTCTAATCTAGAAATCTTTTTGGATAAGAGGTTTTTCTGTATTACAAAGGTCAATATCATTTGAAGGTTTCTTGCGCAGCTATTGAGAATAGAGGCTAATTCCTAGAATGATTTTTAACTAACACACAAACAACGTAGTCTCACAATTATAGTGTTAAAATACTTGCAGTAACCACCGATTAAAGTATTATACAAATATAAGAATTTATTTGCTCAAAAGATGTTTATTTTTCCATATAGATTTTCATATTTCAAATTTACAGCTATCTTCACTAAAATAAAAGTCAAAAACTTTCAAATTCTTTCACAAAACAGAATTTTCCTTTCTGGAAGTAACCAGTACTTCTCTGGAAGATGTATTTGAGATGGCTTGATGATATCATCACTTCCCAATGAATGTTATATTACCTCAACTGTCACACCTGTACTGTTGCTCTCCCATCAGCCCCAGTATGGCAAGAAGTCACAGTAAGACAAAGTGAGGTAACAATTGCATCATTTTCATCTTGTCTACTTAGCCATAAGGAAAAGGTAAACAGTAGTTCTTGCTGTCAGGTTCATCTATCTTGTTGAGGTGTATAATTACAGTCTGGATTTTCTGAATATGACCAAGGACAGAAGCTGTTCCCTCCATGCACTTTTTAAGTACCCAGCAGAGCTGTAAAGTGTCCAAACCAAAGCACAGCTGGGTGCATGCATTCTTCGCCCCATCCCACTGAGGAAAGGTTTGTATGGGTCTGATTACTGCTAGGTCTACAATAGGGATAGTATCACATAATTAGTATCCTGAGAACCGGATACTAAGAGAACACAAAATGGAAGGCTCCCTATGCTACGCGCTACAGATAGTTTCCAACAAGGTTTTCAAGTGTCCCATCTATGAATGGATCCCATTGAGATACATCTTCATTGTAAGTGTTTCATAATCTCAGAAACAGTCAAGTCTTCCCAGTGGTCTTAGTAGTAAAACATGTACAGTACAATAAAGTCTTATCTGCCATGCAAACCTGGGTATAAAATAGAAGGGCAACTAGTAACAACACAAGATTTAGCTCTGGTCTGTTGTCCTAAAGAGATTGTCCTTGAGAACAAGAGTTCATTTATCTACTTTGAAACTCCTGGGACAAAGTCTACATCAACAGGAAATGGTAAGATTCTTCTTTCTTAGAATTTGCAGTACTTCTTCCAACCAACATTTCAGACACAGTCTATACAAACTTAGTGATTTACTACGACAAAGTACACATAGATCTTCAGTATGTGTATTATCATCACTAACACTGTCCCCAACTACAATCATTGCTACTGCTTCAATGCTTGGCATATATTCTTCTGCTCAAATTAATGTCACAGTGGTATTTTTTAGTCTTCCACGAGTCTCCTCAGTATAGACCTGCCAATTAGACTAAATATACTGTATTCAATTTTATATTTGATTTATAAGTTAACTAATATCTGTCAATACTGCATACTCAATTTCTTTATCAAGGTAAGTCCTTTTCCTGTACTGGCATAGTTACAATTGGGGATTTACACTCATACAGATAGGATTGCGTGATCATCTCCATGAAGAACTGCTTTTTCTGGAATCAGTGTAACCCTTTGTACATAAGGCTAAGCTTTTACTTCTTCTGGCAAGTCTGTTTCACAGATAGGTATAATATACCTTGTGCTCTGGTTTTTTGGTTGCTATTTTTTTCTCTTTATTCACGTACCTATAGCTTTTGGTTTTGTCCAAGATTCTGATCACATGTACAGGAGGTATCCTCTGCATTCTTTTCTCATTCTTTCTTTACTTTCATTTACCCTTTAATGTATAGATTGAAACCATTATTTTATTGATGTATGTATTGAGTTTGCACGCCAAGGTTTTGGTGGTAACAGCAGTGGGGCTGCAACACTGGATTCTGTGAGAGGCTGCTAGAAGCTTTCCCTATGTCAGATACAGCCAATGCCAGCTGACTCCAAGACAGACCCACTGCTGGCCAGACCGAGTCAGTCAGCAACGGTGTTAGCACCTCCAGGATAAAATTGTTAGGAGGAAAAAGTGTGCGGAGCAGCAATTGGAGAGAGATGAGATAATATGTGAGGGAAAAAAACTCTGCAGACACCAAGGTCCACGAAGAAGGAGGAGGAGGATGTGCTTCAGGCACCAGAGCAGAGATTCCCCTGCAGCCTGTGCTGAAGACCATGGTGAGGCAGGCTGTTCCCCTGCAGTTCATGGAGGTCTGCAGTGGAGCAGATATCCACCTGCAGCCTGTGAAGGACCTCATGCCGGAGGAGGTCAATGTGCATGAAGGAGGCTGTGACCCTTTGGGAAGCCCACTCTGCAACAGGTTTGCTAGCAGGACCTGTGACCCTCCGGGGGACCCACACTGAAGCAGTCTGTTCCTGAAGGACTGCACCCTGTGGAAGGAACTCAGGTTGGAGCAGTTTGTGAAGAACTGTATCCTGTGGGAAGAACTTATACTGGAGAAGTGACCACAAGTCCCGTTCCTTGTCCTTCTGAAGCGCTGTGGGGAAGGAGGTAGAGAATTTGGGAGTGAAGTAGAGTGTGGGAAGAAGGAAAGCGTAGGGGAAAAATGTTTTTAGGTTTAGTTTGCATTTCTTGTTTTCCTACTCTGATTTGATCCGTAATAAATTAAATTAATTTCCCTGAGTTGAGTCTGTT
Organism: Neomorphus geoffroyi; assembly: GCA_033558235.1. Classification (NCBI taxonomy): domain Eukaryota; kingdom Metazoa; phylum Chordata; class Aves; order Cuculiformes; family Neomorphidae; genus Neomorphus; species Neomorphus geoffroyi. The sequence continues at coordinate 199,578 of JAUMJM010000035.1, forward strand.
TTGCCTGTGACAATAATTGCTGAGTGAACTCTCCTTGTCCTTATCTTGACCCACGAGCCTTTCGTTATATATTCTCTCCCCTGTCCTTTCGAGGAGGGAAGTGACAGAGTGGCTGTGGTGGACATCTGGCATCCAGCCAGGGTCAACCCACCACAACATAGTTGACAGGTGTTTTTCGCATACATGCTGTTCAACCATCAGTTTTCTTCTACTGCCAGACTAAGCTGAAAACTTACTAAAATGATATGCTAAAAGTATACTTACACCTTAATTCAGAGAAAATAATACAAATAGATTCCATAACAACAGGCTCCTGCATAACCCTTCTAGGAGATTATACTCCCATGCGATCTTGCTAGGCAAAATCTTTACTGACTCTTTCAAGCAATGAATATTCACTTGTCTACTTCGCCAATTTCAGATTCCTTATCACGAACATGAGAATTTGGTACATTCTGTTTCAGGCCATAAGAATGTAGCTAATGCAGTAGTAATTACAAAATGCAACCTAACCTTCAAAAGAAATTACCATGTATCTCAGAGTTGAGAGGGGAGAGTTTGTGGGACAGCAAGCCAAATAGTAAGAGAAACCTAAGTTGCAGGTTCTAAAATCAGAATGGGACTCCCTTGTTGACCAGATGTATAACATTAATCAATATTTCACAGGAAGATACACAGAAGTACCTCAAAAATAAAACACTGTGATCTTTGTAACATTTGCCAGTGCTCTGGATATCAACAGTGTTTAGTTCGGTTCAGGTTCAGTAAACCAAAACCCATCCACACTATTCTATCATCTAGATCAACAGCTCTGAGGTAGCACAGGACTACCATAACTGCAACGTACAATGGAAGATACAGTTCAGAAAAGGACACTGTTCCCTATAGGAAAATGTATCCTGATATTCTTGAACTCTGACTTCTCTGAGACAATGTGGACACATGGACGTAGGGTAGTACTGTATTGTTTCAGAACAAAATGCCTGAAGACATTCTCTTTTAAATGGAGAATAGTATAACATTGATAATTCGACAGAAATTTCTTTTACATACTTCTTTTGAGAAAAGATATTCTGATACAGAGGTATTTCCAGAAAATCACAAACTTTGTGCGTCAGCTTTACTCATCAGCCAACTTCTACTCAAACTTGAGTCATTCTGACCACTGTTATCATGCCCAAGAAAGGCACGTGATGTTAACACCAGTTTTTGATGAAGTTAATGAGACTGGATAAGTCTCATAACTACCTGCCTATTCTCTACAGTGATGGCAGAATACGACATATCATAGATTTGTGTTTTAATAGATGTCTGGACCCCACTATGAGAAAATTCAGTAAGAGAACAGAGGCAGATGACTCTCACAAGTTCTTGACTGTGGACCCTGTTTTAGTGACACGTGTGGACTTTGCAGACAAAATTTGAAAATTTGTATTATATTTTAAACACAGTGTAAGCCAAGTTAAAATGTCCTCTAGTTGATAGACTTTCTTCAGGTCCTAGCAGTCAGATGGAGGCAGTCTAAGCAGTGCATAACTTGGCTCCAAGATTAATACTTCTTCAAGGAAATAAATTGCTGGGGTTTCTTTAACCATCTTCTACTTGTCATTTATGAGTTGAAACTAAATTCAGCAATTCCTGCTTTTTCTTTCACCTCACATCACTCCTGTGCATCTTATGCAATCAGAAAAGGTGCTACCATTCAGACCTAATGCTCTACTTTGAATCTGAGCTAGTTAGCAGTACTCAGGATAACTTTTACTACCTAGTTCACTATTAATTTCTCCTGGTGGTGGAGGTGGTGGTGGTCCTACATCCTAGCTGTTCTAATTAACATTGCCAAATCTTTCTTATTTTTTTAAACTTTTCAGTAGTTACAAAACTTGAAATAATGCACTGAACACTTTAGATTCAATTCAGAGGAAAACTTGTCTCTGGTAGTACTCATTGTAGATACCCCAAGGATAAATTTTGGCTTTTGTGTCAATAGCAGTTAACATTCTTTGTTCATTAAGTCTACAGACATGTCATGTATAACACCTTGAAGAGTTAGTGGAGTTCAAAGGATGAAGTTCAGGAAGCTAGCCTAGAGAGCACTTCTGGCCACTGTTTTCTATAGTTTTTTAACAAGCTGAGCAACTGGAGATCTCAAATGAGCACATGATTTTTGCTAGTTTGTCAGAAAAAAACCCTAAAAATTTCACACATTTAAAAATATACCAACAGTTATTTTTTGGTACATTTGAAATCCTCCTTTCAATTCCCTACCTACTTCCACAAGTCAACATGTCCCAGATTTCCTCTCCTGCCTTTCGTGAGGTGATTTGTGTATCCCTTGCCAGAGCTCATGATTTCACTCATCTGCTCTGGAAATCAAAGTTCCCGAGGGTCTGGTACTGGCAGGAAAGGATATCATCATTGTTCATTTCCAACTTTCTACAATCCTTTGGTTTTATCCCAACTAGCCACCTCCCTTTCCAGCATTCTCCTTTACACTGCACACCATTTTTTACCACCCTTTTTACCTCTCTCCTTTTGCACTCTATTTTTCAATATATATATTTTAATATATTTTTCAATATATATATTTTATCCCAGTAATCTCTTAATTACTTTTTACTTCATCCTTCTAAGTAAATCTTGTGTTTCCCTTATAGTACACTTTTTGTTATTCTAAGTCTTCCCATTTCTCCCCCCTTTATCTGATTAACCACTCATTATTTAAGAAGACTACTGCTGGAATCCCTTTTACAGCTTAGACACTGCCTCACTCTTCATGACTCCTCCATAAAAATGAGTTTGCCACAGATGATGTCTGTTCACTCTCACGACCCAGTTCTCACCAAAGTCAGAACAACACTTTTCACTGATTTTTAAAGGGCTCTAGATTGCAGTCTTACTGTTATTTGTTTCAAATTCTAAATGCTCACTCTTGTTCTTTTTTTACGTCTCTAATTCAATCCCTGGTGACAATAAAGATGACTATCTTTGCACAGCACTTTTTTTTGTTAAATATGACTGAAATTAAAAGGCAAACTAAATTTAAAATCAGCTTAATTTCCTCTTAGCTATACATTTTATATATACTTTATCTCATACATGTACCAGATGTACTCCAAAATATCCCTTCTGTTTACTGTTTTCAAATATATATATTTAAAATGCATCCATTCACCTTATCTTACACAGCAATATTAGAATATGTGCTACCAAAAAATGAATGAAGGCGATTATGTTTTCAGTAACCGTAACTATTCTGAGGCAATATTAAATTACTTTATTCCAAAATCAAGGGTTAACCATATGCTAGGTTTCCTTCTTACAAAAACTTGTGATAAAAAAATTAATTACATTCACTTTTTAATGGCTGGCATCTCTGTCTGTTATACATTCTGACTACAGTGACAAAAATTAGGACAACAGTGAGAAAAGGTAATAAATTTAACCCATTAGTCATGACATGTATTGTAACAAGAACGAGAAACAGCAATTATCGTGACAATGTGTACCACAATATGGTGGACTCAGTCCTGTGACTACCTATCATTTTACAGAGATGAAATACACTCTAAGTTCCAATCTGCAATTGCCCACAAATCAACCTTAACATGACTATTAAAGAGAACTGCTTATGGTAGCAAATTAAGCTGTGTACATTTGCCAAAACTTGAAAAAAAATAGTAACAAGGATTAAAAACACAATAAAAAAAATTGATCCGTAAAGATTTATATTTTTGTTTTGAAGTCTTGTGCCAATTACAAGACAATAGCCCTTATTCAGCATCTATTAGCCCCACTGATTTCAGTGGAAGTTATACATGTCAAGCTCTTCCAGCAGTGAACCACAAGACCTTTGCTGTTGAGTATCTGTATTCAACTGCCCAAGAATATCTGTTCCTGCAAGGAAACTTAATCTGCACAAACCTCCTGTCATCTCAAACCTTATTAGAGGTCAAGACCTGCATTATTTAACAGGAGACGTTCATAACTAAGATTCTAATCTGATCTTCAAAACACTAAACAGCCCCAACTATCCATAAAACTAAGTAGTTTAGTTTTATGTTTTAAATTTAGTTTTAAAACTAAGAGTTCTAAGATATGATCTAAACAGCAAGTCACAAGTTTTGAAAGACTAATATTGACAAGCTCACCAGTATTTCAAAAGAAAGTGTTCTAAGGATAAGTGAAGTAAATATACTGGGATAATCTCTACCGTTTTGAATTTACAAATCAGTTGCTCATAATAACCTTGGACCATTAGGGAGGAAGAAATTACCTGCCATTATGTTACATCTCTTGTATTGTGCTAAATTTATGTACTTCAAGGACATTTTAGCATAGTGTGCTAACGTTAACAGGCATACAACTTCAGTCACAGACCCTCAGTGTGTCTTTAGAAATAAACAATAGTGTGTAGACAACATGCATTCAAGCAAGAAAAAATGTAAAATAGTTTGTTCACTTGATCTTCGCTTCCTTAACAAACCTGCTCATGCCTTAACGAGACTAGTATCTCTCAGGTCCAGGTGTAGTGGAGAATTTTTTTAAAGCTAACACCAGAACTTTTGAAAATTATTTTTGAACAGAGGTTGCAGATAAATCTTTCAGAAGAGATGACATTAGTGAGTAAAATTGCTCTTCTCTGACTAGTTATACCTGGTATGCTACCATCACGGCATTCAAGGATATAAAATAAAACCATTCTACTGAGTAAAATCAGATAACTCCTACCAGATGGTAATATTCATTATAAATGAATCCTGTGGGTTAGATCTCAGTGTTTCACTTGGGAATTAAGCAGTTAACATCACCAGAGCAAGATCTCAGGAGAAGATACAGCACAGCAAAGGTGAAGGCTGCTAGGCTACATCTTTGAGCTCTCTCAAGGACTCTGCAGTATTGGCATCACTCAAGTTTAATCTGAGTACGTTCTGAAAGTCTAATCATCTTCTTCAGGGAATAAACCCCCACTGTTAAATTCTAATGCGCTTGCTCTGCCTTTCTGTGTCTGATGCTTTTCCTTTCTTTGAGAGAGATGTGGGTTGTCTAATTGGTCCAGGATAGTATGTTTTAGGAATCATACGCTACTTTATTATTTGAGGTCTTTGTACTCATTTCAAGTGGGCCATTTGCTTTATTATTATCACTAATAAAACTATTGTCTACATTCTTGGTATTCGTAACATTCATATGAATCGTGCCACCTTATATGCTGTTGTTATTAAATATTGTCAACATACCAAAACTAAATTGAGCACTAAACAAAAATACGAATATCCCAGTGTGTCTGTCAGTATTTCTGAAATGTGTGCCCCTAAGACATAAGTTTGTGCAGTTTTTATTCTGTGTACCAGTTTATTAAACATAGTCTATTATGAGCATTCAACTATAAATACATGAATTACACAAACTGTCACTGCCAATCAGTATCAATAAAGAATAAAATACGTGAAATGAATTAAGCTACCAGGTTCTATATTTATTTTGGGAAAAGATTTTTAAATAAAATTAGTGAACGAAACCAGAAATCAGAAGAACTAAAGTGTATTTTTAGTAGTCTACTAATGCAAGGTGTAATGATGAGAACATATTTAAGGTTATGCTTTTCCTGTAATAGATGCTGATATTGTCTACTTGCTTTATAAGTACAAGTTTTCCTCCATAATGTTTTAAGGATCAATGGGCCACAGAGACAGACAGGATGGAACAGGAGGCTTTATTGCCCTTTTTACATTGTTTTGTTGTCACTGTGCAAACACTTCCCTTTGTTCTGACTGTCTATAGAAACAAGCGTGTTGTTATATAGCTAAGAAGCTAAATTTAAAGCAGAAATCTTAATTTTGGCAACAATGCAGCCTGCCCCCCAGTTTATCTTGAATTACAAAGAAATATGCAACTGGACTTCTATGTTGAAATAAAGCGCACTCACAGATAATTAATCCTAAACTCAGGCCAGGAGTATTTTCTTCTTTTTCTCTGTTACAACTCACCACCCACCCACCCCCAACATTACAATATGCCAAAGGCCAGCTTTAAAAAGGCAGGTTAACTAAAGTATTTTATAGCATTGATCAATGTACTTTACAGAAAAGCAAATCTCAACTCAGTTACTCCTAGGGTGGAAAATATATCAGTATTCTAACATATAAACTTTTAAAGCCTTATAAGTGGGAAAAAAGGAAAAAACTGCAATGTGTACTTCTCAAACATCCTGATCTAAATGCAAAGCTGATCTGGTACAAGATACACCTGGCCACCTCAGCACAAGGGAAGAATGCATGGCTTCCCTTCTCACTCAGGTCCATTCAACTCTACAGAGGCAAACTAGATAGCCACCTTACCTGCTGTACTAGCATTTTGGCGAGGCTTACTTTTTCACAGTAGAAGAGATAAAAAACTTTGCAATACCCCATTTACAGGAATTTTTCTTGTTTCTGGCTCATATATTCAGCCAGGAGACCTCCTTGGTTACATCAGCATAAAGACTGCTTTCCAGATGAGAATATCCCGTATGTATCTACATTGCAAGTATTTCTAGAGCACCTGAGGACTGGGAATGAGGCAACACTATCAACTGTATCTATGCCATAAGCTCTCTTGTATCCTTTAATAAAGTCTTTGCAGCAATCGGTGAATCTACCTCTTGTACTTTGCTCATTCAAAGCCCTAAACTATTACAGAACCTTACATAAAGAGCCCTGTCCACTGCTCCCCTTCAGCTGCCTGTGACTTTTACTGTGTGACAATTCAGTATTTGCAACATGAAGAGGAGATGCAGAGGCCCCACTTAAGCCTAGGCAGGAACAGACTTAGCACTACCAAAGTGAGGGTCACTGTGTCTGAACAGCACTGGTCATCCTTAATTAGCATTGCAAGTTCACCATGTCCTTTACATAAGTCACTAACCAGAACATCAAAGACCACTCTCTTGTCTCTACGCCAAACTTTGTAGTGGCTTTAAAGAGATGGCATACCTACCTCTGGATCCCATCGCATCCCAGTAGAAATGAAGGTTGTTTTAATCCCTGGAAGATGGCACGTGGCAGTTCAAGTCTGACAAACCCATTATCCCAAACAGAGCACTGTGGAACCAACACATGGGCTACCTGAAACCAGGTGGATGAGACAGGCCAAGACCTGCTAGCACTCCCAAGACAGATTCAACATCAGAACCCATCAAATTCACAGTGGCCTACTATGCAATTCACAGTCTGCGTGTTCATTTACCCTCTGCCTCACTGTAGTCTTTGGAAGGCCCTCACCTATTTAATATCAAATTTGAGTACAATTTTGACGGACATGGATTCAGAAACAAAAATAAGGTAAACCCAAATTGTACGTACATGGGGGACGTCTTTCCTCTACATCCACACCTAGCATCATGACTGTTAACTTATCTACTTCCAAGCTGAAAATCTCTCATTCTCAACTCATCTCTCCCACCATTCCTTCTAAATATCTCATCTTTCTCCCAACAATTATATCCCACTTTTCTCCATTTACTGTCTTTTAAGCTAATAAATTCTATCAGATTGTAACATAAAAAGTAGGACAAGATCATCCAACCCATCTCTGCTCATTCATTAATAAGACCCAACAACAAACAGTTAGACCTGTTTCTCTCTCCTGTACTCTTTCCTATCTGTCTGAAAGGGTAAGGACACACTTCAAAGAGGAAATGGATGAACTCCCAGCCCATGCAACTCCTAAAAAAGTAAGTTCCATAAAACACTATTTAGCTATACCCTAGGCTCCTCTGCGTGAAGGCTTATGCCATCTCCACCATCTATATTCACACACATCCTTCTCTACCCATCTGTTTTTGTTTGGCCTTCCTCCAGTAGTCATGCTAAAAGTATGACTCTGAACCTGCGAAAGCAGTGAGTAGGCACCACTGCTGTGCTCATCACCTAACATGGAGCAAGAGATAGTTGCCCCAAGCACCTGCCAACTCTGAATGCCTCACTGAGATATGTCACCCAGCCACACTCCAGTATTTTTCCTCCTTCCACATGCTCCCCAACTCTGACGCCAGATGCCTCCTCTTTCTCTTGAAAATATACTCTTGGTCCAATCACTCTTTCAGTGTCATCTGAGGATGCTTTTTTACATATTAGAAGCAAAGAGCTTCACCCAAAATAAGGATATACAATGATGGCTGGTTTTCTTCCAGGGTGAGAGAGGGAAAAGATATACTTAAAGTTCAACTCTCATTAAGACCAGAAAACAGCCATACTGATTTTTTTACGTTGTTTTGAAGAATAGAAACATTATTTGCTGCCAGTTACAAACAGTGATACTGCTAACAAAAGCAATATTTCAAAATACATAATTTATACAATAATTTCTTATCCAAGGGTCTTTGCATAATTATGACAATGTGAAATTTTGTCTGAGGGAGGATATCCCATCTTTGCTTCTTTTCTCTCTTCTGCAACCAACACGTAAAACCTCCTTTTATTCCTTTTCCCTGCATAGCCCTGCATCTAGTTCCTCAAACTGAAAAGACACAAAAAGACTCACCAAATTCCTGCTTATCACTGTACAACATATTTAGATCTTTTTGGAGCAGGGTCCTGAAGCACATAACTCATGTAGTCCCTGTTGTTACCCACAGCAACCAGGGCAGCCAGAGAACCAATTCAGCCAAAAAACCTAGCTATGATCTAGTGCATGTCTGATAATCAACAGAGGTGTCAAGTTGGGAGATGCAGGTAGTCTGGTATCTGGGCCAGACCGCACTAGAAGTGCATGACGGAAATCCTGGACAGAAAGCAGTGACTTCCTGCCTCATTATGATCCAGGCCCGCAATTTCTTGGACACCGGAGAGAGATGCCGTATTTCAACCGGGTGGTGTCCCTAGGCAAGCTGCTGATACAGTACTAGCCCCAGAAGTTCTCTGTTGTCTGCACACAGCAAGAGGACTTCCCGACTTTCAATCTTCCACAGAACCACGTGTTTATAAAGTGAATCTTCTCTCTTCAGGAATGGCATTTTGCCACCTACAGGATAAATGTCAGCCTGCGGAGGACTTCCTGGAACATTGAAAGCTTCTCTGCAAAAGTTGTCCTTCCTGAATTAAGTATTTCCATTAACTTCCTAATCCCATATTAGTTGATTCTCAACCATCAGCCCTACTGGGCCAAGCAGACAACAATTACTTTATACAGAAACTTGTTTTGGAAGAGTGACAAAGTTGCGACACCGACAGTTCTCCAACCACAGAAAGAACACACTTCCTCGAGGTACCACATGCTTCACGTTACCAGCTGCTGCAGTAGCAGACCTAACACCGCAGTATCATATTAATATAAAGGACAGGTGTGAATTTTCTGCTTAGACCATGGGATTTTTGAAGAACAACACCATGCATGAAAATATCAAGTGTCATAACATACTGCATGTCATGCTGCCTGCTCTTGTGCTGGGAAACTCAAGGGGCTTTTACACCCCATAACAGGTACAAGAGGTTACAGAAGGTTTGGTTCCCAACATTTTTTTGTGGAAAATCAACAATAAAGTCAGAAAGTGTAAGAGGACAACGCAAAGAGCTAGCCAGTGAGAACTGTCAGGGTATTTATCTTGACGAATGCTCTGTCAGGCAGGGGAATGTGCAACTCTATTCTGTTCTTGGTCTTCCACAAACACAGATATGGCCTAAGATTGCAGAATTTTTGGTTGAAACTATGAATCAGAAAACATTTTACTATTGTTTAATTATACAATCCAAAACCAAAATAATTTGAGGTAAGAAACCAAATCTGTATCTGAACACCCCTAGAATCTGGGTTAGCTCATCACTGAATCTGACTCACACATGACAAATCTTCAAAAAGTACATAATGTAAAATCCCAAACTTGAGGTTTTGTATGTCAAATGGGAATCTCGGGAAGGGAAAGTAAAAGAGATTTAAACTATAAAAATGAAGTTCACCAGTGGCCAAGCAGGACATACTCACCTGGGAAATGCAAATTCCTGTACCCAGACATCAGAAAAGCCAATTAACTGACTGACTGGAAAGCAAGTTTGCAGAGGACTCAAGGCCTCAGGTGAACAAGTTGACCATGAGTCAGCAATGCACACTTGTGGTAAAAAAGACCAACAACATCCTGGCTACTATTATGAATGCATTGATAGCAGGCTGTTAGAGATGATCCTTCTGTAGCCAGCACTAGCGAGGCCACATCTGGAGTGCTGTGTCCAGCTCTGGGCTCCTCAGTACAAGACAGACATGGACATAATAATGTGAGCTCTCCAAATATCCACAAAGATGATGAAGAGACTGAAGAATCTTTTATAAGAGGAGAGTCTGAGAGAGCTGGGAGTGTGTAGACTGCGGAAGAGAAGGAATACAGGGATCTGATCAGTGTGTATTTAATGTCTGATGAGGACAAGTAAAGAAGAAGGAGCCAGACTCTTTTCAGTGATATCCAGTAACAGGAAAAAAGACAATAAGAACAAACAATGGGCAGAATATGGAAAATTTCATTTAATTAGACTTGTTGGGGTTTTTTTCTAACTGTGAGGGTGATCAGACACTGGAAGAGGTTTGCCAGAGAGTTGTGGAGTCTCCATCCATGCAGATATTCAAAGCCCAGCTGGACACAGCCCTGAAAAACCTGTTCCAGCTTACTCTGCTTTACGCAGTTAGATGCTCAAATAGGTTCTCAACTAAGGACAGCAACTCAACAGACGAAGCAGACTGGCAACAGGTTCCTGCTCGTCACAGCAGGCGCATCACCCCCATCCCAAATCTGGCCCTGCAGGTTCCCTTGCCAAATGGATATATAGGTCTGCAAGTGGAACCAAATCCCATTATTGAAAACACTCAGAGCCTGGCAGTGCTTCCCAGGCTGAAAAAAGAGAAGCCATCAATCAAAATGGCTTCTGTTAAGAAGAAGCAGAGGGTTGTAGTTATTGGCAACTCCCTCCTTAGGGGCACAGAGGGACCAATATACATACCTGACCCATTGCAGAGGGAGGTCTGCTGTCTAACTGGGGCCTTGGTCAGGGATGTGATCAAGGAACTTCCCAAGCTAGTCAAGCCCACAGATAACTATCCCCTACTAGTTTTCCAATTAGGAAATAATGAAAGATCTACCAAAAACCTTAGGGCCATTAAAAAGGACTTTAAAGCTCTACGACAAATGGTTAAGGATTCAGGAGTACAGGTGATCTTCTCCTCTGTCATAGGGAATGATGAGAGAAGGAGCCAGGAATTAAATAAATGACTGAGAATATGGTGCGAAGAACACAACTTTGGCTTCTTCGATCATGGGTTGGTGTTCATGCCAGGCCTGCTGGCAGGTGATGGGGTGCACCTGTCCCCCACAGGCAAAAGGGCTCTCTCAAAGAAGCTTGTAGGGCTAATTAAGAGGGCTTTAAACTAGATTGGAAGAGGGAGGGGAACATCAGCCATGCTAATAGAACTAAATATGGGGACAACACCCCAGGACCTGAGAGGCACAACAGCCTAGGATATCTAACTAGACGGACAGTAAAAGAGGGGGTGACAACAGCTCACCTGAAGTGCATTTACAGTAATGCACACAGCATGGGGAACAAACAGGATGAGCTGGAAGCTGTGGCAAGGCAGGACAATTATGATCTAATTGCCATCATGGAAAAATGGTGGGACAACTGGCACGACTGGAGCGCTACCATGGATGGCTACAAGCTATGTAGGCGGGACAGACTAGGGAAGAGAGATGATGGGGTTGCTCTATACGTCAAAGAGTGTTTTGACTGTATAGAACTCTGTAATAGTGATGATAAGGTAGAGTGTTTATGGGTTAAACTCAGTGGTGTGAGTGGTAACCCAGATATAGTGGTGGGAGTTTGCTATTGACCACCCAACCAGGATGAAGAGACTGATGAGCTCTTCTATATACACCTAGGAGAAGTCTCGCAATCACGTCCCGTCGTTCTCATGGGGGATTTCAACCTTCCGGATGTCTGCTGGAAGTACAACACAGCAGAAAGGAAGCAATCTAGAAGGTTCATAGAGTGTATGGATGATAACTTCCTAACACAACTGGTAACAGAACCAACTAGAGAGGGTGCCCAGCTGGATATGCTGATTGTGAACAGAGAGGGCCTTGTGGGACAGATGACGGTTGAAGGACGCCTGGGACACAGTGATCATGAGATGATACAGGAGAAGGGTCAGAAAAACTGCCACCCTGGACTTCCAAAGGGTAGACTTCGAATTCTTCAGAAGGCTGCTTGATAAAGTTCACTGGGAAGTGGCTCTAAAGGACAAAGGGGTGCAAGAAGGCTGGACACTCCTCATGAAGGAAATCCTGGTGGCACAAGAGCAGGCCATCCCTGTGTGCTGTAAAACGAGTTGGTGGGGAAGAAAACCAGGTTGCCTGAGTTTTGTAGCAATCTCAGAAAAAAGAAGAAAGTTTATGAGCTTTGGAAAAGGGGGCAGGTGTCCCAGGAGGACTACAAGGATAAGGTGAGATCCTGTAGGGAAAAAATCAGAAGGGCTAAAGCCCAGCTAGAACTTCAACTGGCCTTCAGTCAAAGACAGTGAAAAGAATGTCTTTAAATATATCAGCAGCAACAGGAGCACAAAGGAGACTCTCCCTCCCTTGCCAGGTGAAGAAGGGACAGTAGCAATGAGGGACGAGGACAAGGCAGAAGTGCTCAACACCTTCTTTGCCTCAGTCTTTAATTCCAAGGAGGAATGTCCAAGGGATACCCAGCCCCTGAGTCAGGCAGTAGTGTGAATGAAGCTCCAGCTGTTTGGGAGGACTTGGTTAGAGACTTGCTTGGCCAATTAGACATACACAAATCCATGGGGCCAGATGGGATCCATCCGAAGGTATTAAGGGAGATGGCAGAGGTCCTCGCCAAACACCTTTCCCTCATCTACCAGCAGTCCTGGCTGATTGGGGAAGAGCTACTTGACTGGAGACTGGCAAATGTTACGCCCATTTACAAGAAGGGTCAGAGGGAGGATCCGGGGAACTACAGGCCTCTCAGTCTGACCTTGGTACCAGGGAAGGTCATGGAGCAGATTGTCTTGAGTGCTATCATATAGCAAGCACAGGACAATTGGGTGATCATATCCAGCCAACATGGGTTCACCAAAGGCAGGTCCTACCAGACCAATTTGATCTCCTTCTGTGACAAGGTTAACCGTTTAATGGACGAGGGAAAGGCTGTGGATGTGGTGTTCCTGGACTTCAGTAAAGCCTTTGGCACTGTTTCTCACAGTATCCTGCTGGAGAAACTGGCTGCCATCGGCATGGACAGGTACAACCTCTCTGCTGGGTTAAAAACTGGTTGGATGGCCGGGCCCAAAGGGTTGTGGTAAACGGAGTTAAATCCAGTTGGAAACCAGTCACGAGTGGTGTTCCCCAGGGTTCAGTGCTGGGTCCAGTCATGTTTAACATCTTTATCAATGATCTCGATGAAGGCATTGAGTGAACCCTTAGCAAGTTTGCAGATGACACCGAGCTGGGTGCAAGTGTGGATCTGCTTGAAGGAAGGGAGGCTCTGCAGAGGGATCTGGACAGGCTGGATCGATGGGCTGAGACCAACAGGATGGGGTTCAACAAGGCCAAGTGCAGAGTCCTCCATTTGGGTCACAACAACCCCATGCAGCATTACAGGCTTGGGGAGCAGTGGCTGGAGAGCTGCCTGGCAGAGAAGGACCTGAGGGTGTTGGTTGACAGCGGCTGAACATGAGCCAGCAGTGTGCCCAGGTGGCCAAGAGGGCCAATGGCATCTTGGCCTGTATCAGAAACAGCGTGGCCAGCAGGAGCAGGGAGGTGATTGTGCCCCTGTACTCGGCACTGGTGAGGCCGCACCTCCAGTGCTGGCTTCAGTTTTGGGCCCCTCGCTACAGGAAGGACATTGAGGTGGTGGAGCGCGTCCAGAGAAGGGCAACGAGGCTGGGAGGGGGCGGGGCTGGAGAATAAGCCCTATGAGGAGCGGCTGAGGGAATTGGGGTTGTTTAGCTTAGAGAAGAGGAGGCTGAGGGGAGACCTCATCACTGTCTACAACTGCCTGAAAGGAGGTTTTGATGGGGTGGGTGTTGGTCTCTTCTCACTAGTGACAAGCGATAGGATGAGAGGAAATGGCCGCAAGTTGCGCCAGGGGCGGTTTAGACTGGACATTAGGAAGAATTTCTTCACTGAACAGGTGGTCAGGCATTGGAACAGGCTGCCCAGGGAGGTGGTGGAGTCACCATCCCTGGAGGTGTTTAAGACAGGTAGATGAGTTTCTTAGGGGTATGGTTTAGTAGGGAGAGAGGCATGGTTGGACTCGAGCTCAGAGGTCTCTTCCAACCTTATGATTCTATGGTTCTATGATTCTGTGATTGGACCAGAGGCCTTTCCAATTGTGACTGTTCTGTGATTCTGTAATTCTACATAGGAAGACAGAAAGCATTTAGGAAAATGTCCATCTTAGAAGAAGTAGTTGAGTTCTTAATACGGTATTAGGTAGGATTAGAAATTTTCAGGATAGTTTGTGGGTGAAGGTTAACTGTATGTGTTATATTTATGTCTTACAATATGCATTAGCATACATCAGAAATACATTCCAATATAACTCAATATATTCTTAAATAAAAGAATGGATTATATGAGAATATAACTTGGTTGGCAGCTTAGAGATTTCAGAAAAAAAATCTCAGATTAGAATTGCACAAAATCAAACCTAACACGATGACGTATCAGTTTATCAAAGCAATATTACGTAACAGGGATAATGAGTATTCAGACATGCAAGATTTAGAAGACAACAAGAAATTTAAAGCCAGTGTTGTACACAGTATTCTTGCCTAGAAAGAAAAGTTCTGAAGTAAAAATGCAAGTCTCCATCATGCAATTGCTCAGCTGCCTAACACCCTCTGACATTTCCTCTGGCTTGTCTTTCATACATTTTTGTTTCCTGTTAACATTTGCAAAGCTGTCTAAATGTACATCTCTGATTGCTCCTTGAGTCTTTCATTTGCTGTGATGCCCAAGCCAAACCTTGACAAAGATTAGCTAGCAGATATAATTTGATCACTGCTTGTAACACTGATCACTGTTTGCTTGCACTTCATCATCAATGTGCTTTCCATGTGTTATGTGGTATCTACAGTCCTAATTCTTACCAGTAAGGACTGTATTTCAATCTGTATTTCTCTTCCCTAGCTGTTGGCAAGAACTGATATATTTGTCCACAAGATGAGACCAATATACCACTGAGACAGTATGTTAACAAAAATAATACTTATGAAACAGCAAGATGTAACTAACAACATTACTTAAAGGTTGCCTCCTCTATGAGTGCTTGACTCAGGGATCCTTTACAGACAGAATGCCAACTCAAATCTTACAAGGGCTACTGAAACCCTTTCGTGTCCTGATTAGAACCTATTAGAAATAAAGGCTATAGTTTTAGTCTCATACTGACAATTTATACATTAATCCTAAACTGCTCATCAATTACAAAAAGTACACAAGCACTTGCCCTGTCCCTCACACCCAGGCACTGTTTCATGCACTACATCAGACTGTACCAGCAGAAACGACCTGGCTGATATTAAATAAGGTTTTGAATAAGCCTAAAATCTGTTGGTGCATCTTGTCTCTTCATCTGAAATTTAAAAACTACTCAAGGATACCCTTGCAGAGGCAGGAAATTTAACAGAACTGGCCACTGTTCAAAGTCAGAAAAATTAAAATCACCTCTTTGTTTTACCTTTAATATTTTATATTCACCGGTGGGGATCTTGTCATTTAAATCTGGTCACTTAACAGAACATTTTTGGTTTCACTGGTTACGTAAAAGACTGTGGCAAACAATAAGCTCACCTAACGCAAATCAGTGGAAACTTTAAACCCCGATCGTTAGTGTAGCTAAGGCAATTCAGAGTGGGTGAGCTTCTGTCTCTGCCATTACAGTGAACTGTTCATTCTGTATACACCAGCTTCTTTGTTCAAAAAAAAGACAAGTTTTCCACTACTGCAGAAAAGTCAATGACTATTTTGTGTAAAATGTACAGGAGGATACAGTCCTAAAGAATTTTGCAGCTGTTAACTATGTTTTGTTTTCCTCCCAAGATTGTGCTTACAAACAATAGTCAAATACTATTATTGCTATAATTGAGACACGTACCTGTTAAAACAGTAAAAAAAAAAGCACCTCAGTAGAAAGGAAAATTTTAAAACAATTCTAGTCGATCATAAAACGACAAACAAATAGGTTTTACAAACAGATAAGGATCAGAAGAATTTTGAGGGAGACTGTAGTCTCCTGGTGTGATGGATGGAGGCGAGCTGATGACAGATGAGGCACAGAGTGCTGCAAAGCTAAAAGATTTCTTTGTCTCAAGTATGTTCACTAGGGAGAAAGAGGGAAACATGCCAGAATCAGAAAGAAGTTTCCTGGAGGCAGAAAATGAAAAATTAATGAAATGAAGAGTGACACCAGAATAAGTAAAAAGGAATCAGTCACTGAAAAGAAATGTACAATTCTTGTATTGGATGGCCTGTATCCCAGTATTCAGAAAGATACTGTATTTATACATTTTAAGTAAGATGGGAAATACATTTATTACCATCAGTAGAAAAGGCTGATGACCGACTTACTTACCACACTTAGCAGGGTTCATTAGGAGTAGAGGGATGGGTAAAGAGATTTCAGCATAAAAGATTTTATAATTGTGTGGATAAGGGAAAAAAGAACAGGCGTGTCTGAAATACAACAGACTCTAAGCACTGGCTGCAGAAGCCAGTATTTTCACACTGCATGTCTAAATGCAGGTAAAACCTTGTATATTAAAAGTATGTATAAACAGACATGTGAATAAAGGTTCTAACACTTTGATTTAAGAGATGTTTCAGGTAACTAAATGATCAAATTTAAGAATTATTACCTGGACCTTTAAGATCTTTACATAGAAAAGTATTGTACACATATATATGTATGCATTATTTTGTAGTATTCTGAAGTGTAATTGCAATGAAGTTGATGTACTAAGTTTATAAATCAGAATTCTCAGGCAACAAATGGAAAACACGATACAAGTAAAGGTATGGACAACAATACCAAACCCAGAATTTGCCAGAGAAAATACAGAAACCCCCATATTTATATGTGTGACTTAAATTAGTAGAGGCAGGAGGACTGGGTTGAGAATTTTACAGTAGCTGGACATGATGGGCTAGAGACTTAAGTCATTGTGTTGTTCTCCAAACAAGTTACAAAAAACCATGCAGTTATCTGAAGAGAAAAGATCATTAATGACATAAGGACCAGGAAGAAAAAAAATTATATTAGAGATCACAGCATTTTACACTGCATTATTACTAGCATTTTATAAATAAAAACAAATTTCTAGAACTATGAAATGGTATTTGAAAAATTTTCCATAAAGAAATTAAAAAGAGACAAACAGAATTAAACAGTCCATAGGCACACTCAGGCTTCGATAAGCCTCACAGCTTAATGCACATATTTTACAGTACCAACTAGAAGCCACAGTGAGACATGGAACCTCCTCACGCTAACCGTGATACAGACCTGTAAGCATCCACTGAACAAATGTACTTTTTACTGAAGTCAAACAATCAATTTGTAGCAATTTGTACTCACTAATAACAAACCATTACATACTCAGAGTAGCACCTTGCTTCTCAAACGGTACTGTTGATTTCACAACACTGTACAACTCAGTAGTAGCTACTCCTTGAATGGAGACACAACAGGTTGAGATGCTATGACAAAAGAATAGGGATAAAGGGAGATAAAATACTCTCAGATAGGAACAGGATTATGAAAATGAATCACGGGAAATTAACTGGTGTTAATCAATTCAACATTGCTGATGTTTTTTTAAAGGCACACAGAGATCAATATGTAATATTGATCTTCTCAGTTCTTACAGACCTAAACTGATAACATTAAAATAAAAATTACGGAAGACAGAATGGAAATAATCAATAACAGTCTGCATATTGCTACACTGTGCACAAAAAAATGTTTTGTTGACTGCAGCTACAATGCATGCTAATTCATTAATATTAACTAAATCACTCTCGGAAGTGAAACAAAATTCTTCACTATCATGTTTCCTATTGCATCCTCACCACCAGTTGTTCTTTACCATGACTGATATCCTTGCTTATTTCATAACCACCCAAAAAGTGCACAACGCCGCAGCATTTTTGAAGTATAGTGGGACATTACTTGTCTTCTTGTTACATATACATGGTGCTGTGCATTTATTTCAGCGAATACAGAGAAATAGGCCCTACACTACAACCGGAACTGCAAAGGTTTGTGACAGTCAGGCCCTACACTACAATCAGAATTGCAAAAGTTTGTGACAGTCTTCATTAGGAGTTCACAGTTTGAGGTTAGCCCTGGAGAAGGCTCACTCTCTCCTACTAACAAGCAACCACACCGCTTGTGGAGTTCCTTTGTGCCAGAACAGCTCAATGTAATAGCAGAGTCGAAGTGTAAGATGAGAATGTGTGGCACTGAGCCCTGCGTTTAAATTCACCAGGCAATCCCTCCCATTCGACAGAGACAGCCAAGAGAGAAGCTGGTAGTAACCGCTAAAACATGCCAGCTGTTTATCTGGCTTTCTTCCCTTACAGATTACTAAACAGCACAGACTGAAACAAAAGATTAGGAATGCTCATGATTTCATTTTGCTAGAAATATCACAACTAGTAGGGGATATCCTGTATTATAAATTACTTTATGCACAGCATTTTATTTTCTTAAAACTTTTTCAAATAGAACAAAGTCAAATCAGTTGAATAAAATTAATGTGCATTAATAAAACTTAATTTTTCAGAAGAAAAAGAAAGCTTTTACAATCTGATTCCAAGCAATCATTGTATCACTCTGTGCTACACTAACTGCAATAGGAATCTGGTATCTGAGTTCTTGGTACTTGTCTTCAAGACACAGTTAGACAGGGAATAATGTCATTGAGTATCCTTTTCCCTCAAAAGGTTCAACCAGATGATATTCTGAGATCCCACCTAGCCTGGGCTGTTCTATGATGGCTGAAATATTTTTTCCATTAACCCATTTTCTAAATGGGTTATCCTAGTACATATTTTGCTTCTTAACAAGTTTAAAAGCAGTACAGTGGAATTATACAATAGCTATCAGTGCAGACTGAATTTCTTCATCAAGTAGTGGGGAATGTATAATCTTGTGCACTGGACTGATCATGCAACTCGTTGCCGCTTTAGGCAGGCAGTTAAGGTAATTGCCCATCATAGAGACTCTTACACTGATTGCACACTAGAAAGAGGAGGCAACTGGTTTCCCATTCTCTCATTTGCTGATATTAGCTTTATATTGCTACCACCAAATCTGTGTGTAATGTACGACTCTTACAACTTTGTTTACGTGGCACAAAATATAATTTGTTTACTACAGAAATCTTAACCAAGCTTTAAATGTTCATCGAGAACCAAAACAATCCAAAAAACCTAAACCCCATTTCCTCATAAAATACTAGTGTGTTAGGAGTCAATTTACGCAACAGAACAAGCAGTTTGCGAACTATTTAAAAGGCACACTTCCTTCCCTGAGTAGTTCTTGGTGTCTTAAATGAGAAAAATGTACAGATCTTAATAGAAACAATTATCGGGAGATGCTTTTGCTTTCTAATTGAAGTAGAGATGCACTGGAACACGGCTTTTCTTTGTCATATTGTAATTGAAGTTACTCTTTACACATCTATGTATGTGCATGAGAGAAAGTAGTCCAAACACCTACATCTATGTGCTTAGAACACTGAAATAAAGACGGCTGTAATGTTTAGCCTTTTAATGAGTGTAAACATATAAAAATACTAAGGTAGCAAGATATCAATCCGCAGAACAGACAAAGCAAAGACTATTGTCAAAAAATGTTTTCTCACTTAGCCCTGAATAATATAACCTCTAAATTATATTGCTGCTGCTTTCAGTTCTCAATCTTTTTCCTGGCATTGCCAAAAGCAATGCCCATTACAGTCACCGATGTTTCATGAAAATGGTTCCTCTAAGTACAAACACACAGCAGTAGCTTTAAAAAGGCTGAAGTGAATGTTTTATAAACCGTACTGCTGATACATACAGACAAGTGTTCAACAGCCTATTACATCTCTTAGATGTTTTGAGACTGCTAGCATTCGTTGACCAAATGAAGGCATCTGTGATGCTGAAGAATATATAAGATCATCATCCTAAATGCTGCTAACTGTAAAGGAGGCCTAAGGCACAGAGCTCAAATGTAGAGACCTAAATTGTAGAAGAGGCAAATGAACCAACACTTCTCCTCTAGCATCTACCTTGAAGGAACACTAAGGCAAATTCTACTTTTTACACTGTTGAGGCTTTTCATGTCATCTCAACAGGTCAGCAAAGCAAAGAATGCAATTTCAAAATTAATTCTGGTCCATTCAGTTCATATATCAAAGTGCTTAAAATTCTGCCTTCTCTATATGTAATCATCTAAGAGTTCAGGACGGCTGCTACATCATGTTCCTTGGGTTGTTGTCCCTATACTTAAGCAAAATACATATAAATCACAATTGCAGGCATGTCAGATTGCTGTGGCAGAGGCTAAAGTGTCAGCCATGTGAAGGAAAAAATAATATACTCCTAAGTACAGCAAGGTCTTGGTTTTATTCCTGTGTCTTCAAACTTTAACTTGGCTGGTTTTGCCAGTGACAAGATTCCTCTGGTTCAAACAATCGCTTACCACAGTCTAAATTGCTGCTGGTACAGTTGATACACCATTTTGTTTTCAGTACTTTCTGCCTATAACTTGGCAAAATGCTGTTCAGACCCAGACTCAGAAACTTCTTAGTCACCTTCTTTGCACCAATCTAAAACCTGTTTTTTCACAACCAGTGATTTCCAGCTTTTGTCCCGGACAGCAGTGTTTTGAGGTAGTGAGTGGAGAGCACTAGATAATGAACCCAAGTTTGTGCAGAAAGATTTGCATGGGCAACATTAGGAATTCTTTCCAAAACTATGTCAGTAGCATGCTAAGTTCTTGAAGAATGTCCTATTGATTTGAGAAGGTAATTCGGGCTTCAAATCTGCCTCAATCCTTGTTAAGGACAAAGAAATATGGGAATTCAAATACCAAAACGATGTAAGTGCATATGTGATGTTTCACTGCTCTATCTGCCATTTAATGCAAGCTTCCTATGTCAAATAAACAACCTGAATTAGTTTTAACCCTGACCTTATCTAGTTTTCTAGAACAAAAATAACGGAATGTTTAAAAACTCTGAAGTTAGCTCTTGGTATTAAATTTACAAAAAACATCACAAAACATGCTAATTTTGGAGAGGGGCAGGAGAACAGCTCAGTTCCATCTGTAAGTCCAGCTTCTACTCAAAATGCCACAAGATGGCTCTGGTGGGTTTGGAAGTGTCCCTAATCACCACTTCGACCCGTGGATGACGTTGGGTTGTTAGGTTTAGCGGGAGCAGAGGGCTGGCACACTGAGTGAGGGCAGGCAGTGCCAAACAGGCAGTCATTCTCTGCAGTTCTGGCCTGTCTTCTGATTACTATTCTGTTTGTTCAGTAATTGTGATATATAGCAGATTAATCTATTATTTTAACATAAAACAGATTCACATTAAATGAACAGAGAGGATAAGACTCTCTCAACACACTCGGTGCACTCTGGGGCACCAGAAAAGGCTGAGCACTCAGCTATCTTGGAGCAACAGTAAAAATCATAGAAAATCATATAGATACTTGAATGATATTCCTCGTTTCTCTTCCCAAGACCATTAGGCTCCTCCTCCATGTCATTCCAACCTCTGACAAGCCCCTTGGACTAGATTCAGCTCGCCTCCTTGGACCTCACAGGGACTTGTCTCACACAGTAGGCCCTCATGATCTCCATAGCATAGTGCAATTTTCTAATGAACATTAATGAGCTTTGAAACAGCTACCAGTACTAAAATGTAAATTGTGACTATTTGAACTAAGCTGAATATAACAGAATCCATTTACTGGGTTATTGTTGAAAGCTTTCCTCTAAAATTCAGTCAGCACCACTTCAGTCCACACCTGGTTAATAGCTGAAAGTTACCTTTGTAAGAACATATGGAAGAGAAAATTTAGTTTCTGCTACCCACAGTTGGATATTAAGAGAACGCACAGTGCCATCATAACCTCTTTTACCAGCTCCATCTTCACTTAACAATCTCACACTCCAGGAACTTAACCGTACTCAACAACAAAGACATAAATTCCTTTAATTGCTCAACAATGGTCTCCAATCTGAATGTATTGGATGCACTGGAAATATGCAAAAGCAATACATTGAAACGTAGAATCATAGCATGGTTTGGGTCGGAAAGGACCTTGAAGATCATCTAGTTCCAATCCCCCTGCCTTGGACAGGGAGATCTTCCACTTGACTGGATTTCTCAAAGCCTCATCCAACCTGGCCTTGAATGTTTTCAAGGACGGGTCACACACAACTTGGGCAGCCCGTTCCAGTGCCTCCACATCTTTACAGCAAAAAACTTCTTCCTAATATCTAACCCAAGTCTGTCCTCTTTCTGCTTAAAACCACTGCCCTTTGTCCTATCACTGCATTCCCTGATAAAGAGCCCCTCTCCATCTTTCCTGTCAGCCACCTTCAAATACTGGAAGGCTGCTATAAGGTCTCCGCAGAGCCTTCTCTTCTCTAGGCTAAAAAAGCCAAACTGTCTCAGCCTGTCCTCTTATGGGAAGTGCTCCAGCCCTCCAACCATCTTCGTGGTCCTCAAGTAGAATACCTTCCACTTTCCTGTTGTGGACCAGGTTTTACCTTTGTTCAAAACTGCTGTGCCTATTACATGGCAAGGCAGGCACGCTACCAATGAAGTGTGACAGAGGCAGCGTGCTGGAGACTCATTGTCTCCCAGAAAAGTCAGAGGTGTGTGGTGGTGAGGACGGCAGGTGGACCCAGAACCCCCAGCTGCCATCCTTAGGCTACACACAAACTTTCAGCATGACACAGGACTCCTCTGTAGAAAGGGAATAACAATACCTCCTTTATCCTGGCTTTCCTCCTGTCTTGTCTTTTCAGACAGCTATTTATTTTTGCAGGTACCATTTTCCACTCTCTGCCCATATAGCACAATAGGATACCAATCTCAGGGCATCAATGTGTTAATATCGTACACCTAATAAAGAGTTGAATATATATTCTCTGTATTTTGAAGACTAGTAATAATACTTTTTTTCACAAAACTGTACTTTTTACTTTTCCCTTTTTCCTTTTACAAAAATCCTCAATATTCAGCTGAGAAAGCAGGAAGTTATTTATGTCTCCCTGACATGGGAGCATAGCTTGGTTTCAGACATTGTTTAAAGCAGCGTCAATGCTACTGAAAACTGTATCAGGCTGACTGCAGCCCCAGATCAACTGCAGTATAACTTAGAATCATTCAGCCTTCAGCCTTCTTTTCCCTGTCCTGGCAGCTTCAGGGACCTGCTGGATGACTGGACTAGACTTCTTCCAGCTCATACGCTGAGGAGTATCTAACTGCAAAATCTGGGAAATTTCTTGTTCCTTTTTAACACAGGAGCACTTCAGAGTTAGTAACAGAATTTTCAGAGTATTTTAGTAAGTAATAAATCAGATACTGAAAAACAAGTTTTAATTTTTTTGTGCCGTAAATTCAAATTAAAGTTTTGAAATCTTTTAACTTCTTCTAAAAGAGTACAAGTAATGATGTCTCATTCTTCTCTGGAAATCTCTCCTCCTGCATCTCCTGAATGGATGGACCCCAAGACAAGGACTCAGGAGCAAAGTCCCTTCCTCTGAGCATAATATTGTTATAAGTCAATATGTACAACCACCATTGTCACAGCAGTGCTTCTGGATGATGTCCATTTTTCAAGAATTGATTAGGTGTCAGTCCTCACATACTCCACCCCTCAACATAGTGCTGACAGTGTTCTAGAGGCCAGGGTCAACCTTCTCCAGGATGATTCAGTCTACAGCTAGCCCCAAGAACCAGAAGCAGTTAAGATGAAGGCAGCAAAGACTATCCACATCCGACTAAAAGGCCCCTACACCCTACCCAGTCAGCTTTGAAGGGTTCAGGGTGCAGAGGTTGCTGTGGGTGCAGTGGGTGTTACAGAAACCTGCAAGGCTATAAGCCGTGTCTGGAGGTTGGCTGTAATATCCTGCAGGGCTTGGAGGTTACTCTGGAGTTGTGAAGGGCTCTTGGGGCAAGGTCCAGTGTCATGCAGAGGGCAGGTCCCATAGCATCTGACCACGCCGGTAAGGTCCTACGCTGCCTGGGGCTCAGGCTCAATGGTACTGGCCCCATGGGCAGAGTTGGGGGAGGCCAGGCAGGGTTGGCAGGGCTGTTGGGGCCCTTGGGACCTGGACGAGAGCTTAGCAGCATTCTTCATCAAAGACTAAGCTCATTCAAACAGGTTTTTATCAGTTATAAAACAAAGCTTCTTTTCCTCTGATAATTCAAAATGATCAAAACCTCCTGAAGACACAGGCAATCGGAACCTGATATTTGTTGACAGCTGAATTTGTTTACTCCCTATTTAGGATCTGCTAATGGCAAATTGCTACAGAGAGAAGTCAGAAAGCATGAGGATGAAAAAGTGTTTTCCACATCATAAGCTGCTGTTACCAGCATTATGGCATCCAAGAAGTGCCATGAATAACATCTTCAGGCTGTCACAAGAACAAGTGTGTTTTGCTCCTTTTTTCCTGTTGCCCAAAGCTTTGACACAAACAGATAAAGTTTGCGTTTTTGTTTCCCACTGAGTTACCACCCTCTTTACTTTGAGGTGCTGTGATTCTTGAATTATTTTCACGACAGCAGAAAATGTTGGAGAACCAATATTTGGAGTGTAGGGTGGGAAGGTAAGTCCAAGGGTGCCACTAGGCTTCATATATCATAAGTTACTTTCATGCCGTATTTTATACTTGAAGAATGCACAAATACTGTGAGATAATTGTTAAAGTAATCTCTTAGGTCTAAATATACAATCCCATTAACAAATGACATGGACTTGAAATGGGTTTTATAAGTCTCTCTCTCATATTATATTTTGAAAATAGAACTCCCTGTATTTTAATATTGGGTTAATGTGCTGAATAATAAGAATTTACAGTTATATTGCAGCTTTCATCCTGATAGATTACAGAATGTTTCCAGCTAACTGCATACCACAGCACACTGATGCAACCATCTCTGTAGCATGCATGGAGTGGGCAACAGCAGAAGACAGCAGAACTTGGCTTAGAAGAGTATGGCCAGCCTCTAGACTTAAGCACCAGCATAGTACCCTGGAGTCCCAACGCAGAGCAGAATAATTCAGTTTTAAGATAACATCAGAAGCCCTGAAGCCTACAAACCTACCATCCTTTAAAAAAGCAGATGACAGAAATCAGTTCTGCATGGAGGTGAACCAGCATTTCCATTAAAAGTACCACCATTGAGGTACTCCAAAAGAAAAAAAAGTAGGTTACAAACTATCTTTTGGATGCCTAAAGCACAATGAAATATGCAATTCAATTATTGTTCTCTTTTTCTAAGAGGAAGAGGATTGGAGGGGACAGATAGAGAAGACAGGGGAATGGTTCAAAGCAAGTTGATTTTAATCCAAAATAAAATTGGAACAGGTCCCAGTTAAGTGATCGGTCTGATTTCTATTCAGTTTTGCCAGCCTGAGTGGGTCCCAGTATCACTATTATGCCCGGTATCGTGTGATTAGTCTCATTGAGAGAACATAGTTTACATGCTGAAAGCTGATGGTATGAAGCCTTTAGCAAGATTAATTTGTACACCTGCTTTTTTTGGAAAAATTTCAAATATGTTTCTTTTTGTGTAGGCGAGTAGTAAAGTGAAGTCCTGTTTAAAAGAAAAGCCTTTTGGGTACAATGTTCTTGTGACAGAAAAAGGTAAACCAACAAGTTCATATGATATTCTTTCAATTGATATTAGCTTTGATTTATTCAGCCCAAATACCTCTTCATATAAGGCCATACCCATCTTTCTGTCCTCTGATACAGAAGTCAGTCTCAAACACTAACAACCTTTGAAGTCAGAATTCAGAGATCTGTAAGCAACTGTAACCTGTAATTTATTTTTCGTAAACTCTTATTATAAATTTGATGCCATGTTTTCAAGAGCACTTATCTCCCATCTAATTAGTAAATGAAGAGGTCAAAAGCTCACAGATACGGTTATTGTTTTCTTAAATCAAAGATGATGAGAGTTTCAGCTGCTCAGCACTTTAAAAAAAATGCCCAACGCTTTTAAGTAGGAGCCTAGGGTAAAATGCTTTTCCCATGGGAATAAATTCTCTCCATATGACTTGAGGTTACAATGAGTTGCAGAGAATTTTAAAGCAGGCTTGATTATTATTTGCGGTTGAGTTCTCCAGCTGTCAATACAGGTGTATTCCTGCCTTCTTCTTACTGTTAGCTGCTGCTGGGAGAACAACGGAGGGTAATGGTTACCATATGCAATAGAAAGCTAGGAAAAATATTAATAAAGAAAGACAAAGAATTAAAATGTACAGGAAAACAAAGCACTAAAGCAAGAAGCTTAAGATACACTTCTCTCCCCTCAATTATTTTCATATGCATTTCTTATTTAAAACTAAGTTTATGTCACCTCTCTCTTTCCCACTCATCTTCTGCCATTAAATGTGATAGAGAAACTATTTTAAAAATATTTCCCCAAATAGTCACACAGACAGGCATTTTTTCACGAGACCGGAGACTGCTGTATATAAAAGGGAGTGCTACCATGCAAGAACTCTTCATCTCCCCAACATCTCAGAAACTAGCATTAATGAACGTGTTTGTTTCTAACTCTTGAGCAGGTATGGTCTTCTAAGACAGACCAACTTGTTACCTCAACAGGTTGGCTTGCCAAACAGTGAGGATCAACGCACTTGAGCACCTGATGTGACTTTTCCTTTGCTCCCTCCAGATCAGTAACCACTTTGCAGGACTGGCACAAATTAATAATGATCAAATCTTGGGAGATATTTGATATATAATTTTAATGGACATGGACATTGTGCATGTCTCTTTTTTTTTTGCTTTTAGTATTTAGTTATCTTTTGGTGATGCAATTGGAAAGCTTACAGCTTTTTCAGGGAGATAATCTGCCTGAAGACCACAGTAAAAATAGGAAGCCATAAGTATGGTAACAAAAAAGCAAAATAAGTTATCTATTTTCTATATAAAATGTGGATCTACAGTCACCTTAGACAATGAATGCAGTCTCAAAGAGAAGTCCCTAATTTCTTGAAGGAGTCGGTCAAATAGTCAAATACCCAAAAGATTTTCAAATGAAACCTAAACATGAGCAGTTTAACCACTCTCATTTAAACTTTAAATTAACTTGCCCAGGGAGAGGAAGAACAGTGTAAATTCATTTTGCAAATAATATTAAACAAACATTAGCAGAAATAGATTTAGAACTAAACCAGACTTTATTGAAATCCACCTGTTACTGCCATTACTCAAAAGGTGTTTGTAACAAAATTATCCATTATTTCTCATTCCTGTAAGGTGTTCAGGGACCAGTTTACAGTATCAGAAGAAATATTATATCATTGATTAAAAGTCTTTCTTAAACCTTTCAATTTTCAGCAAAGCTCCTTCTGTCCAATAAAAGGCTGTTTGATCTGAGAACACATTACTTCAGAAATCCTTCTATTTTAAGAATTGCAAGCCTGAAACTAATGTGGCAGGTTTTAAGCATTGTTCTAAATAGATTGTCAGTTACTAATCACTAAAGTATTTCTAGTGAGCATGCTCAGGATAGATATCCAGAGGGAACAGAGGGCCCTAGAGACTTTTTGCTTATTATTTAGGATCAGCAATTCATCTCATCTTCCTCTTACTGAGTCACAGAGAACTGATTCCATACTGGTCATACATCCAGATAAATTTGTCCTCCCCTCAGTGAATGGTGAATCAGAATAAGTAATTAGCCTGCTTATTAAGAGTTTAAAAAAAGAAGATGTAATAATCAGGTTGCATTCTCTCCCTGCCCCTACCACAACACATCCAAAAGTAACTTCCATTTAGCTTCCAAAACAAGAATCAGAATAAACAAGCAGGTTGTCTTCCAACATCTGCTTTGGTCATACCTTTGTTTTCTGGCACAACATTTTAAAGCAGCACAGATGTCATGCAGACTCTTATTTAATCTCCGACCTGCAAGTACTCCACATGTAACTGTTGTGCTTGTGCACTGTAGACTAAACATAGGTATGCCTTTCTACACTAAAATATATGCAGTCTCAGAGGCAAAGTAAAGGTATTGAATACTTAGGCCAGAAAATTTTCTTCTCAACTTCAAGGTCAGATTCCAATTGGCTTTTTTTCTGATGAAGAACACACTTGAATCATTTGGACATTACAACTTCATTTGATTGAATGGACTGCTGAAGTAGAAAGCTTCTACTTAGCTAGAGCTGTCAAGTGTCTCATAGCTTTTGAAGAAGGATAAAAGCTGAAAAGTCTTTCTACTGTACATTTGCAATGTAAGCCCAGAGATGTCTGTCCTGGAAGCAAAGGAGGACTAAAAGAATAAAAAAGAGCTACTGAGGAGTCACTGCTTAGTTTCTAAAGAAACTGGCTAAACTTATTTCGTACATCCATGGAAAATATTGGATAATAAACAACAGTTTCAATTCTGTGGAACAGAACTGTCCATAGGAAGTGAGGAAGTTGAGAATAACAGAGATATGAAATTGCCACTGTATGTGTAATTTCCTAATACAGTAGAGGGGGGTACAGCATAGATGAACATTACAGTATTTGAGATATAGTATTTATTCCAGAACACTATTATGATAGTCATACTGAAAAGATTACCCCCAATTCCCTTTACTCTACAGTTGGTCCTATAAAGATGCAGCTAATTGGTAACCAAACAGCTTTGCATTTACAGCTCTTGTTGGTTTTATTGTGACAGCAGCTTCCTTTGCAGACATTGTCTAGTAAAATGTTGTGCTAGTAAACTAAATAGGGCCAGGGCACTATTGCATGCAACTGTCCATATTTTTTAATTGTTAGTATGCTCCTTGGCATAGATCTGACTCATGGGAACCAGCACTCTTCCAGGCAACACCTGGGCACAGTTTGGAGGGTAAGGCAAGCCTAGGATGGTTCCAAATAATTTCTTCCTTTCTCTCCCAACACAACTCACATGAACAAAACGTGGCTTCACAAAGCACTACACAGACTCTCCAGGACTGCCCCTTACTGACTCACCATACCCATCGTGAGTTTCTGCTTGAAGGTAGAACCTTCTAAGCTATTTCTTCGTCTATCTGTTCCCCAGGTACACTTGAAGTCCATTCACTGAAAGGCAGCATCCACTCTTTGCTTATTTTTCAGCAAAGGGGAAAGATGGATAGAAAAATGTAATAACAGACTTAGATCTAAAAAACACCAATTCACATCAAACAGTTTTCCCCACCTTCTGAGATTTATATATAAATACATATAACGCTCGAACCCTGCTTGAAGTGTGTTGCACAAATACTGGAACAAATGAGAGTAGAAACACCCAGGAACTAATCTGCTTTCGTGATTCTGTACCATTTGATTTTACTCCGGTCAGTCATATGACCAACATAGAAAAAAACTCTGAAAAAGTTGAATAACATAATAATGTAATAACATTAGATTAATTTGTGAGCAATGGGTAATTTAAAGATTAATCTTTATCTCACGAAAAAAGGTTTAAAGCTAAAGTTGAATACAGTCTGATCTTTCTTTCATGCAAACAAATAAGTTTCCAGTTGGAGTGGAAAGCAAGTCATGATTTTGTGTTGATTTTGGTATATAATTTTGAGAGTTTCTCCATACAACATAATTTATTACAAAATTAAACATAATTACAGATGAAACTCACATTTGTTTGAAAGGAATTATGAAAAAAGGAATAGGGAAAATACTGGTACTCTTACAGTCTAATGTAGTACAGTAATGTTTACAAAGAATACAAAAATAAAAAATACAGTTACAGCTTCTAAAGAATGGAAATGTTTGGATTATTTTCATTACTTTCTTAAAAAGGTTTGTTTTTCCATAACCAAAATTTAAAAACTAAGTTTGCACTAAGTTTAGATTCAAACCCACAAAGACTGTGAAATGACAGAACTAAGAACATTCTTTTAAAACATTTCTTTTTTGTAGCTAAATATTTTCTGGTTTTCTGAGCAAATAAATATCCCTAGAATTTGATCATATGGTCTCATATCTGCCAAACTGGAATAATTTGTTCCACTGCACTAATTATTACCATGCAAGCATACGCAACAACTGATGGCGGCAGTAGGTTATCATCCTCAAGGTATATCAGAACCAGAGCCGAATGAGGCAGAACAGAAAGGTTAAGACAGCCAAATCCTGCCTGAAGACTCTACAGTTGTCTCAGCCTCTGGTACAGAGTTCCCATGTCATGACACTGGGTTATTTCAACTAGACATCAAGCAGGTGATGTTCCTTACCTTTGGTTCAAAGCCTGGCACCAAAGCCCAATGGCCAGAAACAGCAGGATCAGACACTCATACTAAAGGCAACAGAAACTCTGTTTTGAACATAAGTTCTATATAACATTGTGTTCTGAAAAATCTAAAAACCTAATGAGCCCAAACTAGTGAATCTTACTCTTCTTGTGCCTCAGTTTTCCATCAGAAATACAGCTAATGACACATTTTATCTTAACCAGCTACTGCAAGCGCTCAGGTATAACAGCGGCAACACAGAGAAAATGACAAGAAAATTAATAATTTTGTCTTCAGTGGAAGACTGGAAAAACTGTACTTCCCCGTATCTTCCTTCTTGCCCTTCCTGAAGACAGGAGTGACACTTGTCTTCTTCCAGTCATCAGGAACCTGTTGCAGTCACTGTGACCCGGCCATTGAGAGTGGCTCCACAGTGAAACCAGCTAGGTGTCTGAGCATTTATGAGAGCATCCCATCAGGCTCCAGGGACTTAAGTATGTTTAGGTTGTTTAAGTGCTCCCCAAGTCTTTTCTCCCCTGAAGGTAAGTACTCCTTGCTCCTGATATTTAGGTTGTGAACTGCCTGATGAAAGAACTGCTTCCTGATGATCACAGCTTGTGTTAATGCTGAATAAATAGTACAGAATAATACATCATTAAAGCTGAAATCAGCATGTGTTTGGAACGTTCTCACTGCTGTAAGCATATATAGTGCTATGGATTACTAGAAGTCTTAAGCATATGTCATATATTTAGTGAAAAAAATACTTGCTCCAAAGAACTCACAATTCACAGTTTAGAAGATGAATGACAAATGTATTCAACTAAAACCAAGAGAAAGCAAGTCACATGAGGATTACAACAATATTAATTTCTTTGCAGGTATAAAAATAAATAATAGGTATTAAAATACTAAAAAACCCTGAGAGAATAGGGAATTCAGGAAAAAGGAGAGATATATTAGAAAAAAATGCCTTAAAAGGGCTGTCAGGTGAGATGGAATTAAGGGAGAAAAGGAAGGTTTGCCTTACTGGATAAAGAAAATACTTGATGCATGTAAGACCAATATTTTTCAGCCATAAATTTACTTCTGCGTTATATAGAACTTCCCTCTAATAACGATGATAAATAAATGAGATGAAAAAGGCTAAGCAGAGAAAATATTTTATGTAAGCTTCCTACCCAGAAAACATTTAGTCTAACATTTACCCTGCAATTCATTCTTGTTTTCTCTTCCCTTTAGTTTCTTGGCCACCTATTTTAAAGGCCATTGTCACAACCGTGTTGACATTGGCAGCTTTACAGCTATGAAACCAGAAGCACTATGAAAGTCAGGACTACAGTCTCAGGAGCAGAAGGAACAAGGGGTTGCTTGCTGACTGCGGCGCTCTCTGTCACACCCGATACAGAATTTGTTAAAGCCTTAGGGATGACCAGTCTTCTTGGCAGCAGGGCTGGTGTGACATCAGGAATTGCATGAGTTGTGAACATAAGAACATTAGACATTTCAGTAAGAAGAAAAGGCTACTAGGCCAAACACACCTGTCTTATTCGGTTTCTCTTGCTTCTGTCATCTTCTTTTTTTCAGCATCTATCTCAATATTCCCTTTCTTCAGAAGCAAATATGCTTCTCTACATATTTTACGGTATTTGCCTACTTTCTAAAGCCGTTCTGCTTGTGTATTCCCACTAGCAGGCTAGAATCTGCAAAGAATTCTTTAGCCTTTTTTAGAATTCTTCCCTGTTTCTTGTGTTCTTTCCCAGTACCCAGGTGTATTTTACCAATTCTTTTCATATTTTAGGAGTTATTGGCTCAAATATGCATCCTGCCCCAGCTTAAACGGAAATCATGTGAACCGTGTATTCTCAGAGAAACACTTGCCCTCTGCACAGAAAAGCAAAGAAAAACTCAAACAGGATATTGAACAACATTAAAAATAGATTGCAAATATGCAATGCTGATTGATATAGACTGCATACTTGAACGCTGTGCTTAATTTTGTTTTCTAAAGAAGAGTACAGTGGAAAAACATATAGCCTCAGAAAGGGCAATGTATTATGAGAAGCCCGTTAATATTCCTGTTAGACAGGGTGTAATAGGTGCATTCATTCCAGAGAGGAGATGGAAAAGACAGACTGTGAGAAGTACATTATTAAAAGTAGTCAACAATGGCAATAAATTAAAAAACACTTGTATATCTTCATACTCAGTTCAAGGACAAGAGTACATTCCATAATGCTGAAATAATTTTACCATGATTTAATGGAAACTTTGAAAAGAATATACCTGTAATTGTCTCATTAATTAGCATAGACCAGTGGAGCAATCAAGACGGCAGCATTATTGTGCACACACTACACAAATGGAGAGCATCACACAGCACTTGCCAGCAAAACTGAGAGTCTGGAGAGGGAGAGCAGACAAAAGGTGGCCGAGGGAGCGAGCACACACACAGACTAAGTGTGATTACCATCTGGGTCCGTGTAGGGGTGGCTTGGTACGGATGAATGAACTAAGTGGGCAAAAGAGTAGCAAGACCAGGCACTGAAAGAGATGAAAGAAGGACCATGGAAGGCAGAAAAAAGCAAGAAAGGCATGGAGCAAAGCTGATGCAAAGTGTCTGTGCGGGAGAGAGGGGAACAAGCACAGAAGTCATTCAGCTCCAGGCAGCGAATGCTCAGCGATAGCTACGTGAAGGTCACTGCTTTGGCCGCTCTGCAGCTGCTTCTACTGCCAGCAGTCTCTGCCTCTTCTCAGCCCTCCTCACGGCCAGTTTAGCGAGGGCATTGGTTAGGGGGGCACCACCTGGGTCCCACAGGCTCCCAGGCAGGCTGTTAGGCACAAGCAGTGCCAGGGCAGGGTAGAGGTGACAATCCCACTGCAGCACTCCCTGCATTCAATTTTGCATGTAAAGCCTATACAGGATTTACACTCCTCCAGTTAACCTCTGCAGTTTACTGCAGCCAGATAAGGGGAATTTAACAAGTAAAAGGGACTATATTTTAATGCAAGAATGAAAAATGTCATGACAAAGGATAGTAACTAGCACTAACAGTTGTCCCTGTGTTATTTTTTAATAAATCAAAAATGTCATAGGATAAAAGTGCGAAGAAGATTTATTTGAAAAACACAGGCTTTTTTAGGCATGTATACAGTTTATTCCCTAAAATTAAATGGTAAGAGTCCAGTGACTGAAAGTGATTACAAGAGTAGTTTGCACTCTAATCCGGACATTTAGAATGACTCCTACAAGTTAGGGTTTGTTTTGCAAAGTCAAAAAAGGTTTGACAAATGACCACTGAAACAGCAAAGCCCACTCTGTGTCTGGCAGATGTCAAACATAGTGCTTTATTTATTCTATACCATCTCCATCTTCCGATATGACTCGTTAAATCTTTTCTATTTATACTTCTCCTCTACACCAACAGTATCTGATCATTGTATATAGTAAAACATTGTATAATTTATTTCATCACTGTATTACACTCTAAGCAAACTGCTTATGCATCGAATGAGGGAATTTGCATTCTACAATTCTAATACCTTCAGTTCCTTCAGGTAGTATAAGTCATCAGCATAAAGAAAGCTATTTCGGTTTCCTTCATAGTAGTCTCAGTAGATAGGTCTACTTTACAGTCTTAAACTTTATTTAAATAGAAAGCAGCTTGAACAATGCAACAGCAAACATAAGCCCAGTTGATGATTCCCCCTTCTCTTCACTGATCTACTTCCATTAATCTCTATGTAACAGAGCAGTGGAGAAGTTTGGGCAAAAAGCAGTAAAAGTGTTTTCAACTAACATACCTATGACCGTTTTGATTTGGATTCTGGAACAGTTATCAACCTGTTCCCCTACGACAACATGTCCAGCTACAAAGCCTTTGCACTAAGTGGTTTAGGTCTGGTAGCGAACAGTGTGGTGGGAAAGCACCCTCGGAATGCGCTCTGACACATTACTGCCAAGTTAATACTTCATTTAAGCTGCTTATCTGAAATCCATACTGTGGATCTGATGGAAGGATTTAGGCCCACAGAAGGCATAAGCCTGCAGGAATGAACTGACAACTAACCGGCTTCTAACACTTTTAACCATAGCCAGAGAAGGGGCTGAAGTTCAGAATGTTTAAGAAAGAAATGTAAAACACAATATTAAAAATAAGCTGATCAATATTAAATCGTATGCTGTTTGACCTACTGGATAAATGTCTTCCTTAAGGCCATAGCAGGAAAAAATAATTCCTGATTTTTTTGTAATACATAGCAGTCATCTGTGTGCACAAGCCATGCAAACAGGACCATATCTGGACTGTCACATCACACGGACAGAAAAAAGGCTGTGATTTTGTGCTACAAACTTTGCTGGGAGGGATGTGGAGCAAAACTTAGCAGTAGTTCTTTGCATGAAGAGCCCAGCATGATCCAGAGACCTAGCTCAGACCACACCTTATAGCACTACAGGTTCTAAGCTGCTTCAACCCACTTACGAAAAATGGAAACAACATATTTTTCTGTATATTTTAGTACAGTTTCTTCATGTGTAGCCAGTTATCTTTACTTTTTGTGATGGTTTTCTAATGGAGAAAGCATCATTTAAAGAAAAAAAAATTAATCTTTGTTTAAAACAAACCCCTGACATGCTACCAAAGCATAAAGAAAACTAATTAAAAGCTTGTGTATGAATTGATTAAATTTCATGTGGCAGTTCTACTTGGTACTTTGGAATAAAATTGTAACTACTGTGTGGCAGATTTGTATTATACAAAAAAATGTACTTACTAAACCAATGAGAATTAGGAAACTAAAAAGCAAAAAAAGTTTCTGCTCTTTATGAATCTACTATAACAACATAGATACGGTAAATGTTCTATAAAAACAACAAGACATTTCTAACAATAGAAACTATACATTTTAACAAGCTTTACAACTGTATAAATACCTCCTTGTTCTCCACAGCTATGATCAGAAGGCCACAGCCATCTATGCCTTGCCTGAGAATAATCGATGCCATTACAGAACTGGAGACATATCAGACTTTATGAACTATACGTAACACATTAAGTAAAAAGAAAATTAGGTTAGTACACAGATATCTGTAACTCCACTCTGAGTGCCATGTTCAGGGAATTCCCTAGGTGACTTCCCTGACTGCCAGATGAATCAGTTTCTGATGTCATTCAAGACTAATATAAATAACAAGAACGTGCCTCTCTCCTCTGCAGCTTAAAGCTAAGACAAATATACAGCACTGGTCATCCAGGAAAGCACTTTCAACAGGAAAGTCAAAAATGCCTTAGAGCTTAGAGAGCACAAAATCCAGAGAGCTGAACACTGAAAATACTGCCCTTAATTATTTAAGGAACAAAGCTTGCTTCATTGTTTTAATAACAAAACACTAAGCTTATGACAATTATTTCTTTTTAAATGACCTATAACTAACATGTTTTAACATAGGATATGTTATAGATCAAGGATATTTTTCAACTAAAACCATGAAGCAGCACCAGACTTTTCACAGCTTTCTGCAAGTTCTACAACTTTTACGGTGCCTTTTTTTCCTTGTTTCATGTATTCAAATAACACAAACATCCTACTCAGAATACAACTCAGAGCTGACAGTAAATCCCACATCTGAGTGGCTCTAGAAACCATTTCCAGTTCCCAGCGTTTCCTGGCAGCAGCAGTTTTCTGTATGTCTGGCTGCAGCACTGTTCTCGCTTTGATACAGGTCATTAAGCTGGGTCTCCAGTTGGAACTATCACTGAAATGGCATTCCCCAGGGATTACGCTGCTGCCAAATTCAGAACAGGGAGCGAAAACCACACATTTTCAGATCTTTTAAAAAGCTGCTTTTAAACTCCTTGTTCAAATATAGATTCTCATTATGGTCCTGATCTTATACGCTGATTGTGTCAAGATGCAGTCCAATGACAGAACTGCAGCCTAAACTCATTTTCCTGCAGGCACTCAATATTCCCTCTGAATATTCCTGGAATAATAACACTTTGCATGCATTTTCCATGTTCCGTCTGAGGAATTCAAAAGGGTGTTATAAACATCCAGGGATACATCCTGTTTTCTCTGCAGTAGTTAGAGAGCCTCCCCAGTTGAACATCTCCTAACACGCAGAGGAAAGAGGGCACTAATCTGTGGAGTGAGGCGCTCGGCGTGACCCTGCACAATGAGGTGGAAAACAGAAACCCCTGCTAATAAAACAGAAGCTGTGGGAGTTCATGCAATTTTGGATCTGTGGAATAAGGGTTGCCAACCTGTTTTTATGAAAATGATTTCTTTTGCCACCCAGCCCTCCTTCTGGGCTTATCTATGCATATCCAGGACTACAACAGACCCCAGCTCTTCTGCCCATGCTCTAACCTGGCCAGACAAAAAGCAGATTCAGTCAGGGATTAATTAGTTTAGGCAGAAGATTGTGCTAACACAGCCCTAAGAGTGGTGTGCCAGACCTGGCTGACATCCAGTCAGCCTGACAGCAATCAGAACGAGCCTGACCATGCAGGCTGGTACTTGCACTTGACATGCAAGATGTGATTCACTCTCTAAGCACTACCTAGAAATGATACACTCATGATGTAGGTTAAAAAAATAGAACCACAGACGTTAAAAGAAAATCCAGTGCCAACAGCAACAGATCTAAGAACAGAATTTAATACGTGAATAATGCTCTGAGAGTGGATATTTGCTAATAATGATCACCACAGTCTAATGATTAATAACCACCTGAACTCCACGGCCATTTTTTTATCCTTACGGGGAACTACAGAGACAGCAACCTTCCAAAAAGAGAATGGTTTTTGCACTGTCACACATGGCTTCTAAGTAGCAAGGTGGGAAGAGCAGATTGATTTACCAGGTTTCCTGAAACTTGTGTGTGTCAGTATGAGTTCCTCTGTGTTCATTTGTGTAGCCTGTATAACTCCAGGTTGGCTAACTCAATGCCTACAGCTTAGTGCTACATGAAAGTTTTGCTACTAATTGCCTTCCCATTTCAGCTAATTCTTTGCTGCATGAGCTAACCGGGTGTAAAGCCAATTTTCACAGCTTCCAGGGTTTTACATGGCTTTCCACGCTGCAGTGCTACAAACCAACCTTTAATTGAATTAAACACTTAATTGTGCTCATAAATGTGGAAAGAATACACCCTTCCTGCTAAGAAATAGGAAAAGATATTGATCTGTAAGCTTGAAACTTCCTTATTCCCAGTTTAGTAATAATACTTTGAATTTTTTTATTGTCTTTTTCTTGTTGTTGTTGCAGAGATTCTGAATAGCAACTATTGTCTGGGGCTTAGAAAAATACAAATAACTAACTGGTTTTCCATAATTTACATTCAATCAGTATTTAAAGAGTAATATGTAGATTTCAAAAGATGTCATTTGGGTTTTGTGACAGTTACCATATCACAGTACCAGCGTGGTTACACAAAATGATGCTAGTAACTACGTATTGAG
The DNA here is from genome assembly GCA_033558235.1 of Neomorphus geoffroyi. Classification (NCBI taxonomy): domain Eukaryota; kingdom Metazoa; phylum Chordata; class Aves; order Cuculiformes; family Neomorphidae; genus Neomorphus; species Neomorphus geoffroyi. The sequence continues at coordinate 237,534 of JAUMJM010000035.1, forward strand.
TATGTGCATCCCAGAACTTTACTCCACACAGAGATAATAAGGATGTAGACACACATACACAACCACAAGCAAGCAGAAATAATGTGAATGGAAGAGGCACAGTGGAAATAATTTCATTTTTATTCCCATTGCTTTTCATCTTATTATTCTTTGTTAGGAAAAAAAAGTGAGATAAAAAAAAAGTTTCTACAGAAGGTCTCATAAAATTTCACATCACTGCAGAAAATATTACTGCTAAGTTAAGAAAGAGAGGTGGGGGATAAAGGGGAAGATAATGGGACTTCTAAGGACTAAAGGTATAAAAAATCTACTTTACGTGGTGCATTAAACTCAGCCTGAATTACTAAGAGAAACTCCACTTGTGTCCTCAGGTGCTTCACCGTATCTGTGTAGTCCACATCAAAAGTTCCGGGTGCCTTGTGCTAGAATCACATTCATTGATGAAGCACAAATTAAGAAGACAGGTAAAAGAGATCTATGTGATCAGGGATTGATAATGGTCCATAGGCCTTTCACCTTCATGCTAGCTGCTAGTTCAAATCCAACCTAGCTAAAGTAATCACTAAAAGCTGTTAAGGTCTGTTCAGTGGCCTATGTGAAATGAATGCAATGATCTTCAACCAGCTCCCTGTGGACTAGCAGTCAAATCACAATTCTTCCTCCTGCCCACTTTTTAATGTGACTCTTTAGCCTTTAACAAAGTGGGCAAAGAAAGGCCTGGGAATTGCATCTTAACAGCCTGCCTTCTCTGCAAGCAGCAAATACCATAAGCTTAGGGCATTTAAACTTACTATTACTGAACAGCAATTTATATTGCATTAGCACCAGTGGACCTTGACTGCTATCAGTATGAGCTATGAACATGCTAAAAGAGATGACTCCCTCTTCAGAAAGATAGATAATATGCATATGAGAAAGGACAGAGTGACAGAATCAACTCTACGTATTGTACTCATGCTTAACTGCAGTCCTCTGCCCCAGCCATGCTACACTGAATGGCTTTCAGCATACCACTCTTCTCAGCACTTTAGTTTCAAAACACTACCCTATGCTCAGACTAAATGTGTCAGCAAGTGGTTTTAAAAGCATATATAAAAAGCCAGGTCATTTTCCCATCTTTCTTGAAGTAATGCACATCAGTACATTGCTGGTATGATTATAATAAATTCTACTATAGAATTTTGAAATTGTTTCCCAAGACTATTTAAGGTATTGAAGATAGACCTTATTCATGGAAAGCTTCAGCTTCTGTCTCTATTAAGAGCACAATGGGATTGTGGCTCCTGCTTTGCAGTATTGTACCAGATATTTTGCAGATTAGCACAGACGCATCTGACCACCTTTACAGATAAAGCTGTAAAATTTAAATGTCAGACAAGGAAAAAACACTCAAACCAGAGGAAGGCCCTCAGAATTCTGTCAAAAGAATAAAGGCTACTAAAGGTCACATCCAGTACAGCTTAAAGAAAAAAAAAATCCCATAAAAACACAAACACCTCTGATTAGGTTTAATTAAAATCAGTGAATAAAAGTAAAACACACACACAAAAATCTAATTTTGAGACTCATAAAACTTAAAGCAAGAGAAATGTCTATTTATTTCACATTCTTGGTTTGCTTTGTGATAGTTTTATCACTCAACCCATAGAGGCATTCACATTGCCCATACGTTTTGGGGAATTTTTGAGGAAAACAAAACAGTAAAAGACTTTTAAAATTATGTTAGGGGAATTTAATTCACATACAATCCCTCTAGTTTCATTGTACCTCAGAAGTTCAGCTACTTTTTGAAATAAAGAAAGCTTTTCAAAATAAAAACCAGTTTGGAACCTGAATTCATGCCCCGTCTCTTCAGCCTTACTCTCACCTGTATTTCACACAGTCAACTGTCTGTCCCAGAAATCAATAACGTATAGATACAACTACCTTTGTTCTTATCATTCACTTAAGTTTCAGCAGCTTTCTTGACTTCTGAGCTTGGAAACATTTTACATTTTTTACTGTATTACTGGCATAAATGTTGACTTTGCAGAGCTTATTTTTCAGCCTCAGAAGCATACTTAATCTTGTGAGGAAAAGCAAGCATACCAGGTAAAAAGCATGGAAATTTTCAGGTTCTTGTTTGCCTTAAGGGGAGAGTGAATTTTTACTGCAAATTTTATGTGGCAACACAAATCCAGAGTTAGAGCATCGATTTTAATACGATGGTGGCACTCGAAGAGTTGTGGTCAATAGCTCAATGTCCAAGTGGAAACCAATGACAAGCAGCATTCTGCAGGGGTCAGTATGGGGACTGGTGATGTTTAAAATCTTTGTTGAAGACACAGACAGTGGGATTGAGGGCACTGTCAGCAAGTTTGCTGATGACACCAAGCTGTGCGGTGCAGTCAACATGCTGGAGGGAAGGGATGCCATCCCAGAGGGACCTGGACAAGCTGGAGAAGTGGGCCTGTGAAAACCTCGTGAAGTTCAATAACACCAAGTGAAAGGTCCTGCACCTGGCCCGGGGCAATCCCAAACACAGTTACAGGCCGGACAGAGAATGGATTGAGAGCAGCCCTGAGGAGAAGGACTTGGGGGTGCTGGTGGATGAGAAGCGCAACGTGAACTGACAATGTGCACTTGCAGCACAGAAAGCCAAGCATATCCTAGGCTGCATCAAAAGAAGCGTGACCAGCAGGTCAAGGGAAATGATTCGCCCTCTCTACTCTGCTCTCTTGTGAGGCCTCACCCAGACTAGGAACAACATAGATCTGTTAGGGTGAGTCTAGAGGAGGGTCACGAAGATGGTTGGAGGACTGGAGCACTTCCCATAAGAGGACAGGCTGAGACAGTTTGGCTTTTTTAGCCTAGAGAAGAGAAGGCTCTGCGGAGACCTTATAGCAGCCTTCCAGTATTTGAAGGTGGCTGACAGGAAAGATGGAGAGGGGCTCTTTATCAGGGAGTGCAGTGATAGGACAAAGGGCAGTGGTTTTAAGCAGAAAGAGGACAGACTTAGGTTAGATACTAGGAAGAAGTTTTTTGCTGTAAGGGTATGGAGGCACTGGAACGGGCTGCCCAAGTTGTGTATGACCCGTCCGTGAAAACATTCAAGGCCAGGTTGGATGAGGCTTTGAGAAATCCAGTCAAGTGCAAGATCTCCCTGTCCAAGGCAGAGGGACTGGAACTAGATAACCTTTAAGGTCTTTTCCAATCTAAATCATACTATGATTCAGTGATTAAATCTGTCAAAATACAGAAACGAAAAGCAAATGATCCAACCTTAGTTTCGTCTGATGTGCAACTGTGCAACCAAGCTAAACTCATTAGAAATGGTGGGTAAACAATATAGTAGTAACGTACGTTTTACACACTGAGTGAAGCAGAAAGGCAAAGATGAAGTACAAAAAATAAAACTGTACTTGACAGTGAAATTTAAGGCTCTTTAATAAGTGGACTTCCTGAGATTAGTTTACCTACAACAACTTTTTCACCTTTTAACTGCAAATTCATAGAATCATAGAATCGCTTGGTTGGAAAAGACCTTTGAAATTATTCTGTACCTGTCCATTACTAAACCATATCCCTGAGCACTTCATGTACCCGTCTTTTAAACACTTCCAGGGATAGTGACTCCACCACCTCCCTGGGCAGCCTGTTCCATTGCCTGACCACCCTTTCAGTGAAGAAATTTTTCTAAACCTCCTGTGGCGCAACTTGCAGCCATTTCCTCTTGTCCTACCACTCGTCACTTGCGAGAAGAGACCAGCACCCACCTCGCCACAACCTTCTTTCAGGCAGTTATAGACAGTGATGAGGTCTCCCCTTAGCCTTCTTTTTTCCAGGCTAAACAACCCCACTTCCCTCAGCTGCTCCTGGTAAGACTTGTTCTCCAGCCCCCTCACCAGCCTTGTTGCCCTTCTCTGCACATGCTTCAGCACCTCAATGTCTTTCTTGTAGTGAGGGGCCAAAAACTGAACCCAGCACTCAAGGTGCAGCCTCACCAGAGCTGAGTACAGGGGCACAACCACATCCTTTGTCCTGCTGACCATGCTGTTTCTGATACATGCCAAGATGCCCTTGGCTTCGTTGGCCACTTGGGCACACTGCTGGCTCATGTTCAGCCAACTTCCAGTCAACACTCACAAGTCCTTCTCTGCCAAGCAGCTTTCCAGCTACTCTTTCCCAAGCCTGTAACGCTGCACAGGGTTGTTCTGTCCCAAGTGCAGGACTTGGCACTTGGCCTTGTGGAACCTCATCCTATTGGTCTCAGCCCATGGATCCAGCCTGTTCAGATTCCTATCCTCAAGCAGACTGATACTTCCTCAAACTTTATAAAGAAATGAACTCTACATAAATGGCACCATATTTGCACAATGCACAATCCACCCACTCACATATGAATTATTTTTACTATTATATTGCCAAAGGTTTCTAGCTAAAATCTGCATGGACATCATGCCAGCTCTTTAGAACGTATGCTGTAGAACACTGTGCTGATACACTATAGGAGCACTTCAAGAGATTTACGAGTATGTAATTAAGAACCACAGCTTAGGCATGTTATGAAGAAAGGAATGTGAAATATTTCGACACAGTCTTTATAGGAGGACCTGAAGAGCCTGAGTCAAATGTAACATATGCATTATTGGCCTCACAGACAAGATGGTGACTGAGAAAAAAAAAACAGTAAGGAGGGTCTAAGAGGGAAATCCTTTTTTTAATCATGCCCATCTTGACCCATTGTTACAATATCTGGAGTACAGTTATAAATCTTGAGTCACCGAAACTGACATGCCAGCTGTATTTGTTTGTGGATAGCACTGTAGAAGTGATGTGTAAACAGAGAGATGAACCAAAACTAAAACTCCTTAGGATTTTGGAAGAAGTCAGATCAGGATGCTTCAAAGTATGAACAAAACGAATGATTAAGGATTTGGGATGAAAAGAATGGAGCCAAAGATATAAGGTATGATTAGATTTAGTAAAACTGACATTGCAAGAAGAGGATGAAGCACTAGCTAAGACAGAATCATTAGGTAATTTGGTAAGAGAGATCTCACCTATCCAGGTCAGAAGCCAGTTTGAGGGATTTATAATAGCACTACAGTTTAGATGCTTTTCATATGACAGAAAGTAAATGCATAAACAGCATATTGAGTGATCTCGGAGCAACAGTGGGAAGCAACAGAGAGGGAAATAGAGACACGATAGTTTTCCAAGGATTGGAAATGTTGATAAAGACTAATACATTCTTGAATTACAAAAGGAAGAAGCTAGAGAAACACAGTCAAGAGGAAATCAGGAGAAAATGACAGCAAGTGTAAGAGAGGTCAAGAAATAGGGTAAAAGTGGACCACTGGAGAGAAGACTTAGAGAAGAGAAGCATCTACATCTGCATCAAAAGACTAGTAGAACAGTAGCATATCTAGCTGGCTGTATAAAAACAAAGAAAAAAACCCCACAATCACAGTTGTATAGGTATTCAAAGAGACAGAGTCTTGTGGAATCTGGAGCCTTCATTCTTGGAGGCATTCAAAGCAGCATGAGGCTCCAAGCAACCTTATCTACCTTTGAAGCTGGCTCTGCTTTGAGCAAAAGGGTGGACTAGATGACCTTCAGAGATCTGTTCCAACATGAATTACTGTGTGATTCTGTGTAAGAAGGACAGAAGAAGGGGAGATAAGCTGGAGAGAAGGAATAATCATTTCACAGTTTATCAGTTTGTGTGTGTGTGAAAAAATCATCAGGATTTTGATAGAGCTTGATGTACAACACAGGCCATTCTGAACAGATTTTCAAAGGCGCTTTCACATCCAAAATTGGAGTAGCAAGTGCTATTTCCAGGTGTGCTTATATTCAAGTCTCTGCAATGGAGATGAGATTTCCTATATAAGCAGCTTAGCAGTCCAGGCCCTTTACAAAATCCCAGTCAGTACTGCATATGTCTTAAAGAACGGGAATCATCTTCTAAATCTGACCTCAAGATACCAAGATAAGTGGATTCAAACTTAAAACTAAAGGAAAATGAAGGGAAAACTAAACATAAATAACAATGTAATAGTTATGTTTCACATCAAAAGTCACCCTATTCATGCTTTAATGGTTTATAATTCCAACGAGAAGTATAATATTAATAGGTTGGAATCCTTTTACCATAGCTGTAAGCAATATATTTCTGAAAGTCTCTGCGTTTTAGAGTATAACAGAAATTTTTTAAGGAACATGAAACATTCTTAGTTTAATGACCACCCCAAAATTTCAGATTCCTTTGCCTCTCTGGAAAAGAGCCAATAGGCTAACAGTATGGGATCTTGGCAAATCTTTCATCAAGATTATATTCAATTAAGTATTAGACATCGGAGAGGTGCACAATGGGCCATATGAGTAGATCAAAATTTCAGACTTTATTAGGATTTTGGAAGATTATAAGAAAGAAACTACGACAGAGGTGCCAGGAGTGTGCTACAACAGAATGTCAGATATCCAGGTTAGTTAATGCTATTCTTCTTTCAAGGAAAGGACAGCTGCTGCAGAAGACCTGAATTTCTAAAAACATTTTTGCTGGTAAATTATACCTTACACATCTGTGTTCCCCATCAACATACATGTTCTGAAGTTTCAATGTCAAATTGCTAAACGTATAGAACAGAGACCCAGATTCCTGAAGAAGACAGTAAGGATCACATCTTCAGAGTAGAATCCTTCCTGCAGCAGCATCCACACAGTTAAACACAGTTTAAGGGTTGCTCTAATCTTTTATAGCTGCTTACAGCCGTTACAGGACTACTATTAATTGGTCATCCAGTAATGAGTACATTCCAAATCAATTGCTAACATCAGGTAAATGCAGGAAAAATGAAGCATTACTTATACTGTTTAGCAACTACAGATAGAGTGTCAGCAAGTTTTACTGCTGAATATTCAAAAATATATATTCCTCAGAGGCATCTTGTACAATAAAAAGGTCTCTGAGTAATAATAATACCATGAAAATTAAGTGGCACATGTTGTTAAACAAATGGCACACAGAGGAGTGACAAAATGCTCTCTTAAATATTCTGTATCAAAACCAAAATCAAAGCTCCTTAATTAGGTAACAAAAGGCTGGTTTTCTGATACTAAGATCTGCTGCTTTTAACAACTCAAACATTGGTGCATTACTCCAGTTGTACAAATAATGCTAAAAAAATACCTGCTTTGCAAAAGTTTGCCTAAGTACATGTAAGTGAAAGGATAAAAGCAGGTATTGCTTGAAAAATACTTTCCATATAACACAGGCTTTTTCACTGAAGGTAACACCCATCTGCATGAATGTGTATTTCATTTTATTTTCTCCAAGTTTAGCTTAGTTTGTGTTCAAGTATTCATTATGTATCATTCAAACAGAAATAAACCAGATAAGAATGTTACACTCAGTTACAGCAGAGAAAGCCCAAAGCATCCTAAAGCTTCACTGAGAACTGGAAATAACCTTCTGTCTTTTATTTTTCAGGAAATGAAAGGAAAGAGCTTTCTGATGTTAGATACTCTTGGCACTGATAAACAGAGTACTCATGGTGGAACTACTCAAATAAATAAGGTTGTAGAATCAGGTCTATCATTCTTAATTTCAAAACATTGCTTTCCGGATTCAGATCAAATGAGCAGAAAATTTGGTATTTTTTTAAGTAAAAATTTTAAAGTATGAACTAGAACATGTTTATCAGGACACAAAAAATCTGTAAAGGAATTTTTCTATTTGAATGTAATAAAATATCTTTCTCTACCAATTAGACTCCATTTCAAGGCATCAGAAAATGTCATCATTTTGCCATGTGTGAAATTCAGCAGCCACAAAAGGTACTTTTTTACCTCTGCATTTAAGACACAGGTTTGTACAAACATAGTCAGAGGACAGCATCTATTAGCCCCAGGAAAATTTGTTAGATTGCTGCATTGATCATAATTCCTGGTTCACATCTACATTTCAAGCCATAAATGGCAAGAAACATAACCAGCATCACACTATGTCCCATTGTCCTGAACTCTATACAAATTAGACTGATTTTGCATGCCTTGGTCTACACCATTTAAAGAAAACAGTGCAGTCTTCATTTCTACGTTTCTGAAGGCCCATTTTCCTGATCACTAGCTCACATCAGCTGGGATCTACAAAATTCCCACCTCTTGGAGAAAGATGAGATCAATGCTGTTTTTCTTTGTTGTCCAATGTGACTTCGCACAGATAGGTCCTTAGCTCTACAAAATTTTTCTGAGTTACCTTTTTACAAAATGTTCCGAGCCATTCATCCTGCCATGTTAGTCAATACTTAAGACCAATGTGAACGACGAACTGCACAATGTGCTCAAAGCTGATGGTTAGTAGTAGTCAAAGCTGTAACTGATCTAGGCTTTACACACTTTTAGTCTTAACCTTTCATAGGAAAATCTGTGAACTTTGACAGCATATAAAACTAAGCCATTATCCTCTGTGTGAGGTAGAATCTGGCCATGCTTTTATGCAGGTCTTGCAGCAAGAAAAAAGGCACAACTCACTTCCACAGTGGTTGAATCCTGCTGTTTGAACAATTCGTTCCCAGAAGACGGATGGGTTTTCCCATAATAGAACTAACTTGGACACAATTTTTGAACATCTCAGTATAGACAACTATAGAGTATGTCCCTTAAATACACACACCTGAGCGATGAAGCAGTGAGAACACAGTAGTCAACAAAGTTCACATCTGCCTTGGGCTACCCCAACTACGAACAAGACAACGTAAGCATAATGATACAGACATCGTCATTGCACAGCTCGGTTCCTCACTCGTATTACAACTACGCTGCTTTTAACTCCACAAGTAATTCCTCCTGATTTAAGAACGTGTCATTCAGATCCAAGAGCTACATCACACAACTCAGAGACTCTTGCTCTGAAAACAGATGTATATACCTTCTTCTCCATAGAGCAGTTATATATTTGTATTATATCTGACCGTTATTTCTATCCATCTTCTCATTGATAAACATGCTTTCAATGTCTCATCACCTTCATTCAGCTCAAAAGTCCCTCTACACTGATTGTGCCACAGTAAGACGAGAGCAGCCAGAAGATGTAAGCAAGGAAGGACACTGAGCACAAATTTCCCGTGTTTATTCTAATAAATCTATCTATCATTATTGTTTTGCTCCAAATACAGTATCATTGCTTTCATTTAAAATATTTCCCACAGACTCTGTTACAAAGCTTAGGCTGTCCTGCCATCTTCTTCCCCAGTCTTTTATTGATCATGTGCTCTTCCAAGTGCCTTGCCACATAAAGTATAAGGCACCACGATGACAAAGCGAAGTGCAATGGAGTGAAGAGCTAGTACCAGTAGAAGAAGAAAGCAGTATTGTGAGGCTTTCAATAAATTGTGCATTTTGAAAGCATGGAAATTAAAAACAATGGTTATTCAACGCAGAGCGAGTATTTCCCAGTGCTACCTAGTTTCTTATCACATGGAACACTACTTTCACAAGATGTCATCTCAGTTCCTTTTGGAGCTCGCTACAATTTCTAGAAATATTTCAGAAGTGATGAAAAGCTTTACAACTTATGGAGGACAGAAGTAAATCCACCACCTTCTGAAATTTTAAATTCAAAACTGAACCATGAACAGGCCATCTTCAGCTATAGAGCAACACAAGCGTAAGCAGATAAAATTATCCACTCTGTTAAGCAAGATACAATACTAGATAAACCAGTGATCTCTTCTGGATTCAAATCTTATACAACTGTACAATAAGTAAAGTGAACTAACAGTATCTGGCACTGTATAATTTCCAGAGATTGGTATTGCAGCATTTTTCTGCATAGGCTCTGTCAGAGTTACTACATTACATTAACAGATTGTTGAATCATGAAGCGATTAACCTGACCAGCTACTATGGGGCAGTGCAGAGAGGTGCATCTGTAACTCAAATAACCAGTAGGTCTGAATTCTGGGGTTGCATCCATGTAACATCCCAAGAGTCTAGTTTCATCTAGCAGAATCTGTCTGGCTTCAAAACTGATGATGAGATAAAGTGTAATCAGCGATGGAAAGAAAAAGCAGAAATGCCTAAACAGGAGCAGACACAGTAAGTATCTAGCAGGACCAGAAAAGTTTGCCTGGAATAAGGTCACGTCTTGAGTACCAGTCAGGAGTGCCTTACTTCTGTTTCCTATAACTACATTTAAGTTCAAATTTTGAGCAAAGAAAATGAAACTCATGTAATGTTGTCCTAGACTGAACAGAGGCTCTGATGCCAAATTTAAGGTATTTACATGAAGAAAGATCTCATCAGTTCCCAACTGTCCAAAGGAAAACAAAGTGCCAGAGAGGAAAGACGAAGGAAGCGCCAACATTTGACCATAGTATTTGGAACAGACATGCAAAGAGACAAGTCATGGAAGGCTGGAGGTATAGAAACTGAAAAAAAGAGCTTGATGATGGAGTTATGGAGTTCTGTCTGGACAGTCAGTGGGAATGAGAGGAATGTACAAAAGCCTGGACATTCAGCCCTGAAGGAATACAGACATTGACTGTAGAAAGGCTCTGAAGACAAGGAATACTTGAAGAACAAGTACTTGAGCTACGTGAAAAAAAGAACATCATGGGACAAAAAGTCAGCGGGGCAGTGAGAACTAGAATTGTTCTGCTAAGGATGTAGGATTGGGTTATACTCAGAGTTATAATAAACGGAGAGAAAAGGGGTAAAAAAGGTCATTGAGAATTGAGCAGGGAATTAATAATGACTCAAAAGCCCTTTTGGGACTTCTGGGAACCAAACTGCAGTTTCTCACAATTCCTGTGCCACCAGCAAATATCTCTAGAGTCTAGTGGTAAAGCAAAAAAGTATCTTGTATCTTATTCTCAAGCAGTATAGTTTCCACAGAATATTATTCCATGCATCTCCTTTAACAGAAGAATGGTATAACATGGTGCAGTAGATTTTAAGGTTCCAGGCATCTCATAATTCAGACAGGGATTGGTTAAGATATTCTTATGGTTTTCTATTTTAAAAATGATGTGTACTTGTTATCTTTCCCTCTCTCTCTCCCTCTCTTTCTGTCTCCCTCTCTTTCTCACACAGACATAGTTTTAAAATATTTCTTTTAACATGACCAAATCAAGGACAAAGATGTCAGAAGTGCCAGATTGCTTATGTAGCCTAATTTTTCCCCGTCTGCTGAATGGGCATCATGATGGACACTAATGGTATGACTCATACCATTTTTCCCAGAATACATCTTCCTTGTGTAGTGCACTAGATGGCCTTGTTGCAAGAATGAATCAACTGTGTACTGAAGAAGGTTCATTTGGGAAGAATTTTGAAGAAAGGCACTAAAAACCGGGAGAGCATTGCAAGATGAGAATGACTAAGCCAACTGGATGTTGGTCTAGCAACTAGTATTCTATCTTTTCTCGACGTAAAGTTCCTATGGTAGTCATTCAAACCAGGTTTTCTACCTTTGGTCACTAAAAGAATATTCTTCATTTTCTGTGCAACTCACTGAGATGAGACATTTGAATTTGCAGAAGTGATGAATGATCCGAGAAACAGTTGGAAACAGGAAGACCTGAGTTGGAAAAGTTCTACATAACAAGTAAGGAGTGGAGGCTTCTAGACCTATGCACCTCAGGCTGGTGTTGTAAATCAGCAGCATCATTTGAACATGGGCCATGGCTCCTCTGCCATGAAACAGAAATCAAGTTTTCTTCTGATCTCGGAGACTTGCAGTAAAGCTAATTGAATGTTTGTTCATCACTTAAACACTATAGTGACAATCACTAGGAAAATCCCCAAAGGACATTAATAATACTTTATAATTCTGTCTTTAGAGCAGGTCTTAAATACTCTGTGGTAAACAAGGTGTGGGGCCACACAAGGAACAAAGTCAAGAAGAGAAAATATTGAACAGCTGCTCATTAAATGACTATCATATATTCTGTGAACTGAATGAGGAAAAGGTCTTGTAAGAAAAAAGATATGTGATCGTGTAATTAAAGAAGTCTTCATAATACATATGCATGGGGGGGATTAAATTAACTTGCCCTAACAAGGTTAATTCTGGCGTGCATTATTTTTTGAGCGTTTGGGCTATTTAATGTAGATTTTCAACATATAACATGAAATAACTGAAGATCCTGCTGAGATCTGATTAAAAGACATATATTAACCACCTCTATTTTATTCATCTAGTTCAAAACAGAATTTACTCTTGACTATTGGAAAAGCATTATTGGAATGAGTTCTAACAACTGGAATTTTGGAATGACTATTTCATTACCAATTATTCCTATTTCTTACAGAAAGTTTGGATCCAGATTTTAGCCGAAATTTTCCTTTAGCATCATAAACAGCAAAAGAGGCAGGTTAAAGTATCGAGAATATCTTCTGTGAAACATGCACAGCAGTCACCTGAATTAATTAAACTACATGAGTTCAACAAGAAATTTATGACTGATTCTCACAAGTAAGAAGTATATTCAGCTTCCATTAATTTCAATGTGTATCTCAGGCCCCTACAAAGCCAGACTGCTAATAAACATATAAAAAACCAGGTGAAGAAGGGTCAGCTTCAATGAAGACTCATCATCACAAATTACGACAGTTCCCCTGATGGGGTCTGTATAGGACACAGGAAACCACCCTAAGTGAAATATTTGTCCCTTTCTACAGATTCTCCAAGCCTTCTCACCAAAGGCTGCTCCACAGGGTCTTCATTATTGTGCTTGTTACTGGGCTCACAATTTAAACAGGTTGTCTGCAGCTTTCTAAGACTGCAAATAAGAGAAAAATCACTGTCCCATTAAATAAGTCAGTATTTTGTTGTTCTTGATGTTTAAAAGCAAACGTAGACCTTTTCAGGTCTTGTTTCTTGTTTACATTAAGCTTAAGTTTTATGCGGTAATACTCCCTGAAACGAATCAGTTAATTAATCTCAAGAAAATCACGTAGACTCCATCTGACCCTGACGGATTTTCCCATATGAATTAACCATTGACTTTTTGCAACTCATCAACTACTATGTAAGAAAGCATAGCTTCTTTGAACTTAGCAAAATAGATTTAAATATTAGGATATTTATAAATATTCATAGAGGTAGAAGGAAATGCCCAGAAATGCAAGCTCACATTTAACAGATTTCATTAAATACTTCAATGAATTATTTACTTAACCCATTTTGATTTTCACACAAGATGGACACATAATTTCCAAGGCAACTTCTGTGCATAGCCTTAGATGTCCACCTTTACCTAACATATTCTAAAATCTGAACTTTAATTTAAATATTTTTGAAGTTTGATATTCTACAGAATCTAGAATAGGTCCTCTCTAACAAAAGTAACTATTAATAAAATATAAAAAAATTGTATACGACAACTGAGGGATTGCAGAAGGATGGTATTACAAGACACAAAACTGAAGATTACATTTAGACATGTCCATGCTGGCACTGTCAAAACTTCCAATGCAGTCAGTGGATACGTACTCAGTAAAGTCAGCACAGCCTAGAAAGAGATTCAGCAGACCAGTCACCTACTGCCCCAACTCCACTGAATAAGAAGGGAGCAAGACACCTGCATATAGACACTCGTATTTTGGCAACTTAACCCTGAAGAAAACACCACACCAAATTTTGGAACAAAGACATGACTTCTAGGTCTTGTTACAGGGACTACGGGGCAAAAGATGCTGATACAAGTAGCCAGTAGGACAAAGAGATGTGGAGCAGAAACATACATATTTTTATCAGCCCTGTTCAAATACACAAAAGACTAAGCCAAATCAAACCTTCACCTCCTCTTTTTCACATGGATGAGAGTTTTAGTTTGCGGAAACCACACGCTCCTTGGGTATATATGGGCAGATATATCTGTATATCTGCTTAATTAAGTGGCGTTCATTTGAAGTATTTTGTCATTAAAGAATGACTATGTCTCATATCAGCATATGAATAAGAGAACACATCTTGTTCTATGAGTTCACTCCTGATTCTCATTTTCACTCCAATATATGACCCATCACATTTGTAACACGTGGCTACATATTTAAGGTAAAAATCTTAGTTTTAAAAGATGCTTTCCTTTTTTTGAATATGCACGGTCTGGCTTACCCTGAGTCTAAGGAACTATGTGCCTTGTTGATGAACAGCCAGACTACATAGGAGATATTGCTTATCCAATCTCTTATATAAGAACATTTTGCAAAGAGCCAGCTCAGTGGGTACTTCAGAATACGCACTGTGCACAGACTTCAAAAGGTTAAGATCCTGTTTCTCTTACACCATTTACTTTACGTTACCTCTTAAACTTTGGATTCCTTGGCTTTGCAATCATTATCAAATTTTAAGATACAATACTTGTTACCATGGAAATACTTATTCACCCTGAAATTTTATCCCATGGACATTTCTTTGGGTGTCTGCAAATTATAGCAATCATCATTCCTCTGTCATAATTGCTGTCCTTTATTTTTTGACAACTTTTCGCTATCTTACACAGATATATTCAGCAGCAGATTTGCAAAGGGTTACAGTGGCAGAAGGATTTCAAATTTAAACACAATACTAAAAATGTAAATAAAACTTCACATCTGCTTTTTTAACTTCTTTTCACCCGTCTTTGTATTTCAGTTTCAGCTATACATTTTATTGCATTGATCTTATTTTACATACTAAACACACAGTACTGACTATTTCAATTATTCTGACAAATTCACAGTGCATTTTGCAATTTCAAGTCCACTTAGCACAAATCCTAGTACTGCTGTCTTTACAGTTAAATGTAATTGCTTAACACAGCCGTTTGGATCTTACTTTATCTATAGGAAATTGTTCTCAGGCTGATCAAACAAACACATTCTATATCTATGAATCTACTTTTACCTTTAATAGCAAAATAAACTGATTTTACATTTACACTTACAAAGCAAATTTTATTGCTGTTTACACATTTGAAACTATTATAAATGCAGACAGCTACAAATCTCAAAGACAAGGAAAATGAGGTAGAGAGATGTCAGCATTGGTATATGATTCAACTTAATTACTTAACTTCATGTTTTCATCTGTGAAATCCATTGTAGTTCTGCTCTCGGTTACTTTTGAAAAACATGCTGTCTATTTAAGTGGCAAGATACAGATTGTGGCCGAAAGGCGTCACTACTTGAACACAGCTAATCTGCTGCAGAACAGAAATTAGAACACTGGCCTTCTAAGTTTCTTGTTTAACTCAGACAGTTCTACAGACCGTATTTCTGAAGCCTAAAGGGCTTTTGCATCTATTAACTGAAGTACATTTGAGATTATTTTTGGCATCTTTACACTGGGTCATGAAACAGCATGCTTTGGCACCTGCTAGCCTGACTAGCAATCTGCTTACTCCAGGCTGTCATTTGCGTACCACTCCTGGGTATGCATCTGACAAAAGTCTTGCAGGTTTGCTGGGATCTGAAGCTTTGCAAACAATGGGAGAAGAGTAGCATAGGAAAAATCTGCATTGGTGTTCAACTGGTTTTGATGGATCTTTATTTGTTGATTTTGTATTTTAAATAGCTAATAGAACATGTTGGTTCCTGTATGTTCCATTTTATTACTTATAGTTGATACTTAGAGCAAACACAACCAAAATAAAACAGAGGACCTTTCTGCAAAACTCATTTGTCAGCACTTGAAAATATTTATCATGGGGACTTTCAAGTATACTGCACTGACCACCTCATCTACTGGGGAGTTCAGTGAAACTCTGGCACTAACAGTAATGATTATGATGTGGAAACAATTTAAATTAGCCTATTAGCCTTGCCTATCTTCACCTCCCTGTCTACTTGCAAAGATTTCAGATTGAGAAAAAATGTATCGGGTTCTGAAATGGTTTGCAAGGACTAATCAAACCCATGGTGATATCTTGTATATACAGATTATTAGCTGAGACTAGTAAAAAACTGTCACTGTGGAACCAGTGGAATAACTGGTGATAGATAAATATAAATTACCTATTCACATAATAAAGTCTACTCAGTTTTCACATCTTAAAGTATTCAGTGGGAGAAAGCGAAGGTGTAAAATTTTTTTAAAATTTGTCACCTCATGACTATAACTATGAATATTGAACCCCAGTGCAGTGAAATCAGGCGCTCTGAACAGAAAGGTGCTTCCTGAAGAGTAGGATATTTTCCTCCAACTTTGAGGTCTGACTTAGTTCCTATACACATAGAGCTCATTTCACCTAACTTTAGATATCTGCAATGTAGGCATCAACATCTAAGCTGACTTGTAGGTTTCCTTTATTCTCACTAGTAAGGAATAGGCTATTTTACAGTCTGATTCATCTGACCTATTTAGATGTCTACCTTCTGAAGAGATGAATCATACCCTAAAAGTGTCTATTCCTCTCCATTGACTATAAAGACAGCCTACCAAAGACAATATAGATGTGCAAGACATTAGATTGGGACAGATAAATTTCACCCTACAAGCCATGAAAGGGAGCTCAAGAGTGAATGCTATTTTCTGCAATAGTTAACTTTTGTATGATTTTGAAACAGAAATCCATCCACAAGGTCATCTGGGGACAATACTACTGAGAGCTGCTGAGCAGCAATGCCCTGCTCTGTCCCAAACCACAGTGGAGCAGCTCCTTCTGGAAATGTACAAGGTGACCCTAAAATGGTACTGTCTACTCCCTCTGCACCTTCTCAAAACGTGTTTGGAAGAAGAGAGGAAATTCTTAGAGTATCTTTCTTTCTTTAAATTTTGTTTGCGATAACATTAATGACACAGTACAGAGTCATAAAGTGTATTTGTACTTGTACTCAGAAAGGACTGCTGAGCTTATAAGAATCTGCACATGCTTTGTCCTCCCGCCATGCCTTTGAAACCCTTTTTAAAAACAGTTTCTCATTATAGCTTTGATTGACTAAAAAACATGCACCTTCTGTTGACTTTAGCTACTTATTGGATAAGATTCTTCATAGTTTTATCAAGCATATTTCTTTCCTTGGCATTCTTCAGTGCACTGAAGACAAATGTATCATTTTAAAAATGTACTTCTGTATCTCTTTTGTCTCGATGTTTGAAAGTCTTTTTCCATATGTTGGCTTTTTAATAAAAGCCTTATTCCTACTGTGTAAAGAGCATAGTCCTGACCTAAGCAACCCCTGATCCAAACCCTATTTGATCAATGAAGTCATTCTCTTAACTCCACTGGGCTTTCAAATTAGTCTTCTTTATCTTCCTTGGCTTCACAAGAAATACTTCAGTTAGATATTGCAGCTAAGCAATACATAATTGTTCATCTGAAGTGGAAAAAAGCAAAATGTCCATATGTGCTAAGATTTTTTTCGCCCACCAAAATTTACAACCCAATATTCATAAAGACAAAAAAAATCATTTACAATCACATAACAGAGCTAAAACCTAGAAGCTGGTTGAAATAAAGCTACCTTATAACCCTTCTTCGTAAAATGCTAACGTTGTAGAAAAGGAGGGATTCAGCCTTAAAAGGATGTAATGACCTAGCAAAATTATACTTTACATCTTCTAATCCAATTACTCCACTACTTCCTAAGTGTTTTTCACAAAAATTATCAGTCATAAAATCATCAGTTTTCTCTGAAAAAATCATTTTTACTTATGTTGTGTACTCCCCTTGATATGGGATTGGGATTTATACATGTAGCTGCTAGTGCAGTGAGGAAAGATCACACCTTTTGATAGTGGGTTTAATTTGATTTTATATCCCAAACAATTTTCAGGATGATTTAAGGATTAGGTATTCTAGCAGGGTGAGCTATACATTAAATGAAACATAAAAATCTTTTTTTTCTAATCCTTATTGACGATATGACCCTGCCCTGATGTTTTTAGCTTTAACACAACTGTTTTCTTCAGCATGCTGACAGCAGCAGCAGCCTGTGATCAATCACAGTTGGCTGGCCTATGCCATATAAACAACCATGCCTGTTTACAGGAGCAGAGACACTGCTTAGAAACTGCAATTTAAAAAGCCTACTGCCTCATTTTTTAAATCACATGAGTCTGTAGACAGACAAAGAGAAAGAAACACAATTTAATACAATGATTTCTACTACTTATACTTACAGTGGTAATTTTTGACACAATTTAATACAATGATTTCTACTACTTATACTTACAGTGGTAATTTTTGAACTGTAAATTTAGCAAGATGTGACATTTTGATTGATGAGCTTTGCCTTTTTTAGAAGGTCATATTAGGAAGGCTTACACTGCCAAGAGCTAACATGAACTTGTGATCGTGACAGTATATTTGCAATACTCTGTCTGAACTAACATAAGGCATTATTTTGCTTTCTGCATTCCTGCTATTCTATCAATGAACAGTATAATAAAGAAGTATAGAGAATTAATTTCAGCTGATGAGGGAAGCTAAGATTTCTGACTAATCAGTGATTTAAGTAAGGTAACTAAGATACCAGAAATACTGAAGGACACCTAATTCTTCTTCAAAAGCAGAGGAAATACAGTCACAATTCCTGCTCCTTAGGTCTTGCTGAATTTGCTCAATACTTAGCTAAGTGTCTTGCGGGAAGAGTGTGGCATAGACAAAACCTGAACTCATCATTCCCAACTCTAAGCTGATTCTTTAATTAATGGACCAGACTTTTCTCATTCCCTGAGGCACTACAGAACAATCAGGAAGAATATAAAGCTGGCTAAGAAGAATGTTGCATACCAGGGATTCCTACACTGCCTAATTAGGGTTGTTTTACTATGTCTCCTCACCACTATAGCATGGCAAACTGAATAAAGCAGCAGAGATAAGATGCCTTAAAAACCCCTGATCTATGATATTGTCCTCTATGGCTATGCACCCTGTAAAGGACAAGAGCATCTCTCGTAGACGCCAAATAATTATATCAGAAAATGCTTAAGATGCTGTACCTTTCATTGGGTCCATAATATATTACAAGATGGAGCTTAATATAAGGCCCAGAATGATGCTTCTATCTGTCATAGCTGAAGTAATCCTTAGAAAGACCATTCACGCGGGAAAGGGAGCTTACAGGAAGTTTTCGGGGGTCAGTTCCTAAGTTTCAAACTGCTTTACTCATCTATATTATGTACAATTGTTTGTATGTCAGACATGTCAACTACCTGGAATGTAAAGATAATAATTAACAAAATGTGTGTATCTGAAATTCTTCTGCAGATATAAGATCAGGTTTTATATATATTTTAAGTAGGCAAATAGAAAACAGCAAAAATCACACAAGCAAGGTTTACTCTGAAAGGTAATATCCTTGTAGCACTGCAAGAATCAATAAGACTGAGAGGTTCTATTTGTAAAATAGCAAATGTAAAGAAGGTAAATACTTTGATTCACACTCCAGGGTGTTGATAACTGCCTATGAGTTATCTCTTTGTGTTTGAGCAGGATTGGTTTTATTCTTTTTTCTCCTAGGCCAGTGGTTCTTTTATTGTCTTGTTCTGTGGAAGACTCTACAACAGAAAGATTCTCTCATGAATCCATTTAATTTTCTCATGTACATTCCCTCACTTCTCAAACTTTTCAATAGTTTCATTTAGCAGTCCACCAGAAAGGACTACACAGATTTCTCAGAATCCTGAAGGAAAACACAAGAAGTTCTATGACCTGAATTTGTCCACCCAAGAATCCAATTAATTGTGCCTTACATATTCTCATTTCACCTTCACATATTATTTTATCATCACCTTCTTCTTCCACTTGCGTATCAAATTGCTTATTGCTTTCCACTGTCATACGCCGTGTCTCATCAACTCATTACAGTAGATTGGGAAAAAATAAATCAGAGGTAAGTTTTCTCCTATAACCTAAATTTTCCCTACAATGACTTAATTACTATGTAATGGAATTAACTGATTCATGCTTCATCTTATTTCACTATGGAATTCCTGAGTCTACCTATATTTGTAACTGCTGTCCACCATCATCAAAAGAAACAAATCAGTAGATCAGTATATTGTATACGTCTCTCTACCTTATTAATATTCAACTCTCAACTGAACTTTTTCCTGAGTTTCCTTTGATGAGTGGGACCTATGACAATTAGCGGAGTTTATGCCCCTAATAAAACAGGTATTTTGATGGTCTTTTGGGAAAACATAGGAGATATACAGGAAAATAATGCATAAGAAAACTGTATTCTTCAAAACTGAAGTGGGTTTTATCATTATCAGCCTCTGAATTCAATTCATCCACATCATGTACATGTACACACTCAGTTTATATGCTCACTTGTTTTCCATGCCAGCATATGGTAACTACAATGATTGCCTGGACGTAGGATGAAACTAGGGGAAGCCATACTTTATGGATAAATACATATGCAAAGAAACAAATAACAATTTTTCCATCCTGCAGACCTGACTCTACTGTTACAGTTTAATGAAATAAAATCTTGTATTTATCTACAATTAACTAGTACTTTCCTTCTGATTTCACAGTAAAACAATTCCAGTGCATCAAGATCCAAAAGGATTCAGGCACTCATTCGTGCTCTCTGTAACTTCAGCAGCAAGAATAATATACGCATCATCTAATTTAACTGCAAATGACTTCTTTAGCATGAATTGTCTGTTCAAAGATAATGCACAACAGAACTCTTAGCTGCATCCCAGAAGTAATGCAGCACCAGGCAGATAAGATCACAGTGGTTACCAGGAGTAGCAAATGGGAAAAGCACTACAGGAAATGAACTCTTGTCAATAATCTCAAGAGTGTGCTATATTTAGGTCAATTGTACCTGAAATCGTTTGGTGGGGTAATTGCTCTTTGGTCCAGACTCTGCTCTCCGAGCCTGTCAGAGTGCTTGTAGGTCCACTGGATTGGATTCACCAATTTTCTTCCAGATTCATTTTCTAAAAGAAAAAAATAAAAAGCACAATCAAAAACTTTACTGAAAGACAGCAAGCTTGTGAGGAACAGAGAAAATAACTCACGTGTTATTTCAGCTTTTAAAAACAGGCTTTCAATAAATGCATTTAATACAAAGAATTGTTCTTATATCCAACTGATTTCCTCAGTTTTCAGGAACAGACACTTATTCAAATATTGAGACTTTTTTTTTGGTCCTCCAAAGACTTTCCATATCTGTTAAATAATGGAGGTGATTTAGAGCAATCTTTTGCTTTTGCCAATCAGTTAATAATCAATGCAAAATTAGAATTGTACTTAAATCCTATGATGCATCACAGTGCAACATTATTCAGGCTTTAATTCAGGTTGAGTCCTTGTCTGACAATACAGTTTATGTGTTAATAATTTAAGGTTTTATGGATGTATTCAGAGTAATGTGATAAATTCAGTTTTAAGAATCCAATCTAATGAGCCACATGCTGACCCTTTACAGCAGTTAGCTGGATTCATAAAGGAATCAGAAAACAGCACCTAGTCCTTCTGTCCCATGATTTTTTAGAAGAAATATAGTATTCTGCTTTGATGGCACAAAGTTTCCAGCAGTATTACTCCTTCTTCACATTAAAGAGTCAGTATTAATAGGATGAATTTTAAAGACAATGCCTCCTCTGGCAGCTATTCAGCAGGTATTTACCTTCTACACAGACATATACAGCCTCATATTTGTAGTTGTTACTCAATGCTTGTGATTAGTGTCTACCGTAATTAAAGAAAATGTCATGATGTAACTAACTGTGCTGAAGAACAGACATGTACTTTTTTATTTTTAAAAAAATTACAAAGGGAATAAGATACTCTACTGAAAGCTGCAGTAGGTGCATCAGTTATTTTAGCTATAGTTTCTTGTGTAGAACTTCAAATTCAAAGATACTCATTAAACTGAATAGATGGCAATAACAGACAAAGTGTTAATGGGGCAGCAGTGGAGTGTGTCAGGAAAATGAAGAGACCCCGAGGGGCTCGCCGCGCTGTTTATGCTCAGCTACATTCAGCAGCATTACCATAAATCCTCTAAAAGATACTGTACTCAATTTTTTATATGCTATTTTTCAGGCAAGGAAATATTATACAATATTAGAAAATAGGAACAAAAATAAGGACTAAATTATTTTCTATTAAACAAATCTTTTGTATGGAAATGCAGTAAGCAGTACTCTACTATTATTATTTTTACAGTTTTGTGAAAACAAAAAGAGGATCATTTAATCTTAAAATATGTGTGAATATAACTGAAAATTTCTGAAAACTTGCACAGGAATAGAGTCTTCTAACAAAAGAATAATTTATTTCATAAAATTCTTTCATGATTTAAAGACCAGGTTTCAATATCATTTTCTCATATGCATAATTCAACTGGCTAAAATCAGATTACACTTAAATTTTTACAAGAACTAAAAAACATCTTGATGTCTAGAATTTTTTTCTATTTCTATTCTAAGATGGCATTCTGAAGGGAGTAAATTAATCTTGGGAAACATACATAACCCGTTAGTTCCAATAACTTACTACTTAAAAAGAAATATATAGCATCTTCATAGTAACCTTAATGTGCCTTTTCTCTTTGATCTTAAAAATAAACTTTCCTTATTTAGGGATAGATGGATTTATTGTAAGGAGAAAAATTCAATTATAAACTGCAGATAAGGAATAATTATATACACAATAAAGGTACCAACAAAACTGTTAAATGCTCACATAGTCTATTTTTCTGTTTTTGTTTAGACGGCATATTGACATTTATCATCTAGAAGTTGGGGGTAGTGTTGGGGTTACTCCGCTTAAAACACCAATGGAAGCAACTGCGGCAGCCAGGGCAGCGCATACTCAACACCAACACGAACTCAATGGAAACGATATCATAAACCCAACCACTACATAAAAACATTAAGTCAAAGGCCAGGAAGTACAAAGACAAAAAGTTAAGTTAAAAAACATCAGTTGAATCAGAATATGAAATTCTAAATCCAACTGAGAAAATAAAGAACTTAATATAAGATGAAAAGAAGTTCTTCTTATCATTACCTATTTGGTGTATTATCTTCTTCCATCAAGAACACATTTAAAACTATTAAGAAGTTAAAACATCTGTGAGCCTTTATATTAACGTTCATGTAAATTCACCAACAGACAGTCTCAGTAACAGTCCTGCTTTGAAATAAGTATTTGCTAGTTATAAAACACTATTACCTATAAATTAAAAACAATAATTAAGAGTGGTCTGAAATATAAAAATATAGCAGAGTAAATGCCCTTCATCAGAAGAAGAGATTTAGTGCATATTTAATGCTTCTAGAATATTTAAGACTGCCGGCATAGAAAGCAGAGAGGCTATAAGCATCCTTGTTAATACTGGATGTCATGTTTTCTGATGTCAAGTGTAGCTTATGTACGATCAATGGTTCAAACAATCAGCTGCTGCCAAACAAGCATTTAAAACTAATGAGAAAAATACACAACTGGCACTGTGGTTTTGGAAAGGCTACATGCATTCCTCAAACAGTGGATAAAAATTTATCTCTTGACTATGAAGCACACTGGAAAAAGTGGGAGATAGTGCACTAATGCCTGGGTGAAAAACCTATGGACTTTCCTGACAGCAGAAGGTAATGAGGATGGTGAAAACACAAGGAAAGTCTTTGCAGTGTTACTTGTGGCTCTTCCAAAGTCAGCAATATGTCCAGTCCAGGACAATATGAAGGCATTTAAAAAATCAACAAGTACCTTTTTGTGTCCAGATATATCTCCTCAATACAGTGTTACCCAGGAAGCGACTGCAGAAGAAAATCAAGCAGGTAATCAAAGCAACTTGACAATGGTTAAAACTAAGGGTAAGGCAGAGAACTGATTTGCCTTTCTGGATCTTTTCTGCTGTTTTCTGAAGCAAAACGGAGATAGTGATGGTATCTCATGAAATACAGATAACGAGACAAATGGAAGTGTAAAATAAATAGCATTAACCTACAGTTCATAGACCTACACACTATCATTGCAGACTACAGTCTAGAACTATTCACTGCAAGAGTATGAACACTGCAGAGCACTGATGACAACTTTTTGACACAGGTGGTGGAGAAGCCAACGAGAAGAGGTGTGCTGCCAGACTTTGTACTAACAAACAAAGAAGATCTGGTTGGGGATGTGAAAGTTGGGGGCAGCCTTGGTTGCACTGACCATGAGATGGTAAGAGTTCAGGATCTTGCATGGAAAAAGCCACGCAATAAGCAGGATTACAACCCTGGACTTCAGGAGAGCTAACTTCACCCTCTTTAAAGACTTACTTGGAGGAATCCGATCAGTTAGGGTTCTAGAACGTCGCGGGTCCAGGATACCTGGTTAGTTTTCAAGTACCACTTCTGCAGAGCTCTAGATCAATGTATCCCTATGAGTAAGAAATCAAGTAAAGTAGGCAGGAGGCCCGCATGGATGAGTAAAGAGCTCCTGGAAAAAACTTAAATGGAAGAAGGAAGTTTATAGAATGTGGAAAAAGAGATTGGCCATTTGGGAGTAATATAGGAATGCTGTCAGAGTATGCAGGGATGCAATTAGGAAGGCTAAGGTCCACTTGGAATTTAACCTGGCAAGGTATGTCAATGACAAGAAGAGGGGCTTCTTAAGGTATACCCATAGCAAAAAGAAGACTATGGAAAATGTGGTCCCGCTGTTGAATGCGGTGGATGCCCTGGTAATGGAGGATACAGAAAAGGCAGAGTAACTGAATGCCTTCTTTGCTTCAGTCTTTACTGCTAAGGCTGGCCTTCAGGAATCCCAGACCATGGAGGAAAGAGAGGAAGTCTGGAGAAAGGAAGACAGTCCCTTGGTCTAGGAGGATCAGGTTAGAGATCATCCAGGCAAACAGGATCCCACAAATCCATGGGACCTGATGGGATGCACCCACAAGTGCTAAGGCAGCTGGCAAATGTTATTGCTAAAGCTCTCTCCATCATCTTTGAAACAGTAGAGGTGGCAATTACAGACAACAGAGAGAAGTCAATGTCACTCCCATCTTCAAAAATGGCAAGAAGGAGGCCCCAGGAAATTTCACAGGCCAGTCAGCCTCACCTCCATCCCTGGAAAACTGATGGAACAGCTCATTCTGGATGTCATCTCCAAGGATCTGTAGGAAAAGAATGTTATCTGGAGTGGTCAATATGGATTCACCAAGGGGAGATCATGCTTGACCAATCTGATAGCCTTCTACAGTGGCATAGCTGGCTGGGTAAATGAGGGGAAAGCAGTGGATGTTGTCTACCTTAACTTCAGCAAGGCTACTGACACTGTCTCCCACAGCATCCTCAAAATAAGCTTAGGACGTATGGGTTAGATGAGTGGACAGTGAGGTGGATTGAGAACTGGCTGGAAGCCTGTGGCCAGTGGTGTTCCACAGGGGTCAGTACTTGGCCCAGTCTTGTTCAACATATTCATCAGTGACCTGGAGAAGGGAACAGAGTGTATCCTCAGCAAGTCTGCTCATGACACAAAATTGGGAGGAGTGGCTGATACACCACAAGGCTCTGCTGCCATCCAACAAGACCTGGACAGGTGGCTCTTCCAAAGTCAGCAATATGTCCAGTCCAGGACAATATGAAATCTGAAAATTGCCTTAAGTAGCAGAATGGCACCCCAACAGGATTGGATAACTCACAGTGTTGTCCTTTATCCTGCATCTTAAAACCCTGCTACAAAGCAAATTATGTTAAGAGAAAGGCTGTTACATTAAAACATAAAATGTTGTCCTAGAGATTTGGGCAGAGAGGAATCTAATGAAGTTCAAATAAGGCAAATGTAAAGTCCTGCACCTCGGGAGGAGTAATCTCCTGCACCAGTACAGGTTGACCTGCTGGAAAGCAGCTCTGCAGAAGAGGACCTGGGAGACCCGGTCAACAACAAGTTAATCATGAGCCAGCGATGTGCCCTTGTGGTCAAGAAGGCCAACAGTATCCTGGGATGCACTGAGAAGTGGCCATCAGGTCAAAGGAGGTTATCCTCCCTCTCTAATAGTGAGGTCACACCTGGAGTATTGCGTGCAGTTCTGGGCTCTCCAGTTAAAGACAGACAAGGAACTACTGGAGAGAGTCCAGCAGAGAGCCACGAAGATGATCAGGGGACTGAAGCATCTCTTGTAAGAGAAAAGGCTGAGGGGCCTGGGTCTGGTTAGCCTGGAGAACTTTTTATTCAGGTCCAGGAAACATGCTATATTTGCACATCAGATTCCTTTCTTGTGTCTGATCTTGATGGTGACTGAAAAGGTCCTATGATGTACCTGAGCCATGTTTAAAAGAAACTGACACGTGTTTAAAGCCTAATGAGCAAAGTTTCAAATACATTAGGGAGAGACAGACAGGTAGATAGTTATTGGCGTGTATCTTTTACGAACCTATCTACTTAAAAATGGGAAAGGAGGATGGGTGCACAGAACTCTTACTACTACTTCTCCATGTGCAAACAAGCTTGATTAAAAGGTGATTTTTTTCATACTTACTCTGCTGAAATCTTCTTTACTGTAGTCAGAACAGAAAAGAGCTGGGGAGATCCTCTTTCATTGTTATAGCCTGTCACCCCAACATCCATCACTCTGAAACTGAAAGTTCCTATGACCCCCGACCAAGACAACTGATCGATCTTTAAAATAGCAATTTAAATGAAGACACGTAACGTTAAGATTCTCATAATCAACACATTAACTGTGTAACTGAATTAAATGCAAAAAAAGTCTATGTTAGTGCAACAATGATTTCAAAAAAATGAATGTGGAAATTAAACCATTGAATCTGTATTGTGGTAAGCCATATTACAAATAAATGTATTAGTAGTTACTAGATGAGCAATATTCTTTTCAGCACATGTATACTACATTATATAAGCTAAGGTTAAAATACTGCTCTGGGCCTGAAATTACCATTACGTGTACTCAGTTGCAATGATTTACATCACAGAAAGTACTGCTGTGAACAAAACTGTTGATTCATATGGTACTCACAAAGATTTGTTTGAAATACAAATAATTGATCTTTCAGTGACACTTGACAAAAAAAGAACAGTGTAAATACTGTTTACAAACTGATCTATATTTGCAATTTTATTTAGAGGAAGATGGATTCTGAAATTAAAACTAATATTCACTACTAGTTATTTCTTGCCCTTCAATTATTTCGGTTTTTCAAAGGCAGCCAAATCAAAAATTAAAACAATATGTGATCATTCACACACTCAGACTAACTATGGATAAGTGTAAACAGAAAGGGTTCTCTAAAGCTGACATTTGTCTGCATGAGCAACTGGAAAATACTTGAGGAAAATTAACATGGTCTTACTGACCAGATTTCTTTGCAAATGTTTTCTGAATGTATTGGGTTTGCACAGCAAGGTTTTCATAGTGGCAGGGAGGGCTACAGGGGTGGATTCTGTGACAAGGTGCTAGAAGCTTCCCTTGTGTCCAATACAACCAGCCAGCTCCAAAACAGACACACTGCTGGCCAAGACCGAGACAGTCACTGATGGTGCTAGCACCTCTGGGATAACATAGTTAAGAAGGGGATAAAAAACTGCACAATAGCAATTGCAACCTGAGAGAGGAAAGGGAATACATAAGGGAAAAAAACTCTGCAGACACCAATATCAGGAAAGAAGGATGGGGAGCAGGTGCTCCGGGTGCCAGAGCAGAGATTCCCGTGCAGCCTATGGGGAAGACCATGGTGAGGCACGCTGTCCCACTGTGGAGCAGGGAGCAGATATCCGCATATCTCTGATAGTCCACAGTGGAGTGGATATCCGCCTGTAGCCCTGGAAGAACCCATGCCAGAGCACATGGATGCCTGAAAGAGACTGTGATCCCATGGGAAGCCTACACTGGAGCAGGCTCCTGGCCAGACCTGTGGACCCGTGGAGAGAAGAACCCACGGTGGAACAGGTTTACTAGTGGGACTTGTGACCCCGTGGGGGACTCACGCTGGACCAGTCTGTTCCTGAAGGACTGCAACCCACGGCAAACGACCCCCACTGGAGTAGTCAATGAAGAACTGTAGCCCATGGGAAGGGCTCACGTTGGAGTTGTTTGAGAATAACTGTCCCTGGTAGGAAGGACCCCACACTGAAACAAAGGAAGAGTGTGAGGAGTCCTCCCACTGAGGAAGAAGGAGCGGCAGAGACATGAGTGATGGACTGACTTCAACTCTCATTCTCTCATTCCTCCTCACCCTGTGCTGCTTGCAGGGCAGGAGGCAGAGAATTCAGGAGTAAAGTAGAACCTAGGAAGAAGGGAGGGGTGAGGTGATGGTGTTTTAAGATTTGGTTTTAGTTTCTCATTACCCTACTCTGATTTGATTAGCAATATTATTATATTTTTCCCACGCTGAATCCCATTTGCCTGTGACAGTAACTGATGAATGACCCCTCCTTGTTCTTATCTCGACTCACGAGCCTTTTGTTAAATTTTGTCTCCCCAGATTAGAGCACTAAATTAATCTCAAATTGCATTTATAGTAAAAACATAGCCATGGCTGTTACTCTCTCACCTTAAAACACTTTATGGTTTCATACTGTTTCTCAAGTGACATTACCTTGGAAACCCAGTCTTTTTTCCTCCCCGTGTTTCACTAGTACCATCAGGAAAGAGCTACTTAAAGCAGTGCCTCGAATACAAAGCTGGAGTATACCACAGTTAGCTGGAGCTAACTCCAAACTGACAAGACAACTGTTTCAAAACAACTCTACACTGAATTTCTAATAGTAACTAAACAGGAAAGGAAAATATACTTGTGAACATATGTCTTAGGAAGACAAAGCCTTGGTGCTCTGATGCAGGTTCATGAGACCTCAAATGGGTCATGTGATATTTGTAGCGCAAGTCCCTACAACAGATTGATTTCTAATACTGTCAAAAGTAGAAAACTAAGGTGGGCTGATGTATCAGCTACAACATAAGCTATGTATCAAAAGCTGTACTGGTAGATCTGTAGAGCAAATGTAGAGCATTCTTGAATGGAAGAATAATCTGCAGATGCAGATACGTGGATAGATGTACAATCTGTCCCCAAAGATACAAAAAATACATCATTAATAAAATAAGTTTAGAATCCATTACAGCATACTTTACCCCTGTGCTTAATCTGTATCATAAGAGAAAGTAAAAGTGCTTGACTAGTAGGTAGAACAGGTGTTGAATAAATAACACACAGATTCACAGACACCTGAAAGTAAGAAAAGCTTAAGTTCTATTTAGATTCACAAAGATCTGTAATAGGCCATAACAAATAGAGGTGCTGGCTCACAAGAGGGGATAACAAAAAAATCAGGAATACTCCCAATTATAAATGAGAGGAGGAAACCTGCCCTTTCACCACCTCACTTGAACAACAGAAGAGCTACTCACATACGGTCATCGTAGTCCAAGAACTTTGAGCTTCTCAGTGGAAACATGTAATTGTTGACGACTGACTGCACTGGCTGGAAACCCACAATAATAGAAAGGAGATAGCATAACATGCTGTGTGGTGCCAGAGATTGCAGTGGCCTTTACAACAGTCATAGAAGAAGCAGAGTCAGGATAAATACTCTTCCCTTTACTGTAAATTTTTTCAAGACTTAAAGAAGAGAGAGGGAGAAAGTAAAATATTTCAAAATAGTCAATTGTGTCGTGCAATAGCCTGCACTGCAGGTGATATACAGTCAGCTCCCTTCCCCATGCCAGAAAGTCATGTCATGATGAGTATTAAAATACAGCATGAAATGAGCACCCTCTTTTCCCTGCATGTGAGGGGTAGCAGGGAACAGAAAAAACAGGTTAAAACATTAGCCAATTATGAGCATATATTGAAGACCACATGTTTGTATAGTCAAGCAAAAGACACAAAGCAAGGGAAGGACATAAGGAGTGATTAGGGAAGAGAACAAGATATCTGAGTAGTGGGTCACTGAGGCAAATGGGAGAAGTTTGAGGCAAAGATGACAGAAAAGAGAGCACAAATGCATCTTAGAGAAAACTAAAGCAGATCTTATTAACATTCCTGTTGAGAAAGTTAATGAGATGTGTGTTTAAAAGGTGAAGGTTACAAACAGGCTAAGAGAAGGATTATTAAACTGAACCAAAGCTTTGAAATGAGCATCAGAGGTAGTGGCAAGAAGGTCGTAGGAATGCCAGTTGAACATTTCTCATGACTTGCAATATTTTAACTTCTACAATGAAGCATTAAAGTGATTCTCAACATTACAGCCGCTGTGTTAGATGCTAATACTATCAAAAATGGTCTACATAATGTAATATTTGATAGACATGCCCAGTATGTCTCAGACCATCACCATAATTAAGGTAATAGTATCAGACAGCTTCTTTTCTTCACCTCAGCAAGTTTCAGAAGCTTCTATTCACTGCCATAATTCAGTGTTCTTTGGTGGCTGTTGCATTCATCCCTTCCCTCATAGTTTACTGTTTTGCAAAAGATTTGCAAAATAGTTAAAATTTTTCACAGTTTTCTCAGCATGTTCTGCTTTACTCCAGGTCTCAATCCCACACAAGAAATAATTTTGCATGTCAAAGATCCTGACTAAGGACACTGAGGACTACTACCTGCACTTTTTCTACTACACGTTCCGGACAGGTATGGGTTATTTTGCCACAGGCATTGTGAAAGATAACAGCAGATTCCCCTCTTAGGGCTGAGCTGCCACTAAAATCTCAATGTAAGACAGGAACTGTTGCAGAGGAACACACTGAGAGGAGGAATTCACCTCAAAAGGCTGCCATAATGCACATGGGTCTCTTAACATTTCTGCAAGAGGGGTATCACTAAGTGCAAAGGTATCTGGCTGCACCTCAGCTTTCCAGTAATAACTGCAAGACTTTTGTCACCAATTCTTGAGCCTAAGACCCTGAGCGTGATTATTTTTATGGCTTCAAAGACAAGTGACTGTCTGAGACTCAAATGCTCAAAAGTTTTTAATTGCCTAAGAACTTTTGAGGATCTCAACTTGAATGTGTTATAGGATCCCTCAAGAACATTTAACTTTAAGAGCAGAATTGAACACTGGTATTGGGAGTATATTAGGAGATATGCTGGAGACTAAAACCAAGATTTATTTACAAGTTCCATCTTGTTCCCATTCAAGTCAACAACAACAACAACAAAAAATCCTAGTTTATGTAAATGGCAGCAGCATACCATCCATAAATTTAGACAAGACACTTTCAAAGTCCACCTTTGTGATGTCCAATTACCTGGGTACTACAGTATAAATTAAAACAACTGTCAGCAGTCTAGATTGATTCTCCTCTTGTTGCCATTTATTAGTATTGATATAGAGATCTATTACTGAAATGAGGATAAGTTAGGCCCTAAAACAACAGGCAGCTTAACATCATCAGCTTAGACCTCAGATTTTTTTCTGTGTATTTTAAATAATCAGCATGACTCTGAATCAAGAAACTCAAAGGACTTCTCACTTGACTTTTCCTAGGGGTTAATCAATAAGCCTAATTAAAAAACTTCAATCATTCGATTGCTCTAGACTTTCAGGAATACCAAATACAATGAGGAAATGCTCCCTACATTATATGATTAAGAAGCTTCAGGAAATATTAAAAGCTAAGTGCAGATACTGTGGCTTGCTAGACAGACAGCAGTGTAAAACTATTTCTGATTCACAGCAGCTATGTACCTTCATGTGTAAAGTCGGTGACAGCCTAAACAGTTGTGATTGAAAAAAGGTCAGCAGGATTCCATAAATGTTTGTTGGTTCAGGTGCTGGGAAAGATACAACCACAGAAACAACCCACAGGTAGTCATCCAAGTGCTCTTGTGTTATGAGAGTGAAGAAGAGCACCAGGGGCTCAGACACAAACACGGCGAATATGAGACAGGCTCAAGGAGTGTGAATTGGAAAGGAAAAGGCAGAGGTACTATGGCAGAGGGAACGGAAGATTATGCATATTATGGCATGTGTATGCACTCGTTATTTACAACACGCAAAAGACCCTTCACTGAAATTTGTGAAGTTGTCAATATAAAAGTCATTAATGTTTTCTTTCTAAATATCTACTTTATAATTGTTTATTTTCATTGTAGAAGCCTTTGTAACTACTTTAAATGTACATTCATTTTCATTTAAAATAAACAAAATATGCTGTAATGCAAAAAGGTTGAGAAAATAAGAGGATTTAAATAAAAACCAAGCATACATTTTCATCAATAAGTATCATCATACAGCTAACAATTTTAAAATAGCTGAATGACTAGGGAAATGTAAAAATATGAATGGAAACAATAAAACAGTTTTCTGCCTCCCTTCCCGAGACTCTTATTCAAACAAATAAAAAATTACAAGAAAACATGTCCCCCAAAAAACTGCGTTAATGAACTTCAGTAACTGTACTTAATCACAAAATCTAGTCAGGAACAGCCTGCTACCATAAGGTAAGACAGGTTGCAGACGTAGCCCTTTATGTAAAAGCAAATGTCAAAAGAAAAGCTCTGATATTTGGTTGTGGGCTCCCACTTTTCACATAGGCATTTCCTAAATCCATGTTTGATGAGCTTCTCCAGCTATAAATTCTGTAAATTCCCTCTGGAGCAGTGCAGAGTGTGCTTCATGAAAATGTCATCTGCCAGCGCTGCAATTACTCACACTCCAGCAATCATGTGCACAATGCAGAATGGGTCGAATTCAGGTGAGAACGAGAACCAGCAATCAAGCCTCTGGAATTGAGAACAAAGCCATTTTCTTTCATTTGCCATCAACACAACCATCAAGGCCTTAATTACAAGGCAAGTGTCAAGCCTGGCTGCTGAAAGGCTTATTATTATACAGCTCAGCTTCAAATCAGTTTTGTATTGATGAACTGCAAAAATGAGGAAGCCAGCTTAGCCCCACAAGAAAAGGAACAGGGACTAACTGATTATGTGATTGCAGGGAAAAACAAGAACATTTAAAACTGCATTTTTAGATAGTAGAAGAATTAGTGAACAGCACACCTAAAACCTTTCTACAAACATATTTTCTATCTCAATAGCAAATCTAGGTGTTCTGATAATTCAAAGGACACTTTCTTCAGTTGAGATCATTGTACTACATTGTACCATCCACAAAAGACTGCAAAAGTCTCTCTTTAGGTCATGCATTCTGTTTTTCAGATAGTAATGTGTGTCTGCTAGTGTTCTCATTGCCACCTTCTATCTAATTCATGTCCATACCTTGAACACTGAGATACTAAGTGAATTCCAAATGTATTCACAACCCTTGCCCAACAATTACCTATTCACATTAGATTAATTGTCTTCATATTGAAAGCAGATGAGCAGTTAGTAAACAACAGGATTTATTTCAAATGTCCTCTCTCCTACATTTTCTATGTAAGGCTTTTAAGCACAGCAAATGAAGAATGAACCGTTAGAACAAGGCCTGAAATTGGAACACTG
This sequence comes from Neomorphus geoffroyi, assembly GCA_033558235.1. Classification (NCBI taxonomy): domain Eukaryota; kingdom Metazoa; phylum Chordata; class Aves; order Cuculiformes; family Neomorphidae; genus Neomorphus; species Neomorphus geoffroyi. Next base: position 270,874 of record JAUMJM010000035.1, read on the forward strand.
AATTTGGAACAAGCTGTTGATACAATATTAAGAGTTATCAGGACTAGTAAATCTTGTTTTGTCCTTTCACTAGTTAAACCCATACTCTGACTTAGCTTCCACATGTCTTTGTGACTCAAGAAATATGTGCTTAGCTCATCAGTCTGGCCTTTTTGATATCTAAGATGAACAGGACCTGTATAGCAGGTAGGCAATCATTTAGGTCGATTTTATGCATTTTGCCTAAAATGACAGGCCATAGCTCTTTCTTTATCCATTGCTGCATCCAGTAGGTATACAACACAAATACATTTTCCCTCTTGCAACACACCACACCCTGAAAACGTCAATGGTCCACGCTTCAGCAGGATATTAAAGAATTTGAAATCAATGGCTTGAGAAAATAAACATTAACACAAAAAAGATGACGGGAGATGACAGCAAAAGTCACATGTCTATTTTGTCATTCACCTTCATTGGTTATAAGTTGGATTTATTTCCATGGAATATGTAGCTACTATATATAATACATACAAAACTCAAATACTCAAAAGTTAGGAAATAACAGAAAGATAATATTCATTGAAAAATACCCAGTAAATTTATTTTTAAAAAATCGGATTAAAAATTTATGGAGATTTTTGGTTTAAGAGGAAAAAAAGTAGTTAGGCTCCCAGGCCATGTATTTCAAACATATTCCGGCAATTTCAATGGAGGTTAGACAATTTTACTGTTTCTACTTGCATGCTTAGACACCTAATTATTTTTTAACTTTTTTTTTTTCAGTTTCCATTTAAAGACAAAGAACTGGATGACTAATTCCCATTTTGCCATTGAAATAATCTAGATAAAGGAACAGTGTAGAAAATCCCTACAAAAGCTGTATTAGTTTTAATCTTCCTTTTTTTTTTTTTTATTTTTGGTACTTATATAACTCCTTCCTGCCAAGTAATTTTAAAAGTCCACCTCACTGATTTCAGTCAAGCACCATCTCCGTCACCCCACCTTTGCAGCTCAGTTCAGGGTTCCAAATCATAAGATATATTATTGTTGTACCACAAATATGCATACAAACAACATTTCCTTATTTAAAAATAATCAGCAGAACAATATATTAGTTCTTCAATGTCGAAAAAGTAAAGGAAAACCTTTAAACCTGCACTATGCTGAGTGAACCTTAATAGAGAGAATAACTGAGTATCACAGACTGCATATATAAGACAACATGCTGAAAGCATTATGAAATGTACATAAATTGAAAGATTACTGAAAAATACCATTTCCATATATTGTAAAAAAAACCTTGGGTATGCAGATCAGAAGAACGCTGCATTATGTCTGAAATCTGAAAGTGAGAAACAGAAAAATTTAAACAATTGCTAGGGGTGGCATTGGTAGATATGTGAAGAACACTGATGCGCCTAACGACAAAGATAAGCAGAACTTGCACTAGTGGCTTGTCAGAAGTTTACTGGCATGATTTGATGTAATTGATATGGTTAGACTGCAGTAATTTAAATTCTTGGTTTAGTAAGGGCAGAAAGAATACACTTCAGTAAAAAGGCAGAAATGACATTTGTTGTCTGGAAAAAGACCTGTCATGTGATCTGTATATGCAGACATCCAGATACCTTAAAGCAGAATCAAATAGATTCTAAGAACAAAATAAAAAGTAAAATGGACACCAGCAACAGATCCTTATGTGGAACAGGTCTCTGAATGTACTTTCAAAGCAAACAATATTCACAATAATGCAGATTAGTTACAGGACCAAGTTAACATTTTTCTGAAGTAAAACCTTTAAGAAAGCAAACTAAAATTCTCAGATGTAGCCAAGTGATTTAGGAGCCTATTTTTTTTCTTCAAATGAACTGAAGGTCTTACAAAGAGCAGGGTAGAATACATCTATACACTGTTGTTGCTGTGATTTCAGAACATATTCCTGTTTTGAGGGACTAACAGAAGAGGACATTGGGAAATTAAAGGAGCAACATAAAAAAATACTGTAATAGAGTAGCTAATATTCTCATATATTTAATATCACATGTCTTTTTTCTCTACAGATTTCTCCTCTCATTTCAGAGCTTCCTATTTTCTCCCTCTTTATCATCAACAAACAAAGAGCAGTATTTTCTTCAGAAGTAATGGACTTCTGCTCCATGCATATATTGAGGGAATTACATGAGACAACTGTTTTCTTCAAGTTCATTTATAAATTTATTTATATTTCATGTAATTTAGGGGATTCTTCATATATTTACAGTTTGCATGTGCCTAAGAACCTTGCTAGATTAACAGAACAATTGCAAGACGCTAACCACTACTTTCTGAACTCTGCTAATACAATACTAGTTATGTCTGACATCCAACATTGGAGAGATTCTTTCAAATAACATTATCTAAGTACTCCCTGGTAAAACTGAATTACAACTGTTTAAAAGCAAGTGAACAGAAGTACTTCTCTGCTACAGAGTGTAGTGGAAGAACAATAAACAAAACTAAAAAGCCCAACCTTATTTTAAAAAAAATTTAGTACCTTTCATGTGAATCAGCATACTTTTAAACTTAAAAATAACCAGACATACTTGGGGTGGGAAGGCAGAGGGAAATATTTTCTATGTAGTTTGAGAATACCACCTACAAAAAGTCAAATGGAATAATGCTTGCCCACATTAAAACTGCCACTACGGCAGATAAAAATACGTTTACATTCAAAAGGACAGTTGCTGTTCTAAAAATAATTTGTATAAAAGTGTTGTTTATAATTTTTGCAACAGGGTATACCTACAGTTAGGACTGCACCAATATCCACTTGGAAGGCAGCAAGAAATCATACTAACCACAGAGGAACTGCAAGTCAACACCTTTCCTGAGCAAATGGCTGCATAAACTTGAGCGAGCTATTGACATTTCTAAACTTGAGTTTCATCATTTACCATGTACTTGAATAAAGGAAAACGTCTTTTTTTAAAAATTTACACAGCAAGTTACTTCAAAATGAAAAAGAACAGGATTAACTCTTACTCTTAGTTGTTTCTCAATGTTTTAAAAAAAGACTAAGAGATTTTAGAAGTCCACAAAGAAGATGGACTGAGGATGAAATAAACAAATGGAAAAAAATATAGATGTGTTACTTTAAAATGTTTGAAGGCCTATTGAGGCCTAAGAGATTTAATTCTAAAAGCTTGTGATCATTAGATATGGCTTGTGACTTCGAGTGCCTCAGTTCTGCATATTCAGCCAAAGATTTACTGAGTTTCTGAGATGACTATGGGCTACTTTTGTGATTTTTTACAGTAGACATCAAAGGTTACCCATCAGTTTGGATAGTCTTGGTCATCCTGTACCCTCTAGTTGTTAGGAACAAATGGACAGCAAAGATTTTCTGGAGAAGATCCTGATGCCATCGCTTAGTAGATGGTATTACCTAGATGGGCAATGCTATCACTTCAGATAAGTTTTAAAGCATAAATTCAGCAAAATGATTGAGATACTCAGGTTCCTAAACTATGCAACAGACTCATTTAGTCAAACTTCTTTTGTAAATTTTTATAAGGATTTTATGGCCCAATTACAACTCTACATGACAAGGTTCAAAAGGAGTTCCCATTCCAAAGGTCTTAATTTCAGTGTGTAATTAGTGGATGGACCAAAAAGGTGTCAATCAGATAGAGGTTTTCATATAAGTTTTAGATTGGTCAAGGTTAGTTTTTCCCATTTTTTCTGGATCAAATTCTTATTTTGAAATAGTTAATGAAACTTTTACCATTTACCTCAGTACATATAAGACTTGGATTTCTCTTTATAAACAGTCTGAAATGCAAAGCAAAATACATTTGCATTTTTTCTCTACTCTCACTCTTAAATGCTGCAAATTAAGGAGGGAACACCTACCATATCTTAAAATAAGGCAACATTTTAGGTCTTTCTTTCATTTGAGCATCACAACACAGTGTATAGTTATTTAACATAGTTACTCAAAAACTGATAAACAACTGCAAAGCAGGATAAGAAACACTGATGTACCTTTTGAGCACGTTACTAGATAGGTTCAGAGGGACTAAGTAAAACTGGTGTCCCAGAGGATGAAGACTGATGCGACTGTAACTTAAGTTCTTTATTCTGCAGTCTTTTCTCTCATCCCATGTCACCTTTGTTTTCATACTTTTACAGCTAGACAACAGAAAAGAATGTGAAAACATGCAAAGACTGAGAAACTCTTCCAAGATTATTATTTGTGCCCTTTAACAGAGGAAGATAAAGCAAACTGAATACTTAGCCATAAGTTTATATGGACATAAAGTAAGCATTTTCCCTCCTGTTGTCTGAAATCAATATTATCCAATTTTCCAGCTTTCCAAATCTATTATGTCATAGGTTACTATCATCTATTGATGTTGCCTATATCTTTCTTCATTATTAAATAATTCTCTTGACTCAGAGATCTGCATAAAGACCTGCACAGAAGTAAGTATATGAATTCCTGTGAAGTGCAACATATAGGTTTATATTTATGTATATTATCAAATAATAGAAAATAGGTAAGTTTCAGGCTTGCTTTCTGTAGAGGAAGTCTTTCTCTGACTTCCAGTTTACATTATTGAAGGCAGAATTGCTATTATGTTAAGGCATATAACTTCATATTAATTCCAGCTAAACACAAGCATTTTGACTTTTGTACTTCTGAAAAAATGGAAACTTCTTTTGCCACCGCTGTTTTTCAAGAATACCTATTCTTGTATCTTTTCTTCTACAGAAAGTGACATGCTTCTAAGTGTAAGAGCATTACCACTGTAAACTACTTCTTACCAATAGAGTCCATCCTTACTACTCAATCTTTTATTTTTCACTCTTTACCAGGTACAAAAAGATCTGACTGGAAAAAGTAATAACAAGATAATATTTGGATTTGACATTGTTATGATTACAGCATTATTTTTTTGAATAGGAAAATCCTACAATCTAAATTTAAAGTAGTGAAACTTGGGATAAATCCAATGGAACTAGGAATTTCCATGCCTCTTAATCTCTGAAAGCTTCTTTGCCTTCATATTTCCTATTTGATTCTTGTATGTGTGAAACTGCATTGTTCCAAAACAGTGACAGTTTTTACAGTACGTGTCTGGAGACGACATATGCATCAAATTGCACATCAGCAGTAAAGTCAGGCACTGGCAGCACAACTAGATTTTCAGATAGGGAAAAACAATGGGACTCTAGGAAGTGTGCTTATAGTAGGCCTTACCAGAAAGGTGCTACTCTTTTTGTACATTGTAGTCTTTTAATTACTCATACCATAATCCTTAAAGATAGAAAATTCTGATAATCCATTATTAAGATGATGCACACAACTGGTCTAACCTCTATCCAAAAAGAAGTGGCAAAAGGGCAAACATTTTCTAACTAGCAGGAAGCAGAGAAACCAGCTTTCTTTACCCACAGAACAGAACTTCGTGAAAACAGACTAGAACTAGATTGTATCGATGGAACGGATGCAAGCGTTTTCTGTACATAGGAATTATGAATACCTCTGTCTGCATAGAGGAATTCTCTCTTTGACTTTACCGGGGTAAATGTAACTTTGATACTCTTCATCCAACTGCTGAACTCTTGCTAGCAGAACCGAATGAAGAATGAGAAAGTCTCCCATAATGTGAACTGCTGAGCCAGTTTCCTGGAGGCAATCTGATGGTTCTTTCCAGATGAGGTATCATCAAATCTTATGTGTTCTTGCTAAGATTGGTATAGGAGTTTGGTATAGGATGGAGAGCAAACACATAAACTACTGAACTATGAATTTCTATGGAGCAGCTTGCTAGCTGAGCAACATTAGCCTCTGACCAATTCTAACCAATATTTTGATTTGATAAATCATTTTTTCCTTGATTTGGTCAACATAAACAGCAATTTTTCTGTTTTACTTGTAAGTCATCTTAATAGCAGTAAGCAGCACCTATGCAAAAAAGAGATATATACATCTTTGACAGTGCATATTAGTCCAAGAAACCTTCTGAAGATACTGGTAGAGAAGAAAAATAAAACAAGGAAAACTGAAGCAGTTGTGAACCCTCTGGAATATGGATGTTTTAGCTAGAAACAACATCTATGCACCAAACATGTTTAGCTTATGCCAAGAGTTACCACAGTCACAGATCAAACTGCAGAAAAAAAAAGTTGGTTCATCTACTCCTTCCCAAGTCTCTACTTAATAGGTTCATCAGTTAAGTGTTCCTCTGGCTAAATCAGAGCTAATAACTTAGCACTTCTTTGCCTACTGTGACATCATTCCGCACACTACTAAGTTTGATGTGTTTACCTGCTGGAAATGGTGTGCCAGAGTCGTCTTTGACATTGTAGTATCAGTCCCTGCAATAGGGACTTCTAAGAGGGAGAACCTCTGGGAGAAATCTCAAAACCTCATGGCTCCCTGCAGGGCACAGGGACGCTCCGGTACCTATGCAGGGTCAATACTGAATCCAGCCCAGGTTGCCCAAGGTTGCATTTAGCTGAGTCTTGAAAACCTTAAAGAATGGACATCTACATCTTCTCTGGGCAATTTGCTCCAGTGCTGGCTTTCCTCTTTCATTCTTCTAACATTGATACACAGAAAACCGAGACATGCACCAGATTCACCAGCCTGTGATCAAGACTTTGTCTGCCCACTTCAATAAACACTTAAGGTTTGGGGGTTTTCTGTATCTAGAAAACTAGCTGAACAATTACTTTTCCATCAGAATCAGGATTTTGTCATAACACAGAGACATCTGTGATACACATAACTTTCACAATGTATTACCTTCGTTTGTTGGGATATTTTGAGAAATGCAGGTAACTGGAACCTCTTGAACCAGTTAACCAATCCAGAGTAAGGGAATGAAGTAACTTATTATAGTTTTATCAAACTTTTTTTTTTACTTCTGACTTGATTTAATAGAAGAAAAGAACACACTAATACTGGAAAAACATGAAACTGGCTCTAATAATAATAATAATTTTTTTTTTTAAAGATCTCTTGACAGGGTTTCATACTACTTCAATGTCTGCAGTATTAATACTGATTAAATCTATCATAGTACATATTTAGCAATAGAACCATTTGTTCAGAAATGAAAAAAAGGGTCAGCCCATTAAACTTATTCTGCTTCCTTTACACTCAATGAAAAGGTATTGCGAAAGATGACTCAGAAAATACAGCAGATCAAATGTTTCAGAAAATCCTACTCCAGACTGCAACCTGGATTAAGTCCATCATAGCAGAAAGCCAAAATTTCACCCAAAATACTGTTTTCCAGGCTGGTTTTTTTGATTGCTAAACAAATGTAACTACTTCAGCACACTAACTCCACCTCAATCCCCATCAAATAGTTTAGTGTATTTTCATATTTTTTTCTTTCACTTTCATCCCTGCACGGGTAAACCTCAGGTAAGTTTAAGTTTTTAGTTATTATTAGCAAATCTACACAAACTTTCATGAAAATGGAAAGCAGTTTCTGTGGAGCCATCATAAACATTCTGGAAAGTCTCCTATACTCCTGTTCTGGCCATTACATCACCTGTCTAGAACGTGCTTTAGAATAATTCACTGGGGCTGTTGGGTTGGAGAGGAGGGTTACAGCATTGTGGTTTTGTGCATCTCAAGTAATTTCTGAATGCATTCTGAAATGTTGTGAAGTGCTTCTCCAACCATTCAGGAGTCAATGAAAGTAATTCTACTCATTTTACAGGGAAAAAACCTACAAAGCCAGAGTTATGAAAAAAAAAAAGGATTAGATTAATCAAATTGAAAAATAACACCCTTGTGTTTGAGGAAACAACGCTCCACATACTCATTTGTGATTGTAGGTAGCAAATTCTCTTGCCCAAATTACAGGCTTTCTTGTCCAAATGGCATGCGCACGTACAAATTTTAGGGTTAAATGGAATCCAAGTGATTTACTGGTTATATGTTAACCCCTTGCTCAGGGCTGAACTTCATCCATCTGTCGAACATGCATTCAGTCAAAATAGTGCCACTAAATGCTTACGAAGGAAACTGCTCAATCCTAAGCAAAAGCCCATTCAATGCAGCTCTCATCTGTACCCGCACTTGACCATACTCACAAAGGATAAAAAACTAGTGTCCTTCCCTGGACTGTGGATTTCAATGACTTCTGAGAAAACTGCACCAAAACACAGATGGCAAAAGCTCTGGCTTGGTTTGTTCTTAATTGATTCCCCTAGCTGATGTATTGCATTTAAAACAAAAAAAACACATTATGAAAGCTACCCTCAACAATCTGTCCTTTTTTTTTTACCTCCAAAAGTAATTAGAATACTTCTTGTTTTCTCTTTAAAGTATGTCTTCAAGTTCAGGCCAGACAGTCAAGAGGACATCTGAAGACCTTCAACATTTCATATAAATAATGCTCGATCAGTATTTTTCTCATTGTTAGAAATAAAAAAAAAAAAAATGCTTTCATTGTTAACAATCCTGACGGGGGGAAAAAAAAAAAATGAAATCCCTGTTTCTAGTGATTGTTGTTAACTAACAGAGCTGAAGGTTAAAACTGTCCTTCTAGCCATAACAGCATTCGAGCATCATGCATAACACTGCCTCAGTAAACAAGGACAGCTTTTACATGCAATACTCTGGGAATCACCAGCCAGATGAAGTAAACCTGAGGAGTATTTTTTCATTAGTTTCATTATCATCAATCCTCAGGGTAGAGAAAGCAAATTTTGTGCCTAGACTGAATATGACACAGAGCTAAACAAACGGATACCATGCATGTAGCTTCCTATTTGATGCAGGTTTTATATACGTGTATAAGGATGTGTTTCCCACTTTTGCTAAGTACAATGCTGACAGAATCCAGACACAAACAGCAAGTGTGTATTATTTAAATGTGTGCATTAAAATAAACAACATATTTGGGGTTGTTTTTTGAGGTGGTTTTGCTCTTTAATAACTGGCAGGTAGAACTTGGCTTAAAACCAGTAATGACAATTTATTTTCAATTACTATTAACCTCAGCAAATCCATTTTCCTTTGTGTCCATCCCCAGCAGCACAGTGAAAGCTCCCACTCTGACATGACACACAGGCCATCACCGAGCCCAGATGCCATGCTGCTGAAAATATTCATCCAGCAGCAGCATCTGGCCCCTTGGTGGGCTCCACAGGCAGTGAAGCTGACAGCTCTGAAGTTGCCTGTGGGTCTGTCATGTAGTTAGGCTGCTAGCTGAGCTGACATTCTACTTGGTGCCATTTTTCTTTGACTTACCTTTGATCCTGAGATATTTGCATGTCGTTATGTGCTTGAGAAAAAGTTCCTCTGTAAATCTCTTATGAGTCCTCTGTGTTTGTGCATTCTTGAAATAAGAGGTGATACTGCATGAACAGAGTCGTGACGTGCATTACTTGCGATGTTGTCACGAGATAGACTCTCTCACTGCTCACATAACACATCCTATGGTTAATACAAATTGATATGCGATATCTTGAGAAATCACGCAAGATCTAATAGCAGCCCTGTAAATGACACAAGATGTGACTGTAGGTACTTTTCAAGCTACACATCAACGTATTCATGTGTTAGCCTCTTAAGAAAGCTGATTTTGCTTTTCCTTTCTACCTTGATTACCATACCAGTTAGCAAAGGTCTACAGCACAGCTGATCCCAAGCAAGCAGAGCGCTGGCACTCTGGGAGGCCAGAAGGAGGGGACAAGAGCACAGAACAGAAAGGATGCAAGCTAGCCAGCACAGTAGGAAGAGGGACTGGGGGAAAAACAGAAGAGACCAAATGATGATGAATCAAGTTCAAGGAGCATTATTGACAAGACCAGCTCTTAAGAATTCATCTCCTACATAAACCATTCATTCCTTAGTAGAGGGCAGCTTCCTTAGAAGGGGTGACTTGTGAACTTGGCCCCATAAAAACAACAATAAATTACACCTGTGTCAAAATCAATCCTATTGTGTAGTAAATAAACAGATTTCTATTGGAAAACAGAACAGAAGCTCAGAAGCTGGAAATTGCAGAGTTCACCTTGTACAAGCTGCCAAAACCTTGACTGAACAACTATGCCAGCCTTTCTAGATGTTGTGCTCCAGCTCTTCTGCCACAGGAGTCTGAGCCAAAGGAAAGCAGAAGCTTGTTATTCCTGCAGCTTTTATCAGCTTTGTCTATTGGAATAGTATGGTTGGGATGCTGGAAGGTAACACATAGAAAAAATTCATCCTCATACATATGATGTGGGACATGGAATAAGTGACTGACTTGCTTCCTTATTTGAACTAAATATTAATTGTCCAGAATGAAAAAAATGGGTTAAATCATAGAAGAGACTTTTCATTTTATTATGATTTGAGAGTCATTTTATAGACTGACCCACCTGCTTAGATTTCTGGCTTTAATATATTCATGTCAACAAATGTTTAGTGCCTGGCAAAATTAATCCACAATTGCTTTAACTGCATCTTATAAGGCACAAATGAAAATTTTCATGTGCTGCAGCTGAAACTTCTGGTACTGACAATTTAATGTATAGTCTAAAGGGATTTTTTTAAAGAAAAAAAAATTAAGTTCAACAATCTGTAAACCTTACTCGTTTTTCCACAAATATTCCACAGCCAGAAGGACTGCTAACTCTACATGGCACTGAAGCTGCCAAAAACAAAAATTTAAAAAATCCCAACCATTCTTGCTCTTTAAATTACACATATTTTATTATACCAGGTTTTACTGTTCAGTATGTGCCCTTCATAAAGCAAAGTCTATTCCTATAGCTTTTATGCAATAGCTGAAATTCTTCAACTTTTAATATGTTAAATATTAAGGGCAATTTTAAGAAGTGACATTTCATTTTGCACTCTGACTCTGTTTAGCCCAGAAAACAGAACTGCAGGCCTTAATACTGGATCACTTAGCAATAGAATGCTTCCAGATCAGATATGAACTTATAATATCTAATTAACTAACACACACAGTACTTCGTTTGTGTTGGCTTCATGGGCTTTTCTGGTTTTCTGACTTTCTGACAGCTGCAAAGAAATGAGTGCAACTTGATCAAACAAAGTTAGATGGGAATAATTTCATTCAGCATAAAAGCTACTTTGGGCGAAATTAACCATTCAAAATTGTGTGATCAAGCTTGAACCAGTAGAATAAGTGGTACTAATTCATAACTTCGTATCATAGAATCATGTAGGTGTTCATTCATTTTTTTGGTATTAAGTACTCAGAAGTAGATTTTCAATGTGGTTGAAATTAAGCTTTGAACCTTGGGTTTACTACATAAACAGCATCCAATCCAACTTTGCAGGCAAGTAAACATAAGTTACATGTTGAACATGTTGAACATGTTGAAGCTGTTGAGCCTCTTTTAAATATCCCACCTATAGTGTAAAAAAAAAATCAAGTACATCATAAATTATCTGAGCTACAGCCCACCTTGCAAGTGTAAGCAGAATCTGGCCTATTAAGTAAAGAACTTTCATCAGCATATATTAGTATTTTCAGTAGCAATTCATTTCCCTGAATACAGAATTAGTCTCATTAATTGAGTAGCTACTTCAAAAAATCTTTAGATTAAAATGAAAAAAATCTAATACAACGATGTTACCCAAAGATGTGGCATCTCCCATCTTCTGAAATTACAAACGAGTTTAAAATGACAGCTATGATCACTTTCAAAGTAATATCCAAATTTTCTATGCCCTTCTTGGAAACCCAAGGAAAGTAAGATTCCAGCTTCTAATGCCTTAAGGTTTGATTTGGCATAATATGCTAAGTTTTCAAAAGAGCATATTGATGAATATGCCTAACAGACATCGAGTCACAAGCTTTACTGAAAATCTGGCCTTGTTTTTTTTGTTATTAACCCTTTTGTGCCATGAGAGAAAACAGGGGATTACACTGCAAGGTTAGTGAACAGCAAGTTATAACTATAACATTTCACACAGGTGAAAAAAAATACAAAACAGAATAGATTCCACAGCCACAAGATGTAACAGAACTTCTCACCACAAAGTGTCAGGGTTGTAAGGCACAGTATTGAAAACACTGCTAAAAAGCCAATCACAAAAAAAATCCTTGAGATGTTTTCCAAGTATTTCATAGCTTTTTCAGTGTTGTCAAGTTGAAGAATGAATAAAATCTCAAATAAATCAATCAAATTTACTGTATCATCAAACAAAGTGTCTTTTGACCTCCCTCAGCCCACAATACCCTTTTTCCCAGATTGTCTGCAAATGTTTTCTTCCTTTATTTAATGCAGCTGTTTTTTCTCCTCCCTCCTAAGCTCTCCTTCCTTCCTTCCTTCCTTCCTTCCTGCCTGCCTGCCTGCCTGCCTTCCTGCCTGCCTGCCTCTCCTTCCTTTCCTGCCTTCCTCTCCTTCCTTTCCTTCCTTCCTTTCCTTCCTTCCTTTCTACCTGCCTTCCTGCCTTCCTGCCTTCCAAGCCTTCCTTCCTTCCTCCAAGGCTTTATCCAAGGTGAAATCACCCACTCACTGCCTGCCTGTGACCTTTCAGGCAGATTTGTCTGATTTAGGTCCTGCTTTTGCTCCAAGAAATCTTAATCAACTACCATAGGTTTTCCCATCTCCTCCAATTTCCCTCCTCCTGAACCAGCAAATTTTCCTGTATCACCCCTCAACCAGCTCTGCCACTCCAGTTTTGCTTCCTGGAGCAAGTTCCCCTTACCAGCAACTTATTATTTCGCTTTGTGTTTTTCCTTTTCCTCTTACCTGTCTGATGTAGTTAGACTGGCTGGAGTGAATCAGATCTTGTCAGTCAACACCCTCTCACACATCCTCATCCAAAAGCCACACTTAAAAAAAGATAGCACTTCCAGGGAATTCTGCCTGTGAATAACTTACTTCCCTCCGAAATTTATGACCCACCGATTCCAATGACTTGTACATTTTCCATAATGGGGGCTTCCCAACGCCCAAATAAAATAAATTTCTTCCAGTGTAATATAAACAAAACTGAGTTGGAGCAGTTCTTTTGCTGTGTGTAGACAGGGAGATTAATCAAGTTCTTTAGACAAAATAATTACTCTATTTGTACTGCACTAGAATTTGTGATGCAAATAGACACAGTATATCATCAGAGCTTGGGAAAGCACCTGAATTATACAAAGAAGTTCCGGTTACTATACACCCATTATTAAGAAATAGACAAACAAACAAAAACACTCATGCCAGAAGCAGAAGCCAGTTACCCTATTCTAAATAACAGTCCTTTCAGATGAAGACAATTCCTCCCCTGCTTTTCTTCTAGCATCCCTTACCAGTTTTGAAAATTCACATCTCATTTATGACTATGATGATCTGTATAAGAGGACACACAGCAATTCATTCCACGACCTAATTTGTGTGAGTTCTATCCAAAATCTTTCAGAAGAGAGATTTCTACGTAAAACAAATATAAAAGCAAATAATTCCAAACTGCCTGATGCATACATCTTAGACCTCCTTACAACTGAGGCTGAGACCTTTGACGCAGCAGTATACAGAAGTGTTGAATGCCAAATTCTAATATTTCAAACAGCATTGCCTTCTGCAATACACAGCAAATTTGCCTATGCTTTACATTTCTACATGCAGTTGCTCATTTTGATGAATGTTTCTCCACTGCTTCTTTGCAGTAATTCCCAACAGAAGCAGAACAAATCCCTGACTGTGAAACAGTTCCTGCATAAAGTTAAAACATTTACGATAGTTAAGGCAAAAGACTATCTCAGCATTATCTGCAAGGAGATGAAGCTGAAGTAGTTAATAATATTCATGATGATTTTTATCTGGAAAGAGTGCCCACCATCAGAACTTTGCCACATTTTGTCCCTGGATTTGAAGATCTATCTGTTTACTTTTCTAATTACCTGTGCTGTTAAAGGTAAGGAACAATCATCAACAAACATGCCCTACATTGACCAAAAGCAGCAATGGAAGCAGATAAAGAACATCCCTGGTAGTATTTTAGGGAAAGCAGTATTGCAATCATTTCAACAGTCTTCATATTTCATAACAATCTGTTCACGGTGAAGTATTTGTTGTCATAATCTAAAGAATCTGAAATTTTCTTGTGTGCAGACAATAAGATCAACTCATCAAACGTATTCATTTGACCCACTCCTCATACCCTGGAAAAATGCCACCTAAACAGATAATACAAGAGCAGCAATGGAACAAAGCTAAAACAAATAATATATCATAAATGAATTACTATACTGTACTAGCTTCAGTTTTGCTCATATCATGAGCAATGCATTTTCAGCGAAGTTATCACACAGCCCATGTTTCTGGCAAAACCAACTATTAGCATAAAATAGATTCATACTTCCAAGTCTCTAACTCCAACAATAACTTGATTTTCACGTGCCATTGTATATTAAATGCTACATATACATCCACTGTAGGTGTGAAAGCCTCCAGCATATAATTTTGAATGCCAAGAGAGACTCTGCAGCAGTAAAGAGTCAATACTCTGTCTACACACACACTTCCATTAATTCTTTTCTTCAGGTATTACTATTTAGATGTCCACATAGATCTTACAAATAAATAGATAAGACCTAAAAAAAGGTTTTAAGATGAATACATTTCTATCAGCATGAAGAGACAGAGGTCAAATAAAGTAAAGAAGCAGTGGAAGCACCTAAAAAACAAAAATGCACTGCTTCTCACTGTGTCAGGGCCCACCCCCTGGAAAGCCCCCAGACCCGCTCAGTCAGAAAGAGAAGGGTCCTTTGAGGTCTGCATGGCAAACTGGATTATCAACAAATTCCCCAGGGCAAACTCAAACAGTGTTTATTTTAGACACAGTCAAAATAACAAATCAATATTTTGGGCGTGGCCAAAATATGGAATCAAATACTCAGGTCCACTCCGAGCTGCAACTTCCCAAAAGTTTCAAAACCAGATCCCAATCTGTTCAGATTACGATCTGATACCTAAAAGGCAGCTGGACAAAACAACACAACTCAGGTCTGATCTGATGCACAGTAGTCCCCAAAAAACCAAAGAAGGGAAAGAAGAGAGAAAGAGGAATACAAGTAGCACTAGGGAGAAAAAATAGACACCACTCCACAGGCTTCTGGAGAACATGGTCTTGAGGAGCATGAGGGGTGGTCTTGCTGCAAAAGTTCCCGAATCGGTGCAGGTGTGGAAGCTCCTTTGGGAAGGTCCTGGAACTGGGGCTGGGAGCTCCAGGGTCAGTTCAACAGACCCTTGCCAGAATCACCTCTTCTGCCCTTTGGGTTTGCGTGTGCAGTCAGGAGTGGGGGGGCAGCACCTGCTGCTGCACCTCCTCCCCTCCTCTGCAGCAGTACAGGCAGCCCATCCCTTAATGGGGAGCCACAGCACTCAAGCCCATGTATAAGACAACAATATAAGTAGAGTCAGACAATGTTTAAGACAATACAAGTAGAACCAGTTGATGTTTAAGACGACAATACAAGCAGAGTCAGTCTCTACACACTGACACTGTGTCACTTAACCACACAGTGTATATGCTTCTCTGAGAATAAAATTCATACCTGATTTCAACAACATAGGACTTGGACAGACAGTAAAGAAGATTTTATGATATAAACAATACCAAACCACAACCCTTTCAAAGTGTCATGCACACTGTTCCAGCCAGCTTACACAAATGAGGAAAAACATCCCAAAAGTATATGCTACCTGACTTGCCCTGTAATCAAGATCTTCAGATAGCATCTGCATTTTAGGCAGACTGGAATTAGTCACTACATTGTAGTCTGAAGTACAACTACACCGTAACTGTCAGCTGAAAATACAGGGAACGGCATCCTAAAATTTAAGTACCAGCACTCAAATTTATCCATCATTTACAACTTGTTTCCCAAACAAGCCACTAGAGGGTGAGACAATTGCAAAATTGGTAAGATTTGAACAGGTCTGTTCCCCTGCAGGCATCAACGCGTGCACCACTACGCAAGCAGGCAAGGCAGTCTGCGGAAATGAATTCTCGATAGCTGATGTAAGCTTACCCATACTTCATCTTCCAAGCTGAGACATAGTCATCATAGACCATCATGCAAGCGGAAGTATGAGTTTGATCACTATGCAGGAGTGATTTTTCTTAATGCGTCTGAGCTGAAAATTTACTATAAGTGCAGACAAGAGTATTTCAGTGGATTAGTAATAGGTCTGTCTCCTTCAGGTCACCAATTCAACAACGGAGCAGGTCACTAATGACTAAATGTTGTTAGGATTTGATGCTAACAGCATACTCAAGGATTTCCTGCAAGAAAAATAATTTGATGTATTCTGTCTATGCATACATTGCTAAAAACCTCCATCACAAAGAAACCTTATTAATGTTTCTGTTATCTCTAAATTCACCACAGGACAACGGTAGCTCCATTTCTTAAAAGAAATTCCAGCTTCCTGATTGACAACATTTTCCTCCCTGTAAAATCAAATTCTGACCTGGCAGAAGTGGTCACCACCTCACTGAAGTCCTAGATGACATCAGGCTTGAATTGTGCCCTGCAGGTTCAAAATATGTGATTGAAATACTTTCAGACAGCACCTAGTATTCTGTGTGCAAGTGGATTACACAACCCCAGCTATGGTTGAATATTGTACCTGAATAACCTACCACTTTCTATATTATCAAGTCTATTTGTACATAATAATTGATATTTAATATGTAACTCTGCATTGCTAATTGCATACTGATGATCTAGTTCAAAGGGAACAAGAGATAAGATTTTGCATCAGTCAGAATAATCTCTGCAAAGTTGTATCGTGGCTACAGACACCTTCTCGAAAGGTCTACGTCTTTTACAATGGTGAAGTGAAGGAAGTGAGGTATTTCTGTTGGAGCTTCACTACTGATCTCGTTTCTTTTCCATGTTAACAATTGCAACAGGGGTTATCACTTGGATCATTTACATTAAGCAGTATTCCATTTTTATTTACATTGAACACACATATTGGTATTTAACAATCTGGGCAAGCAGCAGTCTTTGCAGATTCAGATGCATTTCAACCATCCTTCTCCTCACTTCACAGCATTTATTTGTTGCACTTGTCCAATCAAAAATGAAAGAACTTTCATTTACGGCTCTGTTAACACAGGAACTTCTACAGAAGTGGTGACACTTGGTAACAACCTTTTGAAGACAGTTAACGAATGCATTTATTCTTCTGGTGTTTCCATTCTTTACTGCTTGTGGGAGGTCCTGACATCTGTGCAATTTCTTCTGAAACTTGTGAATTTCTCATGGATTACAACAGCTTATTTAGAGACAGTATCTTCTCTTTATGCCTTTAGACTACCTAAAAATCAATAATTTACTTATTAAACTAATCATTTTATTTTTCTGTTTCACTTTTATTCACATATGGTCTCTAACTTACAAAACTCCCCTACATTTAGAAGAGGGAGAAGACGGTGTTTTCAAAGATGGCACAGGCAGTGGTGATGGGAACAACAATTACCTGTGACCTGAATGATAAGCAGATAGATTCGCATAAAGATGGTGGAATTTCCATGTCAGCAATGCAACCGTATGGCATCCAGTAAAAAATCTGCATGGGAAGTGAAGAATTCCTACCCACATTACTAGTGCTATTATCTGAGATGTACTTTTGCTTACTCATATTTTACAGAAGAATGATGCATTTCAGTGTCTAAATGCACTGAGCTAGCATGACGAAAGCAATATGGTAGCTCTTATTACCATGAAGGAGCACAGGAAAAGCAGCAACAGTGATTGATTGGAATCTTTAAGAAACCACTTGAGTGTGTGTGCATGCACCCATCTTTCAACGCTTTTCCTTCCTCATGCAGAAGAAACGTTTTCCATGTATATAGGCAGAAGACAAAGATACATTTCATATCCTGAAGTAACAGTATAAACATGCTGGAAAAATCTTATCTGGCGTGTCTCTGTACTTAGCAATTTTTTTGTTGTGGTTAATAACCATCAGGAAGCTCAAGATAAGGGATATATGCATGTCTGAATTGGTCATGCAACATAGGGGACACTGACTTATTTTCTGAGTAAATAAATCCACAAATTGATATTTTTGAGGTTTTCTGTTGTCTAATGACTATGAGCCGCCTTCTTTCTGTATACAAGAGCCCATATTATAAACAGAAACATCTATTTGTGCCTATATTTTGTCTAAAATGTAATGTCACGTTAGCAGCAGGGTGTAAGAGCCCCTGACATCTGTCAATCACATTTTTCCTAAAAGCAATTTTTTGATTATTCTTGAACAGGGATCTCCTGCCCCCCAAGGATGAAAACATCCTTTACAGTTACAAGTCGCATTTTCATTTCTGCTGCTCCATGTAACTGTAACTCTTTCCCTCTCTCATCTCTCTGAGTCAACTCCTTTCCATAAATCCTTCCTTAAAACACTTATCTTCAGTTTTAATTTATGCTTCTTGTGAACCATTATGTGATGCTCTGCATAACAGACACAGTATGGGTGCAAAAAGCACTACTTGGTAGTCGGCCATCAGAAAATCCATGTGCAAGACCACTTTCAAGAAAAAAACTGCTGGTCTCCCTTCTTGGCTAGTGAGCTTTGCCCTAGATATAAACCCACATATCCTTTACAAACATTTTTGTAGAACTTGGGAGGGTATTACTATAGCTTTAAAAATGTCTGGCTGTTTGGCAGAGTCAGCAGACAAGACTCTGTGTGGGCGGTTATACAGTCAGGAGTCCTGTTATAATAGCATTGCCCAGCATCACCAACTGAACCTGCTGTCAGCAACAGAGCACTGCAGGGGAAAAGGGACTGCAATTAAAATTGAAGCCTTGGGAGTGCAAGTATAGACACAAACATCTACCTGGTAGAAATCTGAAGACAGCAAGCTTTCAAATACTTTGAACACAGAACTGCGTCAGAAGGCAGAGGAAATAGTGTGAGGAAGATGCATTAAATGTGGATTGCTGAGAAATTCAGGACATACCAATAGTGATCTTTGGAAGATGTAGACATATGTTCCTATATTCTTCCATATTTAAGCATTAATTAAACTGGTTACTGATCAACATCTTCAGGATTAATTAATCAAAAATATTTTACAAAATAAATCTAATCCTTAAATACTATGATTGTGAGATCCTATGAACACTCATTTTTAAAAAACAAAAATAACAGGAGCTGGACCCTGGGGTCTGCCCACTTTTGTTACCAGGATTTCATTTCCAGTCTTGGATTCTGCTCACAGAAGACAAACAAAAAGAAAAGGAAGCCTAACTTCACTTTAGTTGACTGAAATTAAAGAGAGTGGTCTGCCTTTTTTGGTTTACATCAGAGAATACAGCTGTGCATAAATGGCTTTCGTGTTCTTCCCCAAAGATTATCTCTGCCTTTGGTCAAAGCCAAGGGGTAAAACACACATATCGAGTTTTGCTACTTGTTTTCCTGACTAGGTGAGAAGGTGACATAAATAAATAGTTGCAGAAGTTGCAATTGCAGTCAAAACCCTCTTCAGTACAAACACGTTTTCCTTTATCAAGTACCATCCTGCTTGCGTTTTAATTCAGCCCACAGAATATCTTCTTACATGTAGTCATCCCCTTCAGCTTCTTTCAATCCTCTGCCTCTAAGAAGGCAGAGCAGAGCAAGTCTTGCTTGCATAGCTGAATTTTGTGGGGATCGCTTAGAAACTGGGAAGTACGGGGAGGATAGGAAGTGCCATCACATCTGAGTGTTAATTGGTACACAATAATGTGCAAAAGCAGATTTTCTGCAAGCACCTGTCTGCAGCATCCGGCAGCTATTTAATCTTTTACTCAGTAAAAATGCAACAACAGATTAAACCCTAACCCAAACCAATCCAATGTACATTTGGATTAAATCCGATCGAGAGTTTCATATTTTCAGGGACACTTAACACTTTTTAATTCCCAGGATAATACTTCCTTTCTCTGCCACTTTTAGTGTAAACTTTGCAGCCCTAGTCATAGTTCCTAACACAGTGATGGATGTCTAAAAGTCAAATATTTGGGGTAAACTACTGTAAGCATAACATAGATTGATGTTTACGCTTCAGATGCAAGGAAGGGCTTGACTATTTCTCTACAAATTTGGCTTAATACAAGACAGATCTTCTTCATACTAAGCTTGGGTCATTTGTGTCTTCTGATCATGCATGCTGCAAAGCCAGCTCTGTATACAATTAACATCAAGTGAAAGCTCGAGAAAGAGTTGCAAAATACGATTCTTTCTGAAAAAAATCACTTTGAGCCAATTCACATAAAGCTAAAGGGACAGCGCCACACTGCACAACAAACTCACTCAAGCTATTGCTAATACAGTACAGAAATCAAGTCACATTAAACATGTCCACGTTCCATTGGAAATCAAAGGACATTTTCACCAGTGTACCTATTTAGACTTTTCCTTTAAAAACACTTCTTCATAATTCTCATAACTAGTATGGGACCTATTCATTGGTCTGAAACATCCATGGCCAAAAATGTTGTGGTTTTTTTTTTTCTTTCTCCTCAGAGCAGTCTAAAGAGAAAAGTTAAGTACTTCTTCCTTGGCTTACAAGTCTATAGAGAAATAAAAATGAAAGGAATAAAGAGAAAATTTAAATGATCAATTTGAAGTATTAACATTTCCTGTATCTCCTTTCAACTCAATCTACAAACGGCCATAAGTCCTGATTATGTCTACGGTATGCAAAATGCCTCTTTTCTGTTTCAACTTGAGGGTATGTTTGTGGTTTATTTTACAGCCCTGGGTCTCAGTCCTACTCTTGAAAATATGGGCATTCACGTCGTTGTACCTTGCCAATTTGGCTAGGATCCGTTTTAGAGTCTGCATGTTGATTGAAAAAATGACACATACATAAAAGTGTGCCTGCTTATATGTAAAAAAGCTATAATGAGCCCCAAAAGAAAGTCAGAAAACAATAGATACATACAACGTAATGTCTCACTTGTACATGCACCCTCTGTATTCTACTATGCTGGTGAAGTATTAGCCCTTTTCACATACAAAATCATTTTTTAAGTGTGGGCCCAAACCAAACTGCTGGGCTTCAGTATGCCTGAATTGTGCGGCTGGGGTCTATTTTTCTACTTTCTTAGAACATGGAAATGTTTTTTTACAATTCAATTTAAAACTACTTTAGCGTAATTTTTATATGTGCTACACATTTGCTACCACGTAAGAAGAATTACTGATTTTCCAGTTCTTTGTGTGAAGCATCAGGAAACAACAAAGCCTCCCTTGCTTCTGATCTGAGAAAATGTACCACCACATGCACTGCTTTTTTCTTAGACTTAATATGCTACCTCTTCTTTACTGTCTTCTGTGTAGCTGATGACTTACATGGTCCACCTACCTTACTAAATTGGTCTAGTTTTTCACATTTAATTGCTACTTTTAGTGGTGAACTAAACAAGCACAGCTTCAAATTACACAAACAAATAATACAACACAAATCATAAGCTACGATATAGAACGAAATGCCCAATACCCAAATCGAACCCAAAATTTCCCAGGCTAAGTTGCACTGAAGACTGAAGACTGCAAAGCCAAAAGAACCAGTTTTCCTACAGCACATGGCAGGTCTCAGAATCTACAGCACAATGCCACGAAGTTACAGGATTATTTTTAAAAAATATTAAATTCTGCACACATGAAAGCTGTCAGTAAAGTATCCTGTAACTATCATTACTAGTTCTGCTAATTTTAAGCATTATTCAGACAAAAAGTCCACAGTCTAATTAATGAAAAACAAATGGGAAGACTATATGCCTTGATGGGGCTTCATTTAACAGAGTCCTTTGGATCTAGGGAGACACAGGGGATAATTTGTACAAGTGTCGCATTTCTACTACAAATCCAGATAATTTGGAGGTAACAGGCAAGTAGCAAAGATTATCCCCAGGTGCTACCACAGTAGTACTGACTGCCTGGCGGGATGCAGTGGTGGATGGGGAAGCAGACAGCCCTTCAGTGACAAGAATATTCACACAGCAAAAAGGCAGTGTTACATATCTAAGTAGGCTTCCTGTGGCATGCTTTAATTAAAATTAGAGGGTATTTTCTCAGTTTGCAAAACTTTGAAAGAAAGTAAAACAAACAAATAAACAAACAAACAAAAAATCAGAAGTCCAGTTTAAATACAAAACTACAATAGTCTTTGCTTTCATTTATTTAAACCAGCAGTAATTTATGAAAGTGGAAGAGTGGAGTCCAGATGTCATTTACTGCACTCAGCAAGGCTTCTGCTGCTTCAATGTGGAATGAAGCTTTGGTCTGTACCTCAGTTAGATGCAAATCCATGATATGCAGAGGTTCTTAGTAAAACAAATTTGAATCTCCGAAGTATTACTACCTGCATATTAAAAAGGGCTGACAATTTTAAAGTAGCTAAACCTACGAGTTTCCTAAAATCCATGTACATCACTGAGATGAGATGTCCACAGTCAAGATCTCTCGGGTAGGTAAGCAAAGCAGCCTATTACATTTACATGCATTTAAAACATGAGAATTTTACGTTTGTTCTACCACTGGTCATTCCTCTATTTTAATGCATTTCTGGGATTTAAATGATGCACATTTAGCTTGCTCTCTGTGTGGGGCTGATTTTCACCTTGGAGCATAAAACACTTAATTACATGATATGTCAAGTTTCCAAACAAGAATCAGAAGCTCTCCAGAAATACCTCAGGACTGATTCTGAAGTAATCTACCAAGAAAACAAAAAGTTAATTGCATCCCTCTAGTTCAGAACACTCAAATGGAAGACGCATCTGCAGACATGACAGCAAAGGAGAGTTTTAAAGAGGGATTTGAGGCAGAATAGTGGAGAAAATTGAGATGATATTAGGATGGTCCTCTCAAAATGTAGAGAAAGTACAAAACAGTGCCTAGACGCTTCTACGTAGAAATTAGCCTCATGGTGAATTCGGAGGAAGTAAACAGCTCACTAATAACGTGAAATAACAGAGAAGAAGAGGGTATCGTATGAGAAGCTTTGAAAGCTGAATTATGTATGCTGATGTGAAGAGAAGGCTAAAGGACAAAAGCAAACAGGCATGTGACTATTAACTGAGGCTGTAGTTGTCCAAGAAAGTTTTGATGCTCATCTGAACCTTCTTATTCCCCCTTTTTAGAGTAAAATTAGGGAGAAATAAACTTGCATATGTACAAAGAAGCAGTAGCATAACACACCAAAAAAAGAGACATTTCCAAATTCGAGTCTGGGAGAGAACGACCATAAAAGAGGCTTCCATAGTATACCTCCATGCTGATGAAGTGCAAGAAGCAGAAGGTCGATAAGGGAAGTCTTATCAAATATACTGGGTAAGATACTGTTCTGGCAGCCCCTCACTTCAGAGGAGAGACTGAATAATGGGGAAATGAAATCCAGAGAGACTCGTTAAGACAAGTACCAAAGAGAAGAGACATCTGCAGCAGAGATAAACCTAAGGACCTCAGGATCCTGCTTAGGGAAGGACTATCATGACCCAAGGGCATAGTTTCTCTACAGGAGCACAGAGATCACTAAGCTTTAACACAATAGGTTTGTTTTAATTGATACTCTGAGCTAATGCGCTAGGA
Source organism: Neomorphus geoffroyi (assembly GCA_033558235.1). Lineage (NCBI taxonomy): Eukaryota > Metazoa > Chordata > Aves > Cuculiformes > Neomorphidae > Neomorphus > Neomorphus geoffroyi. Next base: position 294,418 of record JAUMJM010000035.1, read on the forward strand.
AAACAAAAGCCAGGCTTTTTCCTAAGCATATGACAGACACGTATTTGCACGTGCAAAAGGGTGGTCATCATTGAATACATCACTTTTTGCCTTTAATTATGCAATTTATACAAGATATTTTTTACATATTCTTTGTATTTCCTTAGAGAATACAAATGGTAATGCAGCTTAGTTACAAAAGCAATGTGTGATGAATCTGTATCCACACAAACTCAAACACACACATATCCCTTCATAAATATGTTTGTGATTGCCATGTGACAACTCTGAGGACCTAACTCCTTTCTAATTTACTATATTGTATTGAAATTTCCTTGCAAATTCTTGCACAAAGTTTGCTTCTAAGGAAGCAGTAATAATAAAAATAAATAAAATAAATGCTGAGACTATGTGCTTGCCTGGCAGCCAAAACAGGTTCATACTGCCTCACTGAGAAGCACAGCATGTAGCCCACATCCAGCTCCTTTCTGTCGGTATCTGAGCTAGCCTAGCTATGCCTAAAAGGTAAAACATCTCTTATGTCACTACAGTGTGTCTCATCTCTGTGACTGCAATATCCCAATTGTGTCTCTATCTGGATCTCCTAGTCTAGCTACAAGCTTGTCAACATTTTAGTTGATCTCCTATGAGGATATTTCCTTCAATAGGTATATGGTGGCTGGCATTTCACAGGTGAGCTCAAGGATGAATCTCGCACCCTGGCATTTGTATACTGAAGGTATATTTTTATACAGATGGGAAAGTGTGATATCGACTAAACTAATAAAATTACTTCAGTTTAGAATAGATCACAGGAGCAAACATTTTCTTGTAACAAAGACAGAACTACATTGCCCCTCTCTAGAGTACAAGTGTGTGTATGTGTGTGCATGTCTCTACTCACCTTTCCACTTCTTTAGCATTTTCTTTCATTTGACACCTGAAGTCTGGAAAGATGGTGAGTTTTTTCATTCATTCTTTGACTACCAACATCCTAAGAAAACTTCATTTCTTTATCATTCTATATGAATGGGCAGCGGTGTTTCAATAAATACTTCTCTATATTAAATTGCATTTTTTTTCTCTAGCTATTCAGACATACTTTCTTTGCTAAAGACCTTCAGAGAGCTACTCAGCTACAGATTTTTCCTGAACCAAGGCATTAAATCATTATTAAATGCCATTATGATTACGAGAAGTAATGTTATTTGGCATGATATTATAATTAGTCAACTTAAGTAACCTTCACTTTCAATATGTTGCAGCACTGAGGAAAAAACACTAGTCCAAATGTAATAAATATTATTACAGACAATATTTAAGGCCAGTAAATGAAGGTACAAACAGAACTTACCTTATTTCACACTTTTTACACAAGATTCTATCTAAAGGGAAGTAAACACAATTAACCCTTAGATTAGCTAGGTCCCACAGAATATTGTTTCATTCTATAGCCAGTGATACATGCCATGCCACACTAACATCAAAAAAATTCTTTGAGAAAGCCAGTTCAGAAATAAGCCATATATGCTGAGTGTCGAGCAAGAACTGTCTAATGCTGCAATGAAATTCCCACAAGGCATTCAAAGCAACAAGTTTTTTCAACAACAGAGGGATATACATAATGCTTCTATTATACCTACTACTGCATAAGTGCTGAAAATATTGATGACTCATGGAAGTAAATAATGTGTAAAATTAAGTAATGTTTTTATATTTTGTTGCTAATGTGTAAAATTAAGTAACTGCATATTTTTATATTTGGTTGCTAATGTGTAAAGCTATGATGCCTTTTGAATATGAAAAGTAAAGAATTTATCTCATTCTCACTGAAATATCATGCTTTCAAAATACTATTGTTCCTAAATATTGAAGTGATATTTATAAAGTAAAACATTCTATAGAACCTCCAAGGAAGCAAATGCTCAGTTTTAGTACCCGAGGGATACAGATCCTTATCTCTTTATTCTACTCAATACTGCGTGACCCGTGTTTTCTAACAATGAATTTGGAGTTTTCATACCTAAGACTGCATTTGATCCCTGAAGGTTCAAGTTTCTAAACTTGCAAGACACCCACAAATAACACTGAAACTGAAGACACGCTAAAAGAGGGAAAAGAGCACTGATTTTTATTTTTTTATGTGCAGGTTCCACATTCTATCTTGGGAATGCATTATGTGCTTCAAAGAATCAGCATAAGTGGCAGGCATCAGGGACTTAGTGAATTCAGTCTTTAATACTGGACCTTTAATGTCCCTGAAAGGTCAATAGTTAGAATTTAATTCAGCTACTTCATTCATCATATAACAAGTATGGACAAACCTGACTTTCCTTCATAAGAAACAAAGAAATTACTGGCTAACAAAAGCTCAGTAGATCCAGCGTGCCAGATTCCTTCAGATTCAGCTCAGCTCTCCCACTCTGGACATGTTCTACGCTTAACAATTTCCTTACTCTTTCAGTCAATATGGAAATGAAATCTATAAACAAAGCAAACGTGTTTATGTGCATGGCAACCAAATGGTTGATGTCATTTCTGTTAGAATGTCAGCATTTACTAAAACTGTTGGTATGTGTATGTGTGTAAGACAGAATATCGCTGAATACATTGTTGATATTTGGTAAGTAGGGCAAGTAGTGAAATGGGAACAGACACTCTGCTCTCGTTTTCATTCTGGGTTATACCAAGAGAGTTAAAAGGGGTAACCAGTGGTTAAATTAGGGCAGAATTTGACCCCAAGGATGTTAGAAAGCAAGAACTGTAATCAACGTTTCCTTACATACAGCTTTAAAACCACAGTCCTCATGCAAGGCTGCTCAGTGTGAATCCACAAAGTCAATCAATGCATGTTCACTTCAAATTTAAAAGCAACATTGAAACTGCACTGTGCTAAATCTAAAACATGGGTCTGTCTGGAATATTTTTTCCTAGACTCAAGTGTTTTTCTCTGCTTTTTGTACTGTGTAACACTTAACAACACATAAGGCAAATAAATGTCAAACAAATGGAGCCCCTAGCTCCCCTAAAAGAACAAGCTTGACATCCATGCTTTAAATAGCGTTAAAGGAAAATGACCAGGGTATCACAGTCCTTCCTGGAACTTATAAAAGGATCCAGACTTCATCTGCGACTCTAAAAGGCTGAAAAGAGGAAACCCTATGATTATAAACGGGTTTTTCCCCTCTTTTTTTGTCCATGTAGAGTGTTCCCAACAACCTTCTGAAGCCAGAGTACACAAATCCCCTCTTCTCCAGCCTCCTCCTACTTCTCACCCCCAGGTACGCTGGAAGTCATTTTTGCCTCCTACCCTGGCACTGTACATTTACCAAAAGTCAAAGTGTTTCCATCATTCCCTTCTTCTCTGGTGTTACTGTGGGTCCTACGTGATCAGGTGCACAGTAGATGCAACTTCTAAAAACTACGCACCTACTTGGGAGAGAAGAGGGAAGAAGGATCAGTAAAGAAGACAGGGACAAAAGACTTCCAATTCAAAATTAAGACAGGGACAGAAATCGTAAGAACACAGAAAATCTGAGAGCAGAGGAAAGTGAAAAAACAGCCAAATGCTATTTACACAGACACACACACATATAGTTAATGGGCTAGCAGTCTTTCAGTTGAAGTGAACAACTAATCCCAGTTCTTAACCCTTTAGTAAATATTTTAAGGGGAGAACTTAGTTGAGGGAACAGGAGTTTTGCTTTTCTGGTTATATACCATTCTTCACTAGCAGCTGCACATTTTGGCACCTCTAACTCTACATAATGTAATATTTAGCCTACTCTTGGGCACATAATCTCAGTTTATATTCTTGTGATCAAATCCTCCCTGATACAGTCTTAAGAAGCACTTCGACTCATTATCAGTTATGACTGAGTACAATGAAAAGGCAAACATACATTCTAGTAAATACAGTCCATAAAGGCTTTTCAATTTGCTGCGAGTGAGAGGATACTGTTCACCTTACATTCTTGGTAAATAATACGCTTTCCCCTTACAGAGGAGAACAGGCCTTTAGAGCCACTTCTACCTATTCATCAAAATGGAGCACTGACAATGGCAACTGGAGGTATCGGTACAGAAAATGAGAGCAGCAATACCTGGCAGTCTGTATAACTCTGGGTCATGGCATAGATTTTATCTGGCTTCCTTTTTCTGTATTCCGTGGAGTTATACGCAGGAACACATTTCCTTACCCTAAATCGCCCATGATCATTGTGGTAACCCACACAGACACAATATATGACAGTCACTGTGTTTTCTTGTGAACTCAGGCATTTCTTAAGTCTTACAAAAGCACTGAAAAATTCCAAATCTGATCCGCGTTCCACATTTTGCCCGTCAAAAATAAGATACGTATCCTTTTCTTTTCCCTTGGCACAACATACTGAGATTACTGTCACATGACAAAGAAACCCAGTGATGACACTGCAGGTTCCATACTTTTTAGCAAAAGACTCTTCAAACTGAAACCATTTCTTCTCACACATTTGTGAACCTCTGCTCACCACAAATCGCTCACAGCTGAGCAACACAATGTACTTCAAAACTTTGCATCCTGGTTTAGCATATTTTGTAGGGTGTGCATTGATTCTGAGTGAAACTGAACTTAGACTACAAATGGATTATTTTGGCAGCACCGTGTTTCAGTAGGCAATTCAAAAGGTTATGTGCTCATTCACTTTGCAAGGACTTTTCCAGTATTGTAACATCTTATTCCTCCCATATATTTTCTTAAGTAATAATGCTGATCATACAGTAAAATAGTGTTCATTTCCATTACTATTCCTAAATCTGTTTTCTGTTCATATGTTCATTCTCCTTTTGAGCATGCCTACCACAAGAACTCCAACACCCATGTCTTACCATGAATACAAGTCAGAACAAAATGTATTTTGAATTAATAAACTTGAGGTTTTGCAATTAGGACAGCTATACTTTGTTGCATCTGTTAAGACATACATGCTATGCGAATTATGCACTTAGAAGGGATTCCCCAAACACAGGATGCATTTCATCTTTCTTTGCCTGATTTTATAAACAGCTCAAAGCAGTTAATACTGAAAAAAAACCTGTAGGCAGTCAGATACTCCAATGAATAAATAGTATATCTTACTTGCATAAGAGCTACTGGCCAAGAATTGTTTGCCAACATCAAACAACAAAAATTTTAGAAGCAAACAGTCAGCTGGCCACAGACAGTTCACAAACATAACAGAAACAATTCACTGAATAACTTATTTACTGTAAATTATTCTCTGGCACAAATAAGTTGTTCTTGTTTTATTTTGATCTCTAAAAACATGTTCCATACCAGTCATATGAAGTGACTAATAATTACAACTTATATTATAACCCACTTTGAAACACCCCACACCCCAGTCTGATTTACTCTAACACCGAATTGCACTTTGAAAAAAGACAGAAAAAGGGTATATAATCTAACCACTTTTTATAGACTCTCCATTATCACAAATCTACAGAGTCCCTAAATACTGAATTTTCTATTTAGCTCTCTCAGCCAAAAGCTACCTAAAATCACCAGCAGGCAGAAGCTCCCTATTGTCTGTGCCCCTGAGAACTCACATTGTTTATTCCACAAGTGTATGAAACAGTTGCAGTCCTGAAATGTAGAAAAGCTCTAATGGTTTGCAAAAACTGTTTGAAGAACTAATGTACAGGGCTTAATTCTTCCAATTTGAGAGACACTGTGTGTGCACACACACATACTAATAGGATTTTCTACTACATGGGCTTTCCACAGACCATGGTATGCTTGCAAACAGCACACACGTCTGGGTTACATGACCTTGTTTCTTGGTCCTGCAATATGTATTTTAAGCTAGTTTTTAAAAAATAGGATTGCTCCTAGCATGTGTATTGTGTCTGTCATCTAGTAGTTAAGACATACCAATGGCTATAGACATTAAAACACTCTATTAAAACAAACCCATGTGCTTAATTTGAAACATCTATTATAAAGCTAATACTAGATCATCATCAAAACCTTAACAGGAATATTGTTTCTCCTGCACCTCCCTTAAGACCACCGTACCACACTCATACTACATCCTTGTAGTTTCATCTCATTGTCAAGCTTCCTGCAAAGTTACCCTAAGCAGAAATCAAGTTCTTTAAAAATTAACCTGAACTAGAGATTTCAGAATTGTTTGAAATTAAGCATCAGACTCTAAAACAAGTAGTATATTTTCAGTAAATAAATATTAAATAAATATATTTCTGGCAGGAAACTCTAAAACTTTTAATAAGATTTCATAATTTAATCAGGATACCATGCAATATAGGTATCTACTGAGCAACGACTGTATGGAAAATTGGCATGCTAGTAAGTAGCTTAAATAAAAAAGCTTGAATTCATTTATCTGTTTGAATATTCAATAAGTATATACTGAAGTCACTGGTCCAGTTTGAGATCACAGTCTTTGGGAAGTTTCTTTCCAGTTGTGTGACTTTCAGGGACTGCTAAGCTAGCCAGAGTTCCTGTCTGTCAGCACACATTAGCTTTCAAATCTAGAGCTGGAGTGCCTTGAAGGGGAAAGAAAACAAGCAGTAAAGTGACCCATAAAATCTACTTATTGTGTGGGTTTCTGAGACTTAAAACATGCATAACTACACATGCACATTCCTCCCATACATTTACACATGTAGAATTTTCTAACACTGGTATAGTGGTAAAGTGAACCAAAGCCCCGCCCTCACTCCCACACGCTCACCCCACCCCCAGCTCAGAGCTATTCCAAGTATGCAATGGACACCATTTTCGGAATCTTTTTCTCCAAAGAACAAGTGAAAGAGGTGACAAGACAGGTCTCTCTACCCAAATCCCACTCGCACAAGTGGCTAGATAACAACAGCCTTTGCATGTAGTAGCAAACTGTGCAGAGTGGCATAAGGATGTGGAGTAGGTCCTAAATCCAAAACAAAGACATTGGAGACAGGCTTGGCAGACAAATGGCAGTGGCGGGAAACACTTGGATGCAGGCACTGAAGTGGGAGGCTATTCTCTTCACTCTCATCACGCACCGTCTGACCCTAAACCATCAGCAGTCATTTTCAGTGTCCCCTTGCAGCTGCTGGGGCAATGCCTCCTGGAAGGCAGAGGAAGGACTTCTTTTGCAGAATCACTGGTATTTTCTCATGTTGGTCCTGGTATTTTTATTCTTTTTCTTCTAGCTTGCTGGGCTCCTATGAGTTGATACAGTCAAGGCTATAGCTTTAAAGAGCAGTTTTGGCAAGCCAGGGCACAGAGTGATAATCTAAGGGTTATTATTTCCATTGCTATGATGTATTGGCACAAAAGCAAGCCCTTTTCTTAGCAGGGCACTGTAAGGTATTCATAGCTTTAAACTACAGGAAATACAATGTAATATATACACCCATTAAGACAGCTGGACCTTATGTAGATCAGCCTCATCACACATACACTGCATGTAAATTAATCTGTAAGGTAGCCTCAACATAATCAAAATACAGATGAAATCTAGTTATCGACTAACAAATTACTCACTATGCGGGTAATCATCTGAATTATCTGAAGTTCCAAAGGATCCAGCTAGGCACTCCAAGCCCTTTGTCTCCGAACTACGTTTTTTCACATGCACAGTTAAGTACTGCTTTTGAATGAGACTAGGGAATGAAGAAAAAAAAGGCAAGCCTCTGACTTAAGACTGTGTCCTTTTTCTCAGATCAGGGAGCTGTGGCGTTAATTAGACCAGGTACAAGACTTGCCTTACATTTAACTTGGAGAGGTAAAGACCTCTGAACACTGCACAAGAGCCTTAATCCGCATGTGCACCCGCAGGCAAAATTCTGTGTGGGTAGATAAAAGCAAACTGGTTTACGTAATTTCTTGCCTACGTGACGTTCTCACAGCACCCTTTATGAGCAAAAGTAACAATTTTTTGTTCCTGTTCCCCTCCACCCTCCCAATATCCTAAATTAGCTCCTGTCTATTCCTCACAGCTGGCATTAGCTGGTTTTGAGCTATGAATTTCTATCCATCCAGGCAACACTCAGCTCACCAAACATATTTCACCTGTGCTTCTGACAAGATACAGTCCTCAGCTGGCATCTGACAAGGAAGATCCACATATTAGTATATGAGCCCTGTTCACACTATGGTGTGATTTTTATCCTGTGTCTCGCAGCCAGTTTGGGAGTCTGTTGTTCCAGGTAAAAACTACTGCTCTTCAGAGAGATTACATTGAGGCAAAGGGAGCAGCTCTACAAACTAAAACTGCAGAGCTGCACACAGGGCTTTTTTTAAAAGCTGCAAAAAGGAGTTACAAACCTAAATCCCGTTAAAACACAAACGGAGTGCAACTCAGTCGTGAATTATGATCTTCTTTATATTAGCAACATTCTGATTCAAATTAATTTCACACCTTTAAACAGCACTACAAATGTTTCAAAGCAACATTTTGCATTCCTTTTGTATATTTTATTTTTACTCAGAGCACATAAATTTTTTTCCTATATATTTTGAGGATCAAATATCTTGCAGTGTGACCGAAGGAATCTTTCTGAATGCATTTTATTAAAGACTCGTTTATGCAAATTTTATAGGTCTGTGAGGAACCAGATCTCCAATATTAATAACTGAATCAATTCCGAAAGTAAAATTGTTATTACTTTCAATCTCATTTCTCTTACATCAGTTCCAGGCAAGAAAAAGTTCTCTTTCATTTGAATGAAGGCAATAGAGAACGTAACAACATGCTGTGTTCTCCAGGCTGATTTTAGTCATATTGGCCAGCAGAGCTCATGGCACCCAAGCAAATACTTGAGGCTTTAAGTCCAGAAAGTTTTTTTGGGGGGGTTGGTTTTTTTTTTTACTTTTCTATATTGTATTAATTGGAAAATTATTACCTGCATTCTTTCCCACCAATGCAAGTAGCAGAAGGCAGGTGTTAGAGAAAATAAAGCCTAATACAAGAGACACGAGGAATCTGTTAGATGAAACAATGAGCATGAAAAGGTATAATTACTGCAACACACCAGCTCTTTTCTTATTTTTTCCTGTTTAATTACTCTCTGCTAAAAATTCCTTTCCTTAACTTGATTGTATCATTTTATCTCTATTTCTCATTTAGATATCAACCAGTTCTATGTTTTTATATGAGCAGCAGCACTCTCTCTACCAGTCTGTCTTTATTATTCTTTTTCAGTTCAAAACCCAGTAGGACTGTGGATTCAAGGAATATTCAGAGGTGACTGATTTCCATTTTATATGAATGATATTTGGCTTTTATGAAGTTATATACATTGCATAATGGGTAAAACAAAAAAATAATTATGCATGGCTTATTAAAAAATATATAATCAAATCATAGCATGGTTTGGGTTGGAAGAGACCTTAAAGGTCACCTAGTTCCAAACCCCTGCCCTGGGCAGAGACACTTTCCACTAGATCAGATTACTCATAGCCTCAGCCAAACTGCTCTTGAACACCTCCAGGGATGAGGCACACGTGACTTCTCTGGGAAACCCGTTTCAGTGCCTCACCACCCTCACAGTAAAAAAGTTTTTCCTAACTCAAAATATTCCAGAACTCAAATATTCCATTTTTCAAAACAAAGTTATGTGATCTGAACATAGGCATCACAATGACTGAACACAGACACCTGGATGTTGTCTATGCCACAGGTCTTCCTTCACATCACTACATTTACAGTCACTTCGGAACAGACCATTACAGTTGTGAACAAAACCCATAAAACTAAGCAGCCCAGATATTACTCCATTTTCCTTCAGGAAGCAATAACTCTTTGAGTGGGGAGAATATGACACGTCTAACACAAATGTCTGCATTTAGGCCCAAGTGTCCAAACACTGGGGTTTAGCTTTTGGGGTAGCGTTGTTTGAACTGTAGCTCTTAAGGACACTACGGAAACTACTCACACTGGTATCACTTGGATACCAAACACGTATTTATGCAAATAGAGTGAAAAATATTTATACATAATGCATTTCAAATATATTCCTTGCAATTTCTCTCTGAACATTTGTGTGACAAGAGGCTTCTTGTTCATCCCAAGAAATAGCAGAAATCAGAAACAACTTAACTGAAGCCAGTGTAGTTACACAGTGCAACTCCTTACTGGGTCTAAGGCTGCTCATTCAGGAATTGATTTAATGTGAGCGTTCACTTCTTAAGAGGTGGCAGCAGCAACCGAGTTTGTGCAGCTCTTCAAGGCCTCAAAACTACATCTTCCCTGTTGTTACTACATAATCTTTGCATCATTTCCAAATCCTCTCCTAGAGACATGAAACAGCTTTTATTTCTCCCTGTAACCAAGTCCCTAATCAGACTGCCCCCTCATTTGGAGGATGAAAATTAGGCTGCTTATTCAATTTCCATATTTAGATTTTTTTGTTTAAGTATGATTAGTATTTATGCGAGTCCAAACATGAATGTGATTCTTAATCTGCCACGGAGTTCAGTTATCACATGCAGGTATATGTCTGCATATAGTACCAACCAGTTTCTGTTTATCTCATCTGTGCATAGAAGAATTACAAATATAACACAGTATCTCTCTAATGTATATAATTCTTGTGTACATTCACCTTATATAGTCTCTTTCAAATGGGGTAATAAGGCAAATTCTTCAGAAAAAGACAAATAGATCCCACATTTAACAATCCTATGAAGCTAAAAAAGATAACAGATTTGTGAAAATACAGTGGCAAGAATGAGAAAACAAAATTGAAATAAAAAGCAGTAGAACACTCACTTTGGGAGATCACAGGGCTCCAGTGATGAAGTTACACAAACAACTTTAAAAGTTCATCACAAGCTAAAGTGATAAATAGGAAGGTTATATGTAGAAACCAGAAAGTGTCCTTAGAAGAGCACAGGGAGGACAACCCACATAAAAAAACCCAAACAAACAACAAAACAACAAAAGACATAAACTGTCAGGAAAAAAAGATAGAGAGAAGGTCAGAGAGGAACAGAAAAAATAAGTAGGAGACAGCTTGGGAAAGAAAAGAGGCAGAACTGGATTTCACAGTATCACAGTATCACAGTATCATAAGGTTGGAAAAGACCTTTGATTTGGCAGAGATCAGGTGAATTAGCCAGTGAAGGTGACACAGGATGCAGTGATACGGTCTTGTCTCCTAGAACAAGACAACAGTCTTGCCATAGCAGTCTGAAAACCTAGACAGTATTTATGTAGGCAGCTGAATTAATAATGAAGCTTTTAATCAGATAGAAGTAGTCAAAAGATATGTACTGCCTTAGAGCTCAATAGTCCTTCTTCAGTGTGAAATCTTGTGGTGAACTGAGAGACAGCATTTCTATTTTTTGGCTACTTTTAAGGATAGATATAAATTAGAGGCCCTTCCTATTGTGAAGACAGCTTATAAATCTTTATAAACTAACTCACAAGTAGCCTGTGAAACTCCTTCTGGGAAGCTGATTCAGAGCCTCACAGATCTGCTGGTTTGAAATCCTCTTCTCATGTCCAATTAATTCTTGTGCCAGTACTGTCCGTTAGCTTAAATACCTCTTCTCCCTGCTGCATGCGTGTATCTATATTCCAATGTATTCACTGAAGCAAACTCACAGCAAGCACAGGTCTTTTCAGGTTCCAATTAGGGATATCAGAACCGTGACAACATTTTTTTCTTCTTCGAGTGAAGTGTCAGTAAAGGCACCTATGGCACATTGCTTCAAAAGTGTGAGAAATCAAGGCCTTTTGAGACCATGCCTGAAAACTGTTATGCTCTGAAAGAGCAGATATGCCCAAGTTAACAGTTTCTCTGATATACAACATGAGATAGCAGAAGGCAGGGCACTTTCAGTGAGAAGGTGTTAATTTAGAATTGTTTTGCTAGTCTAGTTCATTACGGTCTAAGTCATACCATAAAACCCTTTTGTTCTTTCTGACTTTCTCTTGGGTGAAGGATCCATGAATGGGAGATTGAGAGCAAGATCTAAGTTTCCAGGAGGATCTGGGCCGACTTTCCTCCTGATTCGCAACGGCATTTTACTGCTACCAGTCACGCAGGCAGAGCTCTGGAAGGAGACTTGCTTAATTAAACACAAGAAATAAACCTCTCTAATGAGATTAAGTCAACTACAGGAAAGGAACCCAGCATACGTTTCACAAGGAGGATTGTTATACTGTCCATTAAATGCACACGAAAGGTGTCCACAAAGCTGCACCACACAAATACTTGATTACCAGTGCTTTAAAATCAGCTGTTGTTAGAAGAAATGTGTTTTCTACCACTTCGCAATGTATGCAGTTACCTGATTTTTCAAGGATCTTTTGATGTGGCGTAGAGCACAATCAAAGCCAGAATGGCCACTGAACACAGCATCAATGAAAGATCCAATTCCCGATGTTGAAATTCTACAGCTCAAAAACAGTGAAACGTAATAAACACAGAAAGATCTAGAAACATCTTAGAGGGTAGGTGTGGCACCAGGAAAGACAGCACTGACATTTCTGCATATACTGCAGATGGATCTATTTTATCTTCCCAGTATCCATCACTTTTGGATGTATCCACCACTATATTTTATCATACACTGATGCTACAACACAGCCTTGATAGGGCCCTTTTATAGAAAGAAAAACAAAATTAATAAGGAAAAAGTTTACACGTGAAAAATACACTTTGACATGTTTTGCAAAGAGAGCCAAACCCACACATTTAAAGTCAATAGAAGGTAGGGACTAAATAACAGCAGGCATAATCAAGAAAATGCGTGTGAGACCATTTTTCTGCGTGTGCACACAACTGCATAAATAGTGATCATATACATAAGTCTTCCTCTTTTTAAAAACATGTCCTTCATCTGTGTGGCTATTTGTACTACATGTTTTACTTACTCAGACTATCATGCAGTTTTATTTCCTCTTTATGTTGTTTTCTAGCCATTACTCTCTCATGCTATTTTTTAGTATATTTTAAGGATTAGAATATTCTTTTGTTAATCTAATAATCACTGTAGGTTTTTAGTTCTCTTTTTACGACCTTTGTACTCATTTTGTTTTCATAAATAAATGTACTTACCCTGAAAAGTACAAGATTGGCAGCACTTTCAACTCCATATTCAGCCCACATTCTATTAAGCCCAAGTACCTCATGTATGTTATGGAGGGTACACCTCCAGGAGCAAGAGGCTAATTCATTCTTCATGGTTATTCAGTCCTTGGCCTTTCTATTGATAGTTCCAACAAGGATGCCAATTAGCACTAATTAAGGTAGTGGATTTTGTGATATGGAAGCCTTTACTAGAAACTGGACCGACATCATCCACTCTTTTCACAAAAGATGTGGAACAGCTATCAAATGATAACTCCTAATGGCACTCTCACACAGAAAAAGCCTGGATTCAGTTTGAACATGGACAGACACCTTTCAGGTCTGTAGCATGGCTTCAGCTTTTGAAATGTGAATTTATAATCAAAGTATCTGCTTTATTTTAAGAAATCGAAGACTTGAGAGCACTATCTAAGTGCACCCAGTTTTGTAAAATGCACTCAATATAACTGTGGTTCTAAAAGGCCACAAAATAAACCTATACCAATCATACAGATTTTTAAAGTAGTACCTATAGAGTTATATTAGTTTTATCCTCACTGAATTAAATAGTTTTCCACAAGTGAAACAGTCAAGCCATTTGGTCACTAGTCAGAAACTGCACAGGGCAAACTTTTTTTCTCTTGTTGTTGGATAAGATGCACCAAAGAGAAAGCAGGCCCTGTGCCTGTATGCATGTGTTCAGATTTTGATGCTTGATTTCTTTTTCAAATACAAAAGTAGAGAAATAAAACTTTTCAAAACATTTTTTTACATATATAGATATCAGCCTGTCTATCTATCTATCTATCTATCTATCTATCTACCTATCTATCCGCCTGCTTATCTCCCTGTCTATCTACCAAATGAGCCCCAGGAAAGTCTAAGATGTTTGTAAATGTGTATTTCAACAGCTGGGTTCTAAACTGATTTATGTGACACAGAAGGTATCACCTCTAAATATCTGCAGTTATCCAAACTTGTTAGTTCTGAAACTCATTCAACCCGTAGAACTAGAATTCAATAGCGTCAAACTGAATGAGGACAAGATTAACCCATGAACACAACTCATTTTCAATTTTAATCGTTTTCTGTGCTGTATTTCTTTCTCTTTTTCTGTCGCATTCTTCCTCTCAGCCTCTCAACCCAAACCACAACATGTAAGTTAAACACGTAACACGTAAGTTAAAGCATAGAATGCATCCTTGACCTTCCACTCTGAAAACTCAACCTGTATTTCCAATTGCCTGCAATCCACTTTATAAGCATCCCACAACGCCAGTTCTTTTAGTTTATTTATGTGCATATATTGTTAACACTGTTCTTCAACACAAATAACTGAGTCACTCATTCTGATATATTACTTTCAGAATGTGAAACTGCAAGCTTTAGTAATATGACTGTGTGGTGGGTTGACCTTGGCAAGTTGTCAAGACACCCACCCAGCTGCTCTCTCAATCCCTCTCCTCAAAACAATGGGGGAGTGAGATGAAAAAGCTCATGGGTCAAGAAAAGGGCATCGAGTTCACTTACCAATTACTGTCAAGGGCAAAACAGACTCGATTTTTGGAAAATTAATTTAATTTACTGCCAATTAAAGATAAGAGTTGAATGGTGAGAAACAAAGACTGAAATTACAATATCTTCCCTTTACATCCCTTTTGTCCTGAGGTCCTACTCCTCTGCTTTCTGCCTCCAACACACCAAGTAGCACAGAGGGATGTGGAATGAGGGGTCAGAGTTAGTCCATGACAGCTCCTCTCTGCCACTCCTTCCTCCTCACACTTATCCCCTGTCTCAGAGTGCGTCCTTCTGTGGGCTGCAGTCCTTCAGAATAAACCTGCTTCTGTTTGGGCCCTTTACAGACCACAGATCTTTCAGGAAATATCCACTGCTCTGCCATGGGACCTTCCACAAGCTGCAGTGTAGGTATCTGCTCTGGCATGGTCCTCTCCACAGGCTGCAGGGAAATACTTGCTCCATCATCATCTCCTCCATGGGCTGTAGAAGAACATCTGCCCTGGTGCTTGGAAGCACTTCCTCGCTCTCCTCCTTCTCCTCTGCCATTTGTGTTCACAAGGTTATTTCTCACATTTTTTTTTCACTCACTCCACGTTGTCTTTGCAGCACTTTTGCCCTTTCTTATGTTATCACAGAGATGCCACCATCTTGGCTGATGGGCTCAGCTATGTCCTGCAGTGGGTGCATTATGTAACTGGTTGTGGTCTGGCACAGCAGACTCTGAAGGCCTCCTTGCAGTCCCCTACCAACACCTTGCCACCTACACCCAACACACATCAATAACAATGTTGATGGTCTCTTTTATAGACTTAACTGAGAGCTACTTGAGATGGACCCCATTATGTAGCCTTGCCTTCAGTTTTAGAAAGAAAGACCCAACTCATATTTAGTTCCCAGCAGAGACGAGAGCACATGGCATAATTGCCTGAGACAACTGTGACTCTCCAGCGCCATCATAATAAAACCCAGATGAGTAATATTATGGACTTTACTTAAAACAACTGTTTCTTTCTTGATACTGAAGACCTCAAAGTCTATACAGTATTTGATTTTTTCCTTCTTATTTGTTGTCTTTTAACAGATCTTCCTCACTGTGTGTTTTATACAGAGACAAAGTTACACCAACATAACTGCTAAAAACTACGTCAGCCTCTGCAGTACTCCTACAGTAGCATCTGTGAGCTCAGGGCAAGAAAGATTAAACACTGTATTCTGGCCTTATTAACAAAATATATTCTGTAAGTAAAAAAGATGTTAGAATTGCCAAGGCTAGTAGTACTCCGGTGGAGCTTCTAATACATTATATGCATTTCTTAAATAATAAAAACCTATGTTGTGACATGTGAAGCGTTCTATAATTCTGCCAAAAATATCTGACTCTTGCTTAATGTGACAGATGTAGACAGATGTGTTGAAATTGTCAGCTCACACGCTTGTTTGTTAGTCTTTTAACCATACATTAGTTGGATAACCACACAAAACTAAATAAAAGTTCCCTATAAAAACTATGTTTCCTACATAAACAGTGCTTACTAGTATACCAGTCACTATTATGTCAGTTGAGTGGGTTAGGATAAATTAGAACAAGTGAAGTTTACATTAAGTTTGCAGTAATTATTATGGGTTTTTATTCACTGAATTTTGTAACTTCATCTAGACAGCTCTGTAACACCCTAACAAATACTTTCACATTAAAACGCCAACCCAGATAAGGCCACACTCAGGAAGCAATCCCTGGGGTGGAAAAGCAGGTCACAGCATAGACTTAACCATCTGCCAAAGTGGATTTACAGTGTCTACAGTTAGCTGAGTTATTTACTGCAAGTATACTCTATGTGGAAAATAGCCCTTTCTTTTCTGTCATGTAAACTAACCTTGACCCTACCAACACTGTTCAGTATTCCCAAATCTTATCAGAGAGATTCTTAAGAATCCCTGGATTGGTCTTGAAGTGTACACTGCAAGGAATAAGCAGCTGAGAGTGGTCACTTAGGTCACACAGCAGCAGCTCAGTGCCCTGAGCAGAGAAGAAACTGAACCAATACTATATGGGTATGGCCATCAGCCATCTGACAGTAGTACTAAGAACATGGTACAAAGAAAGTCCACCAGCAATGCATATGTTAAATCTGTTCACAAGATACATTTGTTGAATATTTCTGAATAGCTAAAAAATTGAGAAAAATCTGTTCATACACAATTCACGAAGAGGGAACAAGGACAAATTTGCCAAGTAAATTGTTTGCTATGCATAGATATCCCAGCTGTCCTCATTATCTTATTTATCCTGTTTAAATCTCCCTTGCACTTCTACCTTCTTGCCTGGTTTACCCAATGCCATTCCTCTCTTTGTCATGCCTTGTTTTCTCAAAGGCACAGTCATGTCTCCTTTTTAAAAACTTATTCTTCCACTGACACTTATTTTAGCTCTCTTTTTTTCTTTCAGATAGTTTGTAATGAAATCACAAAACTATTAAACACATAATAAAAGCTCATAGAAATCTTCTCCTTGAGTGTGTGACATTCAATAGCATGTGCCAGTAAAATGGCTGCTTCCTCAGCAGTGATACAGTGATTCGGATTTTAAAGGCATAGAAACTAATGGTACTCAAATATCCCACCAGATACAAGGAAGCTAAAGGAAGGAGAACCTAAAAGGAATAAGGGTAAACAACTGTCAACACCTATGCCAACTCTGCCACAGTCTTCCTGTATGACTTTGTGAAAAGCCACATAGGTTCCTCTCTGTAATGTAGAATAAAAATACTCGCCTGTCTAGAAGAATTGTTGTGAAGATAAACACAGTAAAGATTGCCAGATGCATAGGAAACATAGGAATGGGGATTAGATTGAATATAAATAATGTTGCGCCTCACTTAATGATGGTATATGGTTGCAATCACAGCATTATTTGACGTATACGACTGACTTGACATAATCCACCCCAAGTTAACCTAACCTCAAGTAACCTAACCTAACATTAGCATAATACATACATCACCTAAATTAATAATTACTGAAATGCAATAATAATATATTAATAATAATGCTGCGGTGCTGTAATAATAATACTGCAGTGAACTGTACATACCAACTGCATCATGGAGCTGAAGTTTTCTGTCTTCACTTGTCTTGTGAAGTGCGGCAGAGGGGTTGTCTAAGACAGCTCAGTGCCATCACAACAGAGGATGCCTTCAGAATAATGTATATAAATTTAATACACTATTGTACTGTATTACATTGCACAATTTCTTTACTTGTCAAACATGTCAAACCTAGAACACAGCCAACTTTAATACCACTTTTTTCCTTCCTCAAACTGCTTTGTAACTTTTACCATGGCCGTCATGTCGATTACCTTCCTTTCCTTCTTAGGAACACTTCTAGAAGCTGATTGCTGGTGTTTGGGGGCTATAATGAATTAAAAGAGGGCCTAGATAACACCATTTTGAAGAGAATGTTATCTTGACCGTGTTTATTTACATACTCTTTGTTGTATCTCTAGAATCTCCGTAGTTAAAGCCAAACGTCGTTAGTAGGGAGGTCGTTACCGCTGTTGTTTGTAGGGACTCGTTAAGCAAGGCACAGCAGGAGATCCCATGTGAGAAAGTACTCACTACAAGAAACACACTGAAGTGCTGGAGCATGTCCAGAGGAGGGTAACGAAGCTGGTGAAGGGGTTAGAGAACAAGTCTTACCAGGAGCGTCTGAGGGAAGTGGTATTGTTTAGCCTAGAGAAAAGAAGGCTGTGGGGAGACCTCATCACTGCCTACAACTATCCGAAAGGAGGCTGTGACAGGGTGGGTGCTGGGCTCTTCTTCCAAGTGACAAGTGATGGGATAAGAGGAAATGGCCTCAAGTTGCACCAGGGGAGGTTTAGACTATACATTAGGAAAAATTTCTGCACTGAAAGGTTGGTCAGGCACTGGAACAGGCTGCACAGGGAGGTGGCTGAGTTGCCATCCCTGGAGGTGTTTAAAATATGGGTAGATGAAGCACTTGGGGAAATGGTTTAGTAGTGGGCAGGTACGGTTGGACCCAGTGATCTCAAAGCGATTCTACAAGTCTATGATAAAGCCTGTGTGCATGGATACGCACATCATACATAGTAAATAAGAGGTGAGAGAGGGAATGCCTTGAAAATTGACACTAGCATCCTTCACATTTTTGTAAGACAAGTCTATTTATTTTGGAAAATTAGGATCTTAGTCCCACCCAGTCAGTTGTATTGCTTACTCCAAGAGACAGATGCCTCCAATAGTCAGGAGGTGTACTGCTCAGACTCCACATGTCTTCACTGCAACATCCATGTTATATATACATATCCATACAGCCTTTTGTCTGCTTCTTTCTCGTACTGATACGGTTCTGATACAATTACATTTTGAAAACAGCAATAGCACGTGGGAGTCAGGTACTGTTAAAACAAGGAGAGCAGCAGGGGACAGAAGTCAGCAGAGACAGATCACACAGGCTGTTCACCCCGCTGGGACCAGAATTGCTGCAAACACTAGAGCCAGAATACAGGGCTTCACTAATTCTCGGTGTATGAATAGTAAATGCTTTCAATTTGAAGCGACATTTACATGCAATTTAGTTGCATTGGTTCCAATCTTGCTCTTTTTTCATAGCTAGTCACCTTTATTGTTAAAGAAATGTTAGGGCAGGAACACACAGAGTAAAGTGCTTGTGTAACTTGTAAACAAGTCCTCTGGACCACCTCAGAATACATCAAACAATCCTTGGTGAAACAGAAGCAAATGGCATTCCTCTGGATTAATAGCACAGGACTGGAGGAGAAATCAAATCAAACCTACTAAATCTCAGCTGCTCAGTTTCTTAAGAGAGCGATAAACATTTTGCACATTAAATGGATACCAACGGCTTTAAAATTACACTTGTGTTAAAATGTTATAATCACAACATTACAAGGAGCCCATAAAATTACTGTGACTATAAAAAAACCTAAAAAATATTTCTTTCACTTTTTTTCAGATTTCTTACTTAGAGCACATGACAGAATTTAGTGGACAGCCAGTCTAATACTATTAAGGTAAAGACATTGAGTCTCAAATCTTTCAAAGACCGAAATAGTCAACTTGGAAATCATTAATGCCCTCTCCCTGTTCAATGCAATTATTAATATTTTTCAGGTTGAGTGCATGCTAAAATGCTATATTAAGCCATTAAATGTTTTTTTCTTTGGCAACTACAGCTTTAAGTCTTTCAACTGTCAAGCACAAGTAAACAGAAAAGCAGTAATAAACACAATTTAAAGACCGAATCTCAAATAATAAAGAAAACCACATTAAATACAAAGGAGTTTATCTTTCCAACAATACTGAATTTTTTTTTTTCCTTCTTTTACTCACTTGACATCCAATTTCCATACACAGTAGATAGATGTAAGTGTGGACTTGTGAAGACATCAGCTATTAGAAGTTAAATTTGGAATGTATGTATGTCTTGAAAATTATTTTAATTTAATCACATATTTGTTATTTGCCATAGTGTAGGTTAACTCACAGCTACTTTAGACTGTATCAGCCCCAAACTTACGGTTAGTTACTATTCTCTTTGCAGGCTACCAAGTAAATAAAGGATCACTGCTCTTCCAAATCATTACTGCTCACTTGTAGTCATATCCTCTACTGTCTACTTGCCAGTCTCTTAAGTCCCCTCCTCCTCAACTGCTTTACCAAATCTAAGCGGGTCACTTAGAAGAAAGCAAGAAAGAGCATATGTGTATTCTTTCTGGCCTCTCAGGACCAGCGAGAACGATCTTTTGTACCCAAAACCGTCCTCTAGAGGCCACTGTCTGCCCTATCATCCACATCCAAGAGGTCGAATACTTTCCCTCGGTGCACTTTACACACGCTGCATGAACCTTTTCCCAGTTCTCTTAGAAGCTGGTACTCGCCGTGGTCTCCTACTGTGTGATCCCCCCCAGTGACCTGCTGCCAGACACCAAAATGCATGTAAACATTTCCTTTCACTTTAGATTCTTGGTTTTTACCAATACCAGTTATCATTAGTAAGTTTAATATAAACATTTTATGACAATGATACAAAAGAATGAAGTAACAACATTAAATTTTCTGTTCATCAGAGGCAACTTCTTCAATACCTACAAGGGCATTTCTATCTTTATTGACTACATGTTTGTATGCATTAATCTGAAGTTCTATGTTTCTGTGAAAAAGAACTAAAAGAACTAACGAACAAGGTCTTTCTAGTACTTCCAATGAATCAAAACAAAAATATTGGGCCAAACAATAAATAGTACATTTTTAGCATCCAACCTTCCAAAATGTTTTAATAACATTATAACCCACAATAACTGTTACATCATGTAGTCAGGCTTATCACTGTGCCCTCAATGATAACAGATAGATGATGGTATTTCAACCTTCCAAACTCCTTTGTGTCACAGGAAAACACAAAGGATATACCTTTGCCACAAATAAGCAATGCCTTCAGAAACAGCAAGAAACTGTTTAGCCAGAACACACCAAGATGATTAACCAAGTCAAACAAGCAGCATATTCCACAGGAATCCTCCAGACATTCTCTATAGAAGACTCTATTAATGACACTGGGAAAATTCTACTCTGATCACTTACTTGACAGTCAGTTTCACCTTGAGAATGTGAGCAAGATACAATACCCTGGCCTCTTAGAAACAAAAAATCATGTGCTGGTTTAGTACATTGCTCTGTCCTGTTCAGCATCTTGTCTTTAACTGTTTCCAATCATAGATATCTCAGGGACATTTCAGAAAACATTTGTCTTTATCAAAAAAACCCACAACCAAGCAACAACATAGAAAGGAGTAGCCAGATGCAGTAAGTCCTGTTGCAGAGTTACCATAATTGCACGTGGAACGTAATGCTGACATCCAGATCTGATCCAAAAAGAATCATAAGAATCATACGGTTGGAAGAGACCTCCGAGATCATCGAGTCCAACCATACCACTAAATCATGCCCACTCCATCACAACCTCCTTTCAGGCAGTTGTAGACTGTGATGAGGTCTCCTCTTAGGCTCTTCTCTAAGCTAAACAACTCTAATTCCCTCAGCCTCTCCTCACAGGACTTATTCTCCAGCCCCCTCACCAGCCTCGCTGCCCTTCTCTGGACGCGCTCCAGCACCTCAATGTCCTTCCTGTAGGGAGGAGCCCAAAACCGAACACAGTACTCAAGGTGCGGCCTCACCAGTGCTGAGTACAGGGACACAATCACCTCCCTGCTCCTGATGGCCACGCTGTTTCTGATACAGGCCAAGATGCCATTTGGCCCTCTTGGCCACCTGGGCACAGTGCTGGCTTATATTCAGTCGGCTGTCAACCAACACCCCCAGGTCCTTCTCTGCCAGGCAGCTCTCCAGCCACTCTTCCCCAAGCCTGTAACACTGCATGGGGTTGTTGTGTCCCAAATGGAGGACTCCGCACTTGGTCTTGTTGAACCTCGTCCTGTTGGTCTCATCGCATCGGTCCAGCCTGTCCAGATCTCTCTACAGAGCCTCTCTTCCTTCAACCATATCCACACTTTCACTCAGCTTGGTGTCATCCACAAACTTGCTGAGCGTGCGCACTCGATCCCTTCATCAAGATCACTGATAAAGAACATGAACAAAAAACCTTAAGTTCCCCATTCTATGCACTACTCCATTATTATCCTTCACATTCCACACAAATCACAGCATATATGTGTACATATATACAAATCGGAGAATATATTCTGAAATTATTATCTAAAGACTTCTTTCAGCTATTCCTCTCCTAAGCAGTCTCCAAAGCTGTAGGAATAGCCTTTTTATATAGATGGGTTAACCTGCATTTGATTAGATTCAAGTGCATTTTGCTTTCTCTCACCAGGTGATTCTGTTCTTTCTGTAGTATTTACACATCCCCTTTATTAACTATGAAACTGCTTTGAACTTTTTATCAAGCAAATGGTTAGTTATCACCACGGTTATTTATAGCTATGTAAGAAGCTTGTATAAACATTAAAACATATCAGACAAGCATGTGTTCCTTCCCTCCTCTTCCTTTCAATAGCTTGAGTATTACTTTTGGCATTGTATTTAGTCTGTAATAAAGGTAAGTAACCAGGCCTTGACCATAAGTAACTAGTAATTATTAGTAGTTACTCATCTCAGATCCAAGAGTAAGATGCAGCATTTTTTAAATATTTTTAAAGATCGTGTCCAAAAATTGTCCTCCAAACTAGATTTCCATGAGAACAAAACGTTTTTTTCTTTAGTTTATAGACAGATATTAAGAGATAATTTTTTCAGTACTATATCTAGGATGCTCCAACTTCAATGTAGGTCTTACATACACATCATAGATCATAGAGGATCCTTGAGAAAGTCTTTGATTATGAACCATTACAAGCTCTTGAAAGATTATGGGTTAAAATCTACAGTCATGTGCATGAATAAGTTGCTTTGGAATAAGAAGTTAACTTGATCCTTTGTAATTGCATGAATGTGAAGTTTTATTTTATGACAAATGAAAATTAAGATAATTCATTCCCTACTTAACAGGCCGAGTCCTCAGTGAAATAGCTAAGCTACCTGAATTAACTTCATAGTTGCCAGAGGAATTAAGAACACACATACAAATAATGCAGTCTATTAAAAAAATCCTGAAAATTTTCTTTGATGCCTCCTTCATTGGCAGTTGAACTGTCTGGATGCTTTTCTCTTTCTTTAAAAATGCTAAGGAATATGAAAAAGAAGAGAAGCATATGTTTCTAATACAACATTATCTTGCTGTTAAAATGGTAAAGATCAGACCCAGGTTCAGATTCACTCAATAAGGAAACGAAGAGGAAAAATAAGTTGCCTGTAGTTTCCCAAATGCTACTACCTGGAGTCCTGCACATGCTCCTGCTTCTGTGATGCATTTTGAGCTAAATAGTTACATCACTCACCTACTCACATACATCAGCATTGCATCAGCATTCATGCTGCTGTTTATCACTTAAAGAGAAAAAAAAAAGGAGATCTTGAAAGACTTTGACATTTGAGTAGTACAGCAGTTGCCATCTCCTCCTACTAATACCTCTGCTTCTTCCAAGGAAGACAAACAGTTTGATGCATTCAGATGGGCAGTTGAGAAAGGTAAATTGTCCCAGATCACTCTACAGCAGATCACTACTTAGTTGATAAGAGGCCACAGAACCAAGAAAAACTCATTACAGCATTCAAAATGACGAATTCATTGCAAAGGTAGATTCATATATGTATTCTGCTCAAAGAAGTATAAAAAGGTCATGTGAAAGACTAAGCACAACATAAATTCTGAGTTAGGAAATTAATTACAACCATTTATGCAGTGGATATCCATTAGATATGCATTTCATAGTATCCTGCATCTTTGGTAGAACATGACAACTCTTGGAAAGCCAGTGAAAAGTACGCAGTTGGAATCTGCAGAGTTCAAAGCATGAAATATTAAGCAAGGATCTACATTGTGTACTACACAGGAGACTAAGGATCTCACAGTCCACTTCATGCATTATAATCTCTGAACTATAGCAAATCGTTGAAGACTTGCGGTTAATTTTTACTTCAGGTGTAAAGAATGCAGGTGAAGATCTGCACTTTAAATTGAGCTTGTCTGGAAACAAAGTTCAAAGATGCCATATCCTTTAGATAATCAGCCATAACCTTTCCTCTTCCCCTTGCAAACAAGGAAATTTGTTTTCAGACTTACTGTGTCAGATGGGGATCACTGAGGGATAACAGTGAACAAGACATAGATTTTACCATCCCACAAGAATGTAGAATTAATCCTTGTGGCCAAAAGAAGGTCTTGGAGATAATTAAGGGAATTCTGTCACCATTATATAGTACAAAACCACAGCTTTTACACTCAGTGAAAGAAGGGAACGAATGAGACAAGAAAAAACTTTGCAGACAACTAAGGCCAGAATCCTCTCACTGCAAAAATGCCAAATTCTATCCTGTGCAGGACTATACTGAATAAAACATTAATTGAGCCTGTTGTGGCCTCCTGCCAAGTTCAATAGCCTTTGTTGGGTCTTTCATGGAAAACACACAAGAACAAGAACCCTCAGAGACATGCTAGAATACTACATCCAAGAAGTCTGCTCTGGACTATGTTCTTACCGCTCTGAGACTTAAGGGAAGATTTCTGTGAGATCTCTGCCAAGATTTAGAATTTGGAATTCCCAAGGTAGTGCTACTAGTAACATTGCTTTATGATATAAAATTACTTTGCATTCAGAGCTCCCTTTGCTAATAGACCTGACTGCTATCCCCTTCTTTGCCACTTTTTTTAAATCAAGCTTTAGTTCAGCAGAAATTTTGTATAGAGGTGTAAGAGCATCTTCTTGCAGACTCTGAAATCTATGTGGCACGATGTTTTAATGGATTGGTGTTTCACCTCTAAGCATTTTGTCCCCATCCAGTTTAGGATAAAAGACGTAAATGAATGTAAAGAACTTACACACCTTCGCTTTATCTCTGTCACAGAAGTGCTACTCAGTTTGCAGCAAAATTATAGCTATTCAACAGTGGCATAGTACGGGAACTGCCTTGCCAGCACCACAGCACTGTACTGGTTGAGAGATTGCACACTCCCGCCTGCACTATACTTAGTTCTAGCCAACACTGATCATTTCCAAGAGACATTTAGTAAACTGCAGTTCCTCTCAAAATACTGACTAATGATGAATACCAATACAGCAAACTGATAGAATACATTACTTGGATATACCTGTTTCTTTAAAGAATTTGTGACCTATAAAATGTTCACTGCAATTATTGATTAATTAATTACAAAAGTGCAGACATTTGTTCCAATTAACAGTTGTTATCCTTATTGGATAATGGCTTTAAATTGGAAGGGGGGAGATTTACATTAGACATTAGGAAGCAATTCTACATGATAGGGTTGGTGACACACTGGCACAGGTTGCCCAGGGAAGCTGTGGTTGCTCCCTCCCTGGAAGTGTCCAAGGCCAGGTTGGATGGGGCCTTGAGCAATCTGGTCTAGTGGGAGGTGCCACTGCCTGTGGCAGGGGTGCTGGAACTGGATGATATTTAAGGTCCCTTCCAACCTAAATCATTCTATAATTTTATGACTGATGTGTTAAAGCAAAGCACCGGACTTCCTGGTGGGGGCTTCTTTTTATAATCGCAGCCAAACAAAGCACTAACTCTTTAAAACTGGTTTCTCTTCTGGAGCCCTTTCTCACGTGTTTTCAGTCCCCTTGACCTCAGGCATCTGTCACAGCAACACCTCTGCTCACACTAGGGGAGAAGGTGAAGGGTTTCATCAGAAGCAGAACACAAAACTCTCATTGGGTGGGCTGAAGCAGAGTAATCATCACTCTCAGCTGCAGTACAACTTGACTGCTGTCCTGGAATCTTCTCCAGCTCCAGGAGGTTCAAGGACAGCATGGTGCTCAGAGGATGAAGCCCTGATTCTGCTGATCAGTCTGTTTCCCACCCTGCAGAAAGTGTCAATGGGAAGGGCCAGATTTTGCCCTCAGTTACCCTTGTGTCAGATCAGTAACAGCTACTGCATTATACAGGGCAGAAAGAGGACTTATTTTTTATGGCTTCATGTGGCCTCTTATTCTGTTATTTGCAGTTTTTAAACAAGCATCATCACATAACAGAAACACAGCTGATATTTGCAAATGGTAGTTCTGACAAAGGAAAAAAGATACATGGAAAAAATAATGTCTTTTCAATAAATCTGTATGAAAGATCTGATCTATAGGTCTTCGAGGTCTTCCCAACAGCCAGTGGTCGCTGGACCAGGCTCAAAGAAGCAAAAATGGGATTACAGACATCTTTAAGCCACCCTGTAATATGGAAAAATGAAATGCCACCAGAAAAACAAAGAAACGGGAGAATAAGGGAAAGGGAAGATATGGAAGCATGTGTATATGAAAAGAAAAGAGTATCTGCAAGAAAAAATGGCTAACAAAGTCTAAAAGCTTGTTTAGCACACTGAACAAACTTTTCTGCACTTTATGTATTATTGATTCCTCTGTGACTCTTATTGCCAATTTTATGAAATATCTCAAGACATTAATTAAAGTGTTACAAAATTATTTAGTTCTGCAAGCATCTTAAGCATCCTAAGTAAGTATCATTCTAACTTCTAAGAATTTATCGCGGCTGCTATATTTTATTTACCAAAACCTGGAGATGTCTTCGACATTCTTTGGATCTGATACTAATGCTGCAGAAGCTCAACAACTTGCCCAATGATCCTAACATGAACTAGTGGGCATTTTCTTTTCAGAGTAATCACAGAATCATAGAATCACCCAAGCTGCAAGGGACCCAAAAGGATCATCGAGTCCAACTCGTATCCCTACACAGGACACTCCCAACATTCACAACAATCATTATAAATCAGTTAGTAAAATCTTCAGAAGATGCTAGACTTGGGTGGTAAAACCCTGGTAGAATTAAAGTCAATAGCAAAACTGCCTGTGACTTCCAGAGTTTCACACAGAGTTTACCTGCCCAGATCCCAACTGCCACATTGCTAAAGCCAGAAGCAGCTGAAGAGCACCAGAAGCACAAGTGAGCTTTTTGGGTGTCACAGATTTGAATGTCTAAGCAAAGGAACCAGTCACTGGAGAGGGTTTATAACAACCAATAAGATACATGAATTTCTCTATTACTTGTGCAATTTTATGAAATATTTAAATATGAATATGCAAATACCTGTACTCTGATTGGGAAAAAAATGCACGGATTTCCTTTTCCTGCACTGTTACCCAGCAACAGCTGCAGTCTGAAAATGACAATCAGCCTCCTGAAACCAATCAAAAAGCAAAAAATTGCACAACTGGGGAAAAGACTTACACAGTATTTACATATGCGGCATGACAGCAGTTTGATTGTCTGAGGCAACTCAGTTTTGGCACAATTTTGACATAGAACTGCTTTCATTTCTTCAGCAGGGTCAACTACCATCTTGTGTTCTGTCTCCACACCAGCTCAAACTGTTTGCTTTCTCTAATTGCCTAAAGAATAACGGATATATTGCTTTCTCTAATTGTCTAAAGAATAAAGGATATATATTTAAATACTGACTATCATGTGTAGAGTTTGCCAGTCTATTTGGACATGTATGGTGGAGGCCCAACCAGCAGTCAAACAGGCTAGTAGGCAACAAGCTATGCCACTGGTGCAAATATGTATAGGTGCTGAAATACATTTCATTTTTGGATCTCTAAATTCCGACTGCAAATACTGGATCCAAGAAAATTGTCATCCTTTGCTGCAATTGAAAGAAGCTGCCTGCTTAAAGTTCAATCCCCACAAACTCACAGTTCAAGCCTCCACCTCTTGAGTGCAAACTAGGAAAAGACATTTGCTTACATTTGAGGAACCTCCCCTTAAGTCCTAAATTGGCTGATAACCTAGGCCCCACCAAAATACAAACACTCCACAGCCAAAATATCCCAATGAATGTAAGCAGTTCTAGCATTTATGTGGAAATTGCCTGGAGGGGGCACAGCCTCATGCTTACAATTCTCATGCATTCCAACCACAGCTCCTTTAACGTGGAGAGAAAAGAGAATCTCCCAATTCTGAATCGAAAGAGTTTCAATTTTCGAAGATTTGTCTCTTCCCCAAATATATTAGCTAAACAAATAATAAAGAGTTATCCTTCTTTCTCAAACTGTCCCTCATGATAGCCCTAGACTAGCACAGCTACCACGATGCAACTAATCCTGTCAGATGTGAACAAATTTGTACGTATTATTTATTAGAATTTGACTTGTAGTATCACAGCTTTTTTTCCTCCATAAAACTTCCTTAGTTCACAAAAATGTTTACTTTCCTAAGAGACTGATCCAAGTCAAAGCTTAAATTAATCAAAGCTTAGATTTTTTTTGACTTTCCACCTTGATAAATCAGTCTACACAAAGTTCCACACTGGTGTGACTGTATCATTACCAGTATCTGCAGCAGCTAGCTAGTATCATCCTCCTCTGCATTTATTGACAGGTAGGATCAATCTCATTCAGTAGCCAAATCCTTTGGTTTCACTTCCTTGCATTGCTTTTTCTGTTTCTCTGGATTTCATTTGCAGCTATGCAGTCACAGGAAACAGGACCTCAAAAAGTCACCTAGCCCATCCCTTTGTCCCAAAGTAAGACCAAATACATCAGACTGTATTACCTCATTACTTTTTTTCACTTATCCATACAACTGAGTAACCACATAGTTATTCCCAAGGTACAAGAAACAAACAGTGTCACTCATTCCAAGAATGAATAACTACTGTAACTTGTAACTACAGAGACTGACATATTCCTACACTTTCATTTCAAGAATATTTTTAGCAAAATTATATATTCAGGACTTTTATAATTAACTAACACTTCTGCTGAATTTTCAGCTTGCCACAGAGATCCATACCCATACATTACAAAAATCAAAGATGATTATCACTGAAATTATCTGGAATGATGAAAGTACACTGACTCTTCAATATGCGGCACAGTGCACATCAAAAAGATGTCCCGGTTTGGAATAGCTTCTCTTCAGCAATCGTCTGCACGGGATAACTTACGTAGCTGCATTTGAGGCAAGCAGGAATTGTGCCTCATCTACCATTATAATAATGTACCTTATCTTACAAACAGTGGGCCTTATTTTCCTCTTGAACATCTACAGGATGTCCAACATGCATATGTTACCCTTTCCAGTCATGAAACTGAACACCTTGTGCTAAGTGCTGATCAGAAAAAGATGGTTCCTGGAGAAAAAGCATACCTGCTTTGTTAGTCACAGAGACTTAAAATACAGCTTCAAGTGATACCACATCTCAGTATCCCCTATGACTTCATCTTTATCTCTTCTTGACATTGCTGAGAACAATCTCATTTTGGCTATGAGTATAAAACAGATGCCACTGCATGTGTGATATCATGTGAAAAAATATCAAAACCTTAAAGGTGAGTGAAGATTCTATAAACTGCTAAATCACGTCAAACCTAAGAGTATTTTGAAGTTAGAAAAGTGCCTAAAGGTCTGCTATAAAAAGCAGATCTTTTGTTAAAGAAGCTGTCTTTTAAAAGGACCACCCAAATTTTAATTTTGAATTTAAAATATAATTTTTTAAAAAAATTGTAATTAAAATTTGTAGCTCTAGTCTGTGTTCACACTTGACTTTCTCACGGACTTGCAGTCCTTTCCAAGTAATTCAAGTTGTTCTTGCAGCAATGCCTAGACACTTTCAAAACAGACAGTAAAATCACTGAACACACCAAATTTACACTAGTGCAACAAATAGAAGAGTTTGATCCTTAATGTCTTGCATCCCAGATGGGATTTTTGTCTCTCTGAAATGAAACAAACCTGTCTGTGACCTATGCACAGCAAAGGAAACAGAATCTTATTTTTTTCCTATTTTATTTTTCTATCAGGCAGCTGTCATCCCTGATCCATGAATTCAAGAATGCTTAGGGTCTACACTGACTAGCATAAACATAAACAGAAGACAGAGCAACATGGTATTTGTGATGGAAGCAAATAAATTAATTGCTTTCATTATTCCACGGTGTCACTACTTAACGTTAAAACCAATCCATTCCTTAATACAAAACAAAGATTTATTAAACAACCAAACAATTTGACCTGCTTTACCTCAGGTTTTTTTCTAAGTTGTGTTTACTGAAGGGTACAGCTTCTTATTTTGTCCCAGTCCTCTGGACACATCATCTTTTCCACACTTCTCACTTTAATTTCTGTTATTCTATAAAAGAACTTAATACAGGAAGGACCTATTTGGCCCACCATGTTGTCTCCCCATTGGTGCCAAACTGATTCTTACTGTATCTTTTCTAACTTGCAATAGAAAATTGTTTCTATGATTAAAAATAGGTTTTCCTTTCCCAAATGCTTTTTCAGAACGGAGCAAGCAGGTGAAGGTTTTTTTAAAATATATTTTTCAGTGACACTGGCCTTCAGCTTGCATTCTTCTCTGACCCTTTTGACCCATGCAGATGTTGCAGATTCCCTTTCACCACCTGATCCAACAGAAGAGCCGACTCTTGGCTCAAGGGATGCTTCTATTCCCAGTGACATGTGGAGATGCCAGAAATAAAATTACCTGTATATGGCAATATAGGATGAAGTCAGTATAGCTATATCAGCATACTCTGTCATCATCTAAACAGAATTAGAGAATCTGATTTAAACACACTTCTTTCTCGTAGCCTCTCACATGCTTCCATAATACTTGCATGCTATTGTGTAGACTGAACTTTGGACTTTTATTATGTCTCTATCCTGATTTGAACCATTTTAGAAGATGATTGGACTGGACCTCCAGCTATCATTCCCAATCCAATTTTGATATGATCCTGTAAAGTATATACAATATGGTCTCTATATCAAAATAAGCTCTTCGATGAGCTGCTAATTACAAGGACTAGCTGTCACAAATATTGTTTTATTTTTGTCATCTAATCAAATAAAACACTGTTACTTCTACACTTTTCTGATTCTTAGATCAGCATACACAGTATTAACATTCCAATAAAGCTTATTAGGTACAAATGTTTTATGTCACTTCATAACACGTTATCTCAGGCGCTTAATAATCAACTTGCTCTCAAAAAAGCCTACTCGCAAAACACAACAGGAGGGAAACATGAATTATGCTTTATTCAACCACCCGGACTGTTTGTCTTGCTGAGTTTATCAGGCTCCTAAAATGTCATGCCTCAGACTCACCGTTTTTTTAAGAAAAGAAAAAAAAAAACAAAGACAACTGAGGATCTTCTCAAACACCTTGCACCTTCTACAGCTATTCCAGCACAAAGTGAGCGATTAAAGCCAGCTCAGATATATTTGCACCCATCCTTAACCATTTTTGATGGAAACACACTCTTACTGACTTACTGGCAAGTAAGCAGATGACACAAAAGAAAGAAAACTCATTGAGTGGAATCAGAATGGATTCATACCCCTCCATTCAATTTTCCAGGCAAAGGCTAGTAAAGACTCATCTAACACCCTTACTCCTGTCATTTGTTTTAGGATTACATCTCAGGCAGTACCATCAAACTGAAATCCCTTCAAGCAGTCGCATCTATCACAGATCTAAAAAACAACATCATACTATTTACCACCATCAAAGGCAACCTGTTCTCGCTTTCCCTTCTCACTTTCCTTTTGTTACTCACCCACAGTAATGGTTTGAAAAAAAAAAAAAGTTTCTAAAATTAGCAAGTAGCCTGGGTTACAAACCGAGTGGTAACACTTGCAGACGTGCTCTCATGCCACACTGTCAATTTGGAAAACGTATTTTGTATTAGAAAAGATGCAATAACTGTTGCTAAGATCTAAAAGAAGGCAAAAAAGGTCAAAAGATCAGGATAACAGTGTACTACTAAGCAATTTACGCTCATTTACATGCAAAGCTATCTATAATTCGCAAAAGCATTTCACAAGACAAAAGAAGTTGCACAATGTTACACAAGCAATGAGGTGTATCCAAATCTATTTTCTATAACTCTGCCATACAGTGACAAAACAGAAATCTCTCTACAACTGTAGATGAACCCCAAGTGATTACAGTTATTTTGTTGAAAACAATTTTGTAACCATGCAGGCCCAAATGCAGATGTTGAGAGAATCCCCTTCTTATGGTGTCCTAACCAGACACATGAAGCTTTCAAGTAGTGCCTGCTAAGCACTTAGGAAACCAAGCTGCTTAGGCAGAATTTAGGGATGCACGGATCTCAGTTCCACTGAATTAAGGAAACTTGTAAGAGATAGTACCACATAAATCTTTCAATTTCAGCACCAGAAAAACGTTGACGTATGAAGTTAACTTATTTATTCTTGTTAATTTAAAATGAAATGTTTGGCAAATCAAACACTAGCTAAGTCATGTGGGTTCAACTGGATCATTTGATTTAACCAGAAGTATTTTGGATTTAATTGTAGTTTATTTTTTAATATAAGTTAAGGAAGTACTAAAAAAAGCTATTTCAAATAGAAAATAATTCTATTTCATTCTGGAAAGAGAAATATTGTGATTTGTTTTCCATTATCGTATCACTTACGGTTTTTTATAATAAGAACTCAGAAAGTTTTCCAGTTTTAGTGAATATACAGTTTATTTTGTCTCAAATCGTCATTTAAATAGTGAACTTGATCTCTGACTCAAGTGCTTAGGCCCTAATTCTGTAAACATTTAACTTACACATAGCAGATAAATAGACCTATGAAGTTCCATATAAGCACCCAGGTGAAGATGTCATAAAAGAATCAGGATTTTGTTCTGCTGTGTTCTGTTTATAAACAGTCATCTTACTTTCTAAAGCATAAGATTCCTCCCAATGTTCCCTTCAGACATCTGCAATTATTAGTATATAATGTAGAATGGTTCTCAAGATTTGCAGCAATGCATTTGAACTTATCTATTATCTTGTATGATGCATACAAGACTTTATGTACTTAAAGCAGTTGTGTGCTCCTTATTTGCATGCAGATTTTTTTAAATTATGTGAGCAAAATATTTGTGCACACTTCAAGGCAGCAAAGAAGCTTAAAGGAAGATGAAGGGAAAAAGCTGACTATATTTAAAAGATCGTTTTCTGGAAGTAGTCAGGATCTTACCACAAAAAATTACAGAGGTATCATTTATGAACTGCTTAGTAAAGAGAAAGGTTGATTAAACAAATTTCCTATGCCTTTCCATTTGCTATTGCTACCTGTAAACAGGTGCAGAAACATCCCTCTGGAGAGGACAGTAAAATATTTCTTGGTTTATGTCATGGGTGTGATACCTCTTGGGAAAGATTGGTTTTAAGCTTACAACAACCAAGGTAACGGTTCATCAAGAAATGACTCAGCAATGACATGCCCAACTCAAATTTAGCATTCAGACCTTTGGGCAAAAAGATAAAGCAATCAAAAATTCAATTGATAAGGCATGGGCTAATAATTATATTTTAAATTGAATTGCTTTGAAAGCTGTACTGGAAAAGTAAGTCAACAGCTGAAAAACCTAGAAACTAAATGCATTCTTCCCCTGAAGAATTTCTCAATTACTTCAGTGGAACCGGATTAGGCCACTGGCTCTGTAAACACAGTCATGCAAATGTATTGTCTCCTTGTACTAATATAACTGTCTGGCAAATTCTTTCTGCTGTTACCATGACTCTAACTTTTTGATGTTTCAGCAGAAAAACAGTTACGTAACTGAGACATTTTTAGTCATTTTAGGGTTACAGTTAACAGTGAGGTCAAAATCTCTTCTTCGAAAATGTTGAGCTATGATCTGAAATCTGTAATTCTCATACATGAAAAGTCATAGTATTTATCAATGATAAACTGTCAGGAAAGCTACTGATTTTCTTTCGAGTCCTTGATATTTTTTTTTTCTTTTCACCCCTCAGTTAGCCAAAACAAGGGACAGGTGGAATCTCCTTACTTACTTGCATCCTTACATCAAAATGCTGCAGTTCAGTAGTATTGATGAGTCTCCTTCAGCTAATTATTTTAAAGACCAGCTTAAAGGAGAAACCCTTCCCAGGAACAGTTGTGCCACTGAAGAGCTCTTGAGAATGCAGTTTTCCCAGGACTCATGCTATCTTGAATCATAGAATTATAGAATATCTCAAGTTGGAAAGGACCTGTAAGGATCATCAAGTCCAACTCCCTGCTCCTTGCAGGACTGCTTACAACTAAATCATATGACTAAGAACATGATCTACACGCTCCCTTAATGCTGCAGAGGCACTTACGAAAGCCCATACAAATACAGTCATCTCCAAAAATGACTACTATACAGAAATATTCTGGAATTCAGGATAGTTAATGCAATTTGCAGAGCTTTTTGGGGAAATACTTGGCAATGCAATGGGACTCCAGCAGGAATTTCAAGAGCTCAGGCTGAGCTTCTTCCTATTCCTGTTTTCTTTGTGGGTTTTTTGAGAGCCTCTCATTCTTCCTTCATTTCCCCATTTTCATGCCTCCAGTTTTCTATATTTAGTCTATAACATTAGAAACATATACAGAACAAATCAGTGATGTGCTTATGTCTCTTCCATAGGGTTTATAGTTCCTGTTTTCGCTATATGTGCAGAGCTTCAATTTTATCAGCAGCAAGAAAGAAAACTGAGGCAAAGCCAATGATGGAGGCACAAAATAAAGCTTGTTGTGAAGCACAAATATTCCCCAACTGGTTAAACATAGTAAATCTCAAGATATTTAGCCCTTGAAACAATCATGCCGCAGTAGCAAAGCTTTTCGATACAGGAGATTGTAATTCCAGGTCATGTAATAGAGTGTGTGCCGAGTTCATTATCAGCATTTTAATGGAAATGCCTCTAAATCAAAAGCACTTATACCCTGAGAAACCAGTGGCATACTGGCTCTTGGAACCTGCAACTGGTGCTACCAGTGGTTAGCAACTTGCTGTTGGACAAATCTACAGTGAACATGACTATTTTAGAAGTCTAAGAACTATGGTACTTGCAAAGTATAGGAAAGCAAGAAAGTCAGTAAGAAAGTTGTCCCATTTCTGCTTCTCTTAACTTCCAAGTGCATATACACAAACGAGACTTTGAGTAGTTCCATGAAGTTATGATGGCTAACTTCTGAGCAATTATGAAATCTACATAAAGCTCACAATTTTAGCAACTTTTTTGTAATACAGTAAAGCAAAGGTAGTTTTATAGACCACAATATTTATAAAGATACAGTTACTTTATTAACTGCTATTCTCAAAAAGCTGCTCTGTCTTTTGTTTCCTGGCTCCTGAAGTGATTTACCAGGTATCTGGAAACAAAGATATAGGAATTGTTCAGTGGTTTCTGATGTATTTTTGGTAAATTTAAAATACCTCAAAAAAACCAAAAATGAAGATGCCTTCAGTGAGAGTAGAAAGACTGGTGATTCTGAACACAAAAGAGTAATTATAAGAGTCAATCTGAATACAGTTTCTGGAAGCCTCAGAAGCATACTCTGATCTGTGTTACTGGCAGCACTGCTTTGAATCTGCTTGATCTGCTCTTTGAGTAAGCTCTACTTATGACCGTTAAAAAAAAATGAATTTCAAGTTAACCACAATTTACTGAAACTGGCAAGAAGTATAGGAAAAGGGTGTTCCATATCAGATTTCAAACAGAACAAATACATCACAGTTTTCACAAAATAAAAATTTATTAACTGTAACAACATATAAAATGACAAATAATAAGTACAGGGTGCATGAGTCATTAACATATGTGCACTCTTGTCATATGCCCTTATTTTCCACTGGAGTTGGCTGGAATTAACACTGTGGCAATCTGTGCTGGCTCTTGTGCAGGTAGGAGGTAAAGAAAGAAGGTATTTGGGATGAGACCTGCTCTGCAGAGCTGTCTATGAAGCACAGTGGCTGCTGCAGTGAAATGACTGGGTGTTTTGTTCCATACTGCTTTGCAGTGGCTGCATTTGATAAATTCAGAATGCTTCATCTTCAAGGTAAACTATTCAAATTATTTTTTCCAGTCTGTTGTGTCACAAAGGCCAAACAG
Source organism: Neomorphus geoffroyi (assembly GCA_033558235.1). Taxonomy (NCBI): domain Eukaryota; kingdom Metazoa; phylum Chordata; class Aves; order Cuculiformes; family Neomorphidae; genus Neomorphus; species Neomorphus geoffroyi. The sequence goes on from JAUMJM010000035.1 coordinate 330,536, forward strand.
ACCTATGAAAAAGATCTACCCTTTTCTTTCTTTCTTCTAATCATCGTCTGCTCCTTCTCAGCCAAGGTCACTGATAAGCAACAACAAAACAAAAAAAGGCATTGTTAGATTAGAAAGGTCATAGATAAAAATCTCCATCCTTTTCCCACATACATTTTTGCTCATAAAATATGAAGCGGGTCAGCCTCCTGGTGGGCAGTTCAGAAAGTCCATCTATGATGGATACTTAATCACCTTTTGAACAGCTGGCATATAGGGTATGGACTACCACATATACTACCAGTAAAAAATGACAGTAACTATGACTGAACAGGCAAAGATCTGTCAATAAAGTGCAGAATTCCCTGAGAAGGTTCTTCAGAGCAGATGGGAGTTCACCCAGACTCATTACAAGCCTTTCTACAACATGCACTTTCTCCACAAGTGAGAAAGGTGAGGCAGTAACACACTGTAAAAGGAGACAACAGGCCTTCCTAGGCACCCACTCTCAAAGTTTAACGAATACCTGCTGAAAAATGCTGTCAGTGTCCTAAAGGTAAAATGAGATGCCCACGCAAAGATCAACCTGAAAATCAACGCAAATAAATGGATAGCTACTGTTGTTCAACTCAGTGAGCAGGTTCTCTGAACCAACAACAAAATGTCTCTATTTTCTTTCCCTGAATAAAAAATAGATCTTTGAATTTGGTTTCCTCTCAGAAAGCAGAGTACTGCATGCATGAAGGTTCATACTACATGTCTACATTTTAGTCACAGATCACACAGTTTTAACGACCAGTTACAGGAGTGCTTGCAAACAGTCTTATGTTTCCCATCTGTTTTAATGGCATACAAAGGTTTCTATTTCAATGTCACTGGTCACTGTAAAAAGAATTGATATTTAGTCACAGAAATTCTACATGTCCACATACATTTATGCATTTTTAGCACAGATTTATGAATACTGGGTGTGGTCTATTCTAGCTCTTTTTTTCCCACTTATGATTGACAGCACATAGAGGAATGTTGTTAAAATAAACCAGCTACTTGAAAGGTGTTTTCTTTATTCCATGTCCCCCTATACTTAAGACACTGTTCTATGAAAGAGAGGGAAGAACTGAAGGGATGAGTTCTTAGGGCTGTGAAAGAAAGTTAAAAAAAAAAAAAAAAAGAAAGAAAAGCAGAGTAGCAAAAGTAGTATATGCAAATAAACCTACCTGAACTTCCACTGCTCTTCCAGCTGGTCTTGGGGTTCACAAAATAATCCAGACTTCCATCCATGTACACCTTGTAACTCCTCTCTGTACCCTTCTTCAACAAGCACGTTGTCCATATCCATTTCTGAGGTTCTTTTTCTTCTCTTTTTTTGAAGTCGTATGTCCAATGGTCATGGAGTTCTAATTTTCTTTAGCATCAAATTCTGTAAACTGGTCAGTACGACCTCAGTTTTTTCACTGGTAGCTTTCTTTTAATTGAATGCTTGATTCTTTTTCCCTGCTGTGACACTGTCACTCATTCTTCTCATCACAGTCTCTGCATCTTTTACTTGCAATGTCCAAAAATCACTTCAGTTCCTGTGAGAATGCTGCAGCCTGGCCTGTGCCTACTATCCCTGAGGACTGAAGTATACTACATTCCTGAAGTATGGAGGTCTGGGAACTCCACACAGAGAGCAATGTCCTTAAGCTCAAGTAGATCCAAATAAACAAAATATTTTAAAAGGTTAAGAAAAATAGAGTGTTTTTTCATCACTTCCAGTGATGAAATCCGGAGTTTGGTGAAAACTGGAGTTAGACATTGGGAGCAAAATGGTAAAAGCCAAAGGGTCAGAGGATTATGAAGTTCTAGATGAACTTAGTAAACTTGTTTCTCTTAGTAAATAAGTAACATAATAGCTGTACAGGCATCTTACAGTTGCTGGAACAGAAAATTTTTCTATATGAGAAGACAATTTAACTAGACCTGCTTAAACTCTGGATGTTTCCTAACAAGACTTGGGATGCCCTTTATGCACATGCTGAAAAAACACAAACATTATTTTGTAGTGTCAACTCCAAGCCTAAGAAGTTTGGTTTGATTTGGGGGATTTTTAAATCTGTCAAACTATGCTGCATAACCAAGACACTGCAGAAATACCACACTGAATTCAGAACTACTTGTCTAAGACAAAAGCACTATAAAGATACACAGAAAATAAAAAGCCCTGCACTCAATCTTATAATTTTCTATGACATAACAGTTATCTCTTCCTAAATAGGCACATACCCAAAAAATAATCCTGAATATTTATGCATAGGACATGACAGCCTGGATGTATGCAAAGCTGTTATAAGCATAGTTTCATATTTAAACATGGGCCTTTTCCTCTTCAGATAACAGAGGAATTGCTAGTATCTCTGAAAACATAACTAAAACAAATCACCAGTGCTTATTTAGAAGCTGGACTGACATAAGCTACTCAGAAATTAAAAAAAAAAAAAAAAAAAAACCAAAAAAAACCCCATTAGATTTAACAATTAATTCTGGAGAAGGAGATAAGAAATAAAGGGAAGAGCCACTGACTCACAGTATCACAAGAAGTCCAGGGAACCCCTTTCAAGGGTATTCCTTATGCAAGAGAATACCCTGCTGCAGCACTGGAAGGAATGCCAGAGTATCTACTCTAAAAGAAAAAAACAAGCAATTCCTACAGTTTAGCCTCATAACAAATCTTGGATATCTTCTCTTTCTGCATTTGGCCATGTTCAGGAAGTGACAAAGATGGACTAGGTTAAATGCTGTAACATGGTACTTATTCACACCACATTAGGCAGAAGAACACTAAAATTAGGCATAAAATTTTATTCCCTTGGTAATATCCTCCAGTATTGGCCAGAGACAGGAGGGGAAAAGGGAATTTCCCTTGGAAAAATAAAGCAAGCTAACAATATATAATATAAATATTGTGGCATTACACCTTTCAAGTAAGTATCAGCATTTCTATCGGGAGTTGAGAGGGGAGGTGAAATACAGTATCAACCAGAGAGACTGGAAAAAATAAGCCATTTAAAGGCTCTTTTGAATGGCTACTACACCCGTCTTTACATTCTGTAAAAATTCTTATTAATTACACAAACATGAGAAAGTGAGATATTTTCTTTTGATTTTACTGGAGCCGCATGAGAAATATATTTGGCCTATTGCTCTATAAGAAGATATTACAGGCCTGATCTAAAGCTCACTGCTGTCTTCCCTTCGGGTTCAGAAGCAGGCTCATGCAAAGTAGGAACCGAACAGCAGTCTTCTTAAAATCTATCATAAAAATACTTTTTTGTTTTAATTGTTGATTTGGATTGATTCTCTTCACCACCGCACCTAGGGATGGACAGCACTTGCTGGATTCAGACTGCAACAGCTGAACTTAAGAAAAGTGAACATACTCCCCTAGCATACCATGGCCTTTTTGATCAACTTCTTGATTGAAAAATGCCATGCTAACATAAGGTATGAGAGGCACAGACTTTTAATGTTTCACAGTATAACAGCCCCTGGTGCTGGTTTGGTTGAAAATGTGTGATTCTACAGATGTTTATGAGTTTGCCTGGTGTACAGCTACAACCAATTTGGTAATGATAGACCCTCAAGACACAAAAAAAATTATCCTGAAGGAAACTAGTTTCTGAAACCAAGTGCCCAGATGCATTTGGCTGGTGGGAGTTCCAGCAAACCAGAGTCTACTGGCAGACGCAACACTGATTTCTTAATGTTTACAACCTACCAGACCTGATTTGATGGATCTCTGTGGGGCGCCCTGCAGCCTTGGTTATTTCCACAAACCAGTTAGCTAGTTCTGTTACTTGGTGACAGCACTCCACATCTGCAGCTTCAGTGCAAACATACTGAACTAGTATATACACTGCAAATCTCATCTGAGATCAGATTTTAAATCCAATCTAATAATGATGTTTACTGTTTTCTCTGTCTAAAAGTATGATCCCTTTTAAGGGATCAAAAATCCTATTGTGGGTTTTGCCTGTCTCCACATCCTACTCCCCCTCCCAACACAAGACATTCCCCTTTCATTTCAGTTTCATTACGTTTTGCTGCTTTTTCCTCTATGGTTAAAATAGTCAGAGTGGTTCTAACCAAAGCAAAATATTGCGAAGGATTCTAAAGAGATAATCTTTGTCAATAGCCTACAAAAGTTCTTATTTGCTCTCCTTTTTAATCTAGGATACATGGATAAGATGATGCTATTTGGTCTGTACTCATTTTCATTCCAGAAATCTGGCCGCATTTCTGTTTAAAACATCATTGATAATCTTATTAGGATTTCTCATCATTCATATTATGAGAAACAAAAAAAGGTCAGTAAGTCATCTACAGCCACAAAGTTTTCTTGTACTCTACTATCAAGAACTTCACCTCTTTACTGAAAGTTGATAAACATGATGCAAACATTTAACAAGTTCAGACAAACTGATATTAAATTTAGTGTATCTATAAGGGTATTCAGTGTTGTATACAATAGTTAATATCAATCTACTATTCTACCACTGAATCCCTCAACAAAGCTATGACTGCGCTCAGCTGATCAAGGAATAGGTTCTAACACAGAGAACTTTGTTTCATAAATGTGCCTGTGCAATGCACTTAAAAAGACACGCACATGCTCATTTCCTATGGAAATGTTGATGGATAGGAATTATCTTTTCATTCTTCTGGAGTCCATGTAAGAGACTGAGTGGTGCAAAAGAGAAAACAGTACCTTTTTTGCCATTCATATGGCAAAGTTTCTATGCCTAGCTAATAAATTGCCGCATATATGTATGCATGTATGTGTATGTCATCAAAATACTCCTTTGCATATCTTACTCATTTCCTCAACACTAAAATTAAACAGAAAAGAAAAAAAGAGAGCCTCAAAAATGGTCCTCAACAAATCTGAAGAAATAATACAACTCTGACTACACTGAAGTAGCTTCTCTTCTCTCTTAATTGTCTTTGTCTCCAAACACACAGTTGCTCAATTACTATAATATGTAAGATACAAAATAGAAGAGTAGAACAACAAAGTCACACGATGAACTAAGAACCACTACTACAAAACTGATGCCTTTTTTTGAAAATGTTGTATTACTGTATATTTCGATCTAAAACAAAGAAACCACTGCATATGTTTATTGTATTTAACTATTGCCCTTGTTGGTTCAAATTTGAGGGGGGGGGGGCAAGAACATTCACTCTCCAGAAAGTTCAGGCTGTAAAATACATACAAAATTAATCTAGTCTTACATTCGTTTAAAATGTACTGAATTCCGCATTTACTCATTGTTTTAATTTACTCTTCTCTTTGTTTCACTTTATAAGTCAATGTAGTTTTTTCTAAAATAAAATAATTACTTTTTTTCCTCAGTGAAAAATTCTGGTTTATTGCATCACTCTGTATTTCTAATGTTAGCAGCGTTATGTTGCTATCTCAATTGTTCTTAAACGTGTCATATTGCAAACAAGTATAAACATATATATTCACCAGACTACACCACCAAGTTTAACCTTATCATTCCAAACTTGAAGATCCTTGATAAATCACCAGGAGTACCTGCTAGCTGCCTACTAAGGGTTAACAGCTTGTTCCAATATTATTTTTTTTTGTTTGCAGAGTGAAATGACAAAGACTTGTATTTGTTTGGTAAATTTTGAAAATAAACTATCATGCAAAACTGAAATCTCAATTTAAAACAAAAAAAGGAGAGTCTAAATATCATTCGGAACTATATGCTGTTGTTCTCCAACACAACATAAATAAAGGTAACAAAACCCTGAAATCTCGCAAATTAAAGCAAATCATTCAGTAAACTGAGCTACAATGGTCACAAGAACTATGTAACGACAGTTAAAAGGATAGTAAGTTCTACTTAACCCCAACCTTAACTGCAGTTCCAAAATTAGGTCAGTTAAAATGAAAATCACCATTTTTAAGTCTAAGAATCCTTAAAATTGGATCAAAATATTCCTAAATGACTACACGAATAAAAAGCAAATGTATCTAAATATTAAAGCCTCCCCATATTTTATACACAGCATCAGAATTATATAAGAAATGCCTATCCATGGATGCTGTGTTCGAGAAGTGGGATTCCAGTCTGACTCAGTGTTATTATCTGGCAAAAAAAAAAAAACAACAGGTAATGCAAAGATAGCTTGTTTATTTTCTTCTTTTGTTTTCTTCTTTCAATAAAGAAGCCTTTAAAGGACCCATATATAACGGAGATATCTGCAGCTGAAAGAATTACTAGTAATTTGTCAATCAATAACTTCAGTTTTTAGCAACGCTAGTGAGTTTGGTTTAAATAAGCATTTTTCTTCTTTCAGCCAAGAAAATGCACACCACACCAATCAAACCTAATACATCTGGGCTTTCATTGAAACAGTAGTTGCTAATTTTGCAGGTCTGCCCACATTGTTCCAGAAAATAGGAAGAGAAATCTGACATTTCCAGCAGTCGTTACTAAAACAACAACCACTGAGGGCTCGATCCCGTTTCCACTGGAGGCAATGTCAAAGTTGACTTCAGGGAGAGCAGGATCGGGCCCTGAGCTGCTCAGCCTCCTCCGGCTCCATGCACAGGAGGATGTGTTGAGGAGCTGGGGTGGGAGCAGAAGTAAAAAGCCCAGCCATTCTTTTGTTAACTGCCCCAAGAGTTGAACTTTCCATCACTTTGGGAACAATCGCAGAGTGCCCTGGAAACGACAACGGTGATAAAAGGACATATTTACCTTGAGGGAACAGCAAAGGGAAAGCCGTGGAATTGCAAAGCAAGGTAGTCCAAAGGGATGCTCTATGCACGCAGTCCAGACGCGCCCCTCCAAGTAGGCCACGCTCTGTCAAGCAGTCGCCTCGGCACCAGCCACCCTGCCTTCCATCTTACGAGATTCACCCCAAGCACTGAGAAACCTGCTCCACGACAACAAAACTCTCCTAATGCTTTTGAACGCCCACCATTTGTTCTCCATTCATCCAATCAACTTTCCACTGCACATCTTCTCCTGCGACTGAGGCTCAGAGGCAGGATCCCTTCTCATCTGTATGCTAATTATTTTGCCACATGGACAAAAGTAATAATGCTTTCAGACAGGAAACCAACGGGCCTGAAGTAGACGGCAGAAATTAGCAAGTTGCCACCACTGAGCGCCGAGAAGATGGGCATGCGTGCAGCTCTCTGGCTGATGGATCAGCTGTAACCTCCATTTAGGAGCAGCAGAGGCGACGGCTGGAGGAAGCCTCGGCAGCGGCGCAGCATGCATCCAGCCCAAGCTCCCCTAGAGACCACATTACTGCAGCAGAACAGCATCCGTAGCAGATTGCTGACTTACCCCGCCTCAGCCCGCATCCTTTAAGCAGCGCCGCGCACGTCCCCGCTCCCGGCCCCGCAGCTGCCCGCGCACGCCCAGCCCCGCCGGCGCGGCAGGAGGCGGGCAGGGCTGGGGCCGCGCTCGGCGCCCTTCCCGGCACCCCGGGCCGGGCTCCCCGGCGGCGGGGGGCGCCGCGGCGGCGCTGCGTTCCAGCGAGTAGAGGGGAAAGCACAAACGCCGCAGCCGCCGAGGAAGGGAGACCGCTAAAAATACCCCCCTGCCGCTTCTGCTGGCGTAAAATGGTGTCTCCGTTATGGCACAACCTCTTCCCTCTCCCCCTCCCCCCCCCCCCCCGAAAAAAAGAAAAAAACCCCACAATAATTAGGCCTCTGAATGTATCTTTAAAAGATAAATATCATAGAATCACAGAATGGTCTGGGTTGGAAGGAACCTTAAAGATCATCCAGTTCCAACCCCTCTGCCATTGGCAGGGACACCTCCCACCAGACCAGGCTGCTCAAGACCCCATCCAACCTGGCCATGAACACTTCCAGGGAGGGGGCAACCACAGCTTCCCTGGGCAACCTGTGCCAGTGCCTCACCACCCTCATTGTGAAGAATTTCTAATTTCTAATCTACATCTTCCCCCTTCCAATTAAAAGCCGTCCATCCTCGTCCTCGTATCAATTATGACTGAAAACCATTATTGTTTTGCTGCTGAGGTACCACGCCAGGGTATATAGAGTTAATTCAGCTGGATTGCTAAGCGTCGTGTATTTTACCTGGTCACACCACCCTCTCCCCTTAGAAACAAAAGAAATTAACTGTTTCCAGAGGAAAATATTAGCAGCCTTCCACCATTAGCAACTTGCGCGGCTCAACTTTATGCGATCAACAGCCCAAACATAAACAAGGGCTCGCACGCAAAAGGGCGACATGTGCGTTTGCTCCACAACAACGCTTTCCCCTGCCATTTGACGTGGATTTTGTGGCTCTTGCTGCCTCCCGCTTAGCCAGGGACGGCGTTACTAAACGTGTCACCCACACAATGACAGGGAAGGTGCACCTCTGCAACCCTGTGGCAGAGCCCTTCTGTCGGTGTGTGCCACCCCCCCGCTCCGGGCAGCCTCCCCGCGGGGCTCGCCCCCGGGTAGCCGGATGCCCCTGCGACGGGAGAGGTTTGACAACGGGGAGCCACTTCGTTTAAACCCGTCCCCGAAATGTCATTTCAGCAGCAGCGTGACAGGCTGTGATCTTTACGCGGAGGCGGCGCTCCCCCCCAGTCCTCCCCCCCCGCATTAGCGCGGCTCCGCACGCCCCCGCGCACTCAGCCCTGCCGAGCCCCGCACCCTCTGCCCCGGGCACCGCGGCACCTCCCGCCGGGTGCCCGGCTCTGCCCCGCTGAAGCCCGCCCTCAGCGTCCATTCCCACGGGCGTTTCCTGTGGGAAGGACTTTGGCTAGCACAGACACGCAGCCTGTACGCCCTCCCTGCGCGCGCTCCTGCCGGTTTCGTTGCCCTCCTTATTGGCATTGTGCTGCTGCAGCCCCCTCCTCCCTGCATCCCTCCCTCCTTGCATCTGTCCCTGCGTCCCTCCCCGCCGCGGCTCGCGGTGATGCTTGGTGCGGGCAGACTCTGCCAGGCTGGGGACACTAACCCCACAGTCACACCCTGCTCCAGCCCTCGGAGGTAAATCCCTCCCGAGCCCGCTGCCTGACGTGCGGAGACCAGACATGTCGGTCACCGCAGAGGTTACCATTCCCTTCCCATCTAGCCTTGCCAGGATTCACACTGCGGTCTCCGCGTACCAGCCCTTCGCACCCCCCGCCACCACAGCAGCTCCACAGCCGCACTGTGATGGCAGGAGCGGGGGTCTGGGAGGGAAGTTTGTCACAGGGATTCAGAGGACAGCCAGCCTGATAAGGAAGGGACTAACAATAGCAGAGCCCTCACGACTTCCACGCTTTTGGTGGAAAACGCAGTGTTTTCCTCAGAAAGCAAAAAAAGGACTTACGTGTCTCTTCCCCCGCCCCCCATCTCCACCTCGCTCGTGGTTGGGGTTTTGTTTCTTTTTTTTTTTTTCTTTTTCCTTTAATTTTTCTCTGTCATCTATGATTACATCTCCCGCACTCGCAGGGCTCCCCAGGGGCCGAGGCGCGGAGCCCTCGGGAGCAGCGGGGCCGCAGGTGCGGGCGGGGAGTGCGGAGGGCGCCGCGCCGGGATGGGGGAGGGGGGGACGGGGGGAGGCGGGGAGCAAATCCTCCTGGAAGCGGGGAAGGAGAGCTACCATGTTTGTGTCGTAGCGAGGGCATGTCAGCCTAGGTTTTTTACACCCAACGACGTCGCCTGAGAAGCACGCGGACACCTGGTGATGAAAGGGTCCATTTGCGAGTACGGACAGCCCTGCAGAGGAATCTCATCCTTTCCCAGTGTAAGATTTACATGCAGAATCTTTGAATTCGCCTTTCAAAAATGAAGGCTTGTCTTACACCCTGCTAAAGCCAGCCTCCTTCTATTAGATCCCGGCTAGCCTTAGTAAGAAAGTGAAGGCGCCTATGTGGCACATACATCGTGGCAGGTGTTTTCAAACTTTTTGAAGGCTATTCAACTGGAATAAAACCTCGATTGTCTTGTCCAGCCTTCGGGATCCCATAAAGAAATGTCTCGGTGCGTCTCCCACTAAAGACAAAAACAGTACTTGCTTTAACCGGGGCAGAATGTATATAATTCCTGTATTGGTGGGAGCTGGGGTGGGGAACTGCATAAATTAGAAACATTTACAAAAAGACCAGTGTGAAAAAAAATTTGGGAGACTGGTGATTCATTGGCCTAATTATCCTCCATGAGACGTTAGGGTATGGGTTTAATGTTGTGGGATGGATTCTCCCTCCCCCAGCCTGTGTCTCGTCAACGCACATTATCCGTGGGGAAAAGGAGATGCAGGTCATGTTTAAGCAGCGTTAATGAGAGCACAGTGTTTTTGCTGAAGGTTAAGTTAGCCAGGTTAGCGAATTTCAGGTAAAGTATTCTTGAAAACCATCCATTTCTTTTACTTTCGCGCTGGTAGCAGTTTCTAACGAGACTTGAAACATTAGACAAACACAGAAAGCAGAATTCAAGCATCAGACGAACCCACTCCTGTCAATAAGGGAGTACAATTTCAGCTTGACAGGAGTATTACAAGAATATACCCGCTAACGAGCAGCCTTAATTGGCCTGCATATTGTGGCTGTCACTGTTAAAACCTGTTCCTATACAGTCCTATTTTATACATCCTGTAAAAGTATAGTTCTCTAAAGCAGTTAAGGAGACAATACCTTACTCACTGGGCTTTTGATTTTGGGTGGGAAAGAAACTGGAAGAAAAGGAAATTAAAGGAAAATAGGAAACCCTATTAAGAATATGATATCAGTGACTGAAAAACTACATTAAAGTCAAACGCATAGTAAAAGAAGCAACAGACTTTTTCAGCTTCAGTGTGCTTTGTCAGTTTTGAATGTAAATTATTATTTATCCATAGATTGCAGAGATTTCATTGACCTATACTATAATTGAATCTTTTAAAATATAGTGGGGGTTTTTAATAGATCCCACTCCCATCTTTTCTCAGCAAGACACCTAAAATTATTTTTAATTTAGTGATTTGCAGGAGTTCACTGCTGGCAAGTCCTGGCAAATACTTCACACAATAGAGTTTAATGCCTGGCTTCAGTTCCCAGCTCAGGGTCATGTTCATAAAGAATACAAATGAATGAGAAGACCTTTTTCTAAAAAAAGTTACTGCGCATGTGCGATTGACAGTTATTAAATGATAACAATGTAACTTCTAGAAAATAAAAGTCAAAATACCAAATAGGGCAGAATCAGATCAGGCCCTAATGGTGTGCAAAGTGACTTACTTTAAAGAAGTTATTCCTAGTCTCATTTAAAACGGTCTAAACTGCAAACTTGAATATAAAATATCGCTGCAGCTGAAGACTGCAAAATTCGTTTATACGTATAACGAAACATTTAAAAGATCTTTCAGATCAAGTTTCAATCAATGAAATGCTTCCTATTGTCAAACTCTGGAAAATGTGGATTTGCGGTACAGGCGCAGGGAAGACCCTGGGCACAATAGTGCTGGTGAGGGCAAACATAATTTTGAGATGGCGAGCCGGATACGTTGTTTATTTGCACAAAAAGAAGGTAGCATTTAGCTCAACAAAACACTCTGTTACTAGGAACAAAAAGTCTAGCTAAGTATGGCAACACCTGTAATACCCGTCACGTTCTCAGAGTTAAATTGCCTGGCTGCAAGGAAATACTGTTCAAACTACACTGCCCCGTGGATCTCTTCGAGAAAACAAAATGCACGCGAAGAGAGCTTTTAAAAGAAAGGAAGAAGTATTTAAGCGCAGAGATTTGATGCTTTACCACAGCCATCTTCACATCGCCTAATTAGAAGGCGTATAAGCCTCTCCTGCTTTTACCTCAATGAGCAGAGTCATTAGGGTGATGAAAGCGCGTCGTTTCCCCGTGGCCGGTAAGCGGGAGGGAAGGCGGGCGGTAATTGCCGGCGGCGGCGGACAGCTCCCGGTGCTGAAAGGCGCGGGCCGGCCCCGCGGGCACAACGCCGCGCCCCGCCGCCTCCGAATAGGCACCACCGCGCTGAGTGGGGCGGCGAGCGCTCGGGCTGAATAGCGCTGTCTGCAGAACAATGGCAGCCAACTCCAAATCCTGCTATAATCACATTAATGAGATTAATCAGCGAATTAGCAGCAGTCAAATGTCAGGGTGGCAAGGAGGAATCCAACCAAGCTCGGTAATTAACTTTTGGGGGGCAGGGGAAGGGAACCAACTGTGTTATCCCGAAGTTTACCAGGTTTTATTCACCAGCCTTTGGAAGATGCTGACAATTCAAGCGGAGGGGGGAGGAGGGGATAAGACGGAGACCTCAACCTTTGCGTGCTATAAGACAGCCTGCTAATACACAGAATCCTATTACTTCCAGCTGAAGTCCATTGAGGAAACTAGTACCGTTTCAAACAACCCACCCCAAGCGCCAGAGCTGCACTGCACTGAACTCTGAGAGTGAAAATAGTTCGGTGATCTAACTTCCACTGCAAATTCCAGTAGGCATGATAAATATGGCCGATGCCAAAGGAGTATGAAATAGTATTTCTTTCTAAAAATGTAGAAGAAAGGAAGAAATATATTCTTTCTGAAATCAGAAGAGTAGAAGAAAAGAGTACCCTTTAAGGAACTATCAGTAATAGATTATCATGACAAACTCATGCTAGATCTTTTGCAGAGTATTTTCTAAAACAAAACCAAAAAAAAACCACCAGAAATTTTAATAGAGTAATTTAGATTAAGTTACTTAATGTACACGAGTCAGAGATCTGGTCTCTAGCTGACCTCAATAAAAGTGAAACTTCTCTTCACCTGAAATTCAGCACCCACCACCATTTCTCCATTGCAAGTATGAAATATCAAAAGAGATCTCTCATAGATCCTAATAATAAAATCCTAATGTATTTATTTGCAAGAAAGAGAGTAGTTCATTTCTGCTTTTCTGTCTTTAAAAGCAGCATCGTCAACCATGCCAGGCATTTATCGTGTAAACATTGTACTTTTATGTACATGCTACTTCTGCAGAAAACAAACGTTTTGAAATATCTCCTCTTTGCCTAGATAAGACTGTGCACATTGTTCGGTACTCGGAAGAAAATAGCATGCTTCTGTTCTCTTAAGTTTAATCTTTGTTAGTGACAAATAAAAGAATCAAACCAATGTAAAATGTGTCATAAAAGACTGTCCTTTTTTTGCTAATATAAGTAGTTTTCTTTACACTTTTCAGTTACTTTTTTACATTAAATTCATACGATTGACAAATTTGCACTAAATGTACATGAACTACAGTCATAGTTATCTGAACTATTTTAAATTTGAAGTATATATAACATTTTCAGAAGGTTAACTGAATTAACCATCCCTTATTTACAAAGCTTTTTCTCTTTAAGGAATAACTATTACAAAAACAACATGTTTAAGATAGTGTTCTTTCAAAATACTGCTCTTATACGACTGTTCCCCTTTAAAGTAGAAATGCACTGTTTCAAATGTTGTTTTAGTGTAAAAACATAGTATATTACAATCTTTTATTTAATTGTACTCAGCTGTCAGGAGACTTAAGCATTCCAATCTGTGAAGTTTTTGTCTCGGGTTCTCCATATCAAACAAGTACCGTCCAACATGCAGCAAGTTTATATAAACAACAACATGCTTAAGGCATGCAACATTATGCGTTCATATAGTAAACACACACTTTAGCAGTTCTTATCAGCTATTCTACAGCCCGATATGATTTCAGCTGCACAGCAGTATTGCCAGAAGAACTTGAGAAGAGCAAACAATGGACATTGAAGTACAAGCTAAAGAACGACTGCAAAAATCATAATAATCTTTCCAGTTAGCTGCAAGAACCAGCCCCCACCCTGCACAAAACACAGCCCACACCTGCATCATTAACCATTTACAAGTTAAACATAAGCAAGACATTTCAGCATGGTTAAGAAACACTGGCTACAACTACAACTTTGAAAGGATGAGGAGTAAGAAGCATACCACAGAGACCCAGAAAAGGCTGCTTTTTTCTTCATTGAACATTGAAAAGATACCCCATGTTCCAGGGAATTAAAAAAATATATGTATTAAAATACACCCACCAACACTGAGTAAAAAAATCAGGGGGGCTTCAAGAAGACTGCAGGGAAAAAGCTCTCACTCTCTTTAGTGTGCAGAAGCTTAGGGGGAAAAAAATGTCGCCCTGGCAGGAATGACAAATGCAGTAGGATAGGCTAGCAGGCCTGAGGGATCTGTTTTACTTCCACATACATCCTCTAATGCACGCACTCCCACTCATCCTCTCGAGATGCCTTTTTTTTTTCCTCCACTTTTTTTTTTTTTCACCAGCTCCAAATCCCCGGCATATGACCTTCTGTTAAATAGATAAAAAAAAATTTGCTTATCAGTCATGCAAATGAGGCTGAATTCATTTTCCACAACAGATGGCCTCATAGATAATGATGATGGAAGAGAGAAAATTGAATGTCTCTCACAAGGTGGTCATGGCAACCGAGAGCAGAATAATATCAATAATAAGCTCACTGCATAATAAGGTTGTCAATCCCACAAATCAAAGTCTCCAGCTAAATCAGGTATCCCACCCCCAGCTAGTTATCAGGTAAATAGAGAAACAGAGAGCGTCCTTTTTCTTTTTAAACGAGGAGCTGTGAAAAGAAATGGTAGCTCCAGCAATTCCAGGGTACAAGGGGAAGGAAGGAGCAGAAGAAATTTTTCTCCGCTAATTGTGTTTTATTTAATGATTCGGAGACGGGGGTGTTGGGTTTTTCCTCTTTTTTTTTTTTTAATTATTTCTACAGAGGTTTTATTTGTTGGAGGGGGGTCCTGATTTGTTTTTTAATAGCGAGGCTGGTATTTTGAACTCAATCTGCTGCCGAAGCCTTGCCTCCCCTCCCTGTGTCTGATGTGGAGTGCTGCATTGATGCAATAGCAGCTCGCCTCAGGCTTCCACCTTGGCTCCCAGGGGGCCATCCCGCAAAATGAATCAGCAGCCATCCTGAGCAGACTGATTAAAATGAAAATGGCAAGGCACATGTCTGGGCGGAACTAGAGCTGAGCTGCGCTGCCTGTCTGGCAAGCATGCTCAATATAGCTTTTGCTAATAATGGCTTACTGCCTTTCGGTTTTTTAAAGGTATTACCGTCGCCCCTTCCCCCACCTCTAAACAGATAACAGTGCTGGAGGGTTCCCCCCCTTCATTGTATACTGCTCACAACTCGAGTTTGCCAGACTGACATGCAGTGATTGTGAAAAGGTACACTTGCTTTGCAGGGATTTTCTTCACAGATGTGCTGAAATACCAAGACGACATATTAACATGCTGCTATAAATTATTCCCAGATATTAGCTGGGAAAGAAAACTGAGAGGAAGAGGAAAGCTCAGTCACTACCCAAAACATCATTTTTTCCCCCCTGCTTTTACACCTCAGCTTGCAATGGCACCTTCTGCATTATGCATTACAAGAGAATGACTGCCAGTAAATGCAGAGCAACTTCCAGGAGCTCTCTGTGCACTGTATTTGACAGACTTAGAGCTGTATTTCTAACCCCGCCACAACCTTCCCCAAGAAGATAGCTGGGTGCATAGAGAAAGAGCCATTTAAAGCGTGAATCTCCTTTAGTCCTTTGATGAAAAAGCAACATTTTTGTGGACAGCTTCTGTGTGCAAAAACAGCATCGAGAAGACATCGATCCATGCACGCGCGGGATCTGAAACCTGGACAGGCTGTTGTTTTGTGAGGTGTGGGTGTGGGGATTGCTCTGCCTAGAGAATTTTGTTGTCGGGTTTAGGGGTTTCTTTAGGTGTATCTCAAAACCAGCATGTATGTGCTGTACATGTGCACATACACCCCAATGGTGCCTTTGGTTAATTCCTGTTTTTAAGCCGCTGAGGTCATTTCCCACCCCCATCTTCTCATCCCCCCTCTCGCCACCCCCCAGCCCTGCACGCTCGCCCTGTTACTGCAGTGGGAACCAGAAATCAATAGGGCTGCTCTAATGGAGGTTCCAGCTGCAGTTGGCTGTGCAGACACACGCGCGCACACACACACACACACGCACAGACACTGACGTCTGTGCTGCTTTCTCAGCCGATTGGGCACCACATCGGATGTTCTGTGGAGCAAAGAATAGGAATCATTTACAGTCTGCTAAAAAAAAAATATATAAAAAAATCGTACCTTGCATTTCCCTGTCTCCAGGAGCGCCGGGCTGAGCTGCCGCACCGTCTGGCTGCTGTCACTGCGGGGTGCCCGGTGACACCCTGAGATTACCACAGAGACTGCCGGGGCATAGGGCTCTGCAGCCCATATGGGAAGTGTTTGTGAGGTTACCCATTCATATCGTGAAAGATAAGAATGCGAACATGGGAAAATAGATACGAAAAATCACAGTGGTTTAATTGATAGATTAATGGAGCTCTTGTGTCTTTTGATGTGTTTGCAAGTATTTCTGAGCTCTGAAGAGTATTTTAATGAAAGCGTTATTTTTAAAGGCTTTGTTAGAAATTATGCATTGAACATTTAATATTTCAATGTAAGTTGCTCGCTTGCTTCCTCTTCCTTCAATAGAAAAGTATTTAATTTGTTAAAGATTAGTTTCAAGATTAATTTTCTGTAATCTTTAAGTATTTTTTATGTATAAATTCATGTGTAAAGCTACTCCTTGTTACTAAAACACACTTGTTTTTTTCCCCTTTTAAACAATAAAACCCAGGTTGGTTACTTGATGTTGTGGCTTTTTATCTCTGAAAAAAAGGAACAGCCCTGTTGGTGATACTACAAAAAAAAAATCTAATTCTCTGCTCCCAGGATAAGGTATTCCTGGGATCTGCAGCATTGCAGAACACCTCCCCCACCTCCCTGTCAATGTATTTCAACTTCAGTATATTGACAGCAACTGCCCCAGCCTGAGTCTGGCTCCAGTGAAGCATTTATATTCCTTCCACTCAGCCCTGTGGATCTTGGCAGGGCTCAGGATGCCAGCCCAGGACCTGCTCTGGAGAAATAAAGTCTGGGAAAATGAATGAATCATAAAGCCATATTGCACGACAGAATCACATCCCAGTCTGTGTTCTACAGTTCATTCTTATACAAGCTTTAAAAAAAAGGTGGTTTAAACCCTAAAAATGATGTGTGGCAGGCTACTAAGTAATGGGCTGTAGGAAACCTTAGAATAAAAGGGGCCAGGAAGCACAGAAGTCCACTTCTCCTCAACATTAGCAATTACAACATCACAGTATCCCCTCCCCAAATATGTATCTAATCTCTGCTTTAATTATTTATACTAGTTGCTTTTTTTCTGCTGTCCTTGGCAGTTTGGAGAACAAATTAACTGTTCTCCCTTTCTCTGTGTGGAGACATTCTGCCTAGTGTTTTTTTTCCCTTCCTTCTGCCCAATCATTAAGTTTTAACCTCTTTTCTTGGGGACAGAAAGCTCAGGCTCTGTGAGTACTGTATTTGCTGTCCATTTAAATTGTCTGTGCTTTGAAGAGCTACCAGGTATATTTCCCAGCCTAGCACTAGGCTGTTTATCAGACTGGTAAACATAGCATCACAGGTAAAAGTTAAAGCATACAGTGCAGCTATTTTCCTGGAATATGAAATTAGAGTCTGAACTCTAACCTATATGTTAAAATGTGTTTCTTTTGTATTTTAGTTAGGAAACAAGCACATTTCGATGTAATGAAGTTATTACGGTGCTACTGCTTGGCTCATGCTTGGTTCATGTATTTATTAATATCAGTGAAAATGAACAGTGGCAATTGCCTAGGGATAGAAAGCCCTTATGGTGCCACTAATCCTTACATTCCTTAATCTTCCCTATCTTTTCCTAACACCGGCATTTAGCATGCCTAGAAACACCAGCCCAGGGCATTGTGAAAGCCACTAAGCCTAAGCATTTACTCAGTATACATGCACTGGGTAAGTACTTTTTCAATTTCAAATTGAGCAACCCCCTGGTAGCTAATGGCTGGCCTCTACGAAATCTCCAGTTGGGAAGGATGCTGGGCATCATGGGCTGGTTGGCTAAATTCTTTTCAAGGATTAACCAGAAAAACTGGTGTTACCAAAGTGGTTAGCAGGTTAGAGGAGGTTAGCAGATACTGACCATTCCAGTAGGTCTGTCCCCACCTCCACATCCATCACAGTATCTGTATAACAGTCCTTCCCAGTCAAAAAGGCCTTGCCAATTTACTGATAATCTCTGATATTTTCCCAGAGGAATCAAACAATCAGTCCCAGAAGAAATGCTGGTGTCTCCATATAAACACTTCGCATGAGCATCCTCCATTTGGAGCTGTACATATGAGAGAACTGTTTTACTGCCTACAGTGGTATGAACACTTAGCATTATTTTGCAGAGAAAGTACCTAAAATAGCAGGTATCTTAAGGATGACAGCTTCAGAATATTCGCGCTGCAGATTTCATGTGAATATGTAAGCAGTGCTTCTGATATTTAGCAAAGAATACTGTCTAAATAGTATTTTCATCAGAGTTGCTGGCCTTAGATGCTCAAAATTACTGATCATGTTCTCAAAGTGTTTCCATGTAGGCATGCAGAGTTGCAAGCAAATTTGTGCCATATTTCAGGTTGGCAGAATGCACACTGTGTCTGGTCTAGAAGTCAGTCGGAAACAGTCTAGATAATAAAAGGCCTGCCAGCTAGAAGAATTGGTTGAGCTAGATGATGACTGTGCACTCAGGACAGACATACTTCTAATCCCATTAGATACGGAAACTGCAATATACACATACATTTGACTCAACCAAAGGAAAAAAAACACTCATTATGGAAATAGGATAAAAATTGCAGAAAAGAGTTCTTAGCAGTAACGTGTGTTCATGTTTTCCCATTGACTTCAGCAGGAAGGAGGAGCAGGCCCACGGAGATGTTAACAAATTGGAGAGCTCAGCCAAAAAAACCTCAATAAAAGCAATTAAGGAAATGGAGGGAACAGTTTATGGGAAAAGATTGAAAACTAAACTCATAGAATGCAAATCAAAACTGAAAGAACCTTAAGGATGATCAAAGGTGCAAAACTGCAAAAAGAGAAAGTTAAAGGTACCCAGAAGGAGCACCTCATGCACACATATGAGAAGTCAGGGTAAGTTTAAATTGTCACAGTTGAATTTTGGCGGGGAATATGAAAAGGAGGCATTGGATATTGCAGTAATCTTCTTAGGATAATAATGCAAGGAGGTGAAAGTCATTTATAACTGGACCAAACAAAGCACTGGAAATTATACTATAGGGAACAATCCTAAAATGGCAGGGGAGGAGTTTAAACAACATAATAAGTATTTTCAGCATTTATTTTTCGTAATTCCTTGTTATTATTGGTTACTATCCCTCTTTAAGTGATAGTCCCCATTGTAAATGCTATTGTCTAAGTAAGCACCCATAAAGGGGAATTAGACATCTCAAATGGAGAAAAAATTAGATAAACAAAACCTATTATAGAATGCTCAGAAATTTTCCAGCTGAGAAGTGAAAATAGAAAGGAAGATAAATATATAAAAACTTAGCAGAAAGTATAATAGATTTCTTCGTTATTTTACAAGACTAACAAGCAGAAGGCTTTCTCAGTTCTTGAAAAGACTACAGTCCAAGGTGTGTCTTAAATAGAAGGGAGACCATTTGACAGGCATGTATAAAACAGATGTGCAGTTTTAATTTGAAAAACATGTTATGTGCTTGTCAGATCTGCATACTTTGCTTTTCCCAGTGATGACATGACTTTGCCGAATCAGGACATAATCTCCTGTTGCTACTAATGTTTCAACAAGGAAGTAATTCTACACTGATGAAAGTCCTGTTGCCTACTCGTATATTTGTTTTTATTATTTGCATTACTGCAGCAGATCAGAGCTTAATCAAAGACTTGATAGTCACTGTAAAACTACAAGCAAAAATGTGATGTGAAGTGCTAAAGCTGTTAAAGAAGATGACCAATTAAATAAAGGATAGCTAAAGAAAAATTTATGACAATTCATAGACTCAACATTGAGATTAGAACATATTTCATTGCTTCTGCTATACTTTCCACAGTTGATTATAAAACGCTTTTTCTGTGACACAACTTTAGAGAATAGACCTCCTGCAATAAATGTTTCTTCTGTGGGAATGTGTAGAAATTAAGGGAGAAGTAGTAGACTAGAACCGGATGGCACATAGAACAGGCATCATAGTGAAAAAGTTGCAGAAGAATGGTATACAACAAGAAAAAGGCAATGAACTGTTTGTAAGAGCTGCAGTTGAAAGGAGGATTCACTTTAAGGTTGACACACATGTGGGTGGCTAAAGTCCCATTATAGTTAGTGGACATCTAGTTAAGACAGTCAACATTGCTTGAAGGAAATTAAGATGGTCAGGAAGTATGTGCCTACTCCAGAGACAAACAGCTCTTCAGGCTCCATCACATGTGTTTCTCCAATCTCATTTTGCTATAAAAGGAAACTAAGATGCCAAGTACTTGTTCAGGACACCTGAGTTAGGAGAAGGATTCAGCTACAAGCCAGAAAACTACATGTAGATGTTTTAATTTCACCATGGATATTACTTTGAGCTGATTCGCTTTTCTACACAGAGACATCTACTGCAGTCTGACACACTCCATCTTCCAGATGCTGCTTCAGAGGGCATAGATTTCCCTGCTTGTCTTCCTGGAAACTTTTGCCATCCCTGTGCAATTATCTGACAAAGATGCCATTTTGAGACTCAATTAGGGCATAGCCCTTAACACAGTGCCTGATGACTCTTTGCAAGGTATTTTTGTAGTTCTTAATAAACAATAAAAATACCCAAAAGCTGAGCAGAACTGCTAAGTTTTGCATTTTTTCTTGTATCTGAAATATCAATAGTTTTCTGCTTTCAGTAAAAAAATCCCCATATCACCAGGCATGTTTTCCTTCAAACAAATGCTTAGTACATGCACTACTTTTCTTTTAGAACATTTACTCTTTGGTTACTACGCTTAGATAAGTCTCAAAACTATGTAATATTGCAAAAAATATTCAGAGGAAAAATATTCAGGAAACTTTAGTCAGGACACAATATAACTCCATTATATTTGTAAGCGTAAGAGCTATTTGATCCAGTAGCCAACACTTTAATGCAGGATTAGGCAAACATAAACCAAGAAATACACAGATCATTCCCTTGGCATGTTCTCCAAGGCCCAGCAGTTTGTGTTGTATGGACATCCTAAGCCCAAGTTTACATTGACATCATGGTGCTCAACGTCTCATCTGATATTCTTCCAAAAGTCCAATCAATTTCTGTTTGAACCAAGGCACTCTTTTCCTATCATATGCTTTTAGTGCGAAAGGACTGCACATGTTATTGTGTAGTAAAATATATTCAGTGTATATTTCACAATATCTTTTTGCTTCCTTTATAACTGGTATCTGATAATTTCATTGGGAATCTTCCTTTTTGTAAATTGTGTGGACAATCATTACTAAAATTGTTCCCCACACCTTTCATGCTTTCATAGATCATCACTCATGTATCTCCACTTCCATTATTAATTCTACACCAAGCAGAGCAATTCTGACTGTGAAAGTTCTTGCAAAAAGCTATTGCTCATCTCTGAATCTCATTGTTGACTTTCCAGTTTATGTTATCTTTTTTAAGATAAGATTACCAAACTTGCATGCAAAAGTCAAGATACAGATATGGTATATTTTTTGCTATACATATATCATATTTAAGTATCTGTATATATTGCATATGCGTACACAAACTTTCATACAGTGGCAGAATATTTTCCATTTTATTGAATTTGTTCATGTAACATTTAGATATTTTGGAAGGGTAGTTTCTGGGCACAGCACTGCACACAGGCACACAAAAGGTCACGCCTTATTTATGAAGGGATTTAATCCCATTTAGGTTACACAAGACAAAAACTGCCACCCCCAGCATTTCATTCTAATAAAATTTCATAATCTTTAGACATTCAGTAGTTAGACTGGACTGATCTGGTCGAGATGGCACGAGCCAAACAGATTTAAGAAATCTGCTATCTTCCCTCCTTATTCTCCCAATGTGCAACTGCAATCATACTTTTAAAAAGAAGAAGCTTCATGAGGAGCTCATCCTTACGTGGCAACTTATTAAAAGGAATATTTGCTCAGGAACTAAGAGGGCTGAGGGTACCTGTTCAAGAGTTGAATGTCAGAGAGCAAGAGTCTCAATCTCAGGCCTCCAAACAGAAGTACTGGTGAGTTTTAAGAACCATGAAGAATGAGCGATGTTTTAAAGTAGGCAGTCTACCTCACTAGTAAATTGGGAACCAAAAGCTTTTTATACTCTAATTGTATGAAGACATATGTGGAAACTCCAAGCAGAACCATGAGAATAGATGCATTCTGGGACATCCAAAAGTTACCTGATGCTGATTCTAAGACTAGTAACCATCAGAGAAAAAAATTAGCTGTATTAATTGTTTGTTGCAGTTAAGAAGTTTGCTTATGCACACCTACTTGAAAAAAGAAACCACAAACCTGAAATATGTTAATAAATCCACAAGAAAAAACATTATAAAGAGGCTGAAATAGAAAGTAGGCATGGAAATACCATCAGTGACGACATGTCACTTGTTCCACCTTCTAATCCATGTCTTTACCGGTCCTGTTCCCACCTCCTGCTCCTTCCTTTGGTATCGGTTTGTCAGCCATCATGCTGAGCCTGGACTTCAGGCTGACTATAATATCAAATTTTTAATGAATTGCTTCACAAGAAGTAAACAGACATAGTTTCTCCACTCTCCCTCTCCTCCCATCCCCTCCTTAAATGAAAATGAATACAAGGACCTGCACCTGGGAAGAATGAAATCCATGCAACAGTACAGACTGAGGGCTGATAGAAGTGTGGCAGAAACCTACTTGGGGTCTTTGTGAACATCGGGTTGAAGATTGGCCTGCCCTTGAGGCAGAGGTGGTTATCTGCATACTGGACTGTACTAGGTTAAATATAACCAGCAGGCTGATGGAAATCATTATTCCCTTCTAATTGGGATGTCTGAGATTATATCTGGAGCAGTCCAGTTTTGGGGTCCCCACTGCAATCAATAAACTGGAGCAAGTTCAGAGGAGGGCCACTGACTTGCAGAGCTGGAACACATAACAAGTGGTCAGAGGCTGAGGGGTGTGTATGCTTAGCTTGGAGGAGAGAAGGCTGAGGGGGGGTTCAGCTGCTGTCTTCAATGTTATAGGTTGTTATGTAGAAGACAGAATCAGACTCTTCTCAGAGGTGCAAAAATAGAGAGGAAATGGTTACAAGTTGCAACAAGGGAAGTTCCTATTGACCATAGGGAAAACAGTCTTCCTGGTGGGATCAGTCAACTCTGCAACAATTTCCCAAAAAGGCTATGGAGTTTCCAGCTTTGGCTATATTAAAAATTTGGTTGTACAAGCCCTGAGCATGTTGCTCTAACCTTGAAGCTAAGCCAGCTGTGAGCAGGGGGTGGAACCAGATAACCTCCAGAGACCCCTTCCAAGTTAAGGTTCAATTTCCTGTTCAAAAGTCTCCATGTTAAGCTTCAGAAAAATGTACAACCGGTTCTGACTACAATGCACTTGCTAGATTACAGGCTAGTAGTCATAATACATGTGATGTGAAAAAACCCCCAGCAGTTTGTGCAATCACAAATTAAGCATATAGAGTACAGTCAGAAAAAAAGGCAGCTTGGGTCTCTTTTGACTTGACCAAATTTTCATATATATACGCACATATCTGAACTCATATGTTTTTACTCAGAATACCCCAAAATATAACTTGTTAACAAAAAATTAATTAGTACAAGAATATATTGCTTACACAGCTTATAAATGATGACATAATTAAATGCAGTGAAAAGTAATTTTCATATTCAAGACTCATAGGCAACATAGACCTGTAAAGCAAAGCATTGTCTGATACAAGACAAGTGTAAAATCTGTGAACTTTGAAGGAAAAAAAATCTTCAGCATCAAAAGTGAAACAGAAGCTTAAAGGAAGCAAGAAGGCAAAAGTGAAACAAATAGATAACATTTTTGAAGAAATTAACATCATTCTGTAAGGTAAGGAAAAGATTCCAATACAAGCATGCAATTCAAATGTAAAAGCTTTTAGGCAAAGTGAGAAATATTTTCAAATGGTTTCTGTGGTTGCAATGGCAACATTTGAAAAACAGAAGAACACCACAGTGGTTATCATGTTTGTAAAAGGCATTATTAATTCTACTGGTTGATCTCCGTCTTTTAACCCAGCCTCACTCTGATAGGGCCTTTTGTTCTTCACTGATTACCTTGCAAAAACAAGGACCAGAAGAGGGAAGAAAATAATTGTTTTCTCCAGACATTGAAAATAAATTGGTTTTAGCCAGATCTATGCAACACACAAATACAATTTAACCCCAAACATGAGCAGTGGTAGTGGCAAGGAACTCTGTGTTCTAGAATCGAATAGAAGCAGAATGCAATGGAGGAACGATCCAATGGAGGAAAGAAACTCCCTAAATATTCATACACTAGTTCTTGAATTAATTTCATATTATACATTGGCAATATAATATTATGAGAGACATTCAAGTCTGATGTTATTGTTCCTTATGAACAGAAAGTCTCAGTTCCTGGAAGAATAGTTGCTTTTCTCTCATCTAAACACAATTCACCATTATTTTTCAGGCTGTTACAGAAAGGCACTGAAGAAATTATACTAAAACACATGTAGATGACCATTAGGTAATAAATTAAAAGACAATTGCTAAAAGCCAATGTGATACCAACAAAATAAATGGTAAATTTTCAGTGGCAGAAGATTGGAGTGGTTGCTGGTGTTTGGTTGTTATCCTTATATTTTCTGGAAAATATGAATGATAATTGAACAGAGACTGAGAGCACCATAAGAACTGATGCTTTGATTGTATTTCAGTACATATCAAATCAAAATTTTTAGCAGATTAAAAAATAGCCTTGTTTTTGCAGCACTGAAGTTAACCATGTCAATAACCATTTATACAAGTAGGGCCTAAGAATTTTGGCAGTAAATCAGAGCTCAGTACCTCATACTCTGGGACTTTGGAGTGCATAAATTATTCACACATATAACTCCTAAGAGAAAAATAAAACTGTCCTATCCAAAACAGGAGACATCAAGGATATCAGTGAGACTACACCTGTTGCGGATATTTTGAGATCATGGGAAAAGCTGGATTTTTTAAGTGCATCACACACAAAAAACCCCTGAAGTTGTCTTGTGATGGACATATGTATCATCACCTTCACAAAGCTCAAAGTTCTGATTTGATCTGTCATGATTTTCAATGCAAAATATCAGCAAAAATTTCTACTTACTAATAGGAGAATAGTCAGGCCATCTAAAATAAGATAAATACTTCAAAACATTATCAAATACATTGTTCAGGCAGAAGTGATTTGGGAACACAAACTATATTTTTATTTAGAAAAATTAAAATTAGCCAGAGTCTTGTGAAGAAAAAGAAGTTTCTCCAATTTAATGAAGAGGACTTAAAGATTTAAGAAACGTTCTTCTTTTAATTATGGTTAATTATGATTTAATTGGTTAAGAAAAACACTCAAATTTATAAAGTTAAATTAATTGAACTAAAAATTGGTGCACATTTTAGTTACGAGAAGGCCCATTATTGAAGAGCGGGTAGATTAAGAGAAAAAGCATTTGATCAAAACTGATCATGCTACCATAAGCAAATGAGTTACCAGCCATCAGTTGTATTACAGTAATTTGCCATGTGCTCTCTTCCAACTGTATCTAATTAGCATTTTATTTCAATATTCACAGTAAGTTATTATGACATAGCTTAAGTGAAGTGAATACATTTTACACCGCAACAGCAAACTAAAAATACACGTACAGTAGCTTATAGCTCAACTGAAGTCCTGAAACTTATTACTTTATTGTAACCTACTCGTTTTCAACATGTTTAACATTAACATGAAACTGCTATGTCTTTCTTCCTCGGCATGTCCTCTTTTTCTTCTTCTCCTCCTCCCTCCTTCAATTGAATTTCAGAATTGGGAAGAAGAAAGGAGAGAAATCACAGGCTGACTGTATGACCAGGATTTCCAGACACCCAGGATAAGCAGGATCTGGATATGCCTTGTGGAGTAGATCTGTGCAATTGCTAACCATCTGCATAGTGTGTGGACGCTAGATCAGATGTGCGCATATGTAGCAAGTTCATTGTATGGCACACAGCCCATATTTCCCTCTGACATTCACTGGATATGTGCCCATCCTTTAATTCACTATACCTCAAACAACTCTTGCCATTTTACTTTCTAGTGGCATACAGAAAGTTAAGAAAGTTGTCTTATAAAGTAAAAATCACGGTAAGAGAAGGGCAGAAGTCAAACATTTTTGAACTTCATCAAGAAGACTGTCAACCATATTGGCTGCAAATTATTTATTGCAAACAGCAGTAACCTGCTATAAATATACAATAGTACAACCAGCTGAGAACAAACACCATACACTTCATCACAATGAGCATTTACATAACATGGTGCAGGCACTCAGTATTATGTCACTAATGTGACTCTTTCTGTAGTCCCTCGAGTACCTCTGGCTTTGCACACTACATCCAGCCAAATAGCACTTGCATGGCCCTAGGACATACGCCGTCTGGCCTCCTGCAGCTACCGCTCAGTTGAATATAATGGAGTCATGCTAAATGACAGAGCCCTCAGCATGGTAGGTGGAGGGGGCAGGCACTAGCACACAGAACTAATCAAGCAAGCCAACTCTAAATTGTACAAATTCTGTCAAGCAAATATCTATAATATATTCTGTCACCGAGACTGTCAAAATGGGCTAAATCCTCAACTCAAGTGAATATAGTACACCAATTATGGCAATATGCACTAACAAGATTTTGCCTTATTTTACAGGTTTTTTAAAAATGTGGTGCCACAAAAAGGCTTAGAAGCCACACTTTCTGCTTTGTACTCTCCTCCATTCACTGAACTGCAATTTCTGTACATTAGAAAGTCTCTTTATTGCTGCTCATGGGTAAAAGCTGGTCATGGCCTGTTCTTTCCTGGACTGTCAATGCATTGCTAACTTCGTCAATGGCACTGGGAAAAAAGATTTGTTACTTAACTAGTACCCTAAGACTGTGTAAATGATCTGTAGCAAGTAGTTGTCATTTCTTCTTCTACTTCTTATGCTTCTGAAATATTTTCACTATTTGTAATTTTCATCAATTTCTTAATTTATATATTTTCTATAATTAAGTATCCAGCATAGCTATACAGTACTATATTAAATAAAACCCACATTCATTTGATCAGGAATTTGCTGTGCCAGAAGAATATTTGTTTACTGCAAAGCTGAAACAATTCCATTCATTTCACACTGCAGTGTTCCCCACTTCAAGGAAATTAAGGTGAAAAAAAAATATTTACACCATTTTTCAGGTGGTTTTGGGAAATCACAAAGGTGGGAACCACAAAGGTTTAGTTTCAATAACTGGATAAACAGCTGGAAAAAAATCAGAAAATTTTAAGATGGCAAATTTTCCAATGAAAGACAAAAATTTTCTAGAGTACAGGTTTGAACTGAATACATACATTGAAAATTAACAGAACAGGTTATAACCTGGTCTCTGGAACAAATTTCTTATGCTTATGAGTAAGGAGTTTATTTCCAGGCTGTGCTTTATTATTGACTATCTGCAAAATGGTATATAAAAATTCTTTACTAGTATCATTTAAACAGTTTAATTAAAAAGTATTAATAATGGCAGAGATGCTAATAAAGCTGGCTTCTTTTTGTTGTCATGGCTGTTCTCAATCTGCCAGTGTATTGACATTGTAAGAGGAAAACCATGGTATACCTCTTTCTTGAATTCGAGAGTATACAGAAAAAAATTGACATCCAAACTGGATTTCTGAACTCCCTACATTTTTAAAAACCTTTAAGGATAAAAGTAATCCGTTATTGCTTGCACAGAATATATAAGGCATGTTTTCTCTGCAGCTGGTAAAATCTAGACTGCCACTGCATCAGAAGTTTGCATCAAGCTGAAGATGCAGATGGACAAAAGCAGAGGCAGCTTAACATCACAAATATCATTTCGAGTTTCCTGTTGAAGTATAGCAAAACAGGATGTGTTTGTACAACAACAAATAAGGTCAAGCAAACATATGAATATATTGTGTAATGTCCTTATGGTTAAATCCTCTTCCTTTTATTACATAAAAAATATTGGTTACTATTCATGCACCCGTCTTGTACTAAACAGACTCAGGAGACAAATTCCCTCTGAGACGGGTGCACAGCATGTGGCTCTCAGCTAGGTTGAAAAAGAAGCATGCATATGTATGTTGCCGAGCACGGGGAGAAGGGAAAACGGATAAAAGTTGATCTGATACAAAAGAAAAGTATGAAATGAAAGGACATACAACACATGGAAAGGGGACAGATGCGTGCATACACTAAACAGAAAAGAAAGTTCTGTGCATTACAATGGAGAGCAAGGAAAAATTAGTACTCTCCTATCCACATATACTAGAAAGATTATTTTCTTAGAAAGGAATAGCAATTGTCAATAGTTCATAGGACATAATTTTTCTTAAACAAAACTTGATTTTTTTTTTTTAAAGAGCTCTTTTGCGAATGAACTGAAAAGCAGATAAAAGAGTTGAACTCAGAGGGAACTCAAACAGAAGATGCACTAACAAGTTAGAACCAAAACTCTCTGATGTTCCTTATCACTTCATCTTTAGCAAAGTCCATCTGTACAGGAGCTCTCATTTCTGTACTAAAGAAGGGTTGTACAATGATTAGAAGTGATCTTATAAGCAGAAACCCCACAATGAATCAGGATGACGATTCAGCATTTTCTCAGCTCACTTGGAGGAGTAGGAATGAATTTTCAAAAGCACTGGAAAGATTAGAATACTTTTACATTGTATTTAACTGCTTTTTCTTTTCTAGTTATACTGCCTTTATTTGTCCATCTCTTGTAGGCAGGACACAGTATTTTTTCTTTTACACACCAGTGTATCTTTCAGAGCTCTGAGCTCTCTGAAGGAAAACTAAAAACCTATGGTTTAATGTGAAGCTAAAATTGACCTTAAAGTCCTATTATGTCCCATCTTCATATAATTTGATTAGACTCTATGGAGAAATGGATTAATTTTTATTTCACTGTCCTGTCCAAAGTCTGTGTATTTACAAGAGTCCATAAAAAAGCAAGAAAAAAAAATATTTGCTAAAGCTATCATAGGAATTTACAGATAATTGAGCTTCTTTGTTTATTTTTAAAATGAATGTATTCTGTAAACAAAGACAGATATAGCCTCATATTTAAGAATTATTCTTTACTTACTGCTCGGTGGCTGTTTCTTATATGTTTCAAGCCAAATACAATTCAGATGAACAATGTACAGCTAGAAAAATGCAACTACAATGAACTTGGAAGCAAACCCCTACCACTGTTCACTTTAAAGATCTTTCTAGAGCAGAAATTATCTGGTATAGAGTCCATTGTCTCTTTTAGTTACTTCTAAGTGCAATTTAATGTTAACATTATAGAAATGCATAAGGAGGTTGAAAGCAGTTGAGACGTTAGCCTTTTTCAATGTGTATATTTTTTTCTGTTTGAGTATAAAACTTCAGAATTCTACCTGTATTTAGGTGGCTTACAAAGAATAAAATCAAGGCAACATTTCCTAGTTATCTCCATTTTTGAGCATTAAAAAGATTCTTTTTAAATAAAAATAATTGCTGTTGTATTCTTGAAAATCCATTTTACACAAAAAATTTTTGCAAAACAATACAGGAAAAAAAAATTACAGCTCTTTCAAATGTCAAATCTGACATTGTCATTCTGGGGACAGGCTGGCAGGAAGGCTCTTCCATCTAAAGACTTTCGTCTTTTTTCATGGGTTAAACAGCACCTGTGTTTCTTTTTTACCTTTGGGGTATGCTACATATCTTGTATCTAGGTGGGAACATATGAGACAAGCTCATGGATATTGGATACACACCGCTATTAATTTCAGCAGTGGTCTATTTAGAGAATAAAAGATACGAATTCTCCATTGGATTCTGTAAAGCCATGCTCTAAGTCAACCCCACTGCACGCTGAAAACATGTAAATCAATGAGGAACTACTCAGCAGATGCAAGTCCCTTAGTATTTTAGTACAGAATCAATCCACATATGAAAGTATCCCAGTGTATCCCACTGCTGCACTCAGTTTTGTGGTTCCTTTGGAAGTAATGGGCTTGCACATAAAAGAAAAGTAGACAATAGGAAGGTGATTTGCACTTTTTTTTAGAAAAAGTTACAGAATTTTATTACATTTGGGGAACTGGTATAAATTGGTTATGAGTTTTTACAATTCTTACAAAGTAAATTCATTAGCTTCAAGGGGGAAAAAAAAAAGACCCCAGAGCCAAGTGGAATACAACTTAAACAGTATAGAATGACCCATGAGGAAACCAGACGTAATCAGTCCGGAAATCTGCCTGCTTATAAAGCAATATATATTCACCCTACACTGACAAGATGCAGATGAGGAAAGAGATTTCTACTGGGAAGACTATTCCCTCAACCACATAAACATCATGTAAACCAGTATTTAAAGTATGCATTGTAATGTGTGACATACAAAACTGATCTGTAACTCCATGCATCTGAATTCTGACATAATCTAAAATAAATTATCAATAAGAATTTAATCTCTGTTTCTACAGAAGGCAGAATATTATTGTGTGGGAAGTCAGGCACAAGGAAGACAAGAAGCATATGAAACAGGACGGGATGCAACTGTTCTTCTCCTAAGAAGCCTATTACTGAACTAAGTGCTTAATTAATTCAGGTAGTGTGTAGAAAAAGAAAATAGACAGGCATAAAGAATCCAAACTGAAAATATATGTATTAGTATTGTTGCAGAGGAGCTACTCTGAGATCAATGTTCAATTTTCTTGGGTTCTACTAAGCAGCTATTCATAAGCAATCAAACTCCTCTTTGGCTATACAAGTAATAGCTTGTATGCAGTTGGTTCTGAAAACCAACAAATTTATGCTAGGTAGTCCTTTATGAAAAGAAAAAAAACAACCAAAAACCAATAAACTGTACAAAACCCAGTAAGATTGAAGATGACAAAAAAAATCACTACCAATCTTCTTACTTTCTTCTTTCAAACCCATTTCTGATCTCAGCATCTTTTTTTCTGTCCTCCCCACATGTTTAATTCCTGATGATTCTTCTCTCTTTCATTCAGCACGTCAGATCACACAGTATTTGTTTCATAGCAGAAACTGCTATTCTCATTTTTTCCTCCATTTTCTAGGTGATGGCATTTTTCACTTGTCCTCTTCCCTTTCCTGTTAATGCCCAGGTCTTTCTTTAAACTCACCAATATCTACTACATGCAAAACCTTCAACTACCAAGGACCTTGCTGCTCTCCTGAAGACAGGCTGTATCAGTCTTCCATTCACAAGAAGCAGCTGACTGTGAGGAATTGATTATATGCAGAGTCCCTTTACTCTTTTAAAATAATATCCCCATTTATTTTTTAAGAAAATGAGAAATTGAATATAAAAGTGCAACATTTTTCATTTACATAGTTTATAAAAAAATTCTGAAGACAGCAACAATGTCAAGAGATTTTGCAGGGCATGGGGGAAAGGAAAAGCAAGTGGGAAATGCAGTATAAAACAGGATGTCTTTTTTCTTCCCTACAGTTTGCTGCAGAATCTTTTTTTGTTTTTCTCCTTCTTTGGGATAATTTTTCTAAGCAGGGTCTAGAAATTTATTAGTATACTCAAAAAAACCCCTTTTGTTTCATCTTTTTCTGTTATTTCTATTCCTCCTTCTTTAAGATGACTGAATGCTCATTTGTGGATAGAAGTAGAAGCGAAAGGCAAGTGGGAAGTCTGTTTCAAAGAGAGGAAGTCTCATTTTGGGCAAATATAGACAGTACAGGGAACAATCTGAATGAGGAGACAAAAAATAAGGAACTGTCTTTGGAGAACTGGGACAAAATAACACAAAACCTGAAGATAATTCACATCCCAGATCCATTTAATACAATATAAAATTCTGAAATGTCCCATTTTGAAATAATTACACCACAATCAATTTACAACTTGGCCAGAGTAGATAATATTCATGAACAAATAAAGGCGATTTTATGGTTGGAACCATAAGTAAAACATTGTCATGGTTTAACCCCAGCCAGCAACAAAGAACCACGCAGCCACTTGCTCACCTTCCCGCTCCCTAACGGGATGGAGGAGAACAAAAAAAAAAGTAAAACTCATGAGCTGAAATAAAGACAGTTTAATAGGACAGCAAAATGAAGAGATAGTGATGATGATAATAATAAAATGTACAGGTCAAGTGATGCAGAATACAATTGCTCACTAGTCAATGATTGATGCCCATTCCATTCCCAAGCAGTGATCACTGGCCCATGGCCAGCTCCCAGTTTTTACACTGAGCATGACATTGGATGACATGGAATATCCCTTTGGCCAGTTTGGGTCAGTTGTCCTTGCTGTGCACCCTCCTAGTTTCCTGTGCACCCTCCAGCTTCTCGCTGACAGGCCAGTATGAGAAACTGTGAAGTCCTTCACTGCTTAGCAACAAATAAAAACATCAGTGCATTATCAACATTATTTTTTTCCTAAATCCAAAACATAGCACTAGACCTGCTGCCAGAAAGAAAATTGACCCTATCCCAGCCAAAACCAGGACACATATGCAATATTGATGGCTGAAGCACACTCTGTGACACAGGCCTGGTGATACTTCCTCAATTCTCAACTAAGTCTCTCACATTTTGGTTCCACTGTTTCTGCCATTGCCTCTCCCTCTCACAAGGACTTCCAGTATTATGAAGTTCTATGTCCTTCTGTACTACATCTCTGAATTCTACAGAGAAAGCCAAAAATTACATCTTGACATCATTTATGTGGGTGATACACACTCTAGTTTCAAAAGTAAAACTGCAGACAGAGTGAAAAATAGTATTTTTAAATGTATTTATTTATTTACTTATGTACATGGGTAAATACCCTGGTAACTAGCACACAATTTGACAGTAACGAGTTGATTGCTGAAACATAAATGTAGGCTATCAAGTAGGATATGTAATATAATATATAAGCAAAGGCAGTGACAAAGTAGGGCTGTGAAAGAAGACGTGTGCTTTCATTTGGCTGCTAGCAGTACCCTGAATAGAGTATGTGTGTTCCTTTCAAAGAAATCACTGGACTGCTGAGAAAAATATGGTTGCTTACTTTGTCCTGGAATGTGGAACCCTCTGGAGTGAACGGGGAACACTGCTTCCCCAAGAATACTCTACAAATAAGCTTATGTCATAGCTGGGGCAAAGACCAATATGTCCATAACAGAGAGGAATAAGAAAGCAGGGGCAAGATGCACAAAAGCAATCAGTCTTCAGAGATGATGAAAAGAAAGAGATTTTTCCCAGGGATCAGACAGGATCATCTGTAATTTGCTGCAACCCAGGGAGTCAGAGAGAGATAAGACCAGGACTGAAAGTAAGACCTGTGAAGGCTCAGTTGGTGAGAGTAGGATGTAGTGTGTTGTGTTTCACCCAGCTGATTCAGTTCTCTCTGCTTTACTTACCTTGTTCTAAAAATAGGTTTTAATCAGAATAAGAAGCAGGTTAGGCTTTAAAGACCTTTGTGTGTATAGCCACTTTAAGAATGAGCACAGGCAGAACGATACCAGAGTACTGACCAACACTAGAGTTCCATCAGAAAGAGAAAACATGCTGAGTACTCAGCATTTACGTTGCTCAGGAGATTATTAGCTCTGAGATGTTAGTAATAGTGTGATATTTCATGATAAGATGTGAAAACTGTGCAGTTTATCGTACTATCTCACGTTTTAACAAGTGGAAAGAATAATGTTATAAAAACCCTTAAAATAATCTATTTTGTATTTTTTTATCTTCCCTGCAAATTTCCCTATTTAGCATTCTCCCAAAGCAATAGTCAGACAAAACTTTGACATGAGGCTGTCACAAGATTAGATATCTTGTGAATCAGTTCAACTAGAAATTAAACAATTTTGGATTGTTAAGTTCCACATGCAAAACACCGTGTAAAAACATGCATAAGAACTAAATAATTTTGATAATTTAAAACCATAAAATATGGATCTAACCACATAGCATGAGTGCCCACCTTATATTGTGTGGTGGATTGACCCTGGCTGGGTGCCAGGTGCCCACCAAAGCTGCTCTGTCACTCCCCTCTTCAGCAGGATAAGGAACAGAAAATATAATGAAAGGCTTGTGGGTCAACATAAGGATAGGGAAAGATCAGTCACCAGATCCCTCACTCATGGGCAAAGTAAAGTCAAGTTGGCGAAATTAGTTTAGAATTCAAATCAGAGCATTACAATGAGAAATAAAATAAAATCCTAAAACATCTTCCCCTCACCCCTCCCTTCTTCCTGGGCTCAACTTTACTCTCGGAATCCCTACCTCCTCCCCTGCAAGGAACTGGAAAATGGGGGTTGTGGTCAGTTCATCACACATTTTCTCTGCTGCTCCTTCCTCCTTAGGGAGAAAACTCCTCACACTCTTCCCTTGCTCCAGTGTAGGGTCCCTCCCATGGGAGACAGTCCTCCACAAACTTCTCCAATGTGAGCCCTTCCCACTGACTAGGGTTCCTCATGAACTGCTGCAGTGTGAGTCTCTTCCACAAGATGCAATCCTTCAGGAACAGCCTGCTCCAACGTGAGCTTCCCACAAGGTCACAGCCTCCTTTGGGTGCATTCATCTGCTTGGGCATGGGGTCCTCCAAGGGCTGCAGGTCAATATCTGCTCCACCGTTAACCTCCATGGGCTGCATGGGCTTAATTTTTAAAGGCAGTTTTCACTTTAAAAAAAGAACCAAAATCCACAAAAACCCAAACCATTCTACAGGACCTGGGGTCCTGGTGGACATCAAGTTGAACATGAGGCAGCAATTCACCCTTGTGGTAAAGATGGCTAATGATATTTTGAGCCGCACTGGGACAAGTGCAGCAGCAGGTAAGGCACATCATTCTTCCCCTCTACTCAGCACTGGTAAGGCCACCCATGGAGTGCTGGGTTAATTTCTGGTCTCCTCAGTGCAAGGGAGGCAC
Source organism: Neomorphus geoffroyi (assembly GCA_033558235.1). Lineage (NCBI taxonomy): Eukaryota > Metazoa > Chordata > Aves > Cuculiformes > Neomorphidae > Neomorphus > Neomorphus geoffroyi. The sequence continues at coordinate 365,628 of JAUMJM010000035.1, forward strand.
GAACACACTAGAGAGTCCAGTGAAGTGCCACAATGATGAAGGGGCAGGAGTGTCTCCCCTATTAGGAAAAGCTGAGAGAGCTGGGCTCTTTATCCTGGAGAAGAGAGGGCTCAGGGGATCTCATCAACGTATGTAAATACTTGAAGAGAGGGTGGAGAGGAGATGGAGACCAGGCTCTTTTTGTTGCCCAGGAACAGGAACAAAGGCAATGGGCACAAACTGAAACACAGGAGGTACCTTCTGAACATCACTTTGTTGTTGCATGAGTGACCAAGCACTGGCACAGGTGGCCTGGAGAGACAGTGGGGTCTCCTTCCTTGGAGATATTTAAAAGCCATCTGGACATGGTCCTGGGCAACTGAAGCTAGGCCATGTCTACTACAAAGAAATTTCTCTACAGGGTAACTTCTGTTTAGACCCACCTGAATTTTCTTACAAAATATGTCTGCTGTGCTCCTTCTGCCTGGTAGGTATTTGTTCAAACATTCTCAAATGTAAGATTGCAGAGTTCAGATATTGAGACACCTTTGGTGACTGCTGAATGTTATTGTAGACCTATGTGTACATAAAACCTGAATTAAAATGTACATTTCCCTTGTTTTATGTGTGTGCAAAGGAAGAGCGGGTCAGGGATTTAAAATGTATGTCAAAGAAAGAGCGGCACAAAGAAAAAGATGTGACATAAGGTGAATGTGATGCAGCAGATGAATTATGGATCTGCAAGGTAAATAAATACACTCCTATAATAGTTCAATCTCAAACTAAAAATTATTTCTTCATTTGTGGAATAGAAATATGCAGAAAAGGTCAAATCACAAGATCCTATTTTCAAAACAATAAGACACTTGAACAAGAGTACCACATGCAGGAAGAGTGAGATCTTCACTGACATCACACAGTGTAATGGACTGACTGAGAGTCTAGCAGCTCCTTTTCTTCTGGTTGGTCTATGACTCTGCCCATGCATGCACACACTTGCTCAGATGCTGTACAATATCAAATACTTGGTAAAGGTTTTCATTGAAAAAGGAAGCAGGCATGAAAGCTTATTAACCTTACTGATGTTACCAATAATTGTATGTGCTTTGATAGCAGTCAAACACAGATATTCTTTACACACTAGAAAGGAGTGTGTATAATGATTATCCCTTTTCCTCCACTGAATACCATGTCTAAAAACGTTATTCTAAAATTCCGAGTATTACTGTAGAGGATAGTCTTAGTGACAAATGTAAGCTTAAGTTACCTTTCAAAGCTATTTTTCTGACTTGACAAAAATATTTTGAAGAATCTGTCTGGATTCCTTGAGCCTTTGACCCACATGAATCTCTGTAGCAGAACACTCTTATTTTCAGCAGAGGCATACAAGGAAATAAGCCATCTTGGAATATATGACTATGTAATAAATATCTATTAAGCCTTTCAAAGTCATTGAATTTTAGTAACAAACTAATACCATACATGTTTCATTAGAGCTATATATTTCAAAAATAAAGCTATATATTTCACACACACACAAAAATATGCCTACTCAAAAGTATCATGTGTTTACAAATATGTTTTGCAAATACAGATAAAATTCATATTTTCTACAAGAATGTGAACTCAAGATACTTAAATTTGAATGTCTTAAAAGGAGTTTAAAATTGTGCAGCTTTTTAGTGGCATTTGGCTTTCTTCTGATTTACTCTGAAAAAACCATATATTGCAGTCATGCAACAACATGAGGCACCATTGCAGCAGACTAAGCGATGAGAAAGGGGAAACAATAAAGCCTCAAGGCAGCTTCTCTAAGATGAAGCCTTCCTCATATTCTAAACAACGTCCTTCAGGCTCACCCAGGCAGCCAGCTTAAGCTGTATGTGATGTTATGTCCTTGAGTGGGAGAGATTGTGGCATAAAATACAGCACTTGGCAGTCTCCCTTTAGACTTAATCATATGGACTAGAATGTGAGGCATTTCCTTTTTTAAAATAAAATGCCTTGCACGTCAAGTCCATATTTGAGATTGGTGGAGTTTTCTTAGTTATACAGTATTTTTTTTAAGGAAATTTAATGTCTTTCTATGGTAATAGTTTTAACTGTATTTTAAGTTGTGTGTGGAATCTCTTAGTTCACAATATAAACATCTCAGTGGTTGCTTTTTTTAAATTTTTTATTATTATTATTTATTTTAAACCTTTTCAGAAATTATTCCAAATCAAGGAGTGAAAAGAGGCGACTTTTACCTTTAGTAGAGAACGTCTATGCATGTGAGTTTCACTGCAGTAAAAGCCAAGAAGCATTTAAAATGCATACTTCATTTCTGCTGGTATAGTTTGCCTGTGTAGTTATGTTAACTAGAACACATTTTGCCGGTTTTAATCACATTGAAAATATTACAGTACCTGCTATTTTACTTTAAAAGCTAGATCCTGCAGACAATGAGAAGTCTCGTGTTTAAATTTAAAGAAATCCATTTTCCATTGAAATACTTTGGAAAGAGTTCTTTTTTTCTGGACTGGTTGAGCATCAGGACCTCTAACAGCAGTTCTATATGCAGTTCACTTAATCCAAAAGGGCACTTCAAAGCCTTTCCAAAACTCCCACTAAAACTATGCTTCATCCTTTACATACTCCCCACTGTCTGTCCCGCAACTCATAACCGTTAAGGAAAATAACAGCAATGTCAGCTTCCTAGAAGGTTAAGTTTTTAGGAACTTCAAGAAATAAAAGAAAGTTAAGTATAGAAAATGTTTAAATCAATGTGGGAGTTTTTTATTTTCTTTAAAAGTCTTACGGTTTCTGAGTACTTAAGGAAAAAAAGCTGTGATGGTAATTAGTGCTGCTTCTAGTACACTCACATATGTGTGCTGAAGAAATAAAGAAGTGGGGTTTTCCCAGTTAGTTAAAAGAATCCCCTGATGAATTATCATTTCCAGCTAGAATGAAAGAGATTTTCCTGGTAAGGAACCACGCCTTTTTCTTCAGGTTTGTAGTCCATACAAATCAGAATCTCAAGCATATGTAGTCATGTCCCAGCACACATAGGCAGAATTCTCCAGCTGTATGTGTACAGCCCTGAGACACACCTCCCAAGCAGCTTGCAGAAAGTCACATTTCAGCAGCTTAAGACATTGTTTGTCCTGAGAAATAGATAAGGAAAACAAAGAATCCCAGAGCAGTCCATCAGGATCTGAATAGACAACAGGATGAGAGGAAATGGCCTGGAGTTGTGCCAGGGGAGTATAGGAAATATTCCTTCACTGAAAGAGTTGTCAAGAGGTGGAACAGGCTACTGAAGGATGTGATTGAGTCATCATCCTTAGTGGTATTCAAAAGATATACAGATGTGCTTAAGGATGTTGTTTTAAGTGAAGGACTAGGCAGTGTTAGGTTTGTGGTTGGTCTTGGTGATCTTAAAGGTCTTTTCCAACCTAAATGATTCTATGATTCTCTGATGCTGTGAATTAAAGGGGGCAACAAGCACTTATCATTCAAGGGCCAACTGTGCTGAAGGTGCTGATGGATTACTTTAAGCCATCCAATTGGTTTCCTTAAAGAGCAAATAACGAGGTTTTGAGGTTCTGTTCAAGCCCAGTGAAAAGGCAAAACTTAGGGAATGAAATATCTGAATCAGTTTAAAAAGCTATACGGAATGCCTTCTTAGGTTGTGTGCTGCCAACTGCTTCACATGAAGAAAAAATGAATGGGAGGAATAGGCAGGTGCTTCAGCATGACAGATGAGCACTTGCCAATTAACTTACTTGACTGACAACAGGAATGCAGTCTCCTTCCGCTAACTGATGCCTGACCCCTCTCTTTCCCACGTGAGTGGGTCAGATTTCTTGCATGATTTTAGTCACCTGGACAGACCAGGAAAAAACTGCTTTATTCCCCTCTGAGCCAGTGGCATCTAAACACAGTCCTTCATCTTCCTTGAAGTAAGCTACTTGTAGGCCCACTCTCTCATCTCAATGCAGATTCTTTTACAAAAGGGGAAAAAAATTAATGAAGGCGACGGAAATCTCACAAGAGCATCTTTGGGACCCTACAGTCAACCAAAACATTTATTATTAACCACACTGCTTCTAGGTAGAGACTGTTTTCACTACATCTTTGAGTGCAAAAGCCTGAAAATGCTGTTTTAGCCTGAGGTACTGCTTTTCCCTCCTCACAGTTCCTGTCAGTTTAAGGGTACACCTGTCTCATTTTCTGCCTGAACTTATCCTCTTGGACCACCTTAATTTTACCTAATTTTTTTACAGATTTTTTAATTTCAAACACTTCACAAATCCTCCCACATTTTTACTTCTCTTCTTCCCCAGAGAGTCCTTATGTATTTGAAAATACCTTGAAACAACTCCCTGACTCAGTACTTGGGCTCCTTTCCCCTCTCTCCTCAGCCCTCCATGGCATGGCTGTGGCATGAGTGTCCAGCACCTTCTCGTGGAGGAACAGCCAGCACGGAGAAGCTAACTTTCCAGTTGAGTTTTTCAGCACTGCAGTGGGAAAATGGCAATGTCGTTTTCCTTACAGGTCCATATACACAGCACACTGCATAGCGTGCCTGCACCCGCGTGTAGTCTGTTACTACATGTAACCCACCTCACAGACCAGCACTGTGCTCAGCTGACAGGTTGCAACTAAAGTAAGTGGGACAGGACACGTGCTGCACAAGCCTCTCAGCTAGAACAGGCATTGGTGGCAGGGGAAAGTGAAACACAAAGGTAGGCTTTGTGCAGAAAGGGCCTGGAACCGTTCATAGAGTTGTCTGTGGAGAGCCACCTCCTGTGTGGTAAGAGTGAGACCATGGCTGTGAGAAGCAGCTTTTGAAGTCATACCTTGGCTCCAGCTCCTTGTGCCTCTCTGAGGCTGTGCGTGGTGCTGGTGGGGAGAGAGGGAGACCAGCAGCAGGGCAAGGAGCCACTGCGAAGCACATGTCAGGGAGCCATGGCAAGGGACCACAGTGCATGGGAGCAGGTTGAAGAGCTGGCTGACAGCCCTTTCCTGTGGGGCAAGAGGATGGTCATTCCCTCTTGGAGCAGTTCCTTGCTGTGTGTTAGAAGCTCCAGCAGCACTCCAAGGCAGGTCTGGTCTGCCAAAGACAGGAAATACAAAGAAAGATTTAAAAGTCAGAGGCACATCCCTGACAAATTTTTGAAAATCTGAATGGTAAGACTTAACACATGGAATTGACAGTGTGACTGACTGCAGGATTACAGCATACGTACAGTTTACACAGGGGATTCCTGTTTCATGTTCTCCCACAGTCAAGGCCATATTTTATGCATCTATAGTGAAGTTGTGCAGCCTTCTTGATGCTTCTGGTGCCATGTGCCAGTAGCAGCTGGTCAGTGCATATTTTGATTTGCTGTAACTGTACCTTACATGTTGTATTATGTATTATGAAAGGCCATGCCTCCTAAAACATTGGAACTAGGCATGGATATATTTCATATTAGGATCCCAATTCAAAGAGCCTTCGTAACATGAACACCTTCTTGCTGTAAATTTATACTGTATACACTGTACCCATTGATAAGCCACAAGGCATAAAAGCATCCCTTTCATCTGACCACGTATCATACTGCCTCCTCCATTATAGCACAGGTTGCATTCACACCCTAGAAAAATCTTTCTTCAGTCTGTAACGAACACTGAATATTCAGAGGGATCCATCGGTAGCGCTGTCTTTCCCAGAGTACCTTAGATTTTATTTTCCAGTATAAAAACCTGATTCAAAGCTTTGTGAAGTTCATGACAATCTTGTTTCTAACAGGCAAAGGATCAGTTTAGCTCTTAATTTAGCTCACCGACCATCCTGATGTCAGGTCACAGATTCAATTTAGTTCTGACTTCCACTTTCCCTAGTTAATCCTTTCATTTGTGAATACTTCCAGCAGTCAGGTGTTAGACATTCCTGTTTTAAGATTTACCTCAGAGGATTCAGTCGTGTGGTACACATTTATCCCAGACTTCAGTGATTTCACTTATTTAACTTCCACTTCCTTGTTGGATTTAGTTACCTTGTTATTTTCAGAAGCAGGAATGTTTAGCTGTGGATCATTAAGTTGGGGTATTGCACTGAAATGCAAGCTTTTAATTTTCAGTAATTGGATATTAATTTAGTTGTGGGAAAAAAATCTAACAATAATGCCCTTCCAGGCATCTTCCTTGCAGATCCACATCATAATTTTTCACTGTTACGTCAAACTTAATATCACAGAAAAGTTTCAAAACACTGAGAGACTTGGACTGTTACGTATTTTGAGGATGAAGAGGAGGGATACGGCGATAGTCAGTTAAAATGATTTTGGATGAATGAAGCAACATCCTAAAAGGCAGCTCACAGAGTGTAGCATGGAATGAAAGGCTTTCTTGTGTCATACACTGATTGAGCAAAAATGGAAGGGGAGAGAGATATGGCTTAGGTCATGTATTTTACATTGTATGGGGGATGTTACCTCTCTTTTTGACTCCACTTTTCCCTTTGTCTTTTGTATGTAGTAAGGAACATTCAGAGTCATTATTTTCTTTTACTTTTGTATGTATAAAGGGCTAATGAGAAACTGATTATTAGATTATAAGTAAGTGAAGAAATACATAAAAATATTTTTCTTAGTCTCAAACTTTGAATGTATATGTATTATTATCTAAGCACACTTAAAACCCCCTGTGATGTCCTTACTTTTATTATACTATCCTAATAGTGATTCAGAGAGTACATATGTGTATACATGACACTATGAAGCTCCTGTCAGCACAAGATGCTTAAATAAAGAATACAAACAAATCACTCTTAGCCATGTCATTTTGTCTGTCTTTAAACATTCACATGATTGGGGGTTTAATGGGATTTACTTATCAGAATGCAAGCCAAATACCAAATTCAGGTAATGTATAGTCAGAATCAGTTAAATATGCAGGTCTACTCACATATAACTCTTTGTCTTAATTGTTTAACATGTCCTTAGCTATGGATATTTTTTTCCACTATGTGGAAAAAAACTATGTAGAAAAAAACTATGAAATTCTTACCACAAAATGCAGACATAAATTAGACTTATCCGCAGTGGACCACTGGCACAAAATAGCCATTACAAAAGCAATGAGTGAGAGGAAAGTCCTTTTTGAAGTCAGTAACATTTTGAAAAATACTAAGAATCTTTCTAATCTTAATGTCTTGCTTTTGATGCATTAAATAACTTGTCATTTTCTTTTGTCTTTCCTTTAGATTTCCAGCTGCAAAGATTAACAGGTATCGGATAAAGAAACCTTGGCCACTTTTCTGACCCCTCATATTCAGTGAATCATAGTCAGCTCTTGTAAAATGAACAATATTAATCAATATTAGGAGGGAGACAGAAAGGAATCAGAGGAGTAACTGTGTCTTGCAGAAAAAATTGAGGGTTGTGATGTCTAGGCAGGATGTACCAGACCAAAGCACTCATAAAAAGGAAAGTGACTATTTTTGCTGCACGATGGCTAAAGGTCATTTGTGTTGTGTTGATAGTTTTTGTATATGTCCAAGTCAGCATAATCAGTATTTTTTTACAGTTTATTCACTCAGTAACACTTGACTTACTGTTCTGATCATTCTGCCATTCATTAGTGTAATTTTTCATTACAAAAGAATGGATGATGGTCATGTCAGCCATGTGCAGATAGTATTTTCATTTTTTAAGGTAGGAAGCAGTAACTTGTTGTTAGGAAGCAAGATGTTCTGTGAGAAAGGCCACTGGACACTTAAAATGACTTTTAAATTCCACTTTCAGCTCTGACACTCATCTTTGAGTTGCCCTGGTTATGTCAGTAGGCATAAAGGTATCCTGGTTTGAAGGGGAAAAATACCGAACACAAGAAATTGATTTCTGTAAAACACTGACACAGAAAGATCTGCCAGACTGTGACTGTGGGCCTGGGAACTAGGCCTGGAAACCAGAAACATCCTTTAAAAGTGTACCTAGCCTCTTTCAAGTGCATCTGTGGTACCTAGAAACCAGAGACCACCTGAGATGCCATGGATATGTGCATGACAAAGGGATTGCAATGGCAATTTATAGCCTGAGAAGGTGTAAAACCATCTGGAAAAACATAATTGCTCTGACAGAACAGAAACCAGCATTATCTATTGGCTGTTACAGGTAAAAAATAAAAATTAACAATGTCTATTTGATGCTAAAGGTAGGATGTCCTGCACCATTTCAGTGATATAAAAAGGACTTCATTTTTATCCAAAATGGAGCCTTTCGTTCTCTGAGAACTTCCTGGTTGAATTCCATGTGAACTTCCCGTGAGCTCTTGGACTGTCACTGTGGACACTTGACTGACTTCAGACTCTGATATGGATCATTTCTGAAGGGACATCACATCCTGTCGGTTATCTTATTACATATTCACTGTGTCCTCTCCTCTTCTGGGAATGGCTAGGTGTTCCTCCCTGGGATCCTCCTGCTCCTTCCCTTTTGGATAGTGTGGTTTCTTCTCAAATCTGTCCAATTCACTTCGTGTTGACAGTATATGTGTTCATATGAGTAACGCATTATCAGTATATCTGCTGTTAGATTGTTAATATGTTTGCCTCACTAAGGACAGGTTGTATTAACCCAGAGTAGTATGTGACCCGTTGTTGCTGTTGTTGGTTGTATTGCAATACTAATTGATGCTAGTACAGATTGATAACATACTATTGATTGATACTATGTTATTGATTGCTGATAGTAATCTTTAATAGCTTGCTATACATATTAATTCATATTAATTTTATTAATCATATGTATATTTACTAGTGGTGATTATTTATGGCAATTTGTAATAGAGAAATTTAGAGGATAAAGCCTCGATGTTCTTGTGTATTACAAAATGCTATGAACCCTCCCAAAGGCCAGGTAACCCTTTAGGTTGTGAAACTTAGGATAATCACTTCAACTCCTATGCTCCTTCCTCTTTTCTATAAAATCATTTGGTTTAAAACTGTAGACTTCTAACCTTCTATCTTAGTTTTCCTTTCCCTCTAAGTGAACCACTTCAATTCTATTTTTTGCTAACTCTCTTTTCTGAATAGATTTATGAACAATGGAGATTTTTTACATCATGTCACATAGAAATGTTAAAACCCCCATTAGTGTGAAAATTCTTGCTTATGAAAAACAGGAATGGCATTTTTTCAAAACTTTTTTTTCTGGCAACAGTTTCACAAAATGGTGTATTTGTCTTGCTGTATCATGGAAAGGGAAGGAGAATTTTTATTATGCTGTCTGTACAGAAGACAAAGAGGAAGAGAGAGTCTTGATCTGAGACCTTATGTTTTACATCGTTTTCCATGCCTTTACATAGGGAAAAGGCAGTATTTCAGAGGTCTCTCTTATGAAATAGAAACATGTGGTAGACATTTTTATGTCTACCATAAGTATGTTAATCATATAGAATGACTTACTACATATAATATTTTCATGTCCCAAGAGAGAAAATAGAGCAACAAATACAACATCACTATTAAATATTGATAAAAAAGGGTAATATTTACTGTAAAGAAGAAAATTTTCCTAAGGAAGCTAACAGTGGAACAGAAAGAGATTACACGAAGAAGTTTAAACATACAAGTAACATGTTAAATCTTTCCCTTTCCCTGATCTATTCAATACTGAGAAAAAAAGAATCTAAGCAGTCAGAATAATAAAAAATATCCAAATGTAAATAGTTAATTTTTGAATGGTGAATTAAATTTCAGTTCAGTGATTGCTTCTGTTATGTTGTAAGAGGAAATACAGATGATATTCTGTGAAAAGAACTTCTCTTTTGTCTTCAAAGAAATTAAAACAATTTCAAGAGAAAAGATGCGTTGTAGAAGCTCCATAAATTCAATAAAGACAAATGTGAGTGGTTTTAGCAACGGAAACACTTATATTTTAATTCCAATATCTTTTTATGGTCAAAGATTTTTTTCTGCCTTTTCAGTTCTAATGGCATTGACTAGATAACCATGATTTCTTTTGGAAGAAATAAAATCCTGCTAATGATTTATCACAATAACAGTATTCAAAGGTCATATATTTATCACGTGTTAAGGGAGGTGTGGTGATTTTGTTAATATCTTGCATCTTCATTAAGCATGGAAAATAAGTAATTTGATTGTTCAGAAACCTCTTCACTACACAGGTTCTTATAAGGTTACTTCTTATATTGATCAGTTTAATAAAAATAATGCAGCTAGTGGTGTTTTGCCTAATCAATTCTTTCAAATTTCAGGAACTGTGTGGGTGTCCCAGCTGGAGAGATGTTTCCACTGGGGTTCTGTTACTGACTTGGTGCAGTAAATTTCCGTTTCTATTTCCTCTTCTTCTGTTGTCCAAGATGTCAAGAGCTCTGGGACAGGTACGTCCTATTATGTTTCTATGGCACACTTAGGACTGCATGTTATTTTTCCACCTGTTGGTTAATTTTAAAGTTAAAAATCACAAGTCGAGTAGAGGTAAGCTATTCTGTATTTTAAAAATTTTTATGGCGTACTAGTGTAAAAGCTTATATAGGCATGAGTTGAGGTATATTACACAAACCATTAATTAGATCTGCTCCATGGATTCAGCACATACCTAAGGAATTTGCAAGTCAGTGTATTTGTGTGAAACAAAGTACAGAATCAAAGAAGCTATAGAACAAACACTGGGATTCACCAGATATGATCAAGCTTTAAATGGTCATCATGAGAAGTAGAGAAACATTGAAAACAAATGGAATTAACTTATAACAGAAGATTTTAAAAGGTAGTAACTATGCATAAATGATGTGAGAAAAGTTTTTTTCTCTTGATACCCATAATGGATTTAGCACTTTGTTTTTCATGGGTGTTCTGTTGTAAAGAATTTCCTTATTGCGTGAAGGAATGTAATCCTAGAGGCTAATTTTAGCTAAGGCAGGCTCCTCTCCCGAGGTTATATTGACAAATGGCTTTTCTGAAGGGCAGTTCAGAGCCTAATTCATGTGCTTTGAATTAGTTTACTGATGAAGCCTTCCTCTCTCCATTAACTGTCTCCTATGGAAAAAACCCAAGTGAAATGAACCCCTCCAATGTAAGCTTAGTTTTTGGTGAATAAGTGAGAAATCCGGTTCATATTGAGACTAGAATTCAGATTTAGAATAATTCCTTTTAGGTCACATTATTTATGAAGATGTTTAGTGAGCTTTCTCAGATTGATAACAGATAGAGTAAGATTTATTTTTGGAATCAGCCATCTCCCATGCCCTGCAAATCCCATGCAGACCTTACAGACAGTAATATAGGACCTTAGAATCATAGAATCACAGAATCATAGAATTACCTGAGTTGGAAGGGACCCAGAAGGACCATCCAGTCTAACTCCTATCTCTCCCCAACATTCACACCATGTGATTGAGGGCATTGTCCAAATGCTTCTTGAATGCTGGCAGACTAGGTGCCATGACACATGATCTTTGTGCCTTCTGCTTCAATTTCTTTCATTTTTCAGCAGAGTCTGAAACACATCAGCAATATTTGATTGCTATCTGCCGTGCAATTCGGCTGGTCCTGACAGTAACCAGTAGAAGCCACTTCCTGATCCTTGCCTTTTTGCTGACACTCCAAAAGAAGCTATGTAGTATGAGTTTCTTGGTATGACAGACAGATTTATGAAGGATCTCATACAATAAAGGAAAAAAATAAAAATCATGTAATTATTCTAATTTTGTACCTCACCTCAGAAAGCTTCAAAATAATGCAAGAGGACATGTGACAATGCCTTGCTGGATAAGACCTTGCCACATGAGAAGGGATGTTTATTAGCTGACAGTGCTTTGTCCAGGAAGCTCTTGAAGGTAAAGCAGTAGTCTTCATTGCAATTATGTAATTACAATTATGTTACCTTGGTTATACGTACTTGGCGCTACTAGGAACAAGCTCAGAGTGCATTCAGACGCTTGGTTGGGCATGTACTTCCAATGCTTAGAAGTCTTTGAGGGACATCACATGCATGAAAATCTATTCATATACAAGTCACTCATGTGAGTATAGGATGGCTCAGCCTCTTACATGCAGATGGCTGACTGTGGAATTTATTAGCATGAGTTTTTTTCTTTCATTCACTGTACATTAAATGACTCAACCATGAAATTGGAACTCAAACTATATTTTCACTCTTGAGAGAACTTTAAGGTACCAAGCTAGCTTGCTTCGAAGTGTACATGGAACAGGGATATTGATTCCTGTCTTTAGTCCACAGATGATGTCATCATTAAGATCACACTGTTTCACTTACAGAACATTTGGAAAGTCCTTCATAAGAAAACTGGTCGTCTGCAGTAAACTCTCTTCTGCTATGGATCCTGCCAGAGAAGCCTTGATAGCTATTAGAGAACAGATGTGATTGAGAGAAGCTGTCTTTTTCTAGCCCAAACCATCTTATTAACTCTTATTAACACACTAGCTGTCTGTATCTACTTCTACAACCTTTCTATTCCATGTTTGCATCATATCTAGTTCAACTCTACCCTCATCTGTGACCAGAATTCTTTTGTACCGTCACAATACAAATGAATTTTAGAGTAACTGAGCTTGCAAAATAGAGTGAAACAAAAACGAACAAATACATCCAAGCAAATAACAGAATAATATTAGGTACATGATCTCACAATTTGATGAAAACATTTTGCCTAGCTGTATAAGTAAGTGCATCACAGAATTTTTACAGTTATATTGCTTAATATGTGTTTCCAATAAGACCACTTTGGAAATTGTCCTTAGCTGTGATTGTGACACTAATCTAAGAATATTTAATAAAATAATGCTAACTGATACAGTAACAATGATGTTGATTAAACAACTTAAGCTTGTGTGCCTACTTTGTGAAATAAACATTGGTACATAGCACTGTGCATTTCTTTTGGCAGTCCATTGTGGCTAGCCAGCTTTGTGGCAAATCAAACAAGAAAGTGGGTATTATTTCACCTTATTGTAGTGATACAATAGCTGGCATTGACCAATAACATGGCATAGGGCATTTATGTCTTCCTCTGTCAGGAACTTGGAACTGAATAACACTGCTAGGAGTTCAGTGGTTCACTGTCTCAGCTCTCCACACAATGGAGAAAAAATATTGCTTCAAAATAGTAGGAAGGTAAAATAAGCTGAAGCAGGGAAAGGTAAGGAATAGGGGAAGAATGTCTGTTGTTTGCTGTATCTTTCGACTCTGAAGTCATGCACAGCCTGTAATTTAGTCAACCTCTTGTTGGACAGAAGTATGCTTAAGAGTTGAACCTAAGCTGATCAATACACATGTCATTTCAATTGAGTTTGTACTGTGGATGATAACTTCAACGTTCATATAACGGTCGAATTTGATTCCGGCTTTCTCTCTCTCCCTCCTCCTTTTGTTATCACTAGCTAAATTTAGATCCTGGGTTTCACTGCCAGATAAAGAAAGAAGCAACAACCCATTGTAAAAAATCCACATATAAATAAATAAAGTTACTTGAGATAGAATAAAACTCCAGTAATCTTAGTGCCTGTGTAACAACACAGCTGTTGGGCCTTAACTGTATGCATACTTTTGAGCAATGGAAATACCCAATTTGCATAATACCTGTTTACAAATAAATATATCATTGCAACAGTTTGCAAGACCCTTATATATGGGTTTGCTTTTAGTGAGTTGTCATTTTTATACTTTGTAAGTGGAATTCAAAATATTACTAAGTATTTGGTGAATCAATACCAGTGACACAGTAGCTATTACTCTCTCCGGTTTGTTATGGTTTCAGCTTGGTTTGTTGTTTGGTTTTTTTTTTCCCTCCTCTTTCAGAGAATTTTTTCTTCCTTTGCTGGCAGTGGGGGGGGCAGGGGCCATTTCCAGGGAGACCGGGGAGACCGAGGCAGAGGTTGTGTCCCGTTTGCCCGGACATTTCCTTTCACCGGCTACTTCCCGGTCTCCGCCTCTTTCTCCATCTTGCTACCTAGAGGATAGTCGCGCTTTGCTACCTCTGCTTGCGTTGCTGTATTCTCTATCTATCTTTATTTGCTTTCCTCTGTGTGTGTGTGAGTGCGAGTGCGAGTGTGACCGATAACCATCTGGATCGGCGCTGAGGAGGAGGCTGCCCGGAGCGGAGCTGCGGCCTGGGAGAAGCTGTGCGCCCCGCGCCAGGGCTGCCCGGAGCGGAGCTGCGGCCTGGGAGAAGCTGTGCGCCCCGCGCCAGGGCTGCCCGGAGCGGAGCTGCAGCTTAAAGTGACGGCACCACCAGAGCTCGGGTAGGGGACTCGATCCATATTAACAACTTAATCGCACTTGTTGTTGACTTTGTTCTGTTCTGTGCACACATACACTTAGAGCAAAGAACTGTTATCTGTTCTGCACAATCTCACAATCTCTGATTAAAATCACTGAGCATACTTTGGTTGGTTTGGTTGGGTTTTTTTCATCCAAACTAAGACACAGTTACATCCACCTGTCCAACAAAAATGTATCTGCTTTATTATTTTATGCACACTCACATGTCTTTAAACTTTTGTTCTTAAAGTTAATATTAACCAGTCAAAATGGTGTAAGTAATTTCATTTGTATGAAGTTGTATTACACTTTAAAATCCTGTCTTCAAATTTCAGTAGCAAAGGCACTGACTGGGAAACTGTCAAGTAAGTATCTTCCAAGAATTATTGTTTACGTAACTTTCAGTGAAAATGGAGCTTGGGAAGAGTCCATGCATTTATATTTGTAAAAGGGAGAATTGATTAGAATACAACCAAATCGTTAAAACCATTCTGAGCTGGCAGAGTCCTTGAGCTGCTTAATAAAGCAGCCTAGCTGAGGTGTGGCATTAAGCACATTCTTGGTTATTTTCATTTTCTTAGGGGGTCTTTTTGGCCTAAAAGAATGAGCCATTATTGCAACATACACTAAAATTTCATGCATAATCTTTTATTTTCTTCAAAATCCATTTGCTCTGCATACATCACTGAAATTTAGAATCAATGGACTTCATATGTACCCTTACACTACATTAGTTATATAACAAAGATATGTCTCAAAAATAAGTCATACAAATAAAAAGTAAATTAAGTCATCATCTTTAGCTGAGCCTGTGATGTTTCTTTTTTTTTTTTTGTCTCAGATCTCCTCTTGGAATTCTGTTTTAGCTGCATACAGCCAGGATGTCTCATCCCTTGTCTTTAATGACTTTTAGCTCACACGCTGCAAATAATTCCTGATGGGTGAAAAGCATCCATTAGTTCTAGATAAGTAGCATGTAAGTTGGCACAAATGAAAGTGTATGTGAAATATTACTCGTGTTTAAGTGTTTACTATGTGTCCATGTCTGAGAGGCTATGTGTGGTTGCAGTAGCGAGCTTCAGAGGTTTGGCTCTTAAGCTCCGACTGCAGCAAAACTTCTTTGTCTCTTAGGTCTTCATTCAGATACTGAGTATTGGATGAGGGGCAATCATCACAAATGAAAACACACCTGCCTCTTGTCAATGGATATCACAAGCAGATGCCACCTCTAGCAGCTCCATAGTCCATGGATTCCTTCGCCCGGTCACGGGATCCCAGCCTAGAGACCCAGGGTTCTCCATCCCAAGCTGATGGACATGGCTGCTACTTTCTTATCTTCAGGTTCAGCCAATAATGAAACTGAGCATGTGTCCTGGGAACATATACAGGCACACAAATGAAACAGACATGGCTGGCTAAATAGACTGCCACAGAGAAGGCCCTGCCTTCAACAGCACCAATATGTGACACTAGCAGGACTACAGCCAAGTCCCCTTTCTCCCTCTCAGCTGGTAAGGGCTGACATTTGCTAATGAAAGCATATACGTCCCCACTCTTCAGATTTACAAGTAGATAAACATTTACAGATGCCTCATATATCAGCATAGCCCCTCTGTCCATCTGATGCCCCTGCCTTTATCCCAGGCCCTTTTATGTTCTCTATGGGTCTCCTACTCTTTGACTAGTCCAACTAAACCTTTACTAGCAAACAAATGCATGCACTCACACACTCATCTCAAAGGCACTCCATACTTGTGAGTCCTCCCTGATATCAGCACAGATCCTGTGCCCATTGGATGCCTCTGGACCTCCTACTCTCCAGCTGCTCCAGCTGAAGTTTGCAAAAACACTTCCATGCACATATCACAGTATCATAGTATCACAGTATCACAATATCACAAGGCTGGAAGAGAACTTTGAGGTCATCGAGTCCAGCCTATGACCCAACACCAGCACCTACTCATCATCTAAACCATGGTACTAAGTGCCTCATCCAATCTCCTTTTAAACACCTCCAGGGACGGTGACTCCACCACCTCCCTGGGCAGCGCATTCCAATGGCCAATCACCCTTTCAGTGAAGAATTTTTTCCTAATATCGAGCCTAAACTTCCCCTGACGAAACTTGAGACCTAGTCCTCTTGTTCTGTCACCGGTCACCTGAGAGAAGAGACCAACCCCTGCCTGACTACAACCTCCTTTTAGGTAGTTGTAGAGAGCAATATACCAATGTGAACCAGGTTCAGGGAAGATGCAGACACTCACGTGTCTGAACACTACAGAGGTGCACTTAGTAGCTCTGATCCTTCTGTCTACAAGACACTGAAACCCTCTTTTTCTGCAGTTGCTGGCATCACACACCCTGGGGCATCAACCTCAGTCTGACTCCAGATGATAGCTCCATACTCCGTCACTTCCTACAGCTGCTAGTACCTAGTCTTTATAGCACTCACACGACAAAGAGTAAGACTACAGAGAAAGACAGCTGAGAAACTATTTAATAAGAAGATAGGGCAGACTGCAGGATCAGGTGCAGGGCTGACAAATATACTGCCCAGCCCCAATTTACATAAAACTGGCTCTTTTTATACCCTTTTTGGCTTGTTCCTCTTTTTGTTCTTCCCCAATCGCCATCCGTTACACACTCCTTCTTAAATTGTGCATAGTCCCACGGTCCCCCTTCAGTTGTCCCAAGTCCTCAGGTTCCTCTTCTTTCCCTGTTCTTACCAGTTACAAAGTCCAGGTGGACCTGAACTCCCAGCACTCCAAAGCTGTGCATGGAGCTGTTTAGTGTGCTATCTATTATTCACTAGAGACTTTTGATCTTTGGCGTTGTGTCCATTACTTATTCTTTACCAAGCTTTTGTCTTTGTGTGTTTTTGTGTGTCACTTTTCTCTTTACTTATGAACCGTTTTTGTACTGAAAAGATGCTTTACTGAATTACCTTAGTGAATCATAGAATCATAAGTTTGGAAGAGATCTCCAAGATCATTGAGTCCAACCATATCTGTCTCCCCACTAAACTATGTCCCTAAGGAACTCATACACCCGTCTTTTAAACACCTCCAGGGATGGTGACTCCACCACCTCCCTGGGCAGCCTGTTCCTATCCCTGACCACCCTTTCAGTGAAGAAATTCTTCCTAATGTCCAGTCTAAACCTCCCCTGGTGCAACTTGCGGCCATTACCTCTCATCCTATTACTTGTCACTTGTAAGAAGAGACCAGCACCCACCCCATCACAACCTCCTTCCAGGCAGTTGCAGACAGCGATGAGGTCTCCCCTCAGTCCACTCCTCTCTAAGCTAAACAACCCCAGCTCCCTCAGTATCTCCCTGCAGGGCTTATTCTCCAGCCCCCTTACCAGCCCTATCAGCCCCCTTGCCCCTCTCTGCACACGCTCCAGCACCTCAGTGTCATTCTTGTAGTGAGGGGCCCAAAACAAAACCCACCTTCTACATATCCTTACACCTCTGATCACTAAATGAAGAATAGAAAAATTGAATTTGAAAGAAATTATGACAAATTAAAAGTAACTGGTGAAGCGCCACAGCATGGAAAGTTTTCAGAAATGCTAGTGTATCTTTGTAGTTATGGATCAAGTCTGCTTCATCACAAGCTAAAGTGCTATTAAAAACTTGATGGTTAGTCGCTGGTTATCTTCTGTGTAAGCAGCATCAGGGTAGATATTTTTGTGGTTGGTAAATAATCTAGCAGGGAGTGCCCTCCACTTCTGCGTCATTTAAACCTAATGAAAATCCCCTAGATTTCTCCAGAAAAAAAGGGCAAACTTTCCTAAAAATGTTTTTTTAATTTAAAAAAGCATCTTACAAGGTCCACATCAGTGATCTAAGATTTTGAAAGAACTGTATTTTTGAAAAAGGTAGTTATAAACAGACAAAATAGGAGGAAGAGGTTGTTGTTTCACCCGTGCTTAACATGCAACAGCTGGAAAACTAGAGACTAGAAATGTTCAGTAAGCAAAGCAGGAGTTTTATTTCCAAATGCCTACACTTTATCTTGTCATAGTCTTACCACTGAATGTTTCTACAGCTCACTTCAAGGTTTTGTATCTTATTTAAATAATGAGAAAATAATGAAAATAACATCAGCTGTGGTGATCACAAAAGGAGGCAGGTGATAAGATGGTAAGTCTTGAAACCCAGAGAGATGCACAAGCCACAAGACTGCATGGAAACTTTAGCAGCCGTTTGTATCACCAGGACCAGCTCGTGCCTCAGCTGCCCAGTTCCCTGTCAGAGGAACTAACTTGGATAACACGGGTCTCTCTGAAACTGGGAACTTCCCTTCTGAAGACAAGAATGAGGTTTTTGTGCACTTCTAACCTTTGGAAAGATTGTGTGACTGGGACTTAACAGGAGCACTGTATAACTGTGATTTGAGAAGCCAAAGAGGCCAGAGTTAGTTCTACCATACTATTGTATAGACAGTGAGTAAACTCAAGATTATTTGAAAGTACAGATGTGTTAAAAACTAATAAAATGAGTGGCTTGAAGCCTGCTTTATTTTTCTTAGATCAAATCTGTAAGTCTAGGTGTTTACATACACATTCCATGTTCAGGTTCACCTTTTTTTTTGGTACCAGTCTGAAAATGTAGATTTTGAATAATGAAACTGTTATTTGGATATGGAAAAGCCACTCTTTCTTCTTCCCTCCTTCCTTCCATATTTTCACCCTCAGACCTTCAAAGAAAGCTGCAGTTCTGAATGTCAAATGCATGGATTGTCAATAAAGTGGGAAAAACATCCATCTCCTAAAAATTCCTTTCTGTTCTATTGCTCATTCTGAGGTGAAATTATGTTAGGGCAGTAGCCTTTCCTCAAAGTACAACATTCTATTTGTAGGACTTAAACCCATTCCCAGGAGCAAAAAATATTTGTATAGGATATTGGTTTCAAAAGTATTTCGTTTATAATTTTATCACCAGCCCCACCAGGTAATCACTTTGTTCGTGATCTAGTTCACCACTGAATATGAATTCCCATGTAAAGGCACAATATTGCATTTTTATGCATGGTTTAGTCAAAATCAGTGGATAAATAGAAAAATGTATGAAGCGATCATATGTAAACGACTGCTACAGGTTCTGGTAGACACATTCTCAATGTACTACACCATGTACAGAAATGTGTTTACCAATCCATAAAAGCCAATAGTTAATGTAACCACTCAGTCAAGATAAGAAATATGGAAGCTGAAATAAGCAACTTGAATCACTGTAGCAGCAAGAAGAAGCTTGCAGGTCCATAATACACAATGCAAAAGCAGACGTAAAAGAGCTTCTGCCTTTTTTTTCAGCCTGTTGCAATATGGCAAACAAGCCTCCAAATGTCAGTAAATAGCGTTTCTCTTGCATTGAGACCGACTTTTCCAGTTATAGAAATACTTGCAGTTTTAAAGATGAGATAGATACAGATGTAGAATCAGAAGAAAGAGAGGATATGGTTACTGCAGATGTAGAGAAAACTGTCTATAGCAATCTTCTTGGCACGTCCTTCAGATGTTGAGAAGAAAAACTCTAATATTTACATTGTTGTCCTATATTTGTGACTTTAAACTTTAGCTGCTGATGTAGCCTCTTTGTGATCAGATTTGTTTGACTCATGGATAAAGGAATCATAATGCTATAATCAAACCATTCAAACAAACAAATATTGAACTTTTGGAAGAAAAAGAGTCTGTATCAGGACTGAAATCTTGGGAGCTTTGGTCTTCACTTTAGTAGGGTCAGGACTTCTCCCTGGGTCTCATTTTCTGAAGCTGTGCAATGAAGACATGGATATAACAATTCCTCACCTCCTTCACAAGAGTAATGAAAGTTGAAATGTGAGTAGATTCACTTCAGAAAGACTAATGAGTTTTGATGATTAACTTTTTAATGTAAATGCACAGAATTCTAAAAAAGAAATCATAAAAGCAAAGTATATTTTTTCATAATGAGAATTACCCTAACACAATGAGCCTTGCCATCTCTACCTCTGGTCATTGTTTCTTCAGTAGTTGATCCCTACTAATAAACTAAGTATAGTGTAGTCAAAGGGATTAACTACTCTCATAATATATGTACACTTCATTTTTGCATACACTTTCTGAAAAAAAGTATTACATTAATGGGGCTTGAGTCAACATCATTTCAGGGACTAACTAAAGCTAGCTTTTCATTCCTTTTAGGGCTAGTTGAATATTTTATGCTGACTGTTCTTTGGACTTTTATTATCAATACCATCATCATCATCATCAGTATCAACATCATAATCATTATTTTAAATTGCCTATTTTTTATGGAAAATATTGATTTTTCAAAAGCTAAAAAAAAAATCTCATTTTACTGAAACAAATATTTTTTCAAAAATATTTTTTAAAACTTGCCTGATTATTTATTTATGAGATGAGGGTAAAGAAAATAAATGTTGCAAATACTACAGTCTATCTAATGGGGAATGTAAAGTCCTTTGTGAACTATGTTCCTAAGTCAGAATGCATCTTCACAAATGCACCAGTAAAAACAAGAGACTATAGTGAATCATAGAAGAGGAGAGACTAGAATGAGTAGAAAGAATGGGGACATAAAAATCTAAAGAGGAGCTTCCATCATCCAGATGCAAATGCTTTGAGTTTTATCACAAATAAGGATGTTTCTTGCCCCTTTTCCCAACCACATTAGCTTTTATGACTAGTAGTAATGTATAAATGGCTTTTTTTTTCCTGTATTGATAGTAGCTACTTCTCTGGGTCATGATAGGAATGTGACCTTATAGTGTCGGAAAACAAAAAGAATAGGAAACAAAGAAATAGTCAGTAACAATAAATATTTGGAAATAATTGGCTCTTTCCGTTAATCCCTGCTGTATCATCTCTAATCATTTTTCTCATCCACATTTCAACATCTCTAATAACGGTCTTCTCAGAAGTCTATTTTTTATGGTTTAAAAGACGTGCATTTTCTGACATACACTCACTTTTTAATACTTAATTTAATTGCAGCTTTTCTTTGTACACTTGTAGATAGTATTCAAAATTCCTTCTTCCTACATGATGTCTTCCCTTCAAAATCTTAGAATTTTTTGGTTATGCACCTTTGCCGATGATTGATTAAAACTTTGTTGAAGAGAGCTGGCAAAAGCTTTTCCCAAGGATAAACATGAGAAATATTTATGGTGAGGTTTTAGTAAGATACTGCAATGAAATAAGGCTATTTCTCAGGCTTCTCTTCTTCAGGCTGAGTAGACTGAGCAAACTCAGCCTTTCCTCGTGAGAGAGATGGTCCAGTCTTCTAATCATTTTGTGGCCCTTCGCTGGACTCTCTTCAGTAGTTCCTTGTTTTTTGTGAGCTGGAGAGCCCAGAACTGTGTATCTTTTCTTTTCTTAGGTGTCTCAGTTTAAAGGAAAACTAAGATGCATATTTGAAACTACCACGATCTTTAAAATTGAGAGATTTTAATCAAGAAAGAATATATGTAGAAGGATAATAGTTCTTAATGATAAATATATATATATATATGTATATATATATATATATAAAACCAAAACCAGAACAGGACACACAACAACACCATAACCAAAACCTTTAAGTGAATTATGTTCTATCCTGATCCTTTCAGTGCAGTTATATTTATGGACAGCAGGACACCATGTCACATTCTGGGATGTGGTGGCTCTCTCTCCTTGTCCTTTTTTCCGAAAGCATTGGGGGAGGCAGAGGTGAGGGGGATGGGGGTGTAGCAACTCCTCTGCAGATGACGTCGGCCCCCAGGGAATCTGCAGCAAATCCAGGCAGTGGTGACTACTCCCTCTCCGAAGGACAACACAGGGCATATGGAGTTGGGGCTGAGTCAAGGGAGCTCCTCCACCAGCCCAGCAAAACAGTGGCTCCCGCTCACAGTCGACACCGAACAGAAGTAGTGCCAACCAGCAAAAAAATCTCACCCCTCTCCCCCCTCACCTCCACCAGTCATCAAACTGGAATTCAGAGCTATCAGACACACCCCTGCCACCCGTCCTTGCTCCCCAAACCCCCTGTGTCGGCAAGGGAGAGAAAAATTCCCTGAAAGATTTTTAAACTATAACATTATGTCTCACGTCTTGCTACTAACTTAACTCATTTTAGCAATATCTTCAATATTTGTCTCAATATCTTTGCAAAAATTAATAACATTCCTGTTGGAGTTTATTTTATTTGGATTTCGCTTGCTCCACTTTCAACCATTGGTTCGTGTCATGATTTCCTCTACTTGTCAAAAATACCCTCTGTATATGGTACTTTTATACATGGGTGGTAACTAATCACTGAAATTAAGTCAGCTGAAAAAATATTTCTTAATAGGCTAAAACCGTGGTACCCTTTCATACTAAAAGTAAAAGACCACCCTCAGACTTCTGACTGGTGGCCGGATGGAGATCCATGATGAGTGGTGTCCCTCAGGAGTCTGTACAGGAAGCAGTACTGTTTAATATTTTCATTAATGATATTGACAGTGGGATTGAGTGCACTCTCAGCAAGTTTGCAGATAATGCCAAGCTGAGTGGGGCAGTGGGCACACCAGAAGGATGGGATGTCATCCAAAAGGACCTGAACAAGATGGACAAATGGGCCTGTGTGAATCTCAGGAGATTCAACAAGGCCAAGTACAAGGTCCTACAGCTGGCTAACCCCCGGTATCAATACAGGATGTGGGATGGTGTGATCGAGAGCAGCCCTGTGGAGAAGGGTGCTGATCAATAAGAAGCTTGACCTGAGCCGGCAATGCGTGCTTGCAGCCCAGAAGGCCAACTGTGTATTGGGCTGCATCAGAAGAAGCGTTGCCAGCAGATCAAGTGAGGTGATTCTTCGCCTCTATTCTGCTCTTGTGAGACCCCACCTGGCGTATTGTGTCCAGTTCTGGAATACCCAGCTTAAGAAGGATATGGGAATGTTGGAGCAGGTCCAGAGAGGGACTACAAGGATGATCAAAAAGCTGGACAATCTCTGCTATGAGGACAGGCTGAGAGAGTTGCGCTAGTTCAGCCTGGAGAAGAGGAGGCTTCAGGGAGACCTCATAGCGGCCTTTCAATACCTGAAGGAGGCCTACAAGAAAGCTGGGGAGGGACTTTTTACAAGGGCTTGTAGTGGTAAGACAAGGGGGATTGTCTATAAACTGGAAGGGCCAAGATTTAGGTTAGACGTTGGAAAGACATTCTACACAATGAGGGTGGTGAGACACTGGCACAGGTTGCCCAGGGAAGCTGTGGATACCCTCTCCCTGGAAGTGTTCAAGGCCAGGTTGGATGGGGTCTTGAGCAGCCTGGTCTGATGGGAGGTGTCCCCCATGGCAGGAGTGTTGGAACTAGGTGATCCATAAGGTCCCTTCCAACCCAAACCGTTCTATGATTCTATGGTCATTTTTTGGCTCTGTTTTTCATTCCCTTTCCCACTATTTTGATCACCTTTTTTTAAGCGATATGTGAGCAGTTCATATTTTGGTTCTTGAATGTTCATACTTTCACCACAAAATTGCCCTTAGCTACACTGAATCAAGTGTAACATTTTGCTGAACATTTTCAGATGTTCCTATTTATTGTCACCTTTTATTTCCAGAAGATCTTTTGAATTGTTAATCTTACATGTGATGGCGTTCTTATCCAAGATGATTTGAATTCAGATTACAAGAATTAATAAGACAATATCACTAACACTGTCTCATTGCATTTGGGGTTTCTGCTATCTACCCACTATCTTTTGCATTACAATATAAGTTCTTAAATTCTGAGTTGGAACAGCACTTTGTGAAAATTAAGTTCATGATAAGAATTCCTCCATGATACAGTAATATATGAAGTATATATAATGGAACGTCTTCAATATGCAGGGTATATATGTTACATCAACTGTTACTGATTTGGCAATTCTGTTGAAAAGCTGCAGCCAGAGGCCAGATACGCCACGTAAGAGGGAAAGAATCTCAGCTGGTCTAAATAGTGACAGCTTCATTGCCCATAATAGAGCCCTGACAGTTTATTCCGGTGGAGCAACTGACCGTAAGAACTTGAGCCCCTGAATTATTCTGATCTCAGGAGCTTCAAGTCTCTGTGAAAGGACGATATTATTATTCTTGAATGATAGTGTCAGGTGGATTCAATTTGCTCCAATCAGGCTAAGAGATATGTTACAGTCTCTTTGAAATTAAGGTCATGGACTGAAAGATTCTGTTGAAAAGACCTTAGGAACAAGTTTAGGGTAGAAATAAATTATATTATTTTTACTTACTTATCAATGACAGATATTTCATGCAAACAGGCAAGTGCAATTTTGTGATATATTTACTTTATTTAGACTTTTTTGGGAACAAGGATTTTCTGGGATGAATTGTTCTAAATTTTTCATCCCCCATATTTTATGGGTTGGTTTCGTTTGGTTTGGTTTTATCACACGTAGTCCACTATTTTCCTGGGAAACTAGTATTGCAATATGACAGTTTTGACACTTTTTATTTCGCCGAAGAGCCATAGCACGCTTACTTCTCTGATTTCTCTGGTATTTCCACTGTTTTCTATGATTGATGAATTATTTAGCCAGGTCCTTTTTTTCCTAAAAAAGTGTATTGCACTGATTCTTGATGTTTTGTTATTTGTTAATCCAAATAGTCCTTCTTCGCTTTCTATCAAGAGCTATAGTTGCAAAAATCTTCCTTGCTTCTGATTGTACTTCCCTCTATTATTGCTCTTTAAAATGGTATCCCATGGGTTGTGCCCTGTAGGAGCTTCAACTTGTGAGCTGGACATTGCAAACAATAGGAGTGCTGGAGAATGCTGAGAAGGAGAGAAGATTGAGAGAGAGTAACATGATTTTATTTTACTGCAAAATTTTAACATGTATTATGTTAAGCTTAAATCATCAAAGATTTTTATGGAATCAAACCAGAATTTTTCTGAACCATACTAAGAATCTGCAAACAACACTTCTCAGCTCTGTGTTGCTCAGTAAAAGCAAGTGATTTACAATTACATTGTAGAATCATAGAATGGTTTGGGTTAGAAAGGACCTTAAAGATCATGTAGTTCCAACGCCCTCCGGACATGGGCAGGGACACCTTCTACTAGATGAGGTTACTCATAGCCTCATCCAACCTGGCTTTGAACACCTCCAGGGATGTGGCATCCTCGGCAACTTGTTCCAGTGCCTCACCACCCTCACAGGAAAGTATTTGTTCCATATATCTAATCTAAATGTCCTCTCTTTCAGCTTAAAACTATTACCCCTCATTCTATCACTACACTCACTGATAGAATCCCTCACCATCTTTCTTGTAACCTCCCTTTAAGTACTAGAAGGCTGCTCTAAGGTCTCTCTGCAGCCTTCTCTTCTCCAGGGTAAACAAACCCAACTCTCCCTGCCTGTCCTCATATGGGAGATGCTCCAACCCTCTGATAATCTGCATGGCCCTCCTCTGGACTCACAGATCCATGTTGCTCCTGCGCTGAGAACTCCAGGACTGAACACAGTACTCCAGGTGAGATCTCATGAGAGCTGAGTAGAAGGGCAGAATCGTCTCCCTTGACCTGCTGGTCACACTTCTTTTGATGCAGCCCAGGATATGGTTGGCTTTCTGGGCTGCAAGCACACAATGTTGGCTCATGTTGAGCTTCTCATCCACCACCACTGCCAAGTCCTTCTCTCCAGAGCTATTTTCAATTCATTCTCTACCCAGCCTGTAATTGTGCTTGGGATTGCCTCGACCCAGGAGCAGGATATTGCACGAATACCACCCTGCTAGCATCTTGCCATGTAAACCCCACTGAGCACCTCTCTTTTCTGTAGTGTTTTTCACTGTGTTAATAAATGCCAGAGATTGAAAAGTTCTTTACTTTTCATTATAGTACTTGATTAAGATTGCCTAGTTAATATTTTGGAACTTTATTTTTCTCTTTTTATTTTTTTGCTTTTCTTTAGCCTCAAGTTCTTATTCCAAGGAATATGTTATGTGGAAACTTTCAGCCTTTTTGTGGACAAACCACACTCACTTTGTACATCAAGCAAAGCACACCATGAAAGTATTTTATCACTTTAGGTATCTCAGCAGCCTCTCTAGGTCACTCCCTCCTTAGCCCACATCTTATAGTCTCAGTAACATAACCAGTAAAAGGGATCATGCCTATCACAATAAAATTTCATGAAACAAAAACCTTTCTAGAAAAGGAAATGTCTTCTTCCTGATACTGGTTCTGAACGACCGCCATGAGAGCAGTTGAGATACCATGGAGGATGTATAGATCTCTTGAATGCCTTCACATAGAAGATAAAAGAACAATTAATTGCACTCTGAAGTAGATTTGTCTGATCCACTGTAGACCTGGATCCTAAAGTACTACCCTTAATGACATACAGTGACAAGATACTATGCACAACATTGAATGTTGCTTCAGAGGTGTTTCTGAACTTCATACTGCTGTTTTGAGCACATGAGTTTCCCTCTGACCATGTGGTAGACCAGACTGTGTTTCCAGTGCCTCAGTTTGCTAGAATATTAAATCATGTTACACCAGGTTCCTAAGCCTTCATTTCAACTAGTACAATGTTAATAATAATTGGGTAATCAGTATAGACGGAGGAGATACAAACCTAGCATGAAGCAGCCAGTTGAGATGAAATGCTAAGGTAACTACAGGGTTAACCACAATCGGCTCTCATTTTGACAGTAAACTCCACTTGTTCCTGTCTGACATTGATTTCAAAAATCTGATAATTAACATGGCTCCCTTTTTTGCTGTAACCTACTTTTCTAGTGAAAACATTTCCAAAGAGAAGCTAGAGGCTGTGACAAAGAGTTCTTAGGGAATTGGCCACTGGATTAAAATTCACCTTTATGTAAATAAGCCAGATCCTGGGAGAACTACATTTTGTATCTAACTGTTTTATTTTTTTACCAATGCTTTATTGAAAGCTTAGTTTATTTAGATGGCAAGGAGCTTTCTGTTTTGAGTGACTTAGCTACGACTACTTATATCTGTGACAGGTATGCTGCTGTGAGGCAGAAGAGAAACTGTCAAGCAAATGTATAGTCAAGGTGAGAGAGTATCTATATTCCATTTTTTTTTCTATGATGGGATTTAGGGGGCAAATTCGTTCATGTCCAAGCCCTGCCTTCTCTGTACATCTGACATGTATGTGATTTTACTGAACAGATAACAGAAAATACACTTTTTCTGGTAACATTTGTTGCACCATAGGCACAGTGATCTTTTGAGAGCAAGAGAAATGACCATGTGGACACGTGCTGTTAGGAAAATGACTTTCAATCAAAGTCAAGAAGATGTATCAATTTGGGGAACATTTCGTGAACCACTCCGATTTGAAGTCAGGTTTGTAAAAAAATACTACTGGAATGTTATACAAATAGCATGTGTTTACACAATATTACACCTGGTTCAACCAACTCTTTTAGTCTGGCATCCATGTTTGCCCCCAGTCCACGTGAGCACGGTCTATAGTCCCACCATAGGAACTGTGGCCACCGCTGTTCCTAAAAGCCCCACAAATCTAAATCTAGCCTTTGCTTGGAGTAGACCGTCGCTAGCATAATGAAGATAAATCTGCACTGTATACATATGTGTGTCTGGGACTGGATATGAACGTTTATCTGAGCTTTATTTTCTGTGTAATTCAAATTGCTTCACAAATAGTATTCATACACCATTTGACCTGCAAGATTCAGGTTGGGGTTGTTTTATTGTTTGCTTAGATTTAAAGAAAAAGTCTTTGGTAATACAAAGTGAAGCAGTGATATAAACATTAAAAAATAAAGAATTAAAAGATGGCATGAAAAGTTTTAATAGATTCATATCTAAAAAATCAAAATTAAAAATATCCATAATGCATTTATATAATAACATCCACAGTACATCCCACTGTGTTTATTCAAGTTGGCTCTTTTATGTAATTATTTGGCTGGTTTTAGCAAGGACCCATGAGAAGGAGGAACAAAGCTCCCCTTAGGTCATTATTTTTCAGATTAGTAAAGTCCCAGCATTCCTTGGTGTCACTGCCAGCATTTTTATTAAGTCAACCTGTTACTTTCACCATTAAAACACATCTTAGTAGACATGGGTAATAGAGACTGACTTAGCAGGGATGACTGAATGGATGGATGGAATTCAAAGGAAGCTTGAATAACTGCTACACAGACAGCATTTACAGGTACATGCTTTAGATGTCTGACTGAAATCCTACATCCAGGTGAATAATAAATAAAAGCATTTGTTCTTTTCGTGGTTGCTGCTGGCTCTGTTTTATTATTTTCATGCTGGATGGCTAAAAAGTAGAAAGTGTGGCAGCAGGGCATCATTGTGATAAGCGAACATCTGAAAATTTACAGCTTTAGCTAGGTGTCCGTAAGTTTCTTCCTTGTCCAATTAAAGGTTCACCCTTTGGTATCTACTAAAATTTGGATTAAAGTTTCATGTGAACAGGCTGTCTCTCAGGACTTCTATACAGTATTTTCTACTCTCACTCAAGGCTGAATAGGCACAGAGAGCTGTGAAGTGCAATAAAAACAAGAGGGAGTGTAAAAATAGCTATAAAAACTCAATACCTGAAATGGAAATTAACTAATGATAAAAATAATAATCAGCACCAAAGTGCCTTCCTTATACCCTTTGTCCTCCGTGAATCCTTGGAACTCCTTTTGTCTTAATTCCTTGTCTCACTCTTCTTTTCCTTTCCAGTGCTCAGAGTAATGTATGTTTCCTTTGACCTTTAATTGTAAAGCTAGGCCAATATTTTTAATCAGGTGTTTACAGTCAGACACCTAAATCTATATTAAGTATCTACATCAGGCTTGCATTTTAAATGAGCCAAGCATCAAGTCAATAGCGGTTGTGGCCTTTCTCACTAGTACTGAAAAAGAGCTGAGCTCTTTAGGTGCCCGGCAGCATACCCACAAGCTGGAAAATGTTCACAGCCATTTTGGTATAATTCTTACTTTCACTGTGCAGTATGGTCTTTGTGTTAAATAAAATGTTGCTATCATGCTGTACTTTTGGCATAAGAAGACAGGAGCATTCATAGATGACCCAAATGTTAGACGATAACTGTACATTTCTCAGACATTTGCTTATTTTGTGGTTACTCTTCCTGTCACACAACTACTTGAAATCTTATAATTTTGTTGTGTTCGTTGTATGATAAAACCCTGGCTATACAAAAAGAAGAAAAACATTGTGTTGTTTTCCTTTATGTTAGGGAAATGCATATTAGTGGATAGCTACTCTGCTTCTGCTGAAAATGTTCGTTCATCCCAGCTGTCAGTTCATGATTCGGGCTTGCAGGGATATATGCGTTGGCTAGGGGGGATGTCTGGAGGAGCTGGGAAGTAACCAGATGACTGACAGCGACTCAGGCTAGACACAGCGTGGAGGGGGTAGGTACAGAAAAAGTGCTAATCCTATAGAGGGAGTTGAAGGCGGTTTTGAGGGAGGATGAGGGAGGCAGAAAGCATCTGAAGGATTTGCTTCAGAGAGAATTTAAGGTTACTGCTGCACCTCGCTGCAACTCAAGGAGTCTGAGAGCGAGTCAGCACAGCAGACTTATCAGTTATGCCAGCGCAGTGAAGCTGATAGTTAAGCTAGTGTAACAACCCATGTGAACAACGTTATTCTAAAATTAATACTTCTCACTTTTTTTTCCACTTTAGCTTAAATATTGTGTAAAGCTGAACAGGGGTTTTAATTGTGATTTTTTTTTGATTGGCTGGTTTTTTGTGTTGTTTTTTTTTTAAAAAAAAAGAAAAAAAAAAAGCATTAGTTCCCCTACCATAAACCACACAGGAATTTAATTTTGTATAACTAAAGCTGTTTAATTCAGCTCTTGCAGTGTCCTGGTGTATTTCCAGGATGTGTACAGATCTGAGCATACTGTTTTCGTCACAATAAGGTTAATATTAGCTAGAAATGGAGACCTGCTGGAGATATACAGCAATAAAACCAATTGCAGATGATCTTCGCTAAAAATAAGAACTACAGTCTCTGTTTATAACAAAAGACAGCTTGGAAAGCTAATACATCATGCAAATGGTGGACCAGGATCATTTAGGCATAGAGACTCTGTGGACTGTACAGAAGGAGTGAATCTTTCTGTATTCAGCTGTGCGTTTGTGTGTGTGTGTGTGTCTTGCTCCCCCACCACTCGCTTCTCTCCCTCTGTCTCTCTCAGACAGGCAAACAGACCAGCTCCTTCCTTTGTGTTGCCAGTCAGGTCCTCCCTCTGCAGTCTTACACAGGAAGAAGATTTATAATAGCTGCATGCAATGCCAGTATCTCAAAGAGACAGTATCACGCCATGTGGAGGATTTTTATACAGGGTTTAAATTTGCTCCACTGAATTGGAAAGGTACATTTTTTAAATCTTAATGATTTTAAACACTTAAATCCTGTGGCGTTTATCTCCTGCTAAATTCTGACCTCCAAATACTAGCATCTTTAAACCACAAGCTGTTGTCACAGTACTGTAATGGCTGTGATGTCTTAATTGAAAACATGGAGAAGTAAGGAATTCAAAAGTATAATTAGGGTGCATTTCAATGTGAAGCTGTGAGTGCTGTTCTGTAAGATGGGCATCTGATATTTCTGACATGCTGTATCAGAAATATAAGATCCAAACTAAAAAATGAAAATACAGCACACATGCAATGCAACTGTACCATATGTTAAGAATTGTGCACCTTATAAACAGCGGGCTAATTAGCTAGAGAAAACAGTGATGACTGAATGATTATGCTAGAAATAAAAAGGATAATGAAATCTCAAGGCAGTCTTGTGTAGGAGATCCACCTGGCAGCAACTTGCCAGGTTTATCAAATTAAATGAAATCAAAGGAAAATTGTAGGTGGGAAATAACGAACTTAACAGCACTCCTTCCCTTTGTTTTAAGCTTTCAGTTTCCTGCTTCTTACCTCCCTGACTAGTGGCATGTATTATAATTAACAATGGGTAGAGCATCAGAGAAGCCCAAAAGCTTAGAAATGTTCCCTAGGCCTGTGAAAAATTTCTATAAAAATTTAACAAAGGACAGTTTCTTGGGATATGCCTCTTCCCATTCAGTAGCAGGAATACAAAAGTAAAATAGACTTCCTTTTGGCATTTCACCTCTTAGATTCCTTGTTTCCTAAACATAAATGCACATAGTTGAATTATTTTATTTCAAGAAATCCCTAAAAGGCTGACCCATGTCAGTGTCTGGGTTTGATATTAGTAACAGTTTCCCTCTGCAGAGTTAGCTGCAATCTGAAAATTTAAAGCCTTAATAAAATGTTAGTAGTAGAAGCAGTTGCACTAAAACATCACGCAGTAGGCCAGGGAAGAGCCTGTATCTCATTCTTCTGGCTCAAACACGTACACTAGGTGACAACAAGTTGTTCTCTTCTTCTACCCTGTTTTCCCTCATACCACAAAGAGAATATCTAAACATGCTGCTTGGGATTTGCCTTAGACCTTCTCTTCACATGGGTCGATAAGTTCTAGAAGAGTGTTCACTGTATTCACTGCCTGTTGGTTTTCAGCAGCAGGAGATCCAAGACACACTTGTTCTTCTATTTAGAGAACTATAACCAAGAAGACCTACTTCCGCTATTCACTCAAGCCTGAGATATTTATCTGGTTTTCCTCAGATGTTAGTATGCCCACTTGGAACCACTGCCTTTGCATCATTCTTGAGCTCTGCTCAAATCCAGGATTTTAAGCATAACACTTTCTTTTGCTCTTCCTGATTACCAGAGATTTTATCCTCCAGCTTCTACAGCTTGGTTGTTTTGGTTGATGGAGCCTGCAAATGTGCTGACATAAAAGATTCCTGTCCCACTGGCACGTTAAGTTGACATGCTAACTGGTAGCTATTTACTCTCTAACAGTGACTGTATCGGTTCTAATGTGCTAGGAATACTGTGTTTACTCAGATTGATGGAACATTAGGAAAAGTCCCATGGCATTGGGAAACTCAGTCTGCTCCATTGCTACTGTACAATTGTTTGTTGTTCTTTAAAGAAGCTCAGAGCTGATCAACAGGTTTCCACAGAATGAGGCTACAGAAATTGTTTGTAGCTTTGTGGTCTGCTTTTTAGTACAGGACATAGCTTTCTGCACTGCTGATGAAATCTGTAGTATCCAAACAATTGGCATGAAGGCCTTTCTGCAAATTACTCTTATCCAACAGACACATCTATGCACAACATTTACACATGAAATGAAACCTTCATGTTTCTTAAGTCAATATGTACATCATTACAGTTACATGTCATTTTTGATCTAGAAAACAGTCTCTGTAGAGCTATTTTCTCTTATCTCTGGTCCATTGAGGTTTACACTGCCTACAAATGTCACAATTATGAGGTCTTTTGGGGACAAGATTCAGACAGTGTCTCACTGAAATCTATGCAGAAAAGGTGACTGTACACAACAGCTTACTTGAGAAGAACCAACATAGCAAACAATGGGATGGGGCAGAGGCAAAACAAAAAGCTTCAGTGTGCATGTGGCTGTACAAGTACAGAGGCACTATGCCTATGTATGCATTTGCATTAAGTGTATATAGTTATAATGTCATGTAAACAGAGTTTAAATTCCAGCATTGGAGCACTATTTTTCCGCACTTCTTGACTTTGAACAGACTTCATTTTGCTCAGTTTGATTGGTGCTAACTAGAACCCTGGAAGAAGCATGGAGATAGCCAGGGACCATTCCCAATACCCAGCATCACTCTTGATGTTTTCTCCAAAACCACCTCTGAAAGTTTTGCACCTTAACAGTACTTCTCCATACTCCATTGCCACACACTAGCGCATGCCGCACATCCTCTCCATTTCATACTAGAAATGCCCCTATGCTAAAGAGCTGCAGTATGACCCTCACGTTATTTCAGACACTTTGTCCTCCTGAGGGGACTCTCAGGGCCAAGTGTTATATAGTATGTCTGCAGCCACTTCTGTGCCATTTAGCCTCAGGGTCAGAAAATAGCCCTTAGCCCTATTTGATTTAGTGACATATAGAGCTAGTAAGGTCTTCTGAGTGAAAATCGGAGAACACTGAATGAGTGCAGAGTTGAGCCAGGAAAAAGAAGAAAAGCTAAGACAAATGGCATATGTCTTATGAATTTGGCAGTAAGGTTAAAAAAAGGCACAGACCATAAAAGAGACATATTTTTGTTTCTCTTTATGCCTTAGAGCACCAAAATATCTCAATGGGATCAACTGAGTTTTTCTACAGACTTGTCACACCACAACAAAATGCTTAATCTCCAGAGAAATCACAAACAGACAGCTAATGTTCAGTTGAGTGGGTGAATATTCATGTTGATGAACAGAAGAGCAGTCAGGGAGCCAGAACAAAGAACTTCCGCTGTAGTTTATCTGGTTGAATGAAACTATTCAAGTTCCTCCTTTCCACGTCAGAGATAAAGCTTGTAGTCAAAAGGGGAAAGAAAACAAACAAACAAACAAACAAACCACCCCATTTTAAAACTATTCCTGCAAGAAGCTGTGATTCAGGTATTATATTTAAATAGATCCAGCTCTAAGGACACGGGTCATGCCAACAACCCACATTATATGAGATATGGATATTCTTAGCCAGGTTTAGTCTCAAACAAAGGATATGAGCAACGTTTTGCACCAATAATAGAACCACTAGGAATGCACATAATTCAGGAAGTTCTACATAAGAATAAAATCTCTACTGACTCAAGATATACGTGACAAGCAATGCTACAGTGGTTGTGAATATGGTTTGTAAAAGAAATGAAGTTGTCCGACAGGAATCTAGCAGTCCAACAAGCTAAACTGTCAAGACTGGACGCCCAGCAAGGATTTAGCTCATTCCATTCAGCAAACATTGTGCTAGTAGACTGGTGTAGACACACAGTTAAAATATGTTACATGATGGTCAAAAGACAAAATGTGTCGTGGATTTTAACATGTTCTTGAGGACAAAGTGTATTAAATAACACTGTATAAAACACTATAGCAACATATAAATTTAGAATATAATCCAGAATGTTCAAAGCTGCAACCAGTGTTCACGTAACTGCTAAGAGTAGCATGGTGAGTTCTGAAAATAGTCAACCCAAGTATAACATTTGCCTTGTAGTTCCATCAACTCTGTAACCAACAACAGCAGAGGTTAAAAAGTGCTTCTTATAGGAACACCCACAAATAATAATCAAAGACTCTGTCATCAAGGCTAGGAAGTTTAAACTTTATTTCTTACAATCCATGTGGTTCCAGTGTGTTAAAAATAGTTGGAAGCATCAGGGCATTATACACTTTCAGAAAAAACCACCACCAATGAAATACTGTTTTACTTGAAAAAGAGTATTTCCACTTGTTTCAAAAAAAAAAAAAGATTTTTTTAATAATTAATAAAAAGGATAGAGACTGTACAGCCTCTCTGGGCAATCAACTTCACTTCTTGGCTGTCCTCCTTGTGAAAAAGTTTTGCCTTATAATCAGTTGGAAACATTTTTTTCTTATTTATGCCTAGTTTTGCTGACGTGTATTGCTGGAAAACCTGCATCTGTCTTCTCGTAACCCTTGTAGGTGTTGGAAGGCTGCTGTTAGGTCCCCCCTAAGTTGTTGCTTCTTCAGACTGGACAATTCTATTTCCTTCCATCTCTTTTTACAGAGCTTTCATCCTCTGACGCTGTTGGCTCATTTATCCTATAGGTCCCTCCAAATGACAGCCTCCCACTCAAGCTCCTCAACTGCAACCCTGAAAGGGATTTCATCTGCAAACTTGATGACAGTGCTCTCCATTACCTCCTTTCCCTGCTTCATGTTCCCAGAAATATGTTCCTAGAGCACTTGCTCCATGATTTCCACAGGGAGTGAAGTGAGGCTGAGTAACCTGTAATTCCCTTGGTTGTCCTTTTGGAAATTTTTTTTAAGTTTTGATTCAGATTGTTTGGTCTGTGGGTTTGTAGGAGTTGAGTTCTCATAAGTAATCCCTGACTTGATCCTTATCTGCTCTTCCTCTCTTTTCTGTCATTAAATGCAGAGGCCTGAAAGACCTTCTTAATGAAGACTGAAGCAAAGATGGTGTTGAGCACTTCAGCCTGATCAGTGTGCATTGTTGCTGAATCAACCTTTCCATTCAGTAACCATTTCATGGTTCCTTTGTTCAGCCTTGTTTTAGCAATGTACAAGCTTTTCTTGCTGCCTTTATGTTTCTGGCAAGTGTCAATTCTAGTTGAGCTTTGTTTTCCCTGACACCATCACTACATGCTAATGCAATGTTTCGAAATCTCTCCTTTGTAGCCTGTTCTTGCTTCCATTGCCCTTATACTGTCATAAGCTCTTTTACTGGTGAGCATACTTAACTTTCTGAACACCAGGGTGAACCATTCCCCTGTCTGAAGGATGACATCTTTACAGACCTGCTAGATTCCCTGAAGTTGTTTGCTTGTCAGAGCTGCCTGCCATGGAATCTCACCTTTCAATTCTCCATATAAGCTGAAGTCTCTTCTCCTAAAGTGTAGGCTCTGTACTATGCTACTTGCCTTCCTCTTCCTCCTCAGGATTTGGAACTCCCCTATTTTGTGTCGTTATGGCCACGATTTCCATTGATTGTCACATTCCCAAGCAGTTATTCCTAGCTAATGAATGGCAGGTCCACATGTCACCCTGGCTGGCCCTTCCAATGCCTGTATCAATAATTTATCCCTGGTACCGCCCAGAAAACTCCTGGATAGCTTGCTTCTGACTGTGGTGCCCTTCCAACAAGTGTTAAAGCTCCTGTAAGTTCCTATAAGAACCAGTATCATTGAATCCCGAGATTTCCTTGAGTGTTTCACTGTTCCAGTTACTCAAGATATCCCGTCATGCCTCATTGCATTGATCACAAGTCCTATCACAATGTTTACTCACATTAAAAGGCTTATCATGAAGGAATCTGAACAAAACCACTTTTATATGGGAGACTAAAGCTACTTGATTCCATAAGTTTAAGTAGGACTGGAGTTATTAATTAGACTGAAAATACCTCAGACTCAATATCCCTGTTAGTAAACAAGGAGTGGTATATAAAACAAGTAATCAGCAATCATCTGCCACTTCGGCACGATTTAGGAAAAAAAGGTAAACCCTTTCCTCCAAATGGTTCATGAAAAATAAAATGTTTTAAAAAATTCTAAGCAATTTTTAAAGTACATCTGATAGTACAATTCTCTTAAAATCATGTCTGTAGCCAGAAAAAGTTTTAAACTTAAGGTGAGATTTTAGTGCTATTTGATTGTTTGAAGTATTAACATAACAACTGACATCCTGTTCTTGTATTTTGTAATAAATTATTGGATGCTACAAGAACAGGCTTTTCACAAAGTGTCTAGAACATCATATCTGCTCGGTCTTGCAAGACCAAGCAACAAGATCCTTTCAAGACTGTCCAAAGGTAGGTTTTTCAGTATTGTTACCATGTGGAAAAAAACCCGAACAACCCCCACAGTTGTAGAAAACTTTATATCCAAGGGAAAAATAGTGTCCTAAATACTTCCCCACAGCACTCTTGGCAAGCAGTCGAATATGTGATAAAGAAGGCAAAAAACCAATGAGCATTCTCTAAAATACTCAAAGTAGGTGCTGTAGTGTCTTCATTGTAAAACAGTTTTTTAAAAGGCAGTGAGAAGCTCTTTATACTTTATTATTAAAATGAATACATAAGAGATACTGAAATGTGCCAGCTTAGTGTACCAGCTCGCAAGAAGGTCATACAGCCAGTAAGAAGGGGATTACAGGGCTAAACCTTAGACTAACTATCATAAGCTCCTGACTTAGCCAGAGGAAACTCAGATATTTAACAGATTTGCAGTAAAATTAATTGAGAGTAGTGTAGAGTATATTGGTGTAAGGTAAGATGTAAAAAGGGAAAATGAATATATACTTTTGTTTCATTTTTCTGTTAGGTTCTGTGAATAGATCAGTATAACTTACACATAGCTATGTATTTAGCTGTGGTAACAAATATTGCCTAACACACGATTATTTCACAGTTAACACAGCCTCTTTCCCAAATGGTAGGGATTATAAATAAAAAAACATTGGCTAAAGAATTCAGATTCACTAATATTGCAGGAAGAAGGGAACTGCAAAAAAAGTGTTCATGATCCTGAATCTTCCAAGGGCAGACTGGCTAGCTAATAAATTGAATGACTAATCAATAAGGATAACCACTTAACCGAGACTCTTGTTTTCTAGATCCCACTGTTGTTCTGTTACATAAATTCTCTACCTTTACTGCTGGTCAGTTATGTTGTGTCTCTTGAAGCCAAAAGGTTCTCAGTATATAATTAAAAATGAGGTATGACAATAGGCTTCAAATATATGAAAAGCTGACACAAAGAGGAAAGGAGCAATTTGTTCTTAGGATCATCAGTATATTAGGCTGAGACGCAATGGACTTTAAATTACAGCAATGTTAGGCATTAGGAAAAAAATTCCAGTGCTAAGGGTAGAGAGACCCTGGAAGATAATGGCACGGAAGATTGTAAAGCCTCCCTCACTGGAGATTTTTTAGAGAAAAAATCCATCAGGAATGCTATAAGCATAGTTGAGTTTGCTTTAGAGATGCTGGGAATTTGCTGGGAGATGGAAAAAATGGCCTCTCAAGATCACATCCAGGCCTATGATTCTATTATTCAAAGTCTGATTCAAAGAGTAACAGTCTTTAATGTGTTTCAAATGGAATTACATCTCATTCAGATGTTTATGAAATATTCAAATCAAACATGAGACTCAATAAAACCTGAAAACTGGATTGACCACACTAAATTAATATCTCAAGTAATTCTTTGACCTCTTATATTTCTCCTTTTGGCTCATTTCTGCCATTGTGCTCGAGAAAACTACAACCTGATAACATATACATGGATAGCTGGCAGCAACTCAAACTCATCCAGCTGCATTCATGCTTGATCTGCCTTTTCTTAAGCAGTTTCATCTCATTTTTTACCAGTCGTTAAGCTCATTGGCTAGTCTTTAGACACCAGTAACAAGCTTAAAGTTGCCTAACTTTTTAATCATACAGAAAGTCTGCATACAACTGAAATGTGTTACTTCTTTATGGTAGCATTGGGGTTTTTTGTACAACTGTTGGCCCAGTCTCTGAAGGCTGTATGTACTTGATACCTAACGTATTGTATCTGAAAGCAGGAATTTGAATAGATTGTGTCAATCAATGAAATAATAGGGAACTGGACATTTCCTAAAAATAGATCTGCTACTACTTTCTTCCTGAACCCGAGTAACACGTATTCCCTTTCCTCCTGTTTCCATTTCACAGTCAGTAAAATGCTTCATAGTTTTCCTCAAGATTCAGCTGTAGCAGTCATGATTGACTTCTCTGCTGAAATCAGCAGCAGGGAGGCAAGCTTCTTCCTCACCATTAGATAACACTGCAATCAATAGGGATCATCTGTCGTCTTAACAATAGGGGGCTTTTCTAAGAAAAAAATTAACCATCCATATCAAATTGAAAGGAAACGCATAAGCTCTTTCCAGGTCAGTTAAGCACAATCAGTTCTTCACCTTCTACCAGACCGTAAAGAAGCCCCTCTCAATCTATCCTTACTATCCTGTAGATAACCACCTGTTGTTCTAATGCAGATTTATTCAATTTTATTTTTTTAATAGTTTTCACTGAAACAGATTGCCACCAAAGGATGAGTAATAAGACAACTCTTTTAAAAGTCTAAATAGAAAAGGATTTTCAACTGTTTAATCATGAAAAATAATCACCTGGATTTAAGGCATTATGAAATAGATCCTGTCATACTGAAATCAGATGTTTAGTATGATGCTTCATGCTATAGTACTTCCAGAAGTCATATATTATTGATCCTATTTTTATGGACAGCAGAATAATTCCGACAGACCTCCATTAATAGCAATGAACTTGCACCTCTGTAACAATCACTGAATTTTTTACTAGAAGAAACTGAGTACATTCACAATAAAGAACAACACAATTACTTACACAAAGAATGGTGATAAAGATGGCAGCTATGAATGTCTAAGTATGAATTCAGCAGTAGGAATGTGAGCGCTTGGACTAACCGTTAAACTATTCAGAGACATCAAGATTCAGAGGCTTGTATTAATTCGAATCTAAAGCAGAAATATAGGTTAAGACAAAATGAAATACCAGAATCAAACAAAATATTCTAAAGAAACAGATTAGATGGGACCAGTCAGAAAATCCCATATTTTCCCATTCTACTATCTGATATAGGAAAAATACATTACTGAAACACTGTGGACAAAATAGCAATTTGGAGAATAACAAGAAATGACATCTCCCAAAAAAGAAAGGAACAGTATTTTAGAAAGGAGAAAAGATCTGAAATGTTATGTAATTAAAGAATATTCACTGAAAAATATAATATACCTTTTCCTAGAATGTGTCCACCATTCAGTATATAAAGACTTCTAGTTTCTGTTTAGATTTCTGCAAGTATTTTCAGTTCGTCAACTGGGGTTGGATTCAGACCAAAAATATTTTATTTTTTTATTTTTTAAAACGTTTGGCTGGTACTTTAGTCTAGAGTAGATTCCCTCATTCATCAGTAGAAATAAATCAATGCTTCCAGAGGGTAGTACATCTCCCTTTCTCAAACTCCTCTCTCAGATACATCTAAAGATCAGTTTGTCCCATCTTAGGTCTTTCCATTTCCTACTGAAGGAGTTTATAAAATTAGCTGAACCAAGATACAGATACTACTACTACAAGACAGTTTTATCTAAAAGTCTTTCTATAGACAGCCTTGTGAGAACCCACACCTATACCATGTAATTGATTTCCAGGTAATTAATAAATATGCTGAACCTCTGAAGTAAAAGAAAAGTTAGACTTCCATCAGTCTTCTGGACTCAAATTTATGGTTGTCTCATTGCCATTAGGTTTATTCATTGTGCTGGTACACCTTTGCAAAGACGACGTTCAAACTAATAGGCATGCTCCAGTTATTCAACATGAAAGAAACGATGAGCTTAACTTAGTTCTACGGTACTTTAATGTATTAAAGATACTAGAAAACCGGAAAATATCATCTCTTCCAAGTAATGCCATGGTACTGATTCTCATGGTATGAAGCCCTTCCTTGCTGAAGGACTTGGCAAGTCATGTGCACAACAATATTTTTATTTGCTTTTGGGAACAACTAAAAAGACAAAACAGTGTGATTTTAGGTTTCCCTGTGTTAAAAGTCTTTAAAAATCTGTTCTTTGCTTGAAGTCTGTAAGAAACCACAAACAACTCCATACGTTGCTTTCTCTCGTGCCGCTTTTGTGCTTTTTATTTCACACTGTACAAAATCACCACTGGAATCCAGTGACAGACCTTGATTAACTGTGCTTAATATTTTTCTAAAGAAAAAAATAAACTAAGAAAGTGTTCTAAAACAAGATCTTTAGAAGTATCACTCTTGATTTATTAAATACACTCATTTTATTAGCAAAGTTACTGTATCCATTTTGGCATCTTTGTGATGAGATGGAATACATAAGGAAAAGATTACTTTTGAAATGTATGCTTACATGTTTTATTTGCAGTGGTAACGCTACTGACAGATGTTTGTCACTGATCATTCTGTTGTACAGTATTATCTGTGCTTCTTTTTTCTTTGTTACTGGAACTTTAATGTGAAACCTGATAACTGTAGATAAGTCTGTAACTTTTTTTTTTTACACAATTCATCTCTAAGTCAGCTTGAAATGCAGGACTTCTGTGCAATATCTGTGAAGTTCTTTGTGACTGTACTTTTTGTTTCCTAGAACAAGAACAGAAATATTCAATGAATTCAAAAGGTGGCAAATTCATACTGATAAAATGAAATATTCTCTCACTCTGTTTGTAACAAGGCTTTAATTTTTATCAATGTCACAGAATGCTGTTGGAGGTTATACCTGAGCTAGTTTTAGAGGGTAGTTAGATGTTTATATTCCTAGCAGGAAAAACAAATCTAATATCAGTATATTTACTAACAACAATAGGACTTTTGGAAGGAAGATCAAAATTCACATTTTAGGTCTTATGCAAATCACAGACTTAAAGAATAGAGATGAGCCATTTACTCAAGCATTTTTCCCGTGCTTTGCTTACACATCTGTGTGCAAACAAATACACATCTTTATAGTGAAAATGTTACTTTTGTCCATTTGCGTGCAAGATATAGAATAGAATAACAATATTTTCTTTTTTTAATTGTTTCAGTTTGCTGGTTAGATTGCTGTAGATTGTCCCTGATCATATTTATCTATCAAAATTAGCCAATAACTTCAGCAATTAGATAGCTAAAGATATCAGTGCCTGCCTCTAACTTCGTAAGTGGTTACAAATAAAGACAAAACAAAACTTTGTATTTTCTTAAATTGCATTAAAAAGGAGCCTACAAAAAAGGAATACCACAACCCTTGATCCCCCAAATGACAGAGAGGCCAACTGAACAACAGAACTGCTGATTGATAGGGTAATCACTTGAATAATGATGGTGCTAGTTGCCAAGATCTCTCTCTCCTTCTTAAATAAACTTCTGTCTAGGCAAATGTACTCTCACCTGGTCTCTCTTGAAACTGGAGGAATCACACCAAAATTTCACATTAGATGTAACAGAGAGAAAAAGAGAATTTCAAGTGTATTTATGGAAATTACCAGGAGACACAGTAATGACAAAAAAACAGGAATATTATCTTCCTGCTACCTTTAATTTTTCCCTTAAAGCAGATCTTCTGGTTATCTAT
Organism: Neomorphus geoffroyi; assembly: GCA_033558235.1. NCBI lineage: Eukaryota > Metazoa > Chordata > Aves > Cuculiformes > Neomorphidae > Neomorphus > Neomorphus geoffroyi. The sequence goes on from JAUMJM010000035.1 coordinate 407,653, forward strand.
TTGGTTTCTGGTTTTTAGACATTTCTTATACTCTGTTGAAAGTCACATTGCCAACTCTTAATTTCTGAATTCTTCCATTTCAAGAAGAGTTATAATCTCTTATGCTTGAATGTGCTTATCCACAGTCTGAAGACCACCTAGCTTATCTTTTCTTGACCAGTTACACAAATTCCAAAATAAGTTTAACACATAATCTGAATCATGCACTTCTTTGGAACTTTTCTTGATCTGTGGGGATGTCAAAGGGAATTGCTTTCCTATGGAATGCCCAGAGCTGTGATTGCATTTATGGAGCTCATATTCCTTAGAAGGATACGCGTGAAAGTTTCAAAGTACCTTTTTCCCTTCTAGAACATCTAGGCCCTAATACACCCGATAAACCTCACCTAGGGCCTTCAAGCCAAAGACAAATCAGTTAAAATCACAGGTTTAAAGGGTGATTCTATATTTAATTTAAATATATTTTAACTTAGGTTGACAGAGAATTCCAAGTTCTGTATAACTGAGATATGTTCATACACTTTGAAAAGAAATAAATTGATATTTTTCATGTACATTTATAATTTAATGCATATACAATAAAAGTTATGTACATATAATATAACATATTGTATGTACAATATAGAATATATTCAATGATACTGAAAAATTAAAGTATAGATACACGTACATACATAAGTTTTTTATATATGTCTGCGATATTCCCTCACTTGTATGCAGATATCTCCAACAGAATAGGAGAGCCTTCACTACAGGTGGGATAATCAGGTAAATCTGAGAATGATCTAAATGGCAACATTTATATTTATGCACACACATGTATGTGTGTATAATTTAATAACTCTTAGATATTATTAGCTATTATAAATCATATGTATTAAATATAGAATGTTTAATATGAATCCATTTTATATTTTAAAAATATATTATATATAGTATAATCAGATTGAGAGTTTGGTGGGACAACTGGAAAGCTAATCTGTAGACATAGGGCTGGAATAACATCTGCAGCATTTCTGTAAGTATTCTACAAACAATGAACCAGGCTTGGTTGTGTAAGCACAAAATTCCTTCAGAATGCAATCAATAGGTGGTAAGTTCTTGGTTAGATGATAAAAGCCTAATGACAAGAAGATCTTCCACTTCTCTACTCAAGCTATAATCCAACTTAACCAGTTCTCCCAAACTATTTGTTTTTCTCCTTTATTTTTTGTAAGCCTATATAATGCAGATGTTCTCTGTTTTTCTCCCCCCAGGTACCTTTTCTTTGTAAAATTGTCTCTAAGTTCTTTGATTCCTTTAATTTCTCTCTTTTAAAGTTAGCTGTATTTCTTTGGTATCAGTGCAAATAATTGTCTGCTCTTGATCTTCAGTTGCCTGCTTCGTCACTCGCCTTTCTTGCTTTTGCTTTATTAATTTCATCCAAAATGCTGGTCTAGTAATCATCTATGTTATGGACAGCCTCTATTACGATCTATTCATTAACCTCTCATTATCTTCATTATCCTCATTCCTGACTTCCAAACTCTGCATAGCTCCACTTTCATTATTGGCAATTTTCTCTGCAGTTTCTGAACTCTGTCCTTGTCTCCTCTAAGTTGTGTGCCCTTCAGTTTCTTCTTTTATTTCTGCTTTTAGGCCTCAAATTTTGGAGAGTTTTTGGATGTCTGAGTCAAAAATGAACACACAAGCTAAGAGCGAAAGTGCTTGCATTCAAAGAAACTTCTCTACTTTTAACAGTCATAGAAACCTTTCGAAGTCTTAGAGTGAATTTTCAAAGATTGTTATCACATTCCTTTTTTTGTTTTCTGCTCAGTTAAAGTACTTAATACTTTAGATTCTTAAAATTCTCAAGTTATCAAAAGTGAGAAAGCATTGTTAGCCTAATTTTCACAGTGCAAACGTAGGGTAAACTTAACATAAGGTAATGGTAAGGTAAAGCAAGGTTCCATATCTTAGAATCATAGAATCGTAGAATCATAGATTCACTAGGTTGGAAGAGACCTCTGAGATCACTGAGTCCAACCATACCTGTCTCCTTACTAAACCATGTTCCTGAGGAACTCATCTACTCGTTTTTTAAACACCTCCAGGGATGGTGACTCCACCACCTCCCTGGGCAGCCTGTTCCAATCCCTGACCACTCTTTCAGTAAAGAAATTCTTCCTAATGTCCAGTCTAAACCTCCCCTGGCACAATTTGCAGCCATTTCCTCTCATCCTATCTCTTGTCACTTGTGAGAAGAGCCCAGCACTCACCCCATCACAACCTCCTTTCAGGCAGTTGTAAACAGTGATGAGGTCTTCCCTCAACCTCCTCTTCTCTAAGCTAAACAACCCCAATTCCTTCACTCTCTCCTCGTAGGGCTCGTTCTCCAGCCCCCTCACCAGCCTTATTGCCCTTCTCTGTCCTTCTTCTTGCTAAAAGTCAAATGAAATATTAGTAACAGGAATTACATTAGAATAGAGAGTAACATCATAAACCCAGATTATTTTCTACCATGGTAGACAATCCCACATTAATATTTCCTATCAGCTGCTCATGTAAAACTAAATATATTCTTTTCTGCTCTAACATAGCAAGTTATGAAAGTATTGCTCATGCTCCATTGAGATACAGTGATATTATATTCAGAGAAGCAGGGAGCATTCTTGTATTTAAGGCTAAAAATATTTTCCTTTCAACATGCTGCCATGAAACACAACCAGGAACAAAACTCACTGTGGAGATCACTAATAGAAAAGAGAGTACTTTCTTACAGTCAAGAGGACTTTTTTGCCTTCATTGCAACTGCAGCTGAGATAGGTGAACCAATAACTGGCCTTCAGATATATTAAATTATGTTTCATTGATGGCAAGATCCAGTTTCCAGCTAATACTCCATTTAGTAGATGGCTTAAAGTGCACCTTAATCTGCATCATGCCCCAAGTTTGACATTATTTGTGTAGGGCATCATAGGTTGATAATATTTTTTTTCCGCTGACAGGCACAGTTCTCTTCTCCATTAAAGCTTATGGATATTTATAACTCAAAGTGTTCTCGTAGTAGCTGGTAATATAGAACACTTCTCTCCAGTCTACTGTCTGACAGCTTCTACTTACTGAGGTCTTACTGATGAGAACATCCATAGCTCTTAAAGTTACTAGATAATTGTGCCAAGGTGATCCTGATCCCTTAACTGAAAGGCACAAAGACAGAAAAAAATAGTTTCTTACCCAAATTCTTGTGTCAGATTCTTGCTAGCATTAATAGATACCACCTTACTTAGACAAGTAGCAAATCAGCTCTGACTTCTGCATCACTTTTTCCTGTTTCTTCAAAATAAGTGTAGACTTCCACCATCCTAACCAACAGCACTACACGCATTGATACAAATCAGAGTACATTTTCTTTATGCTTAAGAGCATGGAAACAGTATAAAACCCTAGTGCATTAAGCAGGAAATCAGAATGAGAATGAGGAAATCATTGGAAGAACCTTTAAATTATTTGATCCAACCTCCTACTCAAAGCAGGAGTATTGCAAACACTGAATCAGATTGAGTTTACCATGTTCTGAAAACCCTTAGGAGCACAGACTCTACAACTCCTATTTGTAATCCTAGTTTTGAACTACTATTTTCCAGCATTCCAGTGCTGAAAAAGATATTTGTAAACCACTGTCTAAACCCCTCAATGTGCAGCTTGTGGCTGTTGCCTGTCAGCAAGTCCAGGTGCCTCAGCTTCTCCTCACAAAATATATGCTGTAGGCTGCTGATCATCTTTATTGCCCTTTGTCACATCCTCCCAGTTTCTCCATGTCAGCCTTGAGTACGTGGACCAAAAGCTGGATACAATAGTTCAGGTGTGATCTCACACCTTAGAAGATAATACTAAGCTCCTTAGATCTTCTAGTGAAAACTCTCCTAATTTACACCAGTGTGCAATTTGTGATGAGAACACACTGTGGCCTCAGATTCAGCTGGACATCTGCTCTACCTGGATGGCCACTCAGTCAGCTCACAGCTGTATTAAGTTATTTCGTGCTGGAATACAGAACTTTGAACCTCTTACGTGTAAGCTACATGGGCCTTCTTTTGGCCTGGTCCTTCAGCAACTTAATACCTCTCTGAATTGAACACAGTACTCCAGGTGGGGTATCATGAGAGTGGAATAGGGGGTGAGAATCACCTCCCTTAACCTGCTGGTCACACTTCTTTTGATGCAGCCCAGGACACCGTTGGCCTTCTGGGCTGTGAGCGCACATTGCTGGCTCACGTTGAGCTTCTCATCAGTCAGTGCCCCCAACTCCTTTTCCGCAGGGCTGCTCTCAATCACATTGTCTCCCCAATATTAAGCCTACCTAGAAGTGTATTCATAAAATCCATTCTTTTTCAGCTTACACGCTAATCTTTCAATATTGTAACAGTTTAACCCCAGAAGTAACTACGCCCCACACAGCCATTCACTCATTCCACATCCCTATGCTCCCTCCAGTTGGATGGAGAGAATCAGAAGTGTAAAAGTGACAAAAAGATATAAAAATTATTTAATAATAATAGTAATTATTATTAATAACAACAACAATAATAATAAATTGTAGGGAAAAGGAGTAAAATAAAAAATACAAAGCAAATAACACCTAAGAAAGACAAGTGATGCAAATGCAAATAATTCCTTACCATCAACTGACTTGACTCCCAGCCTGTCCCCAAGCAACATCCCCTTGCCAACTCCCCCTTTATTTTTATTGCTGAGTATGACATCATATGGTACAGGATATCCCTCTGGTCAGTTGAGGTCAGCTGTCCTGGCTGTGTCTCCTCCCAGTTTCTTGTTTACCCCGGCCTACTCACTGGTGGGGTGGCGTGAGAAGCAGAAAACGTCTTTACTGTGTGTAAGCCCTGCTCAGCAATAATTAAAACATCCCTGTATTATCAACACTGTTTTTAGAACTAACCCAAAACATAGCCTCCTACCAGCTACTATGAAGAAAACTAACTCTATCCCAGCCAAAACCAGCATAGATGTTTAGAAAAATCCTCTTAGAATCTGTTTCCAGGGACCGAGATGAATCTAACTAGCCTGTAACATCTGGATGGTCCTTCCTGCCATTTGTAAAGCTGGGCATGATATTTTCCTTTTTTCATTTGTGAGGGACTTTTCCAGATTGCCCCAGTTTTTGGCTACAAGTAAGTAGCAGCTTCACAATCACCTCAGCTACGTGCTTCCACACTTTCAGGTTAATCTTATCCAGGCCTAGGGATTTGAATACATCAGGATCCTTCAAGTAGCTCATAACCTGTGACAATTCCACTCTTAACTGCCTCTCTCCTTCCCAAGCCTGACTGGCTTGTGCAGCGATCTGATCTTAGGCTTTTGCTATAGGGACTGAGGTAGGGAGGTGAGGAAGGCATCAAGTGACTTGAGCATTATCAATGTCATCTATCACTGGGCTATCTCCTCCCTTTTGTCAATAGTCCCATATTTTTTCTGAACCTTTCACTACGAGCAAACTGACAATCTCTTCTTGTTACTACTCCTGTCACTAGGCAATTTTAACCCCAACTGGGCTTTGGCTTTGTTTTTTTCCTATAAGTGATTAATGCTTCCCTTTATGCCCGTCGTTGTTTGCAATATCTTGTATGCTCTTTAGTTTAGCTAACATCAATTTGATAATCATTAAAAAACAATGTTTTCATGTGTTAATGCATTGCTATTTGCATTACATAGAATCAGAGGATCAGAGTATCATTAGGTTGGAAGAGACCTCTGAGATCACCGAGTCCAACCGTACCTGTCTCCTTACTAAACCATGTCCCTAAGAAACTCATCCACCTGTTTTTTAAACACCTCCAGGGATGGTGACTCCACCACTTCCCCAGGCAGCCTGTTCCAATCCCTGACCACTCTTTCAGTAAAGAAATTCTTCCTAATGTCCAGTCTAAACCTCCCCTGGTACAATTTGCGGCCATTTCCGCTTGTCCTACCGCTTGTAACTTGTGAGAAGATCCCAGTACCCACCCCGTCACAACCTCCTTTCAGGCAGTTGTAGACAGTGATGAGGTCTCCCCTCAGCCTCCTCTTCTCTAAGTTAAACAACCCTAATTCCCTCAGGCGCTCCTCGTAGGGCTTATTCTCCAGCACCATCACCAGCCTCGTTGCCCTTCTCCGGACGCACTCCAGCCCCTCAATGTCCTTCCTGTAGTGAGGGGCCCAAAACTGAACCCAGCACTCGAGGTGCGGCCTCACCAGTGCCGAGTACAGGGACACAATCACCTTCCTGCCCCTGCTGGCCCCACATTGTTCTATACATCCTGTGTTTAGTCACAGTTTGTGTTTTGGTGCCCTGTATCGTAAAGTAATAGTGGATTGACATTAACATGTATTTTTAAAGACAAATAGGTAGGTGAAAACTTACATGTTAAAAGTGACCAAGTCAATGTTCTGCACCAAGTCTGCAGGCTGTCAGCAAACCAAACTCTTCCAGGCAGCTTACGTTTCTTCTCATCAGGAAGAGACTTATTTTTAATAATTTAGGTAGTTATATTTAAATTAAAATATATGAATCGTGTTCTGGTCCTGTGACACCCCTAAAATCCCTATCCACAGGAGCCAGCTCTTCAAAGTTGCATAGTAGTCCAACTGCTGTCACTTATTTTTCACATCCAACTTGGAGATATATGAAATATCGTTCCAGATCTTTTCTCTTGATCCTGGTTCCTGCACATCTCTGTCTAGGTGAATGACTTGTGTAGAAACTTTCAAGCTTTTTCTTGATCCCTTACTTAAAAAATACTTCCTCGAAAGATCTCTTCATTCCATAGATGTTATAAACACAGTTTTGCTCTATATGCATCATTGATTTTAGATTTTCTTACTAGATCAGATCAGTTGTAATTTTTTTTCAGTGAAACATTGGTTTCTTAGACTTCAGAAAAATATATTTTTTATTTTAAAGCAACATATCATGTCTAGAAGTAAATACCACTATTTTAGAGTTTAAAGATTGAAAATTGAAATGGAAAGAAAATGCTTCAGCTCTGAGCTTTTTGTTCATTTATTTGGCTCTTAGATATAGTATTTGTGACAACTAGAAAGAGTTTTTTGGTTTTTCCCTCCAGTTATGGAACAAACTTGGGAAGAATGAGAAATTGTGTGAACCAAAAAAATACACCTTTCATGCTGATTTTATATTACAGATTTTTTTTATTATTATTCTATTTATTTATTTATTTATAGTTTTACTTCTGTGCTCCCATGATAGGAGCCAGAGTTGATAAATGGATGTTAATTACTGACGCATGGCTCAGCAAAGCTGAATAAAAATCAATGTTAATGTATCTTCACCTAAACTTTTAGCATTGTTCCACTGGAAGATCAAATCCAAATCGCTTCAGTCAGCAACCTCTGCACAAACAGGTTAATTTATGATTCAAATGTGTAACTCCACACAGAAAGAAGTATAAGCAGTTCAGCAGCAGACTAGCTGTAAATTTATACTTGGGAGGAAGATATTCCTAAAAAAAAAAAAAAAAAAGGAAAAGATTGAATAATTTTATCCTATCACTGTTTGTCAGTGGAAAACGCAGGATCCTGAGGTCTACATCAGTAGATGAGAATTCCAGACATAAATCACCTAAGTGCAAACTCATGTGCTTTCTTTTACTTTAATTTTAACGGTTTTGGAAGAAAGCCAAGATGTAAGAGTTAATGAATTTGTTCAGCAGAACTCAGTGATGGGCTACAACAGTAATGAAATATTATAGTAGAAGAAATAAAGCACACTAACCCTGACTTCTCTCATATCACAAGTAGTTTACAGAAAGCACTCTTCCTTTTTTTGTCCATGGAACTCCAAGCTTTTAAAAAGTGGATGAAGCTAAATACCTGAGTTCTGGATTCAAATTAGATTACATTAAAAGCTTAACATTCCAGGTGTTAAGGACTTGGCAAGGTGGAAGGAAAAGCAATAAAAAAAGGTCATACTTTAGAGAACTCTGAGGAGTCAACCGGAAGCAGTCAAATACTGAGATCAGCCTTTTGAGGAGAACAGATTTATTATTATTAGACTTTTCATATATTACCAAAAGTACAGAGAAAATGAAGTCACAAGAGACAAGAGGCACAAAACTGCAATTCCTTTTATGTCAAAATGACTCTCAAAGGCTTTCTTAAAGAAGAGTGGAAGATGATGTGCTTATTCATTGAGTATTGCTTTAGGATCCTAAGCAGGAAAATGGAAGCAGCACATAACTGAGGAAGACATGTAGCCTTTCCTAGAATGTATTGGTGCTGTTCCTGAGCATTTCACAATGTGATGGCACACTCCTCCACTAATGCAACCTAAGCTTGGTTAAACAGCTTCAGACTTCGTATCTTCAAAAATAGATTCCTAAAGAGGGAAATGGTGAAGGTCTGTAAGTTCGTGTTCGCCTTCTCCATGTGATTTATGAGATAATCATTTGCTAGTACTAATAACAAGGACTAGGACTAAACAATAAAAATAGCAGCCAGAGTTTGTAGAATGAGCAGAAGAGACTATCATTTTACTGAGGGCTTGCTTAGGATCTGGAACTTCTTACTATTGTAACTCATTGGCTTTTGTGTGTCAAAAATATCAAAGAGAAATCAGACTCATTGGGATGAAGGCTGCATTAAAGACTGTTAAATAGAGAACCATGTATACAGTCTTTAGCATCCCTAAGTGATTTTTTCTTGGAAAGTGAGAAGATGTTTGTGCAACTATACCTGCTCTCTTACAGTTGATCCCTAAGTTTCCATTAGCAGTCACTGTCAGAAACAGTTCAAGATGAATTTTTGTGCTCACCTAGCACAGCTGGTTTATGTTACGTAGCCTTTTGTTTTATGCTTTTATCTTGCCTTTTGTCTGCTTTTGTTTAGGGGGGAATTTCTCAAATGAACGATGGAAACAATGGTTTCAATCTCGGTGACTTGCACCTTTAAACTTTTTTCCCCTTCATTTTTATTGATGAGTATTTTTATTAGATCAAAGTTGATATGATTGATGTTTGTGTAATTTAAAATTAATGATGTATTTTTTAAATCCTTTTTTTTTTAATTGCTTGTAAGTAAATATAATATCCAAGACAGCAAAATTAGAACTACATGTTGTCTAATAGCAATGTGGTCATTCAGTTTGGCATTATAATTATTGTCCATTTATTGACTCTTCCATTTTTGAAGATGAATCTATAATTTGCTGGAAGTGTGAATAGTAACAAAATCCACATCGGACTAAAATTTCTGTTCAAAGAACAACATACCCACATTAAGCTGCTTGAAATGCTTTTGTATATTGTTTTTAGTTGAAAGAACTTGAAATAAAAACTGTTGTAAAAACATGTTTTGTTAAACTTTTGAAGACTGAATCTCATGTTTAAAAAACTTGTGGCCTGGGAGGAAGAGATGTCATTGACAAATGCAACAATACTAGAACTGCTTTTCAAAGAAATATTTTTTAAATAATTCTATTTCAAAATTATTTTATTACACCAAAATTTAATTGAAGATATGTAATTTTTTCAAATTTCAGTGAAGCTTAGTCTCCCAAGTTATTCATGCATTTGTAGTTCTCAAGGATTCTTATTCAGCGACATTATAGGGGGAAGTTCAGCAATTTGTTTTGAAAGCTGGTGCTAAAAAATCTTTTTAGAACATACTTAATCTACTGCATTTTAAGTGTTTGCACCTCGTAAAACTTGATCTGGCAAATTTAGACCTTTTTTTGGGGAGCTTTTGAAGGGAACCAACAAAAGGAAGATTGGGGGGAAGGAGGCATGGTTATCTTCTCCGTTATGCAATACAGCCTCTCTATGATTTTTAAAAACAACTATGTCCCATTTTATCTTTAAATAATGCTTACTCAGTGTTTAGTAGTTTTCAAAACATTTTGAAAAAGAGATCAAAATCCTTATGAAAAAAAGATGAGGAAGTGATTTGTCCGTACTGTGTGGTTTAGCAGAGAAAAGAGCATTTATCTTCTACATTTGGTCCACCAGTCAAGCCACTAAATGATACCAAGTTTCTGAATTATTCCGTAATTGTAAATAAAATCTTAATTCTGACTAATATGGCAATGCTGTCAAGCTCAGATGGTAGGACTCTCTTGTTTTTTGAAGGCAGGGTTTAGCAGTCTACAGTTTGTCCATGAATCCTTATTAAGGAGTAATATTTGTAATATGTTCAATTAAAAGAAGGACATTCGTTTATAAGAAGGACATTGAGGTGCTGGGGCATGTGTAGAGAAAGCAACGAGGCTGGTGAGGGGGCTGGAGAATGAGCCCTGTGAGGAGAGACTGAGGGAATTAGGATTGTTTAGCTTAGAGAAGAGGCTGAGAGGAGACCTCATCACTGTCTACAACTACTTAAAAGGAGGTTGTGATGGGGTGGGTGCTGGTCTCTTCTCCCAAGTGACAAGCGATAGGACGAGAGGAAATGGCCGCAAGTTGTACCAGGGGAGGTTTAGATTGGACGTTAGGAAGAATTTCTTCACTGAAAGACTGGTCAGGGGTTGCCCAGGGAGTGGACAGGAGTCGCCATCCCTGGAGGTGTTTAAGAGATGGGTGGATGAGTTTCTTAGGGATATGGTTTAGTAGGGAGACAGGCACGGTTGGACTCAACAATCTCACAGATCTCTTCCAACCTTATGATTCGATGGTTTTATGATTCTATGAAAAGCGTAAAATATAGTTGCCAAGATGGTTGATAATTCTAAGGATTAATTGTGGCCTATTTCCTGGGCATTTGGAAACTCTGTGTGTGGGAATTTTTAAACATATGCATGTGACAGTACATATATATGTCTAGATATATGCACGTACATACATATACATATGTGAACAGTCATATAAAACACAGTCATATAAATAACAAGGAGTGATGTCTGTAAAAAAATTGGAAATTCTCAGCTGGAAAGCTCAGTATATGTCAAAAGGATTATTATAAATTTTGAAAAGATGATAGAGTTTTTTTAATCTGAAACTGTCAGTTTTATGCTAAAATCAAGTTTCAGGTTTCTCTAACAGATCTATCATTGACAGTTTTACTTTTTTTTTGATAACTCTGAGAATTTCTGACATTTGTGCGACTAATTTTTTTCAGTTTCTTTTGAGATTATCGAGACACTAATAACTATGGTCTGTTTTTAGGATTACTTAGAGATGTCTTCTGTTCCTCTTTGGAATAAAAAAATGCCAAAAGATAGGCACTCTTCTACTAGGAATTCAAATCCAAATTTCCCTATTCTGAAGACACTATTGACTTTTGAGATCACTTTTTAAAACAATGGTACCCTAAGGCAATGGGCCAGAAGCAATAGTGTCTGCAATTAATGTCACATTCAATCCAGACCCTGAGTATAATGCATTTTGTTTTTACAGAAACCTTATTGTCTATGTAACTCAATTTTACATTGATGTTTTAAGACTTCCCAAGTCAAATACCCTGAAAAGGTCTGTATGCTCATTAAGAATTGGTCTTAGTATCTTAAGGAATTTGAACAAAAATTGAATGTACATTTAAAGACATCTGCCAGAGAAATTTAGCTTTTTTTAAAAAAGAAAATGTGTTGGTGAAATAAAAAGATGACATTTCAGCCGAGTAAAGCAGTGGCTCAAGAGACATTAAAAAATTAAGATAGCAGTACAAAGGAAAGATTAATTTCCATTATTGATAGATTACTGGAACTGCTGTGAAAGCTGGAGATTTCAATCAGGATCACATTCTGTGGACACCTGAGAAGAAACTGTTTTTCCCCAGTATGTTTTAACATGACGTCCTGGATAAAGCCATATTAAGCAGTAGACATCAAGTGCAGAAACAGCAGATTGCAGAATTCTAGGGTGAAATTCTGGCCCTAGATAAGATAGCGTAGAAATGACTTCAGTGGAGATTACGTTAACTCATGTGCTTCAGATGCAGAAGAGGCTTTTAAAATAATTTGGGCTGACCCTGGTTGTGGTGAAAGTGCAGTTCCTATATAAAGCCCAAAATATTTACACCTGCTTAAATGGTAGGCTTCATAGTCTGCTGACATTTTTTGTTAAGCAGTGGCTAATTACTTCCATTTTTAATGATTACCACTAGTGATGGTATTTGCCCTAATGGACTTTCAACATCTATAGAGCTTCATCTGATTTAACTATCACTTCTGAAGCTGTCTATTGGTCTGTCTCCCCTTCTTGTCAATGTCCTGGCCTCCCATACTCTACTGTCTGTCTCTGTCCTCCAACAGATGATCTCAGGTGAGGAGCAAACTATGCCTCCCTCTTATATCTGACTCAAGGTGCAACACTAGTCATCCTTGGTAAGCAAAGCTAAACCATGTGGCATGCTTGAGTGCATGCTGTTCTGCATGTGCCAAAGTGAATGTTTAGATTTACACCTTATTTTACTTTCAGTTGACACAGTCAAGCTTTCTTGCCCTTACAGTTGTACCTTTTGGTTGTGGCTTTCAGAACCAAAGGCCAACAGATAAATAATGCCTTAGGTGTGGCACCTCTTGGAAGGTTGTTAACAGCACAGGAATTAAGTACTGAGGACCAAAAATATATCAGCAGAGAGATAGTGGACAACTTTTAAAACCATTTTCCAAATGTATCTGACTCCAGAAATGATCCTATACTCTCACAGAGCAAAGTCAAACAAGTTAGGTTAAACATTTGCAATGGTGTATTAATTAACCTGTTTCATGATTTTTAATCATGCTTTTGTTAAGCACTCAACAACATAGTTTGTACTCAGCTGAATCGCATAAACTGGAAATCTGAAGGAACAGTCATATTCAACATAGCTGCAAACTCCAAAATACGACCCTTGGTAGAACCAAGGTTTTGGAACAGACTAACTGGTAATCCTGCCCCTCAGATATTTATTTTATTTTTTATTGTAGTCCATACTTGAATGGCATCCCTTACAGTCAAGTAGAGTTTGCTCGATATGAAGTTATTTTTTAAACCAAAGACAAAGCAGACTTCCAGAACTGATTGGGAACAACAGGGACAACTATACAACTGTTTCTCAATCAATTTACGATCTGCAAGTCAGACAACTGTTTTCTGAGAAAGTATGAATGCTTTTCAGATCATCCTTTAAAACTCCAAAATACATTTTAGTACTGCCTCTTTGATAAAGAAACTTCTCATATTTTCTTGCAAAAGGTTATTTAAGAAAAAATCATGTCATTTCACAACCTTATGGAAGTTAAGAAAAACTTCCGTAAAAAACCCGAAATTATCTACCTAGACTGTGCAAAGCATTCGACACTGTTCTGCACACGTCTCTCAATTAGAGAGGCATGGATTTGGTCAATGGACCACTCGGTGGATAAGGAATTGGCTGGATGGTTATACTCAAAGAGTTGTGGTCAAATGCTCAATGTCCAAGTTGAGACCAGTGATGAGTGGCATTCCTCAAGGGTTGATATTGGGACTGGTGCTTTTAACATCTTTGTTGCAGACAGTAAGTTTGCTGACAACACCAAATCATGTGATGTGATCAACATACTGGAGGGAAGGGATGGCATCAAGAGGGACCTGGACAGACTTGAGATGTGGGCCAGTGCTAGCATCATGAGGTTCAACAATGCCAGGTGCAAGGTCCTGCAACTGGATCAGGGCAATCCCAAGCACAATTACAGGCTGGGCAGAGAATGGATTGAGAGCAGCCCTGAGGAGAGGTACTTGCACTTTTGGTGGATGAGAAGTGCAACCGAGCTGGTGATGTGCATTTGCAGCCCAGAAAGACAATCACACCCTGGGCTGCATGAAAGGAAGCATGACCAGCAGGTCAAGGTAGATGATTCTCGCCCTCTACTCTGCTCTCTTGTGAGAACTCGCCTGGAGTACTGTGTCCAGGTCTAGAGCTCTCAGCACAGGGAAGACATGGACCTGTCAGAGTAAGTCCAGAGGAGGGTCACAAATATGATCAGAGTGCTGGAGCGCCTCCCCTATGAGGACAGGCTGAGAGACCTGTAGGTTGTTCAGCCTGGAGAAGAGAAGGCTGTGGGATGACCTTGCAACAGCTTTCCAGCATCTGAAAGGGACCTACAAGAAAGCTGGAGAGGCACTTTTTGGAAGGGCTAATGGTTTTAAGTTGAAAGAGGGTAGATTTAGACTAGAAATGAGGAAGAATTTTTTTACAATAAGGGTGGTGAAACACCTGAACAGGTTGCCCAGAGAGGTGGTAGGAGCACCATCCCTGGAAATATTCAAGGTCAGGTACAATGGGAGTTTGAGCAGCCTGCTTACCTGCTTTAGTTGAAGATGTCGGTGTTCATTGCAGGGTGATTGGCGTAGATGACCTTTAGAAGTCCCTTCCAACCCAAACTAGTCTATGATTCTATAAATAAAAAATATCTGAACAGAATAACCACCATCACAGAGGACTATCAGCAATGAAGTTTCTATACTATATATTTATATATCATATACTTTGCATGCTTTTCTGCTCCTAAGAACTTTTTAAAGAGTGCCTAAAATATAAAGGTGACTATGAAATCCTATAAGGATAGCCAAATTATGACAGTTATAAAAGAAATTATAGGTGTCCATACATAAAGCAATTCTTATGGGTTTCATATTTTAATACTCTGAATTAAGGCCTATTTTGACAATTTAATTTTCAAATTAAAACGGATTTGGTGTGTGCTGCAAGGCGAGAGATGTCAACAGTTGAAAACTGGTGCTATAATGAACAGTTTGCTCAGTACCAAGAAGATGGTAGGAACATCAGTAAAATAAAAAAATAATTCAGAAATCAGATATGAGACATTATATAGATCATAAACACGAATTTTTCCAATTGGTAGCAGTAGATTACCTTTTGGAAGGTGACTGAAAGGGAAAAGAAGAGGGAAGAAGCACTGGATAAGAAAAATAAACCTGCTGAAAATGGTAAATCATACAGAACATATAAAAAGTAATGGCTTTACTACTTATGCAGAACTAGGCCAAATGCCTGCTCTAACTTCAGTGAGACTTCTCACAGGCAGCTACCACATCCCTGGGGATATCTTTTGGTCATATCTACTAAGTGATGTGCCGAAATCTACCTGAGGTTCATCAGCCCATACTATGCATCTCTACATACATTTTGTCAGTCTGCCATAAAGGCCTTTTGTGGGCCCTGCTGGGACATGTCTTAAGGACAATGGGTTGCATTTCAGAAATCTGCCATTTGTGCTCTTTGCTGAATAAATGCACTAAAACAATACGTGATCCATGATGAATGAACAAAGTAATCATTCAGTAGATGCTGTTTACATTTCAACAACTAAATAGGCCGTTTTCCTGTTAGGCTTTCTCAATGACTGAATATTTTATCCTGATTCTGTAACAACTGCAGGTTAAGTACTCTTATGAATAGCATTAATGCTGCTTAATGACATTTGTGACACCTCTGTTTTGTGTATGGCCATTTGAACATCTCACTATGTAGAGCTGGGCATAGTTTCTCTTAGAGGGTCCTAGAAGTTTATGCTCAGGCCATCTTCAGGATTCTAATGAAGTTTATTGGCAAGGTAGCTAGAGAGGAAACATTTCAACTAATCTGTCTAAATTAGTCTCACAATGTCCAAAAGGAAAACTACCCACCTTTTTGTTCTCAGGATTGCACAATCATATAACACAGCAACTGAGTCAGAGAAGAGCTGTCTCACAAAGGAGAGCAGCACATTAATCATGATGACATCGAGAGCTGTCCTTCATAGATAGCATTTCTATGCTTACTGCCATTACAAGTGATACCACCCTTGTCTAAGGAGTCAGCTGTTCATGGACTGGTATCCTGAGCCAGAATCATAGAATAGTTTGGATTGGAAGGGACCTTAAAGATTATCTAGTTCCAACCCCTCTGCCATTGGCAGAGGCACTTTCCAGCAGATTAGGTTGCTCAAAACCTCATTCAACTTGGCCTTGAACACTTCCAGGCATGGGTCATCCACAGCTTCCCTGGGCAACCTGTGCCAATGCCTCATCATACTCACAGGAAAAAAACCTTCTTCCTAATATCTAATTGAATTCTACCCTCTCTCAGCTTAAAGCCACTACCCCTTTTCCTATTACTGCACTGCCTGGTAAAGAGCCCCTCTCCAGCTTTCCTGTAGGTGCCCCTTTAAGTATTGGAAGGCTGCTATAAGGTCTCCCCATAGTCTTCACTTCTCCAGATTAAAAAAGCCCAACTGTCTCAGCCTGTCTTCATTGGAGAGGCGCTCCAATCCTCTGATCATCTTCACAGTCCTCCTCTGGACTCACTCGAAAAGGCTCATGTCCTTCTTGTGCTGAAGACCCAGAACGGAACATAGGACTCCAAATGAGGTCTCATGAGAGCAGAGGGGCAGAATCACCTCTCTTGACCTGCTGATTAAACTTCTTTTGATGCAGCATGGGATTCAATTGGCTTTGTGGGTTGCAAGTAGATGTTGTTGGCTCATGTTGAGCTTCTCATCTCTAAGTCAGCACCTCTAAGTCTTTCTCTTCAGGGCTGCTCTCAATCCATTCTCTACCCAGCCTGTAATTATGGCATACTCTTCCCTCCAGTGTGTTGACCGCACCACACAGCTTGGTGTTGTCAGCAAACTTACTGAGGGTGCCCTCAATCCCACTGTCAGAGATGACAAAGATGTTAAAAAGCACCAGTCTCAATTTTGACCCCTGAGGAATGCCACTCATCACTGGTCTCAATTTCAACACTGACCATTTGACCACAACTCTTTGGGTGTGACCATCCAACCAATTCCTTATCCACCGAGTGGTTCATTGGTCAAATTCTTATCACTCCAATTAAGAGACAAGAATGTTGTGTGACATTGTCGTATGTTTTGCACAAGTCCAGGTAGATTATGTCGGTTACTCTTCCCTTACGCAACAGTGCTGTAACCCCATCATAGAAGGCCACCAAATTTGTCAGGCATGATTTGATCTTAGTGAAGCCATGTGGGTTGTCACCAATCACCTCCTTATTTTCCATGCTTCTCAGCAGAGTCTCCAGGAGGATCTGCTCCATGATCTTGACTAGCACAGAGGTGAGACTGACTGGCCTGTAGTTCCCCAGGTCTTCCTTCTTTCCTTTTTTAAAAAATAGGACTTAATTTTCCCCTTTTCCAGTCAGTGGGAACTTCACTGCCATAACTTCTCAAAGATGATGTTAAGCGGCTTAGCAACATCATCCACCAGTTCCCTCGGGACCTGTGGATGCATCTCATCAGGTCCCATAGACTTGTGCACCATCAGGTTCCTTAGATGGTCTCGAACTTGATCTTCTCCAACACTGGGCAGTTCTTCTATCTCCCAGTCCCCGCTTTTGCCTTATGCGAATTGTATAGTGTGGCTTGAGCCCCTGCTGGTGAAGACTGGGGTAAAAAAGTTATTTGGTACCTCAGCCTTCTCCATATCCCAGGCAACCCGGTCTCCCATTGCCTTCTGGAGAGGATCTACATTCTTCCTAGTCTTCCTATAGAAGTTTTTCTTGTCCTTGACACCCCTGGCCAGATTTAATGCTATCTCTGTATTCCTCCCAGGCTACCAGCCCTTGCTTCCATCCTCTATAGGCTTCTTTTTTATGTTTAAGTTTTTCCAGGAGTTTCTTGTTCATCCATGCAGGCCTCCTGACATTTTTGTCTGACTTGTTGGGTTGCATTTCTCCTGAGCTTGGAGGAGGTGACCCCTGAACATTAACCAGTTTTCTTGGGCCCATCTCCCCTTCAGGGCTTTATCCCATGATACTCTACCAAATAGATCCCTGAAGAAGCCAAAGTTTGCTCTCCTGACATCCAGGGTAGTGAATTTGCTATGCACCCTCCTTGCTCCCCTAGGGATCTCCACCATTTCACGGTCACTGCAGGCCAAGGCTTCCCTTGAGCTTTACATTCCCCACCAACCCGTCCACATTGGTGAGAACAAGGTCCAGCACAGCACCTCTCCTCATTGGCTCTTCTATCACTTGGAGAAGAAAGCTATCATCAACACACTCCAGGAGCATACTGGATTGCTTATGTCCTGCTGTGTTGTCCCTCCAAGAGATATTGTGGTGGCTGAATTCTCCCATGAAGACTAGGGCTTGCGAATGTGAGGCCGTGCCTATCTGACAATAGAGGGCTTCATCCACTCGCTTTTCCTAGTCCGGTGGCCTGTAGCAGACTCTCACTATAATGTCACCCATCCCTGCCCTGTCTTTTATCCTGACCCATAAGCTCTTGGTTGACTGCTCATCCATCCCCAGGTGGAGATCCATGCACTCCAGTACGTCATTGGCATAGAGAGTGACACCCCCTCCTCATCTTGCATGTCTCAGTTTCGCATTTCGCAGTTCTGTTGCTGTCTCCAGCCACAAAAAGGTACTTCTGTGGTGAAAGGAGTGGCTCAGTCCACAGGCCTGCAGAGAAACCTATTACTGTTCGGCTTTGTCTTAATGTGATGGGTTGATATTTAGAATGACTTATTGAAGTGTGGTAAAGGATTTCAGAAGTATCAACAAGATGTGTTTCTGCTCTCATCCAGGTGATCTAGTGAAATCCCATTTCCTCAACAACTTGCAAGATAGATTTGCCTATCCATGAGGGAAATAAAGACATAGTCTCTCACACACAAGAGTCTCAAAAAATAAAGGAATCTCATTTTTTTATCTGCCACTCTCTTGAAGGAGGTCGGTTAGATATGTACATCCATGAAACTCTTCATTTCTATCAGCGCCTTACAGAAATGAAAAAGCAACAGTCTGGATTTTGTGCAGCTGACTTTCCATGGGCTTCATCTCATCTCCAGCTACCCTGATATAGCTCAGCAGTGAGCATGTCCTCATCCCACAGAGAATATGAGTTGTTATAGCTCACAGGCATATAACTATGACTCTCTAACTTGAGCAATTTACTCTCCAGGCCATCAGCTCGGCTGGCTAAGCAGATGGCTGTTGCACTTTATTCTCTGAGATGCAGAGCTGTTTCCCACAGCAGGCAAGGGATATGCCACTTTCTGCTCAAGCCTCCTAAATCTTGCTAAGCGGAATGTGTTCCATTTGTTCAAGGGGACAGAGAGCTTGTCCCTGGCTATCAAAGGATCCTTCATTCTGCTGACTCTATACAGTTCAAGTGTCCTGGTAGATCCTGCAGCAGACTGATTTGTCTCAGAAGCAGCTCTACTGTTTTCACTAAAAGAATCCCCAACAAAATCCAGTCAAATATTAAAAAAAATCCAGCAAAAATTATTTGAATTTGGCAAAATTACAAGTGACTGATCCCACTCATCCACCTTTTTAAACAGTTGAAGGGCTTCAATAACAACTGTTACTCTTGATTCCCTGGATAATAAAACCAGATTTTATCTCTGCACCATGTGTAATATACTGTGAATCTTCCTGCTCTTTCATATGAAAACACACCTCACTGTTTTTTAATCTGTTTTGTTTCTTTCCTCTCATTCTTTTAAACTGCTTCTTAAGAAATCTTCTAAATTTTAATTTCACTCGAAGGTATGCCTATTTTTTTTAATCTTACCTAGTGATAATATTATCCTTAACTTACTCCACATGCCGGTCAAGCTTCTGTAGCTAATGGAAGGTGGATTGTGTAAAAACATGTACTTCTGACACTTGATGAATACTTTGCACCTGGCTTCCTACTGTAATGCATGCACACAAAGAGCTGGGTGAACTCAGAATGACTTGATACATCCGTGTGTAAACCCATGGTTAAGCTGCTAAAGAAAAGTGATTTGTGACTTCCAAGGACTAAATTGTAATCACCTAAGCCTGTGCATTAGCATGGGTCATAATGTATCACTTCTCAGAAAATGTAATTATACATACATAATGTTTAGAAAACATAGCATGAGGTCAGTCCAGTACCTGGGGAAAGAAATTCAGTCTTTTACAATTTGACTGTGGTTCAAACTAGACAAAAAGAAGTCAGCACTTCATATCAGCTCACTAATTTCAGTTCACAAAATCGTAATTCACATATTTGTGTAAATCGTATTAATCACAGCTTTTTCCCCAGGCAGTTTATATACAAATATCTAAATAACATTGTTTATTTCAGAGAACTCAAAATATTTCTGTAGGATCAGTTCCACTGTAAGCTGATTAAATTTGCATTTTTACTGTATGTATCGCAGACATTTTGTTTAGCTGAATTACATTTCCAAACAACCTGCAAAGGCAGTTCAGAGCAACTAATAAAATGACCATGTAGAACCAACCCCAAAAGTACTTCTGTTGTTCAAAGTGCACATAGGTTAAAAATGCATACTTCCAATCACACATAGAAAAAAAACATGATTATTTCAAGAAACTAGCAGCATACTGTCAGTTTTCTATTTTTTTTTTCAGAATTTTTGCTACCAGCTTTCTATTTATTAAAATATGCTGGATACATTAATTTTACTTGTTCCATGTGCACTATTGTTTAATTTGCTAACAGCCAAAAAACTGCAAGAGATTTGTTAAGTGAATTGAGACATAGCACAGTTTAGCCACAGATTTGTAAAACAAAGAAGCCAAATACTACTTCATATAATTAATTTCCAGCTGCTGTTTCCAAAAGTCTCTATGGTGTCCTTTCAGCAACTGCACATTCAAAAAGCTGTTTCTCTTCCTTGAGCAATCTGAGAATACCATTGCCACAAAGTTTTGCTCACTGAGGGCAAGGCTGCTTTCTGCAGTGATGTCAACAAATAAGTGCTGTTCTCCAAATGATGACCTTTAAAAAGAGTGTTAAAACTAATACATTACCTTACAGAGACTGTAGAGCAAGTACGAATAAGGCTTCTCTTTACTAAAAGATATACCAGTGCACTTCACCCAAAGCTTCCAAATTTTGCGAAAGTGCCAATTTTCCACATTCAAAAACTGTTCTTTGCTAGCCTCGTTTGCCGTGCCTGGGTAGGCGGATCTGCACTAAGGAGCAGGTTTTATCCCATTCCCAGATGAGCTGAGAAGCACAGCTGGTTGAAGACAGTTAATTGCTCTTCATGATGATTAGAATGTTGTTTAGGTTTTCTCAGAGGGAGAGAAAAGAACATGCATGTGGTTTGAAAGGTCATGGTGGAAACAAGATACAGCAGGCACAAGATAGTGTTATATTGACAAGTGTTTATCATAAGAAAATACACTCAGCATTAAAAGCTGCTAGCTCTTTCAATTGGTTACAAGGTAATGTAGTTTCATAAAATAATACTATGATTATGTGTCCCTTTGTAAAATCACATTGTTTTTTTCTTTTCTGCAGAAGTTTGTTATTTTTCTGGTTTAAAAGCAGTACAAGTCTTCTAGAAAGGTTTTAAAAATCCAACCAGACTTCTATCCTCATTAATTTGCTTCTGAAAGTGAATGTAGTGTATTTTCTGAGTTATTTTAACTATATACATAGAACCCACATGCCTGCTATATTTTATTGCCATTTTATCGCACATAGTCATTAGTAACTCTAAAACTACCAATGGATCAGACTTTACAAAAAGGACAAGTTCTATTTGAACTAACCTTGAGAGGCTGCATTTGATGTCCTCTTCAATATCCAGGCATAGTGGTCTATCCAATACAAAATCTGGAAAATAACACTCATATGACTTGATGGATATATGCAGACCAATTGAGTTCATCTCCAGCCCAGATGCAGTACAAACGATTAATGGAATTGAGAAGGAAGATATTGACATTGTTACCCTGTATACAGTAAAGAGGTAGCTTCTGTAAATAAGAAGGGGCTCTTTATCCCATTTGACCATCCTACACCTTAAGAATGGCTGGTTGATTTATTATTGCTAGATGTCAGCCAGCAAAGTGGCCAAGTGTAAGGTCTTGTGCTTGGGTTGGGGCAACCCCTGATATCAGTACAGGCTGGAGGATGAAGGGTTTGAGACCAGCCCTGCTGAGAAGGACTGGTGGATGAAAAGCTGGATATGAGCCAACAAGGTGTGCTCTCAGCTCACAAAGCCAATCATATCTTGGGCTGCATCAAAAGAAGCGTGCCCAGGAGGTCAAAGGAGGGGATCTATCTCTCTGCTCTGCCCTGATAAGATCTAATCTGGAGTACTGCGTCCAGCTCTGGAGCCCTCAGCATAGGGAAGACATGGACCTGTTGGAGTGGGTCCATAGGAGGACCACAAAAATGATCAGAGGTGTGGAACACCTCTCCTAAGTAAAGGTGAGAGAATCGATGGTGTTCAGCCTGGAGAAGAGAAGGTTCCAGGGAAACTTTACTGTGGCCTTTCAGTACTTAAAGGGAGCCTACAAGAAAGATGAGGACAAACATTTTGGCAGAACCCGTTGCAACAGGACAAGGTGTAACGGCTTTAAACTGAAAACTGGTAGATTTAGCCTAGATACAAGGAAGAAATATTTTTTACAATGAGGGTAGTAAAACACTGGAACAGGTTGCCCAGAGGTGTGGTAGAAGCTCCAGCTCTGGAAACATTCAAGGTCAGATTGGACTGGGCTCTGAGCAACTGGTCTAAGTGGAAGCTGTCCCTGCTCATTACAGTGTGGTTGGGCAAGGGATATTTAAAGGTCCCTCCAAACCCAAAGCTTTCTATGATTCTGTGATTTGATGTTTATTGTAGATCATATCTGCTTTTTCTCCAAGATACTGTGGAATCCAGCAAAATAATGCACACTCCTTTGTTCTTTCACTCTGGCTAGACAATAATTTCCAGTGAATGTGAAAAGGAAATTCAAGGTCATCCTTTCAAGGATGCTTGCTCAGCCATGCCTGTTTTAATTGTTCTTGATTCCCTTTCTTTCCTTACAAGTATGTACTGAACAACTTTACCCAATTTGTCCTGAAGCTTTCCCTTTTTCTGGTCAGGTTTCCTCACTCAGCACTAGTGTTTTGAAGTTTGCCATTCCTGTATTCCTGGAGAGTTGTTCAGAAGTAATTTTGAAGAATCCATGTACAATAATATCAGCCTAAAAGAGATACTTTCATATGCTATATTCAGCCTTTTCTGACTTTGCTTTTTCATGGCTGGCTCTTCAATAAAAACCACCTGTTTTCTGTGACTGCTTGTGGTGTTAACACTTCTGAAAAATCAAGCCACTTGTACTTGACTATGTCACTCAAAAGATGAAAATTAGAAAGTGTTAGTTCATGACCTTTAGATTACCTTGATGGGAGAGGTGAATATTTGAAAAAATTTAGAAGTGTTATATTTCTGGGTCTTATTTAACACTTCCCTAGCTTTTGGGTTTTTTTCTAGCAGTGTTGTTTTGCTGGGTTTTGGTTTTTTGGTTTTGTTATTTTTGTTTGATTGGTTGGTTTGGGTTTTTTTTTTAATAAGTAAATTTTTTTAACAACTAATCTTTTTTCAAGGCAATGGTTGTATTTCAGGGGTAACATCAAAGAATTCATCTTCATTGCTGCCAGATATTCCAAATGCACATTCCATTTGGATTTAGTGAAACTTTACTTCAAAAGTAAAGCTTCCCTGTTCCTTTGCTATACATGTATCTAAAGAATTACAGGTGTTAGGACCACAAATTCTGATGTTCTGCTCTGGAGAAAACAAACAGAGGAAAACTACTCATGATAAATCAAATAAAAAATCCTAATTATGATAATTCAAAGCAGAATGAAGTTCAAAATACAATCATTTGCATTGAAAAAAATACCAAATAGCCTGTCTCTTCTATAAATTATTATTTAAGTTGATTTAGCTGTTACACTGAAAAACTGAGGTTGCGAGAAGAAAAACTGGCTCATCTTAAACCGGTATAAAAACGTGGAAATATTTTTTTTGTCATAAAAACCAAGAAAAATAATTTTATATAAGAAAAGATGTTCCACAGGCTCAAACCCATTCAGTTTTGGGCCTTATAACAAAAAAAAGGCAAGTGAAAATTTAGAACAGAATTTATAGATGTTTTGATGGATAACCTTGAAATTCCTATGTTCTCCTTGTCTTCTTAACCTAGTTCAGATTAGGGAGGTACCATGTGGATTTTTTTCAGATAATATTTCAGAAAATCAAAATTCAATCTAGTTTAGTGCAGGTTTGTCTTCCTCACCCTTTCTCCCCGCTGCTAAACTGAATTTATGTAACTTGGCCTTCAAGCCGCAAGTCCTTTTCTTTGAAGAAATTATGTCATTAGTTCTAAAAACACTGAGTTCAACAGGTCAAATTCATCCCTAGGGTGACATTGACTTCAGTGAGAATGCCACAGAGAGGCATTTGGCTCAGTGTGTCTCCCGTGTTTGCTAATCATGTGAGCAGTAGCAGTCCTTTCCATTTGAGAAGTGCTGTGCAGAACTTTCATTACAAAATAACAAAGCACAGCTAACTCAACTTTGAATTTAGTTATGGCTTCATTAAAATTTTGCAAAGTTTCTGACTGAGTATGAATTTTTATGGTTGATGCTTTATGGATTCAGCTGAGTTTCAGTGTGCATTTTAATCCTAGACTCACAGTGAAATACAAAGAAATGCAAATAGCAAACAAACTTCGATATAAATGCCAACAAGACAAATGCTTGGGATTTTTTCCATTTTGATGTTGCTAACACTGACCTCATCCCACATAACAGTGATTTTTAACCAGATTCTGTTTTCCTTCCTCACTGGATGGAGAAGGTTGATTATTGAACGGAAAGTGGTGAGGTTAGGAATTTAGATTCTTATATAATTAAAAAGTAAAACAATTTTTTGAATATTAAGTGCACTTAAGCTAGGAATTAACTCCTGTTGTGATGCCCTGAATCATGAGTGCCTGTAGAGGTACCTTCCCTTTGTCCAGTAACTGGATTTGCAGTGCACTGGAGCTGCAGCCTATTGTACATCGTGCAGTCTTGGTCCCCACATATACCCAGGTCATATCCAGACTTGGAGATAAACCTGCATACGGAATCTGCCCACATACCTGGGTTGCCTTGCGATGCATGGGAAGCCACAGAAGCAGCAACACTGTGTCCACAGTAAGTTTAAGTCCTCCTGAACTCAGGAGTATAATGTAGACTGCAGAGCCATGCCTTGTGATCAAGAAAAAACCTGCTTTACTCTCCAGGAAGTATAGGGCATCGAGGCACTTAATGTTATGTTGTGTGGATGCTCCATATTGTGTATAGTACTACTCAAAGAGCATGAGGGTGACAGAGGACAGCACTTTGACACATCAACAGACTCTGCCACACTCTGTACATCTGCAACGGTTTAACTCTGGGACCAGTGCTATATAATATCTTCATAAACAACCTGGATGCAGGACTTGAGGGTTTACTGACTAAATTTGCCGATCATACGGAACTTGTGGGGAGTGGCTGACACTCTGGAGGGCAGGGAGGCCCTGCCGAGGGATCTGGACAGATTGGACAGTTGGGTAATTGCCAATCACATGAAGTTTAACAGGGGCAAATGCAGAGTTCTGCATCTGGAATGTGGAAACCCTGGATACATGTACAGATTGGGGTCTGAGAGGCTGGAGAGCAGCCCTGTGGAAAGGGAGCTGGGAATTCTGGTCAACGGCAAGTTGAACATGAGCCAACAGTGTGCCCTGGCAGCCAAGAGGGCCAACCATGTCCTGGGGTGCATCAAGCACAGCATTGCCAGCCAGTTGAGAGAGGTGATCGTCCTGCTCTACTCTGAACTGGTGTGGCCCCACCTCGAGTACCATTTGCAGTTTTGAGTGTCACAGTATAAAAAGGATATCAAGCTACTGAAAAGTGCCCAGAAGAGGCCACAAAGCTGCTGAAGGTTCTGGAGGGGAAGGTGTATGAGGAGCGGTTGAGGTCACTAGGTTTGTTCATCCTGGAGAAGAGGAGACTGAGAGGGGAACTTACAGCCATCTACTGTTTCCTCATGAGGGAAGGAGGATCAGCAGGTTCTGATCTCTTCTCGCTCGTGATCAGTGATAGGACTTGAGGGAATGGCAGGAAGATGTGTCAGGGGAGGTTTCAGTTGGGTATTAGGAAGAGATCCTTCACCCAGAGAGTGGTGGAGCACTGCAACCACTCCCCAGGGAAGCAGTCACGGTGCCAAGCCTGACAATATTCAAGAAGCATTTGGACAATGCCCTCAGACACACTGTGTGCATATTGGGATTGTCCTATGCAGGGATAGGAGTTAGACCAGATGATCCTTGTGGTTCCTTTCCAACTCAGGATGTTCTATGATTCTATTCTATGACAACCCCACTCAAGTCAACCACTCCCTCCCTCCCTCCCAGTGGGATGGGGGAGAAAACTGGAAGAGTATAAGTGAGAAAACTTATGGGTTTGGGTAAAGACAGTTTAACAGGTAAAGCAAAAGCTGTGCACACAAGCAAAGCAAAACACGGATTTCATTCACTGCTTCCCATTGGCAGGCAGGTGTTCAGCTGTATTCGGGAAAGCAGGACTCCAACATGTGTAATGCTTACTTGAGATGACAAATACCATTAGTCTGAATGTCCCTCCATTCCTTCTTCTGTCCCTAACTTTTTATTGATGAGCATTATGTCATATGGTATGGAACATGCCTTTGGGCAGTGAGGGTCATCTGTCCAGCTGTGTCTCCTCCCAACTTCTTGTGCACTGCCAGCCTACTCTTTGGTGGGGTGATGTGAGAAGCAGAAAAGGCCTTGACTCTGTGTAAGCACTGCTCAGCAATAATTAAAACATCCCTGTGTTATCAACATTGTTATCACACAAACCAAAACATAGCCCCATAGTAGTATCTATGAAGAAAATTAAATCTACCTGAGGCAAAACCAGCTCAAGGACTCTACCTTTCCTCTGGAAGTTTTGTTGTGCGCTTAGAGAGGTTATTTGACTCCACCAACGTAATTTAATGAATTGGCTGATTTTTGGTAAATTGACATAGTATGTAGTTCACAAATACATACTACATGTATATGTGTGTATTTACACATATATATATATATGTGCCTCTGTGGGTGCATATATAGTAATAGTTGGTGTCTCAACACACTCCTTTAAAAATAAAATATACAAAAAATTGTTTTACATTTTTATCGAATCTCTTTAGTACTTCTGAGGCTCTGCCTGAAAACATTCTAGCCTTACCTGAGATTCTCTGAATGTCTAAAAAAGTTATAACATGCAAGAACAAGTCTTGCTACTAGTGCAGGACTACATGCACAAATTTCCTAACCCACTGTTTCTGGTTAAAACTAACAAGTGACTTCAACACAGCATCAAGGACATTGCACGGAAATGAGACATACGTATTGCTTGAAATCATTGTAGTAGTCTGGAACTGTCCTGTATGTTTCGGATGGTTCCTTATTTCAGTGTCAGCTTACTGCTCTCCAGGGAAACGTCATCTGACCTTTCCTTTTGTGCAGGCAACTGTATATGTATGTGGGTCCTCTGGGAAGGAATCAATAGGAGGTTGCAGACGATGTTTGCTACAGGGGAGAGAGTCCTGTGGGACGTCTTCAGTGCGGCACTTATTCTTCTGTTTTAAAGGAATAAGCATGGTATGGGTTTCAGTTGGTTTATTGCATGCTCGGTTGTGTTTGTATCTGCCATGGTCTTATTCTCCAGAGGCAAAAGCAAAGCTAAATTTGAGCCAAACATTGTGCCTCATGCATTCATTTTTCTCCACCCTAAAGCCAAACCAGAGGCCTCAGGAGGTCTGTATCAGTAAACCTTACATGCTGTGCATGCCCTTGGCAGGGATATGTAACTCTGGAGGGGACTGACTCAACCAAAACAGAAATGACTTAAATGTTTGCCTTAAAGAAAATCAAGAGTTAACCACAGCAGCAGAGTATTTGAAAACACTTTAGTTGTTTCCTAGAAAAAAGCTGTACGACTTGAGAAAAAGTATATAAAAAATAGTGCAGTGCCTGCATCGTATTTCACTTTCAGGAAGCCAACTCTGACACACCACCAGTGTAAAAATTCAGCAGATATTTGGCAGGGGACACTTATCCAAAATTGGAAATTATAGTAAACAGCCAGCAGTTTCATTTCTCGCTTTGTGTGTTATGAAGAGGACAGCAGGCATTAGGAACTCCTGTGCAGTTCAAGAGCTGTAACACCACAACTGGCACAGAGAAGTGCCAGAGCCTCCACAGGGTTCAGGGGACGTCGATGGCCCCTGATCATGTGTGGAAGACACTCACATGCTATCACAATTGTACACAGCCTAAATTCTTCAGCTAGACAACTCGTGTATTTGCTAGAGATTTCAAGCAAGCTCTTGCTGCCGTTCATGTAGCCAGCATGAGGGCATATTTAACAGGAATGCATTTCATTTGTACTGCAGGTATGAATCCAGCAAAACCATCATGATGACAGCAAGGTGTCAGGATGCTCTTTTGTAATCATCAAGAGTCATACTTAGTCCTCTTTATATTGAAATAACCAGAGCTGCACTTGCTGTGCTAACAGAATAGTGTCTCAGACAGTAGCACAGTGCGCTACTGTACTCCTCTCTGTGAAAAACGTGATTTCTTAGGGAGTCAAGAATAACGCATGGGCTGCACCAAGTTTACTAGTATAAATATATATTACTGCAATTGATAACTTTAGATTTTCTCCAAGTGAGATTGGAAGAAATGGTCAAAGACCTAATGTCCAAGTGGAGACCAGTGATGAGTGGCATTCCTCAGAGTTTGAAATTGGGACTGGTGCTCTTTAACATCTTTGTCACAGACATGAACAGTGGGATTGAGGGCACCCTCAGTAAGTTTGCAGACAACACCAAATTATGTGGTGCGGTCAACACACCGGAGGGAAGGGATGCCATCAAGAGGGACCTGGACAGGCTTGAGATGTGGACCTGTGCTAGCCTCGTGATGTTCAACAATGCCAAGTACAAGGTCCTGCTCTTGGGTCGGGTCAATCCCAAGCACAATTACTAGGCTGGGTAGAGAATGGATTGAGAGCAGCCCTGAAGAGAAGGACTTGGCAGTGCTGGTGAGTGAGAATCTCAACATGAGCCAACAATGTGTGCTTGCAGCCCAGAAAGCCAACCATATCCTGGGCTGCATCAAAAGAACTGTGACCAGCAGGTTGAAGAAGGTGATTCTTCCTCTTTACTCCACTCTTGCAAGACCTCACCTGGAGTACTGTGTTCAGTTCTGGTGTCCTTCAGCACAGGAAGGACATGGAACTGTTGGAGTGAGTTCAGAGGAGGGCCACAAAAATGACCAGAGGGTAGGAGTATCTCTCCTACGAAGACTGGCTGAGAGATCTGGGGGTTTACACCCTGGAGGTGTTCAAGGCCAAGCTGGATGAAGCTATGAGCATTCTGATCTAGTAGAAGGTATTCCTGCCTATGGCAAGGGGGTTGGATCTAGATGATCTTTAAGGTCTTTTCCAACCCAAACCATTCTGTGATTCTATGAATAACACCTTCATAAATGTTTATTTCCGTCCAAACAAAGCCACTATTCAAAGCTGATATTTCAAACCAATTTCTAGAACTTCTGGTTTATAGCTAGTTTTCAAATCTTTCAATAATTGTTCCCCTTTTGGGTAGAATGCTTTGATTGAAGTATTCTTCGACTCAGTAAAAATCTGATGTATATGGAATAATCAATGGTACAACTGTCAGAGCATATCTCCAGAGTTCATTGCCAACAAATTAATGATAGGAATCAGTGACAAAGAACGGTGTATATAGTACACAGGGAACTCAAGAAACACAAAATGCTTCAAAGAATTACCGAATAGCCGAAGTCACAACACATTACAGCTACGATACTTGAAGTTCCCTCTATAAATTCAACTCAAATATGAATTTGAAATGTAATGGTTTTTGGTTAAAATGCTTAACATGTATGGAGTCAGAGAAAAGACCATAGGGAGGTGATTAAGAGTGTGTTTAACCAGATAGATCTTATTTGTTATGCTGTAAATGTAACTGGTAGCTTCAGTGAAAATGAACTAGTTGCAGATTAAAAAAATATTTGAATAGCTATGCCATCCATGTAAAAGAAGAGACGGTTCTACTTCAGCCAGAATTTTGAGCAGACTGCAATCTACAAAACAGAACTGAAACTGTTCAGTTTCAAGTGCATCTTTGTACAGCTTTAGAATGTGTAACTTGAAACACAAATAGTGTAAAAGCCCTTATAAAAACATATCTCGGGGTGATAATGGAACAGTGGAGTGCAAACACTGCAACAGGCTGGACACAACGCTGGTCCTCCCCTAGATTCCAGGAATCAGAGGTCTTCCTAAAGTAGAACTTCAATCTAAATCATTTAAACCCACTTGCTAGTGAAGTTTTCCTAGATATATATGGATGAGCAAAAAGATTTGCTTATGCCCAGTTCAAGTGAGAAGTGGAGAAATGAACCATATGTGTGAGCACATAAAGAATTGTATAAAGATGCTCAGTGGCACAACTGTCACAGTTGTCTGCAGCATCCTGGAGAGCAGTTATATTTTACTGCATCTTACCTTGCACCTAAATAATGTAGATCAGGTTCTCTAGTGTTCAAAGAAATTATCAGAAAATGACTGACTGGTGTTTTATCACACTTTATTTCCTCTTTATTTAGAGGGACTGTCATTACAGAAATGAAAATAGCAATATCAGCCTACAATAAAAACAAACATAAAAATAAAAATGAAAAACATCAGTGGAAGGAAAAGAAAGCCTTGTTAAGTGCAACGTGAACTTTCTCTAAATGAATCCTCTTCCTGCCTGAACTTCGTGAAAACAATCAGTATCTTTATGGTAATACAAGAGTAGTATATATTTATCGTGTACTAGAAAATCAGGTGGTATAATAGATCTATTCGTTTCAACCAAACGCTGTAAATTGTACCAGGCTCCAGTAGTACACAGCTGTACCTGTATATCTGACACACAGGCAGATCAGCATTACCTTTTGTTAAATGACTGTTCATGACCAGAGATTACAGAATTTCTCATAGCATGAAAATGTAATAGTTCTCTACGGCTGTGTAATTACTTAGTCACATTCAAGAACTGTACAGAAGTAACAACAGCAGAGGTCTAGATAATCCTTCACCTTGAGGGTGGTGAGGCAGGCACTGGAAGAGACTGCCCACAGAAGTTCTGGGTGCCCCATCCCTGGAAGTGTTGAAGGCCAGGCTGGATGGGGACTTGAGCAGCCTGATCTAATAGGAGATGTCCCTGCACATGGCAAGGTGGCTGAAACTAGATGATCTTTAAGGTCCCTTTGAACCCAAATCATTCTGTGATTCCATGGTAATTTTTAGAACTTATTTATAAGGTACAAGGGCTTTTGTACCACCTCTAGGAAATAGAAAGCATGGATTTTTTTTTTCTCTTTTATTTGTAGAGGTGTCTTTTAAATGAATATACAAGGAATTATTCTAGTTTATAACAGTTTACAGTTTCTCCCAGCACCCCAGGAACAGTTGGATAAGGCACTGTATCCAAAAGAAGCATGCATTGTAAGGAATATGACCAGTGGGTGCACCTGTGCTATACAGACCATGCAGTCAGACAGGATCAAGACATCTACTCACCAGCAAGGAATGGGAGCAACCGCCCCCAAGCTGTTTTCCACCCTGTTCTGCAAACTGTGGCGAACGTAATGGAAATCAACTCACCAGTTCTTATCCCCTAGAATGTAGAGTACGCTGTGACCAAGTTTTAAACAGATTACTTGATTTTCTGGAGTCCACACAGGACCAATTTATGTGGCTTGCCTGTAGGTTGTGAATGAAGCAGAAAAATTTCTTACTGTTGCTGACAGATACTGTTGAGCCTCATAGTGCCTTTCTGAGCTTCTTCTGGCTTTTCTACAATGATAGAGCCACAGTGAGACACATGGAGAAAAGCCCTCATCTCCTCTGCCTGTGCTACAAACCGCTATGGTTAGGGCTGAGACATGGGTTTTAGCCATTTCAGCTCAATGGCATTAGGTTCCAAAGGAGTTTTCCACCTCCTAGGTAGATGTTCCAGCCACTGCACTGCAATATGAGAAACAGACACTGTGCTCTTCATTTATCTAAAAATAAAGCTTGCTGAGGGCACTTTGAATGGGTCCTCAATGGCAAGGCTCCTGTAAAAATAGCACGGTGTAGCCGATTTGATGTACATGATGAGGCCATGTGCCTACTATAGGCAGACAAAACCGAACACTGCAGAAGTGTCCAGAAGGCGTTGCAGTGCCTATCTTCAAGCATTATAAATCCTTTACTGTATAGAGGGATCTGCCTACAGTCACACTTGATATGGCCACCCAGAGTGATGTGGCCTGGAAAGGAGCATCAGCTTGGCAGCGAGCAAGTAACACAAATGGCTAATCAAGGCAGTGCAGAGATTCCACGTTTCCCTCCAGCCCCATTGTGTTTTATATTCAGTGCATTAAACCATAAGGCAGAACAACAAAAATCACTTCATGCCAGTTGTGTACACCACCTTCTTAGAAAAATAAAACTCCATTATTGTTAACGTAGGCTTGCACATTAATGATTGGGCTTGTGGGATTTATGCTAGTGCTGCAGCCTACAATGTTTTGATGAATATTTACTTGCTGCTTCTACGACTGTACTATATATTCTGCTAACGCAGGTTTCCACGTGCAGCCATTAAATATATATCTATGTCCCACACAGAGAGTGGGTCAGTAAACATGTTTCAAAAGCTTGTTTCTTCTTCTTAAGTCCAGGTCAGCGAGTGACCTTCTTACACTTCAGTTCCATGGAGACCACAGGCTGCAGCTCCTGCTTCAGATTAAATCTGAAGAAGAGGGGATTTAGGTTTACCTGCTCTGTGAATAGAAAATACTTCTATTCACTGTAATTATTCCTGGTCAGAAGACATCTCTTGCACTTTTCCATTTTTGACTTGCCTTTCCTTACTGTATAAAGGGTTCATTTTCCCTGTGCAGTAGCCTGTATTGCTCAAAAAAGTGTATTTGCTACAGGGCATTAGGAAATATATTCCCACATTGCTAAGAATTCATTTTTGTTTGCTTGGAATAAAAGCACAGGAATAAATACAGCTAGATTAAAATGAAAAGCATTACTACAAAGCAGAAAGCACATATAGTGGTTTTTCTTAAGTAGAAGGTATACCTTTAGTAGAAGGCCTGATGGGATTGCTTTAGGCAATAACCTCAACCAGCTTCACTCCTTGGAACTTTTATCTTAATAGGGCTGCAGTCCTCGTACTTAATACCTAGGTAGTGAATCTTGGTTTTCAGTGCTGCTAAATTTTCGTAGAAAGGAACAAGATTTCAAATCATACCTAGTAACATACACAATATAATGGGTTTCCTTCAAATCTTTTTAGGAAAAATATAAAAACATGGAAAATCTACCAGGTTTGTGTCCATTATCCCAGATAATATCAATTGGACTGTTCTAATCTATTGATTTTTCACAAAATTGGGAGTCATCTGTTATCATTCTGTTCCAGAACAGAGAAGATAAATAGCTGTTGCTGCTTCTATGAAGCCAGCCTGGGGGCTGCAGGAGCCTGGAGGACAAGATCTGGGTCTACAAACTGTGGGAAATATTCAAGTTCATGAGATGATTCTGTTTCCAGACCAGAGATTTCAGCAATGTTATTTTTAAGAAGTGAATGACTCAGACTAACAAGCATGCATCTTTGGCTTAATGACATGTAGTGTGAAGGAGACTCCTTATCTCCTCCACTCTTTACTTCTTAGGCAGCACTGCATGAGACTCCCCACTGCCCCTGTGGTGTAGTCACATCCATGTGTACAGAGCCTTTTGGTCTGCCTGTCAGATGACAAAGTTTCAAAGTTTAACAGAAGAATCACTACTTCAGGAAATAACTTCCAGTCTCAGTGGCTGCACCATATCCTTTCCTTTCTTTACTGATAGACATATAACTACATATAACTTTGCAAGTATTCTCATCCTAAAAGCAGGATCATTTGTGATATTTTGGTACATCTGTAAAGATGAAAATTCTGTCTTGGTTACCATTTGGCTCCCTTAACTTTACCTCAAACTATATTAAAAATATAAACAATAGTTTAGGAAAATACCACAGGTAATATCACAGAGCTGAAACCAGCATAACAAGGTGGCAGTAACAAGCATCTTTCAGTCATCTAAGGAAAACAGAAGAGTACATTTTGACCCAATATTTCCTAACATAATATGCCGACAAACAGTGTTAATTTAAGTTAGTAAAATATTTTATTTCCCAAAATACATTCTTGAGTGGTAACTGTGAAATTAATTGCAAACATCTCATATGTTGTAAGTGCTACAACTAGTTTGTTCTCTAAGATTTTTTTATAGCACTCCTGTCCCATTGCTGTTGTACTGCACTTTTATAAACTTAGTTTGGAAAACAAAAAAGAAAATTTAGTGTGCAAAATATTAAGATAGCTAATTTAAGAAACAGAAGAGCTTTTCATTAGCACTCATATGACTGATATTCATGACTTACTAGTAATTATATCAGAGATAACATGGTGCAGTTAGAAAATTTTCTAATTGTCCTTAATAAAAAAGAATAGACAAAGCATGATGAAAAGAATTGAGAAGAATGTTATTGGTATTGCTGGCTTAAACTAACAAAAGCCATCTAACTGAGATATATGCTCAGTTATCTTTAGCATCTCCAATCTTAAGAACTCAGATCAATTAAAGGTGTCCTAAGTTTTAAGGCCCTGTTACTCACAGCTATCAGTAGTAATGCACCTTTTTTTAGAGGGGAAACCTCAAGATCAGAGAGGTTAAGTTCTTCTTCAAACTTATACCAAGCTTACTGGTAGGAGCAGTTGTCAGTTCTCTGCATCTGCAAGTCCATCCTTTCCAGATCAGGAACAGATTTTTGTGGGTTTTTTTAAAAAAAAATATTTCTGAACCATGGCTTTATGGGTTTACTTCCATGGTTTGCTGTGTACAGTGAGAAAAGCTACAGATTTAAAGAGGACATCAGTGCACACTGATTATCAGCTCTCTGGCTTACCCCAGGAAACACTAAACCCTTTAAATGCTCCCGCGTTAGACCTGAAAGCTCTCGAGAAGCCTGTATTTTTGTTACACATAAACACTGAACTTCCTCAGTCTCAGCAGCCTGACATCTAGTTCCTGCAAATGCCACGCTAAGAGGTAGATAGGGACCTGACTTGTTTGAGTTCCTGACCTATATCCCAGCAGGGTCACATGAAGAAGTCGCTATCACTTTAAATTTTAAGATTTGTGCTTTGTACTTGGAGCACTCATCTAGACACCAATTGCATTGAGCAATTTCTACATCGAGCACAGACCAGTGACGAATCTGCTTAGGTTTCTTCTAGCAGGCTCCTCAGAACAGTTTCAGGAAAGCAATTTTTTCTTAGAATAACAGCTAGGATCATTAGCTTTTAATGATAGAAAGTTTGATTGATGGGATGTAAACAAAACAAACCAGAAAGTTTTCTGCACAATTCTTTCCCTGGCCCAGTGTCCTTGCTTCTGGCTGTCTCTGCAAAGTCAAGTAACTGCCACTTGCCTCTACGCAACCCATCTCCTCTCTGTGGGTTCTGCCATGGCTCTCCACTCCTGTGCCTGCCATCTCCATCACCTTCTCCCTCTCCAAGCATGATAATTTCTTTCCAGTTCCTCCCTGAGCTCCAGGAAAACTATCTGACTGCTTCTTCTGAGAGGACTACAACAAGAATTTAAACAGCTGAGACAGTTGTGGTCACACTTAGCCTCACCACTAGTTTCACTTAATTTAAATTCACTTTTCCAAACCTGCAGGAGGAAGGCACCAACCTCTAGACAAAAGCTTGGGGGGGCAGGAGTGGTTAACCCCCCCACATCAAAGCTGTGTGGATGTGTGAAATAGAAGACTCAGAGAAGGAGGACACAGAAAATTAAAACACAATCACATTTAAGACTCCACAATGAAAGAGATGGAAATCCCCCATTCTGGTCTCTGCAGTATTATGGGTTTTATTCTGATTCAGCATTAATATGACAGACAGCGTTTGCTGCACCACGTGCTCTCAGCTGCAGGTTGTCTTCCCTTATGAGGAGTGATCATGTCAGGTGAAACTTTTTGAGAACCCATTTTCAAGAAAAGTCCATAAAACCTTGTGGATAAGTTTCAGGCAGCTTTGGCTGTCATGCTGGTAGGTCTGATTGGCTATTAAAAATGTCTCAGGAGCATGCCATGAAATTGGATGTATTTCACATTCGGGACTTGTAGTTATGTTGACAGTTATTTGTAGCAAGGAAAGGGGCCAAGAGGTGAGATTATCTTACAGGAAAGCTTGGAGAAGGAGGAGCGTCTCCTTTCAGGTACAACCTTACACTTCATTAACATTAATTCTCCAAACCAACTGAATGTGAAGACCTTGTCTACAAAATTCTTGTCCCTTTAATTAATTCCTCTTCCAATAAATGTTACCAGGAATTTACTTCAGATATGAGTTTAGAGGAGAATGACACTTCTTTTGCGCTTCCTCACGCACTTGTATAACAGTGAAGTCCTCCAGACTCTGACTGCCAGCATTTTCTGCTAGTCGCTTTGTCCTACTCCTGCTGTCACAGGCGAGACACAATAAACAGTAACTAGTAGTGGAGCAGGATAATAATTAGCAGGCTTTAATTAACAACCAGCAAGATTAGAGCTTTTAGCCTGCTTGATCATTTCACACTCCCTCCCTCCACACGCCAACACTACATTCCCTAGCCTTTGGGCAGGGAGGTGCTGGTTGGAAAGCTGGGCAGAAAGTCCTGTTGGTTCTGCTGCACTGCTGCTCCCAGTTACCCTTGTGGACCATTACCGGTGAAGGTCCCTGGGCATCTCTCAGTGTTCATCCTTGTGCATCTCTCTGACTACCAACATCCTTTCCACAGTCAGGGTGCTCACTATCTTCTTTCTGGTTTCTCTTCTCTCCAAGATAACTTTTTCTTCTTGGGAACTCTTACCTTTTGGCATTCTTTTCTTTACGGGCCCTCAAACCCAGGGTTTTTCTGATCTAGCTTATATGCAGAAGCATGATCCACATACTAATTGTTGGTCTCTTTATTAATCAGAGGACTCAGGACATTTGATTGTCATTTAGTCCCAGTATTATGAAAATTCATAACCAGCCTGTATTTGCTGCAGCTAGCAAGCAGCAGGCTTCAGTTTGAAACTTCAAAAT
This sequence comes from Neomorphus geoffroyi, assembly GCA_033558235.1. Lineage (NCBI taxonomy): Eukaryota > Metazoa > Chordata > Aves > Cuculiformes > Neomorphidae > Neomorphus > Neomorphus geoffroyi. The sequence continues at coordinate 444,658 of JAUMJM010000035.1, forward strand.
GCAGTTTTGAACATTCATGCAAACACACACGCACAGACACCCAATTATCTGCCACCTATTAGCCTTCACAATTGAAGATATTTTTCACCTATGACACTCACATATATTTACCCTTTGACAGTGAGAGGGTTCTCCAACATGAATTAGGTTTGTGCAGTTAGTCGTGTCAAGTCCCAAGACATTGAAAGGGCTCCTGTTCCCTAACCTGGACCTTCTCCCACACTTCTGTTAGGCTCTTATTTCTTTAAAAACATTTTAAAAGCATTATGCTTGCTGCATTCCATTTCCTCTCTTCTTCCCATTTAATTTGCTAGTTCAAAATAGATTGCTATAAAATTATACTACTTGTATGTTTTGTAATGATCTCTTCTCAGGTAATGAAAAGTAGGGGTAAGCTCTGTCAAGTGAGTCATAAGATAATGCCAGGCAATTCTCTGCCTGAACACAATTGCAGATACAGATCAAACTACTATACAGATTTCTTTCCCAAATAGCTGTGAAGAGGCATTTAGGTGTTGTTTCTGACCCTCCCAGGTTCTTACCTCTGTTAGAAAAAGGCTGTTAATCAGATGCCGCTTCAGCAGAACTGGAGGGGTCCTTAAGCGATTTATTGAGTCCTTTAGGGAAAAGGATGTACTTTAGAAACTGACAATTTTTTAAAAGGGTCATTTAAGATTTGCAATAGATGTAAGTATTATTTAGGGTGGTAATAATTCTCTTGAATTTCAACTGAATACAATCAACAATTTTTTGAGTGCTAAATTAGGCTATTACCTAGTAAACAGGTAATTACATACCTAACGGCGTGGTCACAAAAAAAAAAAGAGGAAAAGGGTTATTTTTTTGTTATATAAAGTGCCTTTAAGAATGGATAGTTCTTCCATTTTCTCTCAAGTTCCTGGGTAATATTGCTTTACCTTTGCCTGCTGTCATTAGTTTCAGATTTCAAGATCAGTTGTAAACCGTGTTGTTTGAATCCTATCACAACAGCAGTCATTGAGAGTTGTTAACTAGGAAAGCTGCATAGCCTGAAAAATCCCTTGTACTATACCTAACCACAAAACAATGGGAAGTAAATTTGCATATATTTAAATATATTTGAATAAATGCATGGACAAACTAATACAAACACAGATTTTAGCTTCAATTGCATTGCAACTGAATTACAGTTTAGAATTATTCCTTTCTTATTTCAAGAATTCTTCATAAACCATAGGATAGGATAGTTTTTAAATATTAAGAGAGAAATCTTAAGAGAATAAAGGAAGGAATGTTTCTCCATATTGTACACTCATATCTCACAGCTTGCTCTTAATATTTTTTTTATCTGAGTTTTAGTTTTGTGATTAATCACATGGTTATAACTTAATTGTAAAATTTCCACCTAACAGTTGAATGTATATATGGAATTTTCCCCAAGTGTTCCTGTTCCATAGTGCAGTGAAAGTAAAGTGTAGATAGAACAGGGCAATATTTTTCTGACTGGTTTTAAATATCTCACCTTCAACTTCATGGCTAGAGATTTTGGGTTCATCCAGCCCTCAAACACCTAGAATAACACTTTGTTGAACAATTTGGTGCTTGACATCTTTGAACATTTGGAGATCCAAAACAACCCACTAAAAGACTGATAAAAATACGGGTCAAAGCACTTGCTTAAAATCAAACAGTAATTAGCTGCTGTAGGCTTTCTAGGAAGACGAACATGATATAGTCTCAAATATTCCTGCAATGTGCCTTTCTTATCATGGGATATTAAGGTACAAAATATATAAAAAAAAAAATATTTCAAGGCAGCTTTACTTTTTAAATTAACAACTTTGCACTTGAATCTCAGTGTTTGTTTTTCAGACACCAAAGACATTGAAACTGTCTGCTCTGCAACTGTCACATGGGAGTTCTCAATTCATACACCTTTTTCCTGTCTAGAATTCATGGTTCTACCTTTGAGCAAAAAAAAAAAAGTGCATTGAGTAGCACAGAGTCGGTTGTTATATCATGCCAATATTATGGACTCTCCATTTTCTTTTTTTTTGTAGGAAAAGAAAAGAAAAAACCCTGTGCTCATGTATTAAACGAGTTCAGCGGCTCTGAGATGCAGAACACTTGCACAAATGCCCTCATACTCAGCTTTGAAGACAAGATTCTGCAGAGCAACGATCTCAGAGCAATCGTGCTTCCGCCAAATAATTCACAAAGTGTTTCACTTCATAGCAATAGGCTTGAACATATCTATATTTACAATAAAACCTCGGGAGACTGAAACAATCTTCACCAAAGCCAATGGTACTTTTTCCATTGATTTGTTTTGTTTAACTGTTGTGTTAGAACCATATTTGGGCCACAGCAGCACTTAATAAATGCCCAGATCCTCTAAAACGTGTTGACTTTATCTATATTACCATGCAGGGAGTCCTGGAGTCCTTGGGATTGGCCTAAGACCAAGGTAAAGCTTGTTTCTGTGTAGAAGCTTAAGGTGATCCCTTAGGGCACCTGCTAAGAGGATACTCTGCAATGTGGCTGAGTCCCGACTGCTATAGAGAAGAGCTTTAAGTACCAGACTTTTGCTGTGGCTGCCATAATGGAGAAAAATACATGAAATCCCGCTCCATCAATTACAGTACTTTATACATCTTTGTGTAAGTTTGTTGAGAATGTGATTTTTATAATTAATGAAGATTTTTTTAAGAGATGGTTGATCTGCATCCTGAAAATGTTTATGTAGGGTGTACTATAAATATAATTATTAATACAGTTTTGTATATGGAGAGCATCCTCCTTAATGCTTTGGTTGTAAGGGCTCATAACTCTGAAAATCAGTGGATGGAAAATGTTTGAGGTCCTGCATGCCAACCATTAAATCCAGGAATTCCACACCCAGCTGACAACCCAAAGTACTTTCAGGAACAACATGTAGAACTGCTTCAAGTTTGTACACAATATGGTGCAGTGAGGGCTTGAGCCCGATAAGCACTTCAGCACTAAGACAGTATTCATACTTTAGCAAAGCCTGGAATTAGAGCAAGTAGTAAGAAAACCTTGTCTGTGATAGCCCATCAAACACTCATCAGATTTGAAACAGCAGTCAAGGACAAATAACTTTAACCCTGCTGCCTCTCAGTTATCAATAGGCTTTTATACGTCCTTTGTTACTACCTTGAAGAAAGCGTGGCCATTAAAACAATTCTGTGTCTCTTCTTCGATGACTTAAAAAGATACAAATATATGAGCCGTATTTTCATTTATTATGAGACTACTTAAAATTTCCCCATTGTGAAGGGACTGTAAAATGGGTGGGCACCAGAGTATTCCAGAAGGGCATTAGTGTGTGCAAGAATTGGGTCCTTGATGTTGAAGTGTCTTGTAAGTGTGAAAGCTGCAAACAGACAAAATCTTCAGTCACATGATATATGTGAAATATATACTAAAACATTTTCTAAAGGCAATTTCCATTCTGATGTCTTCTTTCACTGATTGTGTTATTAAAAAGGGAAATGGAAAATACATACTTAGAATTAGATCTTTCACAGATGGAGATACAAAGTTAATTGTGCGATGTAATGCACGCAGAGGTAGAAAGAAAGGAACCATGACTTTAATAGCAAGGAGCATGCACATGGCAGAGAGGTGTAAGGATTCCTGCTTACTGCAGTGTCTCTTGGGACCCTGCTGTAAGCATCAGTGCTTGCTACCTTAAAGCAAGGGGAGAAATCTGCATTCTCTTCAATACATAAAGGAATAAAAATATTACAGCTTAATATGCACCCTCAAAGAAAAATAGGTGCAAAACATTGAGCTAAAGGTGTTGCAGAAACAGAGCATAGCACAAAGACTTCTGCCACAAAAATTCATGCTTAACCTTTCAGTGCATGACTGGCAGTCACAGACAAAGAGATATTACCCAGCAAAGGCAAAGTTTATTCCACCCGCTTCTTAAAAGCATGAAGGGCCCAAGAGCTGATGTCGTAAACTTTTGGTGTACTTGTTTTGATTCTGCTCTTTTTGATGTATGAAACTAACTCCATTTATATGTATAAATGTAAATAGAATAAAATCGTAATTTATTCAATCTCGTACATGCTGTCCACTAGTTTGTTCTCCTTTTGATATCTCCCCTGATTGACGTAGAATTATAGAATATCCCGAGTTGGAAAAGACCAAAAAGGATCATCGAGTCCAGCTCCTATCCCTGCACAGGACAATCCCAACACGCACACGGTGTGTCTGAGTGCATTCTCCAAATGCTTCTTGAATACTGTCAGGCTTAATACCATTACTGCTTCCCTGGGGAACTGTTCCAGTGCTCCATCACCCTCTGGGTGAAAAACCTTTTCCTATTATCCATCCTAAACCTCCCTAGCACCTCTTCCTGTCATTCCCTCAGGCCCTTCTATATCATATTCACAGGGAAATTCAGGATATATTGTAATTCCAACCCATTTCTTATTTAATTCAAATGTTATATTTTCTGGCTCTTTCAGAGTTGCTTACACAACAACATATATATGAACATGGTCACTTGCTCTCAGTCATGTCTATTACTTTAAAACATCCAAGACAGAACATTTGAAGCTGGTCTTTCTAGTTCTTCTCTTATCCTTCCAACAATCATATCTTTGTGGCATCTGGAATATGACTCCCAAAGCTCTGTGCATGTATTATATTTTGATGATGCCTCCTTTTGGTGAACTGGATCATGAATGTCAAGCCTACAGTGTTCATCCAGAGAGCTCAGGTACTGCCAGAGTTTGGAGTGAATGTAGGAAAATGCTCTTCATGTTTTCTGCAACCACATTTAGTCATTTAAAGACTGAATGCAGCCAGAAGCACGGCATTTGTCTCTAGTAACTCAATCAAAAAACCTGACATACCTGAAGAAAACAGAATGGAAAGAGTCCAGAGTGTGTGAATTAGTCTCCTGTTTTATTGAAGCTTCTACCATGAATACTATTTATCACTTCCATCATCAGAGAAAAAAACACCATAACACGTTATAAACCACTCAGAAGCCATTTCATGAGCTTTTAAGCCATCCTTGTCACAGGGGCAGCAACCTCTGAGAAGGAGGCCAGTAGACAGATAGGAGCAGAAATCTTGTCAGCTGTCTGACTTTAATCCACTGATGCTTTAGAGTCAAAACTCTAACACGTAATTTTCATTGCAAACAAACATTCAATATGCAGTCAGCTCTCCATTATCCCCCTGGCAGATTATCCAGTTTGCTGATAAATGGTGCCACAATTGCAGAGACATCCATGCTGGCTCTGTGCAGGCCGGCCCAGGTCTGGCAGAGCTTATTAGCTTAAGCTCTGCATAAATATTTCTGTTTGGCTTCCAGAGCCAGTGCCTCTGCATCGTGTTGCTGGAACCAGCATGCCAGGGAGTGCAATGTGGCTACAGCCAAGCAGCTCCGTGGGAAGCCAGCTCATGTCCAGCAAGGCTTTGGAGTTTGCCAGCCCTACATTAACACTGGCTTACACATGGGTTAAAAAGACAGATAGTTTTCTGTAAAGCACCCTTTTCCTGCTTGTTCACATAAATTCATTAGCATAGTTATTGTGAGTTCAGCCTTAGGCCACAAGAAAGCTCCCAGAAGACTTCAGCATTAGCCGGGGAATGCACTAAGCAACATCTAATTAACCCCAACCAAAAGCAGGTCCTGGGGACCAAGGCGAGGAGGGAGAGCCAGGGCCATGTTGCCAAGTAACTGTGAGAAGAGAGTCCTGGAGCGGTTCGGTGCCTTGCTCCCCTGCATAACTGTTTTTTCAAGCAGAGCCCCAGAACTCCCCCCTTAGGAAATTTTAAATACAAACAAATTCAGTCTTCATGGTATCATTATCAAATAGAGTAGTTGATTGGATTTAAACAGACCCTGGTTTCTGGCATTTGCAGAGAGGTGTAGACTGGAATGTGACTTAAGAGACTATAAAATGCTTTGGGATGATTCAGGATCAGAAATATTACAGAAACACAATCCACTGTTATTTGTAATCCCTGTGCCCTTTCAGGATTTGCTGTTTGCTGAGATACCCCAAAAGCATGCCAATTATTGCACAGATGTGGGATGCTTTTTTCACCAAATTATATTGATATTATCAGCTCAATTTATTTATTCATCCAAATGACTGCCAGATGCAGGGAGATTTGTGTTTTTATAACTCACCTATGTCGGAGTCAGGCTGGTGACAAAAGGGTGAAAGGTCGCACATTAGATTACTGATCTCTTGAGACAGCAGGTACTTCAGCCCCAGCACTTTCTAATGCATATTTTGCTCCACATAATCAACTCACTTTTCAAGGTGACACAGCCACAGAGTTAAAAAAAGAAGAAAAAACAAAGCAAATACTCACAACTACAGAAACCCGTTTGTTTAATACAGCAAGTTTCATTTCTGGGGCCACATGTCTCCTTCTCCTCTAAAATGCAGATAAGCATCCCAGGTAAATGAAAATGAGGAGGAACATATTCAAGCTTTGTTCAGTTTATATGTATATATACACACATTTGTATGTATTTGTATATGCACACACACACATACACACACTTCTGCAATGCAAGTATTAGAATTTTCAGGGAAATTTTTATTAAATTTTTTACGCTAAATGTGTAGGAAAAAAATTATTCTGCCAAAACTGAGAAAATAAAACCAAAGATATTTGTTCCAAGGTGCTCCCAACAAGTCAAAATGCTTTGGTTTAATGAGCAGAAATGTTTCCTTTGTTTCATCAAGTTGCATCTGCTTAGCATCTCATGGGAGTCCCACTGGAACTGTGATGCAGATGCTACATAACACCATGAGTTCTCATGGACTTCCTGGGCCAGCAATATATTCAGTGATGCTCTGTATCTTCCCCTATGATCAAGGGGAAGTCTTGTAAGGTGCCCTGAGTCACATGGTTTTCAAGGCTGACGGTAAATATACCGCAGCCAATTATCCTTTCCTGTAAAACAGGGTAAAATAAGTGAACTGCAATGCCCATAAAGCTTTTCCTTGGAAACTGAAGAATTACTACGCGTCAGATGAACATCAAACATTTCAACTTGATTCAGTGTAGTGAGATGACATATTTCAAATTGGAACTGCAGAAATAATTAATTTCGATTAATATATTACAGAAAGTATTGTGTTATTTACAAAGTGATTTACAAACTTTCTGATTCAAAATGAATTTAGATATTTTGACTGCAGAGGGGGAAAAAAGGCTTTAGTTGGGTGGATTTTAGTTGTATTAAATAATGTAATTCTTACTCAGATATAACACAGAACATTCTTAATCACATCATATTAAACAAATTATCACGCATTCTGATTTTCAACCTGCCATAGGACATTTCCTCCCTCACCTCCCCCCCATGAAGCAAGCGACAAAACCAAGTGCAGAACAGAAGATGAGGGGCTAGCCACCTCCTTTCACACACAGCTTGACATCCAGAGGGAAGCTCAGCAGGACGTAAAGCTAACATGCATAGGGCCAACAGATCTGCATTTCTTTATGCATAGTAACCAAAAGAATCATACGGTCAACTTCAGTTCATAGAAATTCAGAGGATATACCTCGGCATCCAGGGTAGAGCAGCAAGTCAACACCCAGACCAAGACTCCACAGTTAAGCTGTCCTCTTAGCACTGCGAGGTAGATTTATGCAAGGAAGGAGAGGCTGATTCTTTAGAGGATATTATGGTTTCCAGTCGAAACAACGGCGAAGACTCTGCAGATTTTTGATGAAGGAAATCATAAAATGGAAGTATAATCTTGATTAGAAGTAAGGAATTTGGGGAGATCTAGTATTAATTTGGGAGTATTGCAACACATAAAATGACACAGAAAAAAATTTGGGATATAGAGTATTGACATAACCAGTGTTAACTTTTTTCGGTAATTTTCCTGCAGATCAGCTAGGGTTTGATGTCACAGAGAGTGTATGGCCTCAGGCAACAAATATCTGTTGTTTCTGGCCTCATGCTTTTCGCATTTGCCAAGTCCTCACTAAGCAGTGCAAACTCATAAGTGCTTCATGGTCTAGGAGGGATCAGGAAGGAAATGTAAATATTCTTATGAAGATTTCTCTTAATAAAATATTTTTTAAATATTGGGGTGGATGACATGGATCTAATTATTTAAATTAGTCACTGGTATATAATTTCAAATTGATACCTAGATAAAACTCACTGTTTTGACTGTTTACCTTGGAAGTAAATGTGGCTACTAGTGGCACACAATTTGCCTACGGCAGTAAAAACCCCCCAAGCCAGCCCTGTCAGGAGCGGCACTGACATGCATTAATGGTGTGGTTACCAGTAGATAATACAATACAATTAACAGGTCTCATCACTACTCCTTAAGGGGGTGCACCACATGGCAAAATTTTGATACGCATCTCATAATTGGCGCAACATCCATTCAACTCACAATACATCAGCTATTTTGATTTAATCTCACATAGTCTGTACTAGTTTATACTGCACCATAATTTTCTAAAGATTGCAAATGAGACCTGGCTGACCCCCTGCACTAACAGGTGCAAAACCCTCAGCAAAGTTACTGGTCTCACAAAACTAAGCCTTAAGGGCCAGAAACTCTGGAGGGGAAAGATAACTTTACTCCCTCTATTGGTGGAAAAGGAAAAATGATGCTACACACATCCTAATAGTTATGGGCTATTTTATCTGTAATTTTTTTTCACAACAAAACTTTACATGAGGTGGATTTGGGGAGACAGTGAGATGATAAAAGGGAGCTGTAAAAAAGGAAAAAAAAATCTTTCCATATAGTTAATAAAGAAATCATTTCAAGTACTGCCAAATTTTGGAAATTTTTTTTTGCCTTAATTTCTCTGAGAGTATTGCTGTGAGAGCTAATACGTTCTGTAGGGCTCTGCCATGTAACAAAGAAGAAAGGATCAAAAAGTAAAATCTAGCCTTATTAAAGCTGCAGCATCAAAATTTGAGTAGACGGCAGTATCTCTAACCAAGATCAAACAAGCTGCTCTTTTTAGAGACGAGAGGCCTACAGTCTGGTCATGGCTGGGCTCTGGGTAAATTTGCAATTTGCTGAGGGTGGCCAAATAGTCATGACTCTTTAACAGCTAGTGAGCTAAATCACAACCATGAAGAATCAGGCATTTTGCTGTTTTTCAGGAAAGCATCAGTGGTTTTGGGGTGGCAGCTCTTGCTGTAAGAGGGGCTAATGGGATGAACGACCTTGGGGAGCAGCAAGCTCCCCCACCATTGTGGTGCCCATCTCAGTAGGGGCAGGATACTCTGATCTCCAGCTTCATCTCTCACCTCTCCTTCCCTGCGGCATATCTTTTCTTTCCATTTTTTTATCTCCCATTGTAAATTCTACTGCTTGTACCCATATTATAAATAGTTGGTCTGCATGCTTCATCTTCACTGCATACAGTAGCTAGAGGTAGATGTTGGATTGTAACTTGGCATGCAGTCAGGTGATGGGCAGAGGGGCTGGCAAAGGCATGAATGTCTAGAGAGCTAGACAGAATATCAACAGTTAAAATCATTGAGAATGACAAGGCAGATTATGGACTTGATGGACACTAGTGTGTGCATGACAAGTAAATTATACCTGATAGCATCTCCCTTAATAATGACCCTCAACATCAAGTCCTGTCCTTTCCAGATCTTTTAAAGAGAACTTTTGTTTGAAACTTGAATTCTTCATGAACATATGCTTTATTGGTCAAACTTATGGGAAGAAGTCAAGCCAGGAAGCCAGGTTCTTGTTCGCCTTCTTCCTGCATGCATTGAGATGTGACAGAATATTTCTTTCTATTTCACTTGATTGCTTAATTAGAAGTGAAGAGAAATTCATCTCTGTTTTGAGTGTGCTTCTCCTGATGAAAATATTGGTTTAATATGTACAGCTACTACTGGTTGTGATGGCTACGATTGTTGCTTGCATGACTATTTCTTTCAGAAAAGATTTCATTCTGTGCTCACCTGGGATGGCTACTTTATACCTTATCCTACTGCTGCTGCATCATCTGCCTTTCCAGGGTAAAGGATTTCAAACCAGATTAATCTGTATGATTCCTATTATGACAAGCATATACCATCCCTGTCCCCGTAGTATATGCTCCATTGGAAACAAGCAAACTAACAACAAAGAAAATGTATTTTTCCTCTAACCAGATGAACTAAATAACCACCATCTTTCCAAAGAAGTAGCTCCCCTTTTCTTTCATTTTGGATGCTTAAAACACATTATTAAATCACCTAACTGATTGTATATAAGTGGAATAAATTTGCTAAAAAATGAATAATAAAATTCACTGCTTAAGATTATGATCTACCTTACTTGAGAAATGGACAGCTGAAGAAATGTAAGGGTTGATTCTGTCAGCAGGTATATATACTAAATCATAGGTACATTTTCTGTCTGTACATCCTTAATAACAGTGAACAACATTGCCAAGTGGATAGCGAAGATCACACTGGGGACCATAAATACCCTTTGTGCTGAATGATAAAGCACAGTAGATCTTTCTCTGACTCTGGCAGATGAAAAAATACATATAGGATGATAGGGGCCAGGAATAAAAAACAGTAGAGTGCACTGTTGAAAAAGAATAGTCAGCTGCCTTCATGATTAAAAAAATCCCAACCCTTAATACAACAATTATCATTAAGAGTGATTTTTCCAGAACATAACTGACAAGTAAATTATCACGTCTGTACCTGCATGTTGAGTTACTGATTCACCTTCACTGGTAAACAAAGAGGGGGAAAAATTGCTTTCAGCATTTTTTTTTCTAAAGAGCTAAGCTGTTTGCGCTTTCTTCTCTTTTTCTTTCTCTATATGTTTTGTTGTTGAAAAAATCAGATATAATTAGATAAAGTGGCAGCATAAAGCCAGAAGAGCTTTTGCTAGAAATCAGGGAAATTGTGTCTCATTTACTGTTACCCCTTCATTTATCTTCCTCCATCAGTGCTTTATTCCTATAGCCTTCCCTAAAAATATAAAAAGATGAATTAATATTTAATAAAATAAAAGCCTTTATTCTGCTTTATTAAATGCTGAAGAGGTATAATGAGAAAATGGCTCGTGTGTCAGGTCACAAATATATAGAGCCTATGGATCCATCTAAATTCATCTCTACTTCCCTTTCTTATTTCCTGGCATTTCATAAGAGAGAAACCCTGAATCTTTTTTCTCTTTACAAGTATTTTGTGAGCCAGATGTCTGGAGAAATTATTTTTTTTTAAAGTGAGGACAGTGCTTTTAGTGCAGCTTTATCAGCAGACAACAATAATTAAGTATCACCAATAAACACACCAACATAGAGAAGCATCATAGTAAAATTTTAAAGAGCTCCTAAGATGCTAAAATCCTCAGTTTGACAAATCACAACCCAACAGGACCTATTTTTCATCAATAGGAGGCTGGTGTAACCAGTTTGTATTTAAATATTCACGGGGCAAACCTCTAAAGATAGATGAGGTCAATTCCAACCCAAGCATCTGTAATTATTCTTCTTTCTACGTTCAGAGGTATCCCAATCTTGATGGTGCAAACCATCTCTTGTATCCTTGCACCCAGGCAGGACTCAGAAACTATTAACTCATCACTCTTCCCTGAGAGGTTTCATCCCACAGGTTTTGTCAGAGTCATCCCAGCAGACTGGCTTCTCTGCGAAATCTCAACCCACATTCCCGTGTTAAGACAACTACAATGGAGTAGCCCAAGCCACCAGGTGGTTCAGCAGTTTATCACTGCTTTGCCAGCCTTGGCAGGTTCCTGCAGTGCTCCCCACTGAACCTCCCTGCTCTCAGCCTAGAGGCACCCAGTTGAGCGTTTGCTGCTCAGATGCCGCAGGTCACAGCACAGGGTGCAAGGCTGAACTGCTGCCAGTCTAACAGATCACCTCCTAAAGGAGCCAAGAAGCTGACAAGTCACCCCATCACAGCCTCTGTTGGAAGGACAGCGCAAACCGCTGGCTGTGCTAACAGCTAAAATCACTCCAGCAGGAACCACTAAATCTCATAAGTCAGGTTGCTTCATGGCCAGGAGGCAATGTCAGCCTGTGAGAGTCCTGGATTAAGATATTCTATAGTACAAAATACGGAATTCAAGGTGAGCAGTCAGGAAGAGGGTCTGTGCATTACTCTGTCGCCCTCTCCTTGAAAAGCAGGCGAGTGCCAGCCACTTGTTCCTGTGGCTATTTATGAACTATATTCCACCATTGGAATAGAGACTGAAATTCAAAAGTCATGACAGGAATATGTCTGTCTTCCTTCCTAGCTGACTGTAAAGGCAACCAGTTAAGGAGTTAATGAGCAAAGCACAGGAGTTAACACAAAATGTAGATACTGGGTGTCATGTATGAAAAAGGAAGAAGTCGTTCATGGTGAAAAAAAAAGCAGCTTAGAATTAATTTATACTGAAAATGAAATTCCTTTCTTATTTATACCACTTATTTATACCATAACCCCACTTACCTTGGGTTAGTTAGACCCGATGCACTGACAATTACACTGTTCTCCCAGTTTTCCTATTCTGCAGATCCCAAGGTTTAGTTCCTGTCACGAGATTCCCATGACCTTCTGCACACACAGAGCAGTCTTTCACCTCCTGTCCCCCTGCATTTTGCAGCCTCTTTCTCCCAGGTAATTCTAAAAAGTACACAGGATATCATCTGAAGTCAGGACTGAGAAGTATCCTCTCAAAACACAGAGAAGCACACATGCTGCTGCAGCTGCAGGCCAGCGTATGTGCTGGATGCTGCATTTAGCTTCAGCTTCAAAGAGCATTACAGTCATGCAGCAAAACTTAAGCTAAAACTTTTTCATCTTTTACACCATCTCGCATTATTTAGATTTCCAAATGAGAGTTAAAGCGACCCACGGTTTTGCTCAGTGAATACAGTGAGCTTTGGGGATCACTTTCAAAACAACCTCATTTGCATCAATTCAGCTGATCTCTTCCTTGTTGGAGAAGATGAAAGTGTGTTTCTATCTTATGATTCCCTCTGCTCAGACAATAAGGCACTCATTCCTTGCAGAAGAGAAAAAGAACTAGATCAGCAAACTTGTTCTCCCCTTTTCCAGTGTTTCTTTGACTGCATAATTGAAACTCCGGAAAGAAAAAGCATGGAAGCAAGAGGCACAGATGTTTACATCACAGGTACCTCAAATAACTTCTAAGTATCCTAACTGTGTGTAGCCTGTGAATATATTTCGTGCTTCACTCACTGAGAATTAGCATTGAAAGTCATCACAGTGAACACAGGGAACTGGATGAATTTCAATCTACTGCAGAAACCAGCCACTTATGTTGTTTGATGTCATCTGCAGTCACATCACTGCAGACATCTTTTGCAAGACTAGTAAAAGAAACGTTGTCATTATTGACATGGCTGCCTGTCCCTCTTCACTGCTCGAGTGACAGCATTCATAGAACTCTTCCCGTTGCTCAGTATATATAAAAACCCAGGTGCAGAGATGAGTCTCCTAGGCTTCCTTTTGAAGAATGTCAGATCAGCTCTGTTTCTTTTAACACCGCTCCCTTGGACCAGCTGACATTTATGCAAGCCACACAACACTGAGGAATGAAGATTTCAGGCAATAGATACCACTTTGGGGACACACAAACCGTAAACTAGATGCAAGCTACAAAGCAAAAATTAACAATACATGTAACTGAATGTCACCAGGGTAGGGAAACACCCTGCATCATGAAGAGTCTTAATGAAAAAGCACCTATCAAACAGGTGAAATAATTCACGTTGAGCACCACTCTTACTGGCCTTTTAACTTGTCATAGAACATCAATATTGCATTAATGTTCAGCCCTGTAGAAGCTGTACCAAAGGGCAAAACAGGGAATTTGTGATGGCATACAGGAGAGGAATCAACCTACTTAATTTTAAGTATTTATCTCGAGCACCCGAACAGGAGCCTTGTCACCTTGGGTTATTTCTACAGCGAAAGAATAGTGGGAGAAGCACCTCCAAGGGATGCTTCTAGCCTTTTGAGGTCTGAGTTGTCTTCTAGTGGTGCTTCTTGCTCTTCTTTTCTCAAGAAAAAAATGAAAAACCTTAATTTAGAAACCTCTGGCCTTGTCCTCTAAGCCGTCCCCACTGTCCCCTCAAAGGTCTATCACTCCACTATACTTCAAAAACCCGAAAGGAACACTTAAATGCTGGGATGCAGTTTCCTGCCCAGGGCTGAGGCTGCAATAGCTGCTGTCATGAGGGACACACCTCTCATGGCTCGGGAGGTTAAAGTCTCATTCAGAAAAGATTCTAGAACTTGCCCCAGTTATCCAAGCGTTGTATGCCTGCTAAATTGACCTAGAAATGAGTTGGAAAAACTTAGCCCATGCAATTGATCTGTAGTAATGTTTCTTGAAGTGAAAACCAGCAATATTTAAAGCCTTTCCCTGGAACTACAACAATTCTCACACTAGCCTTGTAGAGAAGCAAGAGCTGATGAAAACACATATGTGTCAGTATATTTCAGATTCTCACGGACATCTGGATAGAAATAACTTTTAAAGAGTTTGGTTCTAAAAGCACTTTTTATCTGTACATTCATGCGTAACTTTCCAGAAACCAACCTCTCGATGAAAATTAACATATTTTTTTTTGTCCATGAGTGGTTATTTGGGGGTTCTACTGGTTTATAACTTTGAGATTTTTTAAATCACTGCATCAAAAAATGTCTTCATGTATACAGTCAGCCATTCACAGCCAAAAAGTTATTTATCTCCCACACCAGTGCCATACAGATTCAATGTTGCTTGTAAAAACCTGCAAAAATACATTTACATTAAAAACTTTGCACATATTCAACACATGAGCAAACAAACAGAAGTGGGGAGAGGAGGAAATAAAAGTAAAAAATGAAGCTTAATTCAGCCTTTTATTTTATTCTAAATGGAAATCTCTGCGGTAATGCTGAACAACACTCAGTGGATTTTTTTCAGAAAAAGGTAAAGTGCATCTTGCAGTTAAAAACTGTTAAGGAAACACTGGTCTTGATTGTGGATAATGGAGGAGGTTTAAGCATTGCTGGATTTAATTGAGGCTGTCTTATCCATAATCAGCTTTCCCAAGCTTCTGGACTGGGCAACATAAAATCTCAAAATGTTAAAAAATAATAGAGTGTTAATGCCGTGTCTTTGAATGGGATGGATTTGTAATTCAGAAGATTCGAGACGGGAGGAGGAGGATCCCCATCTTGCTTGAAGACTTGATCCACATACTCTGTCGAGGACTCATGAAAGCAGAGAAGAAACTGAGGCAGAAAAAAAGATATATGGGCTCTTATTATGCTATTGTTATTCACAGCTACCTCTGATGATAAAACTTTTAAAAGCACCTGATTTTTTAAACCCAGATAAAGACTAAAAACTGTATTTCCACCTGTTTTTAATGACTGAGACTCCTTAGCAAATTGCTTTTAAGTTCAATGCGCCCACAACATCCATGCCCTGGGAAAAGATGGGCTGCCTGAGAGTCTGCAGGGAAAGGGCTGAGCAGTGGTCCTGAAGGTTTAATGCCACTTGACCACAAGCATCCATTTGCTGATGGAGCAATCTGCCCAGGCGGCATGCCAGGGGCATGCAAGGCTGCTTAAGTGTACACAGACCCATTGGACTGAGACACAGCTCAGTGCCAGGGCCTAGTGACACACACAACCCATATATATGTGCAATTTTTCTGCGTATGTATGCGAACTTCACTGCTTGGGCCAAACTTTCCAGTTCCCACCTGCTGTGCACAGTGTGAAACATCTCGCTGTGCACAAGCCAGCACAGTCATGCATTCTGCAGAAATCCCACTCGCTCTGTTGCGCTACATTTCCAGAGGCGTAGCTTGTGCTGACCCTGGGAATGGAGGCGATTTGCATTCACATGCAGGAATCGGAGGTTTAGCCACTGTCTTCCTCTTCATTTTCTCCATCTGAACCATTGTTTTTTCTCCAGCTCAGCTGACATATATGCTGCATTTAGCTTCAATGGCAGAGAGTATATTAAGATTCAGGGGATTCTTTACATCCTACCCACATTTTTCATTACTGCTATTGATTTTACGTATTAAAACACTAATGATTTGGCGCCTCTAATAGCAGGAAATTATGTCTCTAATGACGCATCTTTGACCTCAAGTCTGAAGTCTGCAGTGTAGTTTCCTCATCTATGTGGATGTTTCCTAAAAGCCTGACTGAGTAGTTTGTTGGCTAGTACAGCAGCCGCTTGAGTCTTCACTTTGTGGTACTTGCCTTCTTCACAGAAGAGCACCCACTGCTTTGAAAACAAGCCAGGCAAGCACAAGTATGCAGGTCAAAGCATGTGGCTGGCAATGGGAGCAGCTTCTTTCAGTCTGTAAGTTGTCTGTAAAAAAGAAGTTTTCTCTCAATTTCCTCTACTCTGCTAAATGCACTGAATTTTGTGTCAAGCAAGAGCAGTTCAAATCCTCGCTGCAGCAGACAAAGAGGGGAAGACTGATAACAAAGTACATAATCCATCTAAATGTGCACTGTATTATTTCAGCCCCCAGTCCTGTAGCTTCATATGATTCATGTGAGTGGAAGTCATTGTATGATTGGGACCTCAAAATTTTTAACATAGAAACTTAAAATCTCGTAGCTGTCAGCCTTTTCATGCCGTAAGACAAAGTATGAATATTCAGCTCACTCTGACCTGCCTTCTTGTCTTGCTGGTAGCTTCATTTACTAAGTTTCTCTCCATGCTGAGGAAAAGATTTTTTAAGAAGAGGTTCAGCATGCATCTTCAGCACGTAGATAGCAGATCCGTCCTTCAAGGGAGTCATAAGAAAACATATTGATGTAAACTAACATTTCAAAGGCCAAAGAAAAGTTAGGCAGCCAGAAGAACTTTTATTTTTTTACAGTATTTCAGCCACACATGTTTACTGACAAATGTATGGATGTGTAAAGTTTCATAACTAAACTTGTCTCTATAATCCATTTATTGGCTTGGATTCCTTTCTCTGTAGGCTTATTTACTGTATGCAATGATGACATAAGGGTTACCTTAGAGAAATAAACTAACATCATTACTTTGTAGATTACACTTTTTATTAAGGTTTTCTTATTAAAACTGCCACTTAAAAATGACCAGTTCCAAATTTCTTCATTAATAAAGAGCTCCCCATGTGAATATGTGCTCCAAGATATGAATTAAGTCCTGATTCTGCAAAATCATAAACATGCCACAAACACCCTTACTTTTATACACTTTGAGTGACTCCTTTAGATTCTCAATATAATACAACTCACAAGCTGAAATTCAACAGAGTTCTCAGACATGTGCGTAAAGCAACTTTTATTCAGGAAAGCCCTTAGCAGGAAGGTTTTCAATAATATGAATAAGTATATATTTAATTTTAATCTCAAGTGCTTTGCTGAGTTGGTGCCACCACATCTTGAATGAAGAATATCAGTAAACCTATGTATTATGGTATAGTACTTCATACCAAGGATAGTCAAATATGTACATCTATATACATACAATGCAAAAGTTAAATCAGTAGGGTAAAACACTATTTTGCAAGATATTCCAAACCAGTAATTGATTCAAGACAGCATGCTTGATGGCAGATGCCCCTTCCTCAATCAAGATCTCACAGGAATTCACTACATTCTCAATTGGAAGACAGATAGTTGAGGAACAGATCTCTGATTATATACTAATAATTTGAGTATAATCTGTATTGGAGATATTTTTTCAATTAATTTCTTAAAGATACAGGGTCTCCCAACATTCCCCAGTCCTAACTTTTCTACTATTCTAATCAATATGAAATTTGACAATAGGAATTGAAACAACCTTGTGTAGTCACAATGAGAGCATTTTGTTTTGTCTTTAAAACCTAATCTATAGTAAAATGTAACATCAATTGCATCTTCCTAGGTATTCCCAAGCCACCTAGAAGGAAGCAACATCAGACTGTTACATACATATCTGCATACAGTGGTTATAGCTTTGTCATTAACAGTTTCTGTTTCTTGTGGTTCTGGTCCAGAAGTCCCAGTCACTGCCTCAGGAAAGGCTGTCCCATTCTTGTTGTGGTCACATGGATAAAAAAACCTGCTGCAGAACAGAAAGGTTTAGACAACAGCATCAAAAGATATCATTTCCTCCTGGAAAAAATCTCTACCAAGTGACTAAGAAAAACTAAAAACCAAAGGAAAATAAATTCAAAGCAATAGTATTAGAAAAATACCTCTGCACTGGTCTCAAAATTGTATGTCTTGCAACCTTCACGTGAAGGTTTAATAATAATTTCAGGTGAGCTGCATAACTTACTCTATGACTTTACCATAAGAGTTTTACAGGTCATCTCAAGCCCATGCCAAGAAACCTTTTTACTACAATCATGCATTCTTTATTAATACTGCCGACAGTTGTGAGAGTCTCCGCCAGAAATTTATGGACAGAGATGTGGGAATTATAAAGAAACAAAAAAGGCAGAAAACTGATTAAATGGTCAGAAGATTAATATGTGGAGAAAGATGAAAATAATCAACTCTATATCACAGTATCACAGTATCATAAGGTTGGAAAAGACCTTTGAGATCATGGAGTCCAACCTATGACCCAGCACCTACACCTACACCTACACGTACTCCTACTTGTCAACTACACCATGGCACTAAGTGCCTCATCCAAATTCTCTTTGACCACCTCCAGGGATGGTGACTCGACCACCTCCCTAGGCAGCACATTCCAATGAACAATTACGCTCTCAGTGAAGAATTTCTTCCTAATGTCAATCCTAAACCTCCCCTGGCAAAGCTTGAGACCATGTCCTCTCATTCTGTCACTGGTCGCCTGAGAGAAGAGTCCAACTCCTGCCTCACTACAACCTCCCTTTAGGCAGTTGTAGAGAGCAATAAGGTCTCCCCTGAGCCTCCTCTCCTCCAGGCTGAACAACCCCAGCTCCCTCAGTCACTCCTCATAGGGCTTGTGCTCCAGCCCCTTCACCATCCTCGTCGCTCTCCTCTGGACACACTCCAGCATCTCAACATCCTTCTTAAACTGAGGGGCCCAGAACTGGACACAATACTCAAGGTGCAGCCTGACCAGTGCTGAGTATAAGGGGATGATGATCTCTCTAGTCCTGCTGGCCACACTGTTCCTGATGCAGGCCAGGATACCATTGGTCTTTTTTGCCACTTGAGCGCACTGCTGGCTCATGTTGAGTTTCCTGTCCACCAGCACTCCCAAGTCCCTTTCCGCCTGGCTGCTCTCCAGCCACTCTGCACCCAGTCTATAGCTCTGCATGGGGTTGTTGTGTCCAAAGTGTAGGACCCAGCATCTGGACTTGTTAAACCTCATGCTGTTGGACTCAGCCCATCTCTCCAGCCTGTCAAGGTCCCTCTGTAGGGCCCTCCTACCTTCAACAGATCAACACTTCCTCTCAGCTTGGTGTCATCTGCGAACTTGCTGATGAAGGACTCGATCCCCTCATCCAGATCATCAATAAAGATATTAAACAGGACTGGACCCAACACCGAACCCTGGGGGACGCCACCAGTGACCGGCCGCCAGCTGGATGGGACACCATTCTTCACCACCCCTGGGGCTCAGCCATCCAACCAATTCCTAACCCAGCACAGAACATTCCCATCCATGCCACGGGCTGCCAGCTTGTCCAGTAGTCTACTATGGGAGACAGTGTCAAAGGCCTTGCTGAAGTCCACGAACACCACATCCACAGCCTTCCTCTCATCCACTAGGCGAGTCACACAGTCGTAAAAAGAAATCAGGTTGGTCAGGCAGGACCTGCCTCTCCTAAATCCATGCTGTCTGGGCCTGATCTCTCCCTCATTCCTCAGGTGCTGCATGATTGCACCCAGGATCATCCGTTCCATAATTTTGCCTGGGACCGAAGTCAGGCTGACAGGTCTGTAGTTACCTGGATCGTCCCTACGGCCCTTCTTGTGGATGGGCGTCACGTTGGCCAACTTCCAGTCTTCTGGGACCTCTCCAGTGAGCCAGGACTGCTGATAAATGATGGAAAGTGGCTTAGCAAGCTCGTCTGCCAGCTCTCTCATCACCCTAGGATGGATCCCATCAGGCCCCATAGACTTATGAGGATCCAAGTGGCTCAGCAGGTCTCTGACTTCTTCCTCCTGGATGACAGGGGGGTTGTATTGCACCCCGCCCCTATCCACCACTTCAGTAGACCAGTTGTCCAGAGAACAATCTGCCTTACTGTTGAAAACCGAGGTGAAGAAGGCATTAAGCACCTCAGCTTTTTCCTCATCTTTAGTTACTATATTTCCCTCAGTGGTCAATAAGGATTGAAGGTTGTTGCTGCCCTTTTTTCTGCCGTTAATATATTTGAAAAAGCTCTTCTTGTTGTCCTTAACACAAGTGGCCAATTTAAGCTCCAGCTGGGCTTTTGTCTCCCTAATTTTCTTCCTACACGACTTGACAATATTTTTGAACACAACCTGACTCACCTGCCCTTCTTTCCAAAGGCGATACACCCTCTTTTTTTCACTGAGCTCCTTCAAAAGCTCCTTACTCATCCAGGCTGGCCGTCTGCCCCTGCGGGTCATCTTAGAGCACATTGGGATAGCCTGCTCCTGCACCTTGAAGACTTCATTCTTAAAGTATGTCCAGCCTTCCTGGACCCCCTTGCTTTTAAGAACTATCTCCCAGGGTACTCTCCTTACTAGTTCCTTATATAACTTGAAATCAGCACACCGAAAGTCCAACATGGTCGTCCTGTTTTTGCTCTTCCTTGTTCCATTGTTAATGGAAAACTCAATTATCTCATGGTCACTGCAGCCCAGACAGCCTCTAACCACAACATCACCCACCAGCCCTTCTCTATTGGTAAACAGCAAGTCAAGGAGAGCCTCACCCCTAGTAGGCTCACTCACCAGCCGTGACAAAAAGCAATCCTCAATACACTCCAAGAACCTTCTGGACTGCCTCCTCTCGGCTGTGTTAAGTTCCCAGCAGATATCTGGGAGATTAAAGTCTCCTAGAAGAATAAGGGCAGACGATCTTGAGGCAACTTCCAGTTGCTTAAACAACAAAAGGTCCACCTCTTCCTCCTGGTCGGGCGGTCTGTAACACCCTCCAACCAGGATGTCAGTCTTGCTTGCCCCTCTTACTCTTACCCATAGACTCTCAATCTGATCATCCCCGATCTCAAGTTCTACAGCGTCAAGGGTTTCCTTGGTGTACAGGGCCACCCCTCCACCCCTTCCCTCTCGCCTGTCTCTCCTGAAGAGTTTGTAACCTTCTATGGCAGCACTCCAGTTATGGGAGTCATTCCACCATGTTTTCGTGATAGCGATAATATCATAGTACTCCTGCCGGGCCAGGACCTCCAGCTCCTCTTGTTTATTACCCATACTGCGTGCATTGGTGTACATGCATTTCAGTTGGGCTAGCGGCTTTACCCTTGATAATGACTTACTTTCTGCAGTCACTTCAGTGGTGAGTCTGGTTACATCCCCCGCTCCCATCGGGCCTAGTTTAAAGCCCTCTCAGTGAGCCCTGCCAATTCCCGGGCTAGTATCCTTCTACCCTTTTTACTTAGGTGGAACCCATCTGGGTCAAGCATGCCAGGTTCAGTAAAGGTTACCCCATGGTCATAGAAACCAAAATTCCTGTGCCGGCACCAGCCCTTAAGCCATTTGTTGAGAGCATGTATTCTGTCGTTCTTTGCACTATGCCTTTCAGACACTGGAGGGACTGAGCAGAACACCACCTGCGCTCCTGCCCCGTCCATTAGTGCCCCATCATTTCAATAACAAGAAGGTGAAGAATGTAAAAAACAAGAACAAAGAAGAAAACAACATATTACAAACTAACTATGTAAATATAGTGAGATAAAATGGGAGAAAGGCTATCTTTAGCTTAGCTATCAAGAAACATCTCTTACAACTAAGACATATTAATATCTTTTCCTTAGAGAAGTGGCAGAAGCCCTAGCACCAATTTAAAACTTAACTGGAGAAAAACGGAGAACACACTGCAGAAGGGCAGCGCTCCCCACAGTGGTGTGCTGGATGATGAAAGAGGCATTTGCCCACTATCCAGTGCTACAGCTTTAATGAATCTTCATTTTCTGAGTCTTCCCCCTTAAAAATGACAATATGCAAGTTTTATAAAACATTACGAGCTCTCTTGACTGCTCTAAACTATACTGATATGCAGGCAGATGTTTTTCACCTGGTCTAGGTATTTTTTTCTACATATTTCCTCCTTCTGCAGCCCTGCGTTTCCTTGCAGGGTGGTGAATGGGAGCCAGGAGTACACTTGCGAGAGAGCAGCTGTTTTAAACTGGAGCAGGCACACCTCTGCCAGGGTATTACAAAGAGCAGTTAGAGAACCACTGACAGTTCAAAGTGTCTTGCTTTCATTATGCTGCACCTGCCATCAACCCTGTTACATCTGTTAAATTCCCTTCAGAGAAATGTTGTTTTTATGAGTAAAAATGAATAGCTCCCTTTTACTAGATGAAAACCTGTAGATGTATGAAGTTAAGACAATTATTAATATTAAACTAACATCTACCATTTAATAGCAATTTCTCTTCAGAGTAAAGCACTGACATGAGTTACTATTGTTGCAGAAGGAGAGACTTGCAGTATACTATAAAAGCAATGCTCTGCTTGCATGTGCAGAGCCACATGTGACAAACTGTGGCAGCTTTCATAGGTTTAATGAGTCTCTTTGGAGTTCCTCTCTCTCTGGTTAGTCATAGGCAAAGCAAGGAAAAAGCTGCGTGCAAACACATACCTCATGTGAGTAGCTGCACACTGAACAGCAGGAAGCTTAATGAACGAAGAGATGGGTTTTCCTGTGATCTCTTTTCGTTGCTTCATGCGTGGCTGAAAAAAGAAAAAGCCAGGAAACAAACAAAAGGCTGAGGTTTTGGTTATACCCAAACCCCAAAGCACAGGCTGTGATATGCAGTTGAGGGTTTCAAGCGCTGCTTTTTATCCCTGATCATGCTGTATTCCCACATTGGTTTTACAGAATCAGAAAGCAAGATAAGAAGTTTAGTGCACCCCTAAAACATCCTGCTGCATGTTTCCTTCTGTAAACTCATCCACTGCCTACGCTGCATTGATAGCAAGAGTACATGGTAGTACTCTCTCTGTTAGCAGGCCTGTACAGCAAACATCTCAGCCTTTCCTGTGGTGCTCCTCTTTCTGCGGTTGACCAGAAATGTTGTGGCTAAAGTTCATTTGGGTTATAGGGTGGTAGGTTTGTTTCTGAAGATATTCCACTAAATGGTATGGCAGTCTGGGATTGTATTATGTGTCATGAGGTGTGTCATTACCTCTGAGAAATACCTTGCAGTTCCCTAAGGTCGCACTTTAGTTTGTATGAATTTCTCACAACTGTTATGGTTTTCTAGTATGTCGAAATAACAGCAAAATTTTCGAAGATTTCTTTATGCACTACCTTTTCTTTTCGTATTACCAAGATAGAGAGCTTTAGTTTGTGTTGGAAAAGATAATTACTCTTGTATGCTTTCTATATGCAGTTACTCACTATGTGGGTAGTGATGTGAACTATACTGGAATTTAAGTTCCTGGGATATTGTTCAGCTCTACAGGTCACTTATCAATCTAGTTAATTATAGTCTGACTAGTTTCTCCTATGATCAATTCAAACTGATGGCCAAAAAACCTAAGTTAAAATATAATAAATCTTGCTGGATAGGATGATCTCCTTTGAGTACTTGCCTATCAATTATCACATTACTAGTGCTACCAAAACCAAATAACTATCATTATTAGTCATTATCAAGTATCTGTGATTCAAGAATTATTTGGTTAAATGAAGTTGCCTCAAATTGCCTGTTTACTACTTTTCTTGTTCAGCCTCAATTTTATCCAGTCTTTGTCCTTCACTAGTGCTTTTCTCAGTCTTATAATCTCCTCTTTCCTTCCATAAATACTTGAATATCTGCTTTCTCTAATATTGTTCTGGTTTTCTATCCTTGTATAAAAAATGTAACTCCTTTCCTCAGCTCTGTCAATAAGGTATGGTGGACTGCAGTTACCAAAATAGGTGCAATAAAATAATTAAAAATAACATCAGAATATTGAGTGTCCATTGAAAGATTTTCTCCTGCTTAGTAAAGTAAGTCCTAAGCAATCCATGCAGCCAGTAACTATGTAATCATAGCGGCCTGCTCATAGGATATCTATAAAGAATCCACCAGCTCCTATGGTTCAAATTGAGAGGCTAAGCAGCACAGACTCCTGTATCCATCTGACTCCGAACAGTTTGGGTCCTGCTTGGATGATCTTCATCTTCTCTTTGGAGATGGTTAAAATCCTCTTTGTTAAAACTGGAATATGAGCAGCTTCAAGTCCAGCAATAGAAATCTCTCAGAAGGCAGGAGATCTCCCACAGCACCACAAAATGTCCAGAAGTGATTTAATGCAAGAACAACCTAACACAAAATCTGTGGGTTTCTTCAGTTTTTTTAGGTGTTTGGCTTATTTTGTTGGTTTGGTTTTTTTTAAAAAAAAAGAAGCAACTTGTCTGTTTCATCGTGGGGTGTTTCTTTTGTTAATTAGACATAATTTTAAGATATAACTAGTACATTTTATTCCTTTAAAATGTTGTACATGAATGCAAGCGGAAGTGTAATTTTTTGTGTGGCTTCATAAGGGGATAAGCTTCCTGTAACTGTTCAGTGTGTGTCTTTTTGTGTCCTGCCACTTCAAAATATGTTAACTATTGACGAGTCTCCACTGAAGAGGAAAGAAGAGGAAAGTTCCAGTTATCAGGGTACTACATGACTAAGAAAGCAAGCTTGCCATCAAATAGAAGAGACTTACCAAATTATATTTTCTTCTCTGTCACCCGTAAAAAGAAAACAACAAAATGATCAACTCATATGAGAAACAGTGGGGGGAAGGCAAGCTCATTAAACCCCAGAGACTGGAAAAGTTTGACTATACCTTAGAAAGAGACAAGAACTTAACTTAAACAAAGACACCAGAAACCAGGCTTCACAAATAACAGAACTGTTTGTTTAACTTTGTCGCTAATTTTTCAGGTCCTACATTTGCGAGTTACCCATGAGTCATTGGGTTTTTGTCAACATTCAGTGTGCATTGTTAATAAACTTTTCCCCCAGCTACCTCCAGTTTTCTGACTGTTTGGAGTTACATGTAGAATAACACATTCGTCAAGTCTTGCTATAAGGCTCCTCTACTTATTCAGGATAAACTGTTGTTCACAGACATAAGTAAATCCAACTTCAGTGGATTTAGTTCGAATGGCCTGGAGTGTCCCTGGGTAACTCTTCTGTCACTAAATGCCTCAAGATTCATAGTGACGTGGGGACAAACAACTTTAAAAACAACCCTAAGAATTCACTTGCATGTAATAGCACTGCTACCAGTGCCTGGAAATCCCAGCCATTCTGACTGTATCTTCAAAAAACCAAACACGTTCATTATTATGAGATTCTGTAAGACTATGAGAAAAGCTGTGGTGAAAAACTAAGGTGATAAGTATCTGATTAGGTATATCAACATGGCATAGGAACCTGTAAATAAATATAACTGCCAGGATATCTAGCATCACCAAGGTCTTTGAAAATAAAGCATTCCTGGGTTATTCACTGCTGCAATCAAATAAGCACCTACTCACTGAATCATGGAATCAAAGAATCATAGAACGGTTTGGGTCAGAAGGGACCTTAAAGATCACATAGTTCCAACTCCCGTGCCGTGATCCACTGCATCATATTGCTCAAAGCCTCATCAAATCTGGCTCTGAACACTTCCAGGGATGAGGCTTTCACGACTTTTCTCGGCAACCAGTTCCAGTGCCTCGCTACCCTCACTGTAAATCGAAGCAAATTCCTAAATGATAGATGCTTCTGGGAGAAAACTGTAAAGGAAACAAGGACAACTATTTTGTTTCACATTGAGATGTGAATTTCAGCACTCTAATTAAGACTTATTCTAGTCTTGCCTACTTAAGCAACAGCTGCAACTTTTTGAAACAGAGATCAAAGCGTAATGGCGGAATTACCAAATAAACTGCAGTTGTCACCTTCAGAAAGGTTAGCCAAAGGACTGTATCTGAGGTGGCAAACTTTCTCCTCTGAGTAGCACAACTGCAGGGAAAAAATGTACAATGGATTATGAAGGCAGCCTTGCTTCATTTTTAAAGTGAGGGCAGTGAAATCTCAGGTTAGCAGCAGTTCACTTGTACCTTCATGAGGCAATACTTTGGCTAGACTGCAGTGCATTATGTGATCTAACAACGAATACGTAAGTAGAAAATATACCACAGTAATAAGCCCCCAAAGTAAAAAAATTAATATTAATGCAATGAAAAAAATTGTTCTTCCTTTTGAACCCAGTGAGGACTGCAAAGACAGTGATTATTAAAGAATTCAGCTGGTTTCAAAATTGACCTTAACCTGGAAAAAGCTAGGCAGAAGCAGAGGGAAAACAGATTAAAAATTCAATGCAGCATTTCATGGCCTTGGTAACCTGGGACTAGGGTACTCGAGAGCTACTGACAGCTTGCATTTCAAAGCTGATTTGTAAAGTTGCCAACAGGTCAGTAATCAGTAACTTTACAGAGCATGCAGCTGACACAGAAAGCCAAAAAGGAACAACAAAAGGCATAATTGGATCTTAGGACCTAAAAGATGCCATGAATGCATTCATTTTTGGCACTACGTATGCTGCATGTTGCGACAAGATATGGTTATAATGAAGGTGATTTGCATAATTTTCATGAAGTTTGGATGCACTGAATTATAAAAATAACCCCCTAACATGAAGCTATTTCACTGGCACTTGGAAGTCTCATTTGAAATATTGACAGAATCACAGAAGTTGTTAGTGATGAAAACAAAAAGGGGAAAAAAAATGCCCACTAGGTCATCATAGGCATCTGCCTTCAAACGCCAAATTATTTCCTTCAGTTTGTTTGAAAGTCTTTTGTTGAGATTTAAACAGCTCCAGTAAATAAAGCCTGCATCAGATCCAGAGGGAAACTTTTTAGCAGACTAATGACATTTATATTTGCCAAAGGAAATAAACAGTAAAAGAAATCACCAAAGTAACTACAGATCACTTAGAACTTCACAGCACTTAAATCTTCAGACCCAAATGGAAAAGTTTTCACCCAGCTGCTGCTGATTTCAGAAAGTTACAAGGCTTGAACAGGACTAAGCACACCATTTAGGGACCTACTGGGTAAAACTTCTTTGTTTTAATATCTCCTTGTCTTTCCTCTCCCCACTTGTCATCAGCCCGTTGGACTGGGTGTGAGAATCCATTTGCAGAGGTTTCTGGGCTGATGACTATACACAAAACTGAGTTACAAGTCATAAGACACTGAGATCTGACCTCTAATAAACCTATTTATCTGAAGGTTTTGTTTAGCACAGGAACTGCCAGCCTACAATCTTCTGGCTTTAGTTGGTGCCCCAGATTTGTAGGCACCGAGCTCCCAGAAACACTACACAAACGGACATGGTTTGCAGAGACCCAAATTGTGCACACATAACTACTGGCATCAGACACAGGCTGTTGGCAGCACTGGCAAACTCTTCCTAGTCATCATTCCTCTGTCACAGCAGCAAGTATGCAATTAGCATCTGAGGCTTCCATGAGGCTTGAGACTTATCACTTCCTTCTCCCTCACAGGACAAATGACTAGAGGCCTCTGGCTCCTGCTGAAGTGTGTCTGTAGGGACTGAACCTGTGTGTGAGCAACGATGCAGCTCTTCCAGCTGCTCTATCTTTCAATGAGTTCTATCTAACTTGTCCAGACCCCTCTGCAGAGACTCCCTACCCTCAAGCAGATTAACACCTCCACCCAACTTAGTGTCATCCTCAAACTTGCTAAGGGTGCACTCAATCCCTTCATCGAGATTATTGATAAAGATGTTAAACAGGACTGGACCCAGCACTGAGCCCCGGGGAACACCACTTGTGACTTGCCTCCAACTGGATTTAACTTCACTTACCACAACCCTCTGGGCCCGGCCATCCAGCCCGTTTTTAACCAAGCAGAGGGTGTGCTTGTCCAGGCCGATGGCAGCCAGTTTCTCCAGCAGGATACTGTGAGAAACGGTGTCAAAGGCTTTACCAAAGGCTTTTACACCGCATCCACAGCCTTTCCCTCGTCCATTAAATGAGGCATTGAGAAAGCAAAATATGAAGCATTTGCAGCATACTAGATATCCTTGTGTAGATCAAATTATATTTCTATTAATTTGTAACAGATCTGAACATTCAAGGTTTCTTCTTGTCATGGCTGTAACACTCAGAAAATATTTTGGTTCTTCTCCTTAGGAATTCTTGTTACTATTGTGACTGGTCTTCCTGACACTTAGTTTGTGAATACCTACCTCTCTATCTGTCTATCCATCGCTATCGTATATTTCCACTAGGAGGTTATAGCTGTGTATTTGCTGTATTCACTTCAAAGAAAAAGTATTAACACAGAAGTGCCTATTGCTCTAGCATTTATCATTATTTCACTCTTTTCAATACACCAGTGATAAATATGTGCCAGTTTGAGGATTAAATAATTTATTTTTAGAGATTTCTTAAAGTTGTTATTTCCTACAGATTCCCTGCAGGAATACTAGGAGTATACAAAATTTGAATATGTAATCAATCCAAGGATTTGTTGATCCTCATTTATTTGAATAGCAGGCTTCTTTAGTGTGTTTTCAGAGCAAGTAATGGTCAGCTTTAGGTTTTTTCTCTTGAAGGAGTTTTCCCTCAGGTTTATAGGAAAAAAAATCTTCAGTCAGTTTGTTGTTTAATAGAAATCACTACTTCTGCCTTTTGAAATGGAAACATTTAAATTGCAAAAGACCACACCATAAATGCAGCAAAAGACCTGATGATGACATGGGCATTCCATTCCTAGGAAGCGATGGTATCATAACATAGTATTAGCTATGAATTTTTCTAGATGTGCACCTTTAATGCAGCTTCTGCTTGTTTGCTCTGCTGGATACACTGCAGCAGAAATATGCAACTACTGTAAAAAGGGCTTAACGTCAAAGATCATCCATGGTGTTATGAACACAGATTTCCTCTATGTTTTTCTCAAAAAGTGTTAGTTCAGCAGAAGGCAGAGGAGGGGAAAGGAAAGGCAAGGCATGATAAAGAATCTGCATAATCGTCTATGGTTATTGCAAACTACAGGCCTGTCAGTCTGACCTCAGTACCAGGGAAGGTCTTGGAGCAGATCATCTTGAGTGCTATCATACAGCACATGCAGGACAATCGGGTGATCATATCCAGCCAACATGGGTTGACCAAAGGTAGGTCCTGCCAGACCAACTTGTTTTCCTTCTATGACAAGGTTACCCGTTTAATGGATGAGGAAAAGGCTGTGGATATGGTGTTCCTGGACTTCAGTAAAGCCTTTGACACCAACGGGACAAGGTTCAACAAGGCCAAGTGCAGAGTTCTCCATTTGGGACACAACAGCCCCATGCAGCATTACAGACTTGGGGAGGAGTGGCTGGAGAACTGCCTGGTGGAGAAGGACCTGGGGGTGTTGGTTGACAGTGGCTGAACATGAGCCAGCAGTGTGCCCAGGTGGCCAAGAAGGCCAGTGGCATCTTGGCCTGTGTCAGACACAGCGTGGCCAGCAGGAGCAGGGAGATGAATGTGCCCCTGTACTCGGCACTGGTGAGGCCGCACCTCGAGTGCTGGCTTCAGTTTTGGGCCCCTCACTACAGGAAGGACATTGAGGGGCTGGAGCGTGTGCAGAGAAGGGCAACGAGGCTGGTGAGGGGCTGGAGAATAAGCCCTACAAGGAGCGCCTGAGGGAATTAGGGTTGTTTAACTTAGAGGAGTCTGAGAGGAGACCTCATCACTGTCTACAACTGCCTGAAAGGAGGTTGTGATGGGGTGGGTGCTGGTCTCTTCTCACAAGTGACAGTGATAGGACGAGAGGAAATTGCTGCAAGTTGCACCAGGGGAGGTTTAGACTGGACATTAGGAAGAATTTCTTTACTGGAAGATTAGTCAGGGATTGGAACAGGCTGCCCAGGGAGGTGGTGGAGTCGCCATCCCTGGAGGTGTTTAAACAATGGGTGGATGAGTTTTTTAGGGACATGGTTTAGTAAGGAGACAGGTACGGTTGGACTCCATGATTTCAGAGGTCTCTTCCAACCTAGTGATTCTATGATTTTCTGATTCTCTGATTCTAAACTGAGTGGTATAAGGCCTAATGTGGTTACAATAACATGAAATGTCAAGAAATGAATATAAGTAATACAGTTCTGTCCTTACAATGCCAGACTCACTCTTCTGTCCCCACTGATTCATTCTGAATGCAAATTTATTCATTTCAGGCTCTTGTGAAGGAAGAATATGATTTATCTTTGAATATGCAAGTGCCAAACTTTAAAGATGGAAGATATAATACACGAAATACGGTCAGAGAATATATCTATAATTAGTGAGGGAAAATAAAAGAAACCAAAATAATCTTTTATTGGTGAAATCTTTCTTTCAATCAATAGGAACCTTTTACTTCCATAAGCCACATGCAGAGGCCCGGGCATTGAAAATATTGCAATTTCTGGAGCAGCTGGTTAGTGAAACCAGTGCAAATGCTGAGCTAAAGATACTTGAATCCATTTGAATCTGGTATTAATTGAACAGATCATAAAACTATTTTGAGTCTAGAGCAAATAATTTCTCACACCAGACATATTGTTCCAGGTCAGAGGACAATTTGTTGACACAAAAGGAATAGGAGGTCTGGTAGCAACTTGCTGCCTACACTACTGCTGAATCTGACAAGTAATTTGCAGTGACTTTTCAGCCCTTTCTACCAGCATTTGGAAGGAAGGCATGCTGTGATGTGCGTGCATGCATGGCTAACTTAGCCACCTAGGGGATGTGCATATCTTGTCAGGTGTTCAGTGAAAGAGGCAGGACTCCACAAGAGGCATTATTTGCTTCCTCTGCACCACTCATTCCTATAATTTAATAAGCTGATGGCCTGTCTCTCCCATTTTAAAAACTGTTAATAACTGATTTGTTCACTAATGTGTTCACACACACAAATGAACAAGATTATGTAAAATCATGGGAAAAAGTCCAAGCATGCAAACCCTGCTTTATTTCAAATACTGATTGATGTTGCTAAGAGACAATAGTCTTGTTATCTATTGCATCATTTCCAAAACTAGACACTTAAACACAAAGAAATTAATAGTTGAGGGTATTAAAAATCTCAAACTCCCACATAATCAAATCTAAACATACAATTGATATAAAATACATACAAACATACTACAACTCCTGCTCTACTGTGACCCTAAATCAATATTATCAGACTGATTTTTCAGACGTACTTAGTTCTTTCAGCTCTGTAATATTTCAAAAGCAATTCTTCATAATTGATGCTTCAGAAAAAAAAAACAAGCTTTTTTTTTCTACCAGCAGTCTAAATGAATGCACTTCTTTGAAAGAGAATGTGAGAATGATTTATGTGCACATTAATGTCATGTATTGATCAGCCCCCCTAGTCATATGTAAGTTTACTATTATTTGATAATATGGTTATTTATTAAATACAAGATACACGATTCCAAAGAAATATCACTTATGAAATTTTAGCAAAATAACACATGGCACATTGACTATCAGATATTTCTCAGTTAAATGCATCCCTTAGAAGCAAATATTTAGGAGAGATTCATCTCATCTAGTTTTTAGTTGGGTGCTTAGCCTATTCCCTTATAAGCAATGGAGAAGGACTATGAGAGAGAGCAATTCATCCAGTATATCTCAGACACCTTAAAATGGAATGAATTATCTTTTGGAGGAACCTATCATTCTCCACATACCATAAGGGGAACATGGACAAATAGCTCAGCTGAAACTCCTAACTTTAGATGACTAAATGTAGTGATGATGAATTCTACACTAAATCAATATAATACAAACAATAACTAAAAGCCACAATGCACAGGTCAGAGTTACGGCGGTTGTGATGAAACATATATTTTCTGATTCTTGGTAAGAAGAATGTAGGGGGTTTGCACGCCAGGAAACGTCAAGATTTGCAAGGACCCTAAGCTATTAATTTCCTTACTTTCTATTCTGCTGGTTCTAAGTGAGTGAATAAGTAACTATACTGTTACACTGAAGTCTTTTCAAAGTCTTTTCATGTAGTTTTTCAAAAAAGGATCAAATGCTTCTTATGTGTATGGGAATAGTTACAAGTCCTGAAGCAAGAAGAGCAACACCTCTTGGATTACTCACCAGTGAAGCTAAATATAGCCACATTTTTCAAGGCATGGTGGTGATTGTGCTATCCCCATTTACTTTCAAAACATTAATTTTCAAAAAAGTCATTCTTCCTCTATTTTAAGTAGACTAGAAAGTCTCTCATCCTTCAGCTTCAGATTTTTTGTATGAAAAAGAACTTGTCCTGCACCATTAGTTGGTGCTACACAATTTTCTGTCTCACCTGTTGAGACCTCTTCCTTGTTCTGGCTGTCTATTTCCTAAGACTCTTTTTCCACTGTATTCTCTCTCTGAGCCTCAACAGCCCCGCTGGCTGCCTCCTCCTCCCTATTTTCACAGAAAACAATTAAAAAAGGATGCAGCTTTTTTTTATTTTTTCCCCAGCTGTACTCTGCACTGGTGCGGCCCCACCTTGAGTACTGCGTGCAGTTTAGTGTGCCACAGTATAAAAAGGACATTAAGCTACTGGAGAGTGTCCAGAGAAGTCCACAAAGCTGGTGAAGGGTTTAGAGGGGAAGTCATTTGAGGAGCTGCTGAAGTCACTTGGTCTATTCTGTCTGGAGAAGAGGAGCATGAGAGGAGACCTCATCGTGGTCTACAGCTTCTTCATAAGGCAAGGAGGAGGAGCAGGTGCTGATCACTTCTCTTTGGTGACCAATGATAGGACCTGAGGGAACGGCAGGAAGATGTGTCAGGGGAGATGTTACACCTCACTTCAGCCACCAGCAGTGTTAGGGCCCACCCTGACCTGTGCAGTTGAAAAGGGAGGGTGAAAAGGAGTCTTTTGATATCTGCACAGCAAATCAGAGACTGGCAAATCTTCCAGGGTAAATTCAAATGCAGAATCTATTTTGGACACGGTCAAAATCACAAAACAGATACCCAGGTGCACTCCGAGTCGCAGCTTCTCGAAGTTGCAAAAACAGTTCCCAATTTGTTCAGATCACAATCTGATACCTTGAACACAGCCAAGGTTGCTAAACAAACCACAGTACAACTCAGATTCAATCCAGTACACCATAGAGCCAAGAAAAAATAAAAGGTACAGTAAGATAAGTAAGAGAGAGAAAGAAGTAGTAGGGGAAAAATAAAAATTTTCACCACTCCAGTGGAGGACAGTGGTTCCTCAGGAAAATGTGACCCATCCGGTAGCAACTTCTCTGCAAGCAATTCTTCAGGAACACGTGGTCCAGTGGTTCTTCTTGAGGGCACTCCTTCTTAGACAAGTTCCATGGGGTGATAAGTGCGCACATCGTGTCTTCTTGGCAGGCACTATTTATAGGACAACACCATGTCCTATTAGCAGGTGGGGGGGAGGGGAGAATGGTGTCTGCTTCTACACCTCCTCCTCTCTTTGTTAACCAGGAGCCACAGAAAAGGACCTCAGGCGCACACAGCATTGCACTCAGACAATATTTGAGATAAAACTAATGCAAGTAAAAAAGTCGATCTTTAAAGGAGGTTTATGTTGGATATTAGGAAAGGTTTCTTCACCCATAGGGTGGTGGAGCACTGGAACAGGTTACCCAGGGGAGCAGTAATGGTGCCAAGCATGGCAGTATTCAAGAAGCATTTGGACAACACCCTCAGACACATGGTGTGTATATTGAGGTTGTCCTGTGCAGGGACCAGAGTTAGGCTTGATGATCTTTGTGGGTCCCTTCCAACTCAGGGCATTCTATGGTTCTGTGGTTCTGTGGTTCTATGAAATCACAAGAAACAAATAAAGCAGTAACATGACAACAGTAAGTTCATAATTGTTCTTCCAGAGAAAATCAGAGTCAAACTGGACAGAGCAGCAGATCCTGAAGGATCATGCAAAAGATGGTGTCAAAAGTATCAGTTATTTTACTGGCTCTCAAAAGCTTAATTTACAGCATCTATAAATCTCGGATGGACTGAAACAACTTCCTTTTAATTCTTAATAAAAAAATAAAATAATTAATTCTTAATAAAAAAGTGCTTCTTTCTATTGCCATATTAATTGTTCAGACATCAAACAACAAACATGAAGTTTTAATATCTCTAAACAAAAGTACTTCAATTTGTTAAAAAAGAAGGTTTGGGTGGGGCAGAGAGATCTGAAAGCAATATTATGAGTTTCACTGTCCCCTCTATAGTAACTCTCTCCATGCAGGTGCCACCATTCTTAAAAGTTTTACTTTGCTCTTTCTAAATGTAACTTTGGGATAACAGTTACTGTTTGTTTAGCAAATATGTCTCTGTGTGTTTTTCAAATATACTAAATATACATAGACTATGGGTAAATATAAATAGCTAGTACACATAATAAACCAGAATGGCCTTGACTACACCCTCTTCTGAAGGAGATTTGTTGTAAATTAAAATTCTGACCATCAAGAAATCTCTGCTTAAAGAGGAACTTCTCAAACAACCATGAAGATCCAGAGAAGACTGATAGCAGCAAGAGCAATGCTGCTTAGTGTGGAAAATAGAAACAAGCGTTATTCCCACTGACAAGGCTGCACCTTGAATCCTGTTTTCAGATTTGGGCTTCTCACTACAAGAAGGAAATTATGATGCTAGACTGCGTCCGAAGAAGAGCAATGAAACTATTGAGTGTGAAGCACTAGTCTTATGAGGATTGGCTGAAAGAACTGTGGCTGTTTATCCTGGAGAAGAGGAAGGTGAGGGGCGTCTTTAAGGCTCTCTACAACTACCTAAAAGGAGATTGTGACGAGGCAGTTGTTGGTGTGTTTTCCCAAGTAACAATTAGAACAAGATTAAATGGCCACAAGTTGCTCCATGGGACATTTAAATAGTATATTAGGAAATATTATTTCACCAAAAGAGTTGTGAAGCTTTGGAAGATACTAGTCAAGGAAGTGGTTCAATCACCATCCCTACAGGTGTTTAAAAGACATGTAGAAGTGGTACTGAGGGATGTGGTTTAGTGGTGGACTTGGGAGTGGTAGGTTAACTGTTGAAATCA
This sequence comes from Neomorphus geoffroyi, assembly GCA_033558235.1. Taxonomy (NCBI): domain Eukaryota; kingdom Metazoa; phylum Chordata; class Aves; order Cuculiformes; family Neomorphidae; genus Neomorphus; species Neomorphus geoffroyi. Next base: position 479,856 of record JAUMJM010000035.1, read on the forward strand.
ATAATCTTAAAGTTCTTTTCCAGCTTAAATTATTCTATGAATCTGTGAAAGACAATGCTACTAAAAAGGTAAAGACAAATACAAACTAATGAAAGCATGTGTTTTTCTAAAACTTTGCTACCACTGTGTGTATCTTGAAAGAAATTGATAGAAAGCCTCATTAAGTCATACTAAAATCACATTTACTGAAGATGGAAAACATATCTTTGATTGCTTACTCCTCTTGTTACAGATGATCAGAGAGGGTTCCCACCCTTCGTGTACAAATTATTTTTGCCTGATGCAAAGGTAAAGACAATAGAGTAGGCATGCAGGTGGCAGGCACTTTGCAGCCTAAGACAGGCTGGGCAATAGTTCCTACATAACTGAACGCCTTCAAAGGAAGACCCTTTGGCATGCACTTGAAGCAGACCAAGCATCACTATATTGCCCCAGTGACATTAAAGTAAAATAATTTTGGTGTTACATTCACAGTATCAAATGTTTATGGAAAAGTCTAACAAATAATTAATAACACATATATAGGATAATAAAGATAAAAGAACGTGAATTTTTAATTTGAAACATATTATAAGATGTAATGACATTAAATAATAAAAGTTACTTTCTCTTTCACACTTTATTTTTAACATTTTTTTGAAACACATAATTTTAGTACTGCATATCTGGTATTTAGTATCTGGTAAACTCTTCTCTGCTGGAGACACCACGGATTAATCTGTCCCAGTATTCCATTCATCACATTGATTAAACAGTTCTGTTTAGATCATAATTGGAAATATTTCTACTGTTCACTTTTATAGCACGTTAAATCCCAGTATCTCAGAATATGTGGAAACAATTATGAATCTTCACAGCTTAGGTACTAAATTGGAAGTAATATCCCCCATTTAGAAAAAATACGTGGACTATGGTCAAATACTAGTTGCTCTGCTCAATACAGGAGTAACAAGATGAGATTCTCTGACCTGTTTTATGCAGAAAGATCTAGCAAGATGATCTAATGGTCCCTGATGGCTTAAAAAATCTATGGAACTGCCAAATGACTTCTGCAAGGCCTCAGAGTGAGTGAGAGCTACTGAACTGCACCTATCAACAGGAAACATTCATACAATTTCTGTGTTCTCCTCTATCAGTACAAATACCAAAAATTCAGTAGGAAATAGTTCTTGGATTATTATACTACTTTTTGATTATGATATACAGTTTCCAGGGGCTTTTTTCTTAACAAACAAGTCTAGTAGTTAACTGATAATACTAACTTCTTGTTAAATTCACTCCATGATTGATTAAAACCATGTCAGCTTTACTCAAAGAGCACGTCCAACCTAAGAAACAATAAAACTTTCATCAAAGGGACTGCCATCAAAAATATCATCATGTAAACTTCTCATGTGCGCATGACATCAGTTCTGCTTTCAGATGGAGTTTGACATATGCCAGTGCAACTTCTTATTTCACCTGTGATATAGCTTTATGGCTGTGATCCTCTGTTTGCTATTATCCACTATCCAGCTACTCTATTTTAATATATACTTGCTCAAAATTTGAGTGAAACAAATATTCTATTGCCATTAGAGGATCAGTTCTTGAAGAAGAAATAGCACCCAAACCAACTTGCAAACAGCCTGCTGAAGCTCAGCTGTATTTGAAACCTATCCTTCTTTGAGGCTGACATGGTGCAGTCCTTTGCAGAGGGCACAGATGTCATCCTAGTGTTGAAAAAGAGCTGCTGCAAAGAGACCATAGCCTCTACTTGCGTGTTAAGTGATGGATTGCTATTCAAAGTTGTCAAAACAACACTGTGCCTGAGATTCCCAGTCTGCACATGGTCTATAGTCCTCTCTCACCACACATTAAGGGTAGATTAACTTTAAAAATAAAATATAGCTGCTGAAGTCGTTGAAGGCAAGCTGTTTTATTAGGTCCAGGGATTAGTTTTAGGTTGTGATTAGTTTTCTACAGTGTGCAGCAAGAAGTATCATAACAAAGTTGCCATCATTTCTAGATTTTTACAGACGGCTGTCACAGAAATGGCAGGAATTCTTCCAAAGCATGGGACAGCTTTCCATGGAGAGGTGAGAGCCAGTGAGACAAGCAAGGTTTGTTTCTTTACAGTTTGAGCTCAGTAAGCAATGTTAACATTTTGTAAGATTTTTACTGGAACACAGTCTCAACAATATTAGAGGAAAAGCCCCATTCTCAGTCCTCCCCTATCTCACAACACTGCAAATGCTGTCAACAGCCGCACCAGCCTTCATGTTATTGCTGAAGTAATAGAATAATTTAGATACAGAGATTTTATTAATATTTCATGAATTATATGTAGGATATGACCATTATTATTTTTTATTATTATTTACAAGATCGTGAAATTTGATCTGTAAGTAAAATGTCTTTGATCTTCCATTTACCAAGAACAGGCCAAGTCTGATCTCAGAAGGTTGGTTGCCAGATTGATTTAAAGTTCCTGGGTGAAAGTAAGGGTAAACCAGTGAAGAGATGGATGCCAGTCCTTGTTATTTGCAATGGGCCAGAAGACAGGATGCCATCAGGGAAGCTAATGGTCTGTTAGCTACCCTGTGAGGGCCAGGCAGGGGACAGGAGAATATGGACGTGTCAGAGATGGTGGGAGCAGCAGGGAGGGTAAATGCATTTGGAAACAGGACAGTAAATTGAGTGAGACTAATGTAGGGACCAGGAGGGATGCAGAGGATGGTCAGACAAGCGTGAAGTTGAGGACGTGGAGGCAGGGTGCAGGCGAATACACTGTGCTAGAGCAGGCGATGATGCCAAGTAGGAAACTGTGAGAAGAAGAGAAAGTATGGAGGTAAGGCAAATGCTATGGCATGGGAACTGTATGAAAACATGCAAAGAAAATTCAAGCAGGTAGCCTCTCCCACAGCAGGGCTAGAGAAATCGGAGTCTCAGGGGTTCCTAGTAGATGGAGCCTTTTGGATCAGTGAGCTGAGAGATTGCATTTCTGCATGGATTTTTAAACATATAACCTGAAAAAATGCCACAGACAAGGAAGGGAAGGTGGGAGAAAGAAGGGAACAGGAGTTTCTCACTAATTTCAAAAGGGGAGAAAAACGAAAAAAAGGAATTTGATTTAAAAATAAATAAGAAGCCTCTCGTGATTTTAAGCAGACATGAATATGGAGGTTCAACTTCATTGTTTTCAAAAGCCTGAAGATGTCAAAACTACATTGTCCTTAGAATTATTGACCCTTTTGAAGCTTATTTTTTACAGACATGCCATTTCTTTGAGACTTGTAATTGCCAGGCTTTGTTTCATAGGTATCGTTACAGTATACGAACCAATACAAGCCAACAAAGTAATTGCCATTGTTACCTTTCTAGAAGGAGCTCACTAAAGCTATATGTACACACACAAAATAGTTGTAAATTAAATTAAGCCAGATGAATTTCTAAGGTTAGACAATCTTCTTTATTCTGTTACATGAGAAAAATTACTTCCAGGATCCTTCTCTGGAGTTTTGGAGATCCAGTGGTGTCAGAGTGTGCTAATATTGTACAGTCCAGTGGCTGCTAAGATTTATCTTTTAAAGGTTTGCCAGTGTCATAGTGTACTGCTGTTTTACAGTTCAGCAACTTCCAAGGTTTATCTTTTTGCAGAAACCCATATAAAAGTTACAGCGTCTTGGACAGTTTTGATAGGAAGCATCCATAACCACTGAAAGATTGAGAAGTATTTGAAGTTGGACACACTAATAATTTTCATTGCTTTCACAGCAGGTGTCACCTTTTACTTTGTAGATGCATCATGTCAGAGTCCCCCATGAAGGAATACAAAACTTACAGACTGATGGAGAACGCTGAATTGGGTTGTGGGAAGATGGTTTGGAAAAGTCTTTATCTTTTTGTAACTTTTCCTGTTGTGGACCAAGTGCTAAAAAGAATAAATTTTCTGCAGGTACCCTGCCTAACTAGTGAGCTCCTTTGTGCTGGGAAAGAAAGCTCTATGCACACTGTGCTCTTGCTTCATGGCACCATGAGTCAAGTAGAAAACTGATTGAAGGCCACTGCGTCTTTCTCAGCGAAGGAGGGGAGAGAACAAGCATGAAGAACTCAAAAGCTTTTTTTCTACTTTTTTCTCCCTTTAGGCAGACCTGTACCTCCACAAAAGGGGTAATGATCTGTACTAAAAGCAGCTCTGCTGTGGAGTGTCCTTTAAGCATTGAGAAGTCAAAAGAAATGCTGAGCCACAATCAGGTACACGTTCTGCTGTTACAGTCTCAAAAATGCCTCCCACCCCCTGGGATAGAATTGTTCCTTTGTAGCAAAGCCAAAATTAACTGCTTTATTAGTATCTGTTTTTAAAAACTCAGGCAAGAGTTTGCAGGTTTTGCTATATACAGGATGTTGTGATTCTAAGTAAGCTATCTTGATAGTTATTTTTCTAAAATGACTATTTTCTAAACACCTACTGAAAACAAAAATTACTCAAGATATACTTAATCTTAATGTTTTTGTGTAGTCATTCATAAACAACAGGGTTTATTTCAGTTAAGGTGTAACTGGACTTTGGTAAGTACTTCCCACAATCTGTTAGTCAGATTGCTCCCCAATAACTTCTGAGATAGCAAAACTTGAATTGTACAACTTCATTTACATGGGTTAGCAGAGTCATTTCATATACTATAACTGATCCACAGAAATATTTTGTTCACGATTTTTATCAAAGAGAACATAGAATGCCACAATATGTGTTTTCATTCATACTTCTGCTACTGCTGCTCTTATTTATCTGATTCTTCTAAGTTTTTTCTGCAGTGTCTTAACTGTTATGGTAGGTTTGAAACATAAACTTCGTAACTATTAACTGAGCAGTGAGAAGCAGAAGCTCATGAACACCATTCTAATGTACCATAGATGGAATTAAAAAAAGCCCGGGCACCACAATAGCCTTGTTTAGGATACAGATTAATGAAATGCTTCTCTGAGATCAGTCCACAGAAAGTACACAAAATGGTATTTCCCTTCTGGAAGCTGGCAAAAAACAAAACAAGGATGAAAGAGGCATTATAAATGGAACGTATCAGAAATCTCAATACTCTTGTTGCAATTACAATAAATCATCTGATTTAAAAGATACTAAATAAAGACATTCAGATTCCTACAAAACCAGTAATCTCAAACCTGACATTACCTGTAGATGCCATCTGTCCACTATAAGAGAAGGGAGCCATGTCGAAGAATGATCAGTGCTAACAAGGCACGTGCAGACTTTGCTGAATCTGCCTGGTCACTAGGGCCACATGAGAGGGTGGCCAGTTGTAGAACTGATGTAAAGTTGAATGTACTGAGGGATATCAGCAAAAGGTGCTGAGATGTGCAACAGAGTTCCCAGTCAAAACAATTCATTTCAAGAATACAGATGCAAGTCCCCAAAAGACAGACTTTTTTACCTATGAGTATCTTCATGAACAAGCCAGGAATAAGGTACATGGCATCATTTTCTTTCATGTGATTTCCTCTACTTCAAACAACTGAAGACACTCATAAAGAAAATTAACAGTCCAAATAATTTTGTCATAAGGTAAAATATTTATTACTGTTTGAATTGTATGCCTCAAATTACATGTAGAAGTCATCATCATTGTAGAAGACACCATCATTGTAGAAGACACATATCGTTGACCATGAAGGAAAGGTTTGATCTCCAAAATGTATGGGTTGATTTGTCCTTAGTCCCAAACACTTCATCTACAGTCCTTTTTATTTACCCATTGTCTGTTAGTTTCTACTAATTCAGCCTGTATGAAATCCTTTTCTTTGAAGCCTGTTGCCAACTCGTTAAATGTTCCAAACTTTCCACTACATGGATTTATAAGCAATTAAGAGTTGCTCAGACACAGTATTCAGGAAATATAGCTCATTATCTGCTGCAAAGGCATTTGGCCAATTTAAGGAGATTCGTAAATAGAAAATTTATTGTTTCCTAACAATGATGTTGCCCAGTCTCTTCCTTTTAAGATATTTTGTCTTTTTTTCATACTCTACAATGACTCTAATCTGAAAAACCATTCCATTGAAAAAAACGGTTGTGTTTTACCTTAGTGTCTTCAGACGGTAAATTTACTGAGTTCATCTAAAGGCAGTGATAAAATAGATGGAAGAATTCCATTGTCTGAGTGCAGGTCTTGCGACATATATTCAGACAAATGTTTTACCTTATTGCCCTTTTCTCCTTACTCGTGGCAATATGTACACAGTACGTTTATGTTAACGTATTTTCTCCAAAATCCAAGGTTCTTTCTGCCAGCTCTGCCATTTGTTCAAAATCTCTATTCTTAAATGGTGATTTTTATTTTACACCTACAGGATCTGAGTGTGCCACTGTACAAAAAGTTAGATTTTCTGAACCTTCCATCTTCTACCCCTTGGATAATTTTCCTACTTGTGCTAAAAGTGTCATTTCTATCAAAAGACTTCTTCTTTATGAAATTTGTCACCGGGTGGTTCTCTAAACTTTATTAGCAACACTGTTTTTCTAGCAGTACCTTTTACTTACTGAACAATACTTTGGTGCTTAAAGTAGCTAGTGCTGTAGCAGAGCAATCTCACAAGCAGGTTTGAAAAATTTGTTGTCTGGGTGCTATTTTTTATGAATGGACTCGCCTCTCAGACTATCTTCAACGCTGTTTGCAAAAGCATGACAAACAAGGCTATCCAAGTTAAGGTATGTAGGAAACAATTTTAAATAACTCTGGAGTCCAGCCTAGGCCAGGTGTCAGCTCTTTGATACAAGCAAAAGATCAAGTAGTGGTGCAGGGCAAATCACATGCACCTATCTGATCAAGCACAAATCTCACTGAAGTTATTTATATATGTAAGTGTTTGCAATTCCAAGTCCCATTCCTAGGGAATGTATTTATCATGTTTATCCACAGCCCTAGGTAAAAATATCAAAGATCCTAATAAAAAATATTCTCTTTGGCTTAAAAAAATTACCATTAAATTACAAGTAAATTATTTTCTTAGCTGCTTCTTAAACAAAATTTCAGTTTTTAAAGCTTAGGCTTTGTAACTCTTATACTGCTTCTTTAGAAATCTGGTGAAAATGTCATTCTCTCTATTTTTTTTTATGTATATGAGTATAGATGAGTATGTGTATATGAAATATACATGTCTATATATGTGCACATCTATGTAGAAAACCAGGAACATCAAATGGCCATGAATGGTTTCCCAGCCTTCTGCAATATGCATAATAAAGGACAGAACCACCAGCTTTTAAGTATTTCCTTGCTAGAGAAAACAACATTCTGTATATAAACCTACCCCTTCAAGGTAGATTTTCTTAACAGCCCTTTTCACTCATAACTCCTTATCTCACAGTAAGATTCAAGGCCAGGTTGGATGGGGTCCTGAGCAGCCTGGTCTGGGGGGAAGCATCCCTACCCAAGGCTGGGGATTTGGAACTGATGATCTTTAAGGTCCCTTTGAACCCAAACCATCCTATGATTCTATGGTTCTACCTTTCAGTTTCAGTTTAGATTAAAGAAATTAACCAGGAAAAGAGAAACAACACGCACCTCTACACAACCCATCTGTTCATATATACCACATACAAACACTGCCATCAGCCTAGCATCCTGTCCCACAAAATTTCTATAATATAATACGCATGCATGTAGTTGCTCCCACCCTCTCCCAATCATGATTTTAAAGAAATTTCTATTTTATTTTGTGTTCCCCAATTGAATTCCTTGAAAAAATGCCAGAAAGGTGATATAACTTTTTTTCTTCTTTTCTCTTCTGGCTCTTAACTACCCCTGGTTGAAAGGAACAGACATCAAATAATAGAAAGACTATTACAGGAAAATTTCAATAGAAAACAGAAATATCTCATTATTGAGATTTTTTAAGGGACAGTGTTTTTACTTAAATTAGCTGGGAGACACACAGCTTTGGAGAGTGCAAAGGCAAAACCACGAGCATAACAGCTGTCTGTTTTATGACAGACACAAGCTTGACAGCCACTCACATGCCACTGCCTTCAGAGGAAAACTCACTCTAACAAGTGAAGGTCAGATAAAATATTTCTTCTTCTCAATCCACTATTGAGAACTGAGCCACTGAACCATTGTGCCTCTCACTTCTTTTATGATTTTCCACTCTTATTATGATAAATAGTCTTAATTGTGACACTTTTGATGCATATGAAGTAAAAATGGCCCAGACTAACTCTAACCACCGCACTCCAAAAGGCTTAGTATACTGGAACCAGATATCTGCAGAGAAAACTTCAACCTTTGCTTCACAAAGGAAAATATATTCAGGAAATTTAGGGGTTTCATTCCAGTTAAGTAGAAGTGCAGAGTCTGAAAACCATGTTCACTTCAATATGAGTACTTAAGTAATATAATTACGTCAATGCTTACCGAAGACTAATTTTCTGTTAACTCTCTGCATGACTCTGTCACTGTATCCTGTACTTCTGCTGATCTGCATAACTTTCGGTTTTATTGTATTTGGCTGCTAAGCCCTCTCAAACAATTACACAGTTCAGTTATTTTAAGTAAAATAGATTTGTCACAATGCTCTCTCTCTCTTTGCTGTTGCTGAACATTGGCAGGTGTGCAAATGCAAGAAACTGCCTCAAACCCCACCTTGGCTCAACACAGAACGCTTGGAATGAAAAATCAGGAGACAGAGCCAGATGCTGCAGTGGTAACATCCTCTTTCCTCTATCGTCTCATCTCATTCCTCAAGGCAGTCAATCTCCTATCCCCTCCCCGTCAGTGACAGTAATCCTGTGCGAAGCGATGTCACCATATAACCATTAAGGGAAAGCAGCAGTAGCAATAATACTCAAGGTGCCTTTCCTATCTTTCCTTTTAAAAAGATCAAACTTTGGGACATTCTGGGAAATAAGAGCAGTTAGATGTGCTGTGTGAAATCGCATCTTCATCGTAATAGGAAACAGGCAGAGAGAGAGCTACTGGCACCTGTTCTGATTTTAAAAAAATCATGCTAGCAATATCCCAGCAAAAGATTACATGCGTTACAAGCACACAGATAATTGAGAAACCAGAACTACATTGACTTCCTTTGAGAAAGTAATATATGAAAAGATAATGAGTAAAAACTCCAGACAAGTAGTCTCTATAAACCCCCACACCTGGTAAGCTGCAGCTCCCATCTGCCATCCTCCTTGCTTTTCTCAGCGCAGTTTTCTCTTACAGAAATAAGGTACATTAGTGTCATCATCAGATCCAAGCACACTGTTGGGATTTAGATAATAATGCAACTGATCCCTCTTTGGGCTGTCAACGTGAATGTGTGGCACACTGATGTGCAGACGTGCAGAGATAACACAAAGTCAGAGGCACAGGCAAAATGAGTGCCTGAACATCAGTCTCTCCTAGGTTGAGCCCTCCGTGGGTTCCCATAAATAGCCATTTCTTGATAAATAATACATGGTGCTTTCCACGCACAGACAGTGAAGCTGTTAGGGACACAATTGCTTTAAGTGCCATGTGAAGGTGTGTACGACCAACTTCTACCCCAGCCCACACGACACTAGTCTAGTTCGCAGACACTGTAGTGCAAGTTTTAAACTCATTGAGCAACGTCCAATGACAGTTTGGGTGTTCAGCACCCAACACTCATACACAGTCAGGAGCAAGATCCCACTGCCTCTGTCCCAGTCCTGACTGGCCAGCCTGTTCCCTGCTGCTCCTACAACCACTCTCAGGACATCCACTGCTTTTTCCTCTAGCTCCTTCCTCTTTTCCCTTCTTCTCCTAAGAACATTTCAGCTGCTGTTACTGCTCTGCATTGGTCCTTGCAGTCTGCTAAGCCAAGCCTTACCATCCTCTTCTTATATCTTCCTTATTCTCCTGAAGACATCTACAGGCCTTACTTTGAGTAGTGCCCCATAAAGATATGTCAGCATAATAACAAGACCACTAGTTGTCAAGATTGGTCTCTGGGTTGATAGTCTTCTTCTAAAATCCCTTTGTATTTGGTCCAGTGGCAAATTTTGTCCCTTACTAGGATTCAACACTGGTCTTTATAAATATAGACCTCAACTGTTCATGTATCTTCTGTGACAAGAATGACTATTAAGGTGATAAGATCTTAAAGCTTAAACAACCAGAGGACAGCTTATCTGCACAAGCTAAGTAATATATTTCCTGTCAAATAAAAACTAGTCTCTACCCCTGTGGAAAAGACCTAAGAAGATTCTGATTCCTATGAAAATATTGATGCATGCGTTTGTGAATATGTTTGGGAATGGATCACAGAAATATCTTTACACTAAATATTTTCTCAGAAAGGCTCCGCTACACAATTCACTATGACAAAGGATGTTTAACTGTAGTCAGTGAAGAGCCAAAGTTACCCACAATACATTTAGTGCTTCTGTTAGATTTGGAAAGAACATTCTCAACAAGTCAACAACTCAAAGCAGTTCGATTTTCCTAACTTTCCCAACTTTAAATACAATTTCTTTTAAATTATTTTCACATTGGGGAAAGTTAATAAAAATAAGTTCTCCTGGGAATTATTTTATTGGACTATAAATTTCAGAGATAGGCAGTCCAGAACTTACTACTAGCAAGTCAATCAAAATACCTACTTCATTTAGGTACTGTCAAACTTCAGATCCACCAAAAAGAATTGTAGGAAACACTACTTAAACATTGATATAGGTGTCCATGATGGTCTCTTCTGCTTGAGCTTGCCTTCTCCGAGTGGGAAGCATCCTCTGCAGCACTGCCACTGGCCCAAGGGTGGCATGTCCTAATGGAGAGCAGATCTGCACCCTTTTCAAGGGTCCTGAGGATAACCAAGTGTACCACTACTCACCTGATTTTAGGCTATTTCCAATAAGGACAATACATGCAGCATCCTGACAATGCTGTAGAAGAAACCCTATGAGCCAACTTATGCCTTTGATATTGAGTATTTCCTGTAAACAAACAAACAAACAAAGCAGAAAGAATCCAAGTGGAAGATGGTGGATCTCTGTCCCTTTCCTTTGAATGCTGTCACTCCTTTACTTATGAGCCCAGATCCATGTCTGACCATGGCCTGGCCACAGGACACCCACAGTCTGGCTTCCAGCACGTCACAGCTTTCCTGGGAAGATGCAAGGTACTTTCTTCTCCTCCAAACATAATAAATTGTTGGTTAATACAAATTTTTGCAAATTTGGACCAGGGAAGACACAAACAAAGAGAAAGTGGCTGATAGAGTTTCCTGGGTCACTCCAAAGGGATCTCTATAGATAATCTGGTCCAATGCTCCTGCTCAAGCAGGGCCACCTAGAAGAGATTGCTCAGGACCATGTCCAGATGGCTTTTGAGTATTTCCAAAGAAAGAAACTCCACAAGCTCTCTGGGCAATCTATACCACTACTTGCTCACTTTCACAGTAATGATTTTTTTCTTGATATTCAGGCAGTACTGCCTCTGTTTCTGTGTGCACCCATTGTCTCTGGTCCTGTCGCTGGGCTCCACTGAAAAGAGCCTGGCTCCGTCCTCTTTGCATCCTCCCTTTAGGTATTTATATACATTAAAACAAGCCACCCCCTCACTGTCCTCTGTACGTCTCTTTTACTGAGGAACCCAGAACACAGCACAGTACTTCAGGCATGACCTCACAAGTACTGAGCAGTGGGGACGTATCACCACTGTGATAGTTGATATAGTCCTTTCTTTATCTATCATAAAATTCTGGAATTATTTCCACATCTTCTCCAGCTTAATTAATAACTTTGCATTGCATAACTCAGTGCAGTTCAGAAAAGAACACAGGAATATGAGGGTGGTCAAACTGATCAGACTAATGGCCCATCTGTCAATAGCAAATATCTATCAAAGAGAACAAAAATAGGCACAGTATATAGCTTTATAGCTTTACTTTCTCAGAAGTGTCTCCTTACCTCCATAAATGCATGGCTTAGAGGCTTCCTAATTGGAATAGATACCCATATATTTAATTGCGTTGAAGGCACTTTCTTTCAGATTTTTCTGATTGCCTTATGTAAACTTCAAACATTAACATACTGTGTCAAGGAGTCACAGTATCACAGTATCATAAGATTGGAAAAGACCTCTGAGATCATCGAGTCCAACCTATGACCCAACCTACACCTACTCCTACTTGTCAACTACACCATGGCACTAAGTGCCTCATCCAGTCTTTTCTTAAACACCTCCAGGGATGGTGACTCCACCACCTCCCCAGGCAGCGCATTCCAATGGACAATCACCCTCTCAGTAAAGAACTTCTTCCTAATGTCGAGCCTAAATCTCTCCTGGCGAAGCCTGAGACTGTGTCCTCTTGTTCTGTCACTGGTCGCCTGAGAGAAGAGACCAACCCCTGCCTCACTACAACCTCCCTTTAGGTAGTTGTAGAGAGCAATAAGGTCTCCCCTGAGCCTCCTCTTTTCCAGGCTAAACAACCCCAGCTCCCTCAGTCGCTCTTCATAGGGCTTGTGCTCCAGCCCCCTCACCATCTTCGTTGCTCTGCTCTGGACACACTCCAGCATCTCAACATCCTTCTTAAACTGAGGGGCCCAGAACTGGACACAGCACTCAAGGTGTGGCCTGACCAGTGCCGAGTATAAGGGAATGATGACCTCTCTAGTCCTGCTGACCACGCTATTCCTGATGCAGGCCAGGATACCATTTGCCTTCTTGGCCACTTGGGCACACTGCTGGCTCATGTTGAGTTTCCTGTCCACCAGCACTCCCAAGTCCCTTTCCGCCTGACTGCTCTCCAGCCACTCTGTCCCCAGCCTGTAGCTCTGCATGGGGTTGTTGTGTCCAAAGTGTAGGACCCGGCACTTGGACTTGTTAAACCTCATGCTGTTGGAATCAGCCCATCTCTCCAGCCTGTCAAGGTGCCTCTGTAGGGCCCTCCTTCCCTCCAGCAGATCGACATTTCCTCCCAGCTTGGTGTCATCCATTCCTGGGTAGTCCTTCAGGTGAAGTGTGCTATATTAGATCAACTGCATTTTCTGTGTCTAAAACTAAGCTGCTTTGCCTGTGATAGATAGGAGACTAGTCTGGTCAAATTTATCTGTAGCAAACCTTGTTGCCTCTTTACCTCCCACTTACCTCCATGTCTTCAATTTTTTCTTCCTTGAACTCAGACAAAAGTGCCTGTTAGATCACTTCTGTCTGCCTAAATGTAAAGGCTATGCTTGCTATTCTTCAAACCCCTCATACAATCATACTCTGCTTAAAAATTTTTCATAGGCTGTATTGTGAACAAACCCACTTCTGACTGTGCATCTGCTCTTTCAGAACACTGAGCAAATTCAGCTCTTCGAATTTTGCTCCCACCACACATACAGTAACTTCAATTTCATCCTTATCGATAACTAGTTTTAAGAGGAGCAGAACTTCTGAATCCTGGTCTCCTACTGCTTTGTGGAGCCCACTGTTAAGAACCCATAATCATTTTCTGGTGTCTAAAAGGTGCTGAATTCATGTTGCAGATTGGGAGCTATAATAGAGCTCTTCAATTTTATCCAGTCTTCTATTATCTTTGACAGTTCTATTCTCCTTCCAAATGTGACTGAAATCACGTGGTGGATTTGAAAGCTGTTTCAGGGATAGCTGGGGTAAGGCATAGGACTTAAAGACTCCAAAATTTAGGGGGTATTTCTAAATGCAGGATTGAGTTTTGACTGCTGTCGCAAGGAATCCCTTCTAGCATTACAAGATTGTTTCTTTTTCAGTTTACAGACAAACTATTTGTGTTTCATTAGTATTAGCATTGAAATGGTAGACTTGTTGCAAAGGCTGAGGTTTAGACACCCTAGAATTATAACCTGGAACATCTGGTAGGGTTAGTCTTAAAAGGTTTATACTTAAAGACAAAATTCAAGATTTATACCTTGCATACATGTCTGATCAAATGTTAGGGTCATTATCTCATGCAATGAATAAAGGAGATGCTCAATTTTGTAAAATATTCTATCTGGTGAGAACAATTCTCTTATTTATGTCAAATCTATATCAAACTCTACCTAATACTTAACTTTTTGTAAGATTTGATTTAGCTTTAAAGTTTATGTTACCAAGAACTCCTAGAAAACTGTAATGAAAAAATTAGAACGGTTATTGGAAACGTTTACTTAAGTCCCTCTGTAGCCTTGCCACCCACTCTAGGGTATTTATGCGCCGATCCTTGGGTTAAAGACAGGTTAAAATAAAAGTACTTAAAGACACCATCTGCAAATGCAAAGTACAAGTATGCTATAATGTTGATCCTGCTAAGCAGGACAAAATGAACCAAACTTTATTCCTAGCCACACAGGGCTGTGGGCAGAGGATAGTTCCAAGGAATCAGTCTATGTTTGGTTGTTAAAATGGTGTTTTATTCCTTGATAACTGACACAGGTATTATTTGTGAGGTTTGAGTCATTATTTAATCTCTCATCCACCACTCTATTAGCCTAAAATGATCAAAGCTTGTGACGATATCTTCATTCATTCTCTATATTTTTTAAAAGCCAAATTATTTCTATATCTTTATGGAAAATTCCTTTATAGCTGTGGGTAGAGGGAAGGAGGCTTGTTAAGTAATTCTGAATTCATTTTTGCAAACTTGTCTTTTGCTACATGAAGTATATTTATGTTTTTAATTAAAAAAATAAAGAGGCTGTAGATTGCTGCTCAATTTTGCAGTGTTGTGTCACTTCCCATTAATGTAAATATACAAGATATATTTCATAAAACAAATATATGGAGCAAGGATTCATGTGGCAGTCTGATAGTCTCTCTTTTTACAGTACTTAGTGCAACATAGCAATAACCTAGCTGATGTCTCTCAGTTCTACAGTAATATAATGTTAATAAATTCCACTAGTTAAAATGCGATGTTCAGAGAAGGATTACTAAACAGGTGCTTACATAAGCATTATCAAAGAGTTGTACCTATTTTATATAACTGATCAGTCATTAAGCACAATAGGGAAAAGAACAATGCACAGGGGACTTGCATGGCATTCAACTTTTTTATATGTAGTCTAGCAACTCGGATGGTATTCAGAAAAGACACAAAGATTATTACAATCAGATTTGCTTTTTCAGTGCTGTCACAGTTACTGGGTTAGTTGCACATCAGATCCCTCCTTAGTCCCTCCCTGTTTCACGTGTCTTCCTGAGTGGCAGATGAGCTGCTCCATCCCCCTGAGGTTAAATTCTGCAGATCCTTGCCTCAGCTCCATTCCCAGCAGCTGCAGGCTATCTGGCCAACTGTGTCTCTGTAGCAAACTCTGCTGAATTTAGTGCTCAAATAGGACTTTTTTTTGATTTAACTTTCAGTAGGGGATGCAATGACTCAGAATAACTTTTTCGACAGAAAAGTGCAGCACTAAGACCACATAATGATAAAAAATATCCCAAATCCAGAGGCAAATTATTAAAGATTATTTGATCTAAAACTTAAGTAGCTCTGGCTCATGTGGGACACTATCCCTAGAGGATAGAAAGCCACTAGGATGTAATACCAATCTAGCTATTCCTCTTCTCTCCCTTCCTTGTCAAGATTCAAGGCTTTTCAGATGTGCAAACCCCCTCAGAGCCACTGAGTTCCTAGTTATTTCTTAGCAAGGTATTCCAGCGAAAGACACACAAAATCTATTGAAAAATACTATTTCTTTTCTATTCTTCCCATATTAAAATTTGTTTAAATCTGAAAAATTTCTATATGGTCTTTTTAACATTTCCACAAGAACAATTTGAATCAACTAAGAAATCTAAACCAATAGAATTTTAAAAACCTTGAAAAATAAAACTAGACATAGACTTTTACTCAGTAGGTAGAAAAATGCCGTAATATTAGCAAGATCCGAAGTCAAGGAGGATAAAAGGGTTTGTTAAGACAAACAAATAGCCATTGTTCCAAATAGAAATTATCAAAGAGTATTAACTCACACTTTAGCAGTGACAGGTTTTCTGGCTAATTAGGTACAATGCAGGGAGACAAACTCCCAAAACACAGAACTCAGAGTTTGGAAGAAGCTTCTTATCCTGTAAGATTTCTCAAATCAAGGAGCCCAGCCTTCTGTAAAGGCCATGAAAAATGAACAGAGTTGGTGAAGATGTGAGTAAGACACACATCTCCCAGTTGTTCTTCAGGATCTTTACCATTTTAATACCAGAATGATGGTTTCAGACTCTCTCTAGTTCGATGAAGGGAACTCATTTAGTTAATAGCTATGAAGCCAACTCTACCTTACCACCCCCTAAAAAGCACAAGAATATTCCAACCAATAATAGTTTATTTGATCAGGTACCACCTCAACTTTTTAAAATATTAGATTGCTCAAAGAACATTCATAAAGGAAAGCAGTAATCTTATTATTCACATCTGCATGTAGAGCTATGGTACAACCAGTATTATTTTTGCTAAAAGTGACTAGCATATAAACATTGTGAATCGCTGCCAGAAAGGCAGATTCTTCCATAACTGATCATTAATGTGTTTCTTGTACCTTCTTCTGTAAAAGCCAGTATTGGCTGCTGTCAGGGACTCAATAATCTATTAGATAACTTATACTGATCCAGTGTAGCATGGTGATTCCTAAAAGTTGGTTTGCTTAACTGAAAACAGAATATTAAGTATTTAATTAAAGACATAGGAAAGCAGTGTTTAATGATATTCTACAGAGTTCACAGATAAGCATGTTTGCTATTATTATTGTTGTTCCTTGTGATAATGATTGTAAGATATCGAGTCTTTTTTTTCTTCCCCTGCCCTTAGCTGTATCTCTTGTGCTATTTCACATGGAGAGATCTGGACAGGCTGGATCAATGGGCTGAGACCAACAGGATGAGGTTCAACAAGGCCAAGTGCAGAGTCCTCCATTTGGGACACAACAACCCCATGCAACAATACAGTCTTTAAGAAGAGTGGCTGGAGAGCTGCATGGCAGAGAAGGACCGCGGGGTGTTGGCTGAACATGAGCCAGCAGTGGCCCAGGTGGCCAAGAGGGCCAATGGCATCTTGGCCTGTATTAGACACAGCGTGGCCAGCAGGAGCAGGGAGGTGATTGTGCCCGTGTGCTCGGCACTGGTGAGGCTGCACCTCAAGTGCTGGTTTCAGTTTTGGGCCCCTCACTACAGGAAAGACATTGAGTTGCTGGAGCGCGTCCAGAGAAGGGCAACGAGGCTGGTGAGGGGCTGGAGAACAAGCCTACAAGCAGAGACTGAGGGAGCTGAGGTTGTTTAGCTTAGAGAAGAGGAGGCTGAGAGGAGACCTCATCACTTTACAACTGCCTGAAAAGAGGTTGTGATGGGGTGGGTGCTGGGCTCTTCTCACAACTGACAAGTGATAGGACGAGAGGAAATGGGCACAAGTTGTGCCAGGGGAGGTTTAGACTGGACATTAGAAAGAATTTCTTCACTGAAAGAGTGGTCAGGGATTGGAACAGGCTGCCCAGGGAGGTGGTGGAGTCACCATCCCTGGAGGTGTTTATCAGACGGATGGATGAGTTCCTTGGAGACACGGTTTAGTGGGGAGACACGTACAGTTGGACTTGATGATCTCGAAGGTCTCTTCCAACCTTAGGATTCTATGATTTCAAACAAAAACCACAAAGCCCTGACCCCCCAGAAACAGAATGTCATTTGTGATGACAAATTCTGTTATCGTATTGTTGTAAGGACACAAATTTAAAAAGTTAAAATAGTATGCAAATCACAACGTCTAGTATCCAGGAATGTGCCCGCAGGAGCATCAGGTAGGAGCAATCAAGAAAGAAAAATGTTGCTGTTCTAGGGATAGCTCCTTGAATTTAAAGACATGGCTCCAGCTGAGGGGTGCAGAATGCAAATTCCCTTGTTAAACTGCTCATTTATATATATTTAAAAGCAGAGACCATAATTCAGAAAAGCACTGCATGTATTCTTAAGCCCATTTCTCCTGGGAAAGTGGGAAGGCCATTCACCACGCACCTTCCGTGACTGACGGCTGTCAGTGGGAAATGCCTGCTGCAGATATCCATTGACGAATCTGTTGTAGCAGAGCTGGGATATCTGGCTGGAACAGCTATGCTGGCAGTTGCTCCTGGTATTGACATAATTATCCCTTCTTTCCACTAGTAGAACTAATTTATTTTCAAGGATGTGGCTTTGCTAATTGTATGAGGTACAGGCCTCCAAATCTCACTGCAACCATACAAATATACCAGCATCTTTGTCCTAATAAAGGGCTGTGAGAGGGCTGTTCTCAAGTAGTTTGCTATGTAAGGACACTTTCCAGAGCTGGAAACAAAGAAATAAAAGCAAAGAAATATAAATATATTGTTACTTAGTGCCAACTGAATTCCAAGGATAAAGAAAAAGAAAATATACAGCAGGCTGCTTTTCTTTGGTGAAAATCTTTCGGTTGCCTGACAGAGTTTTCCTACAGAACAATAAAATACATATCTGCTAAAAGATGAATGGCCAAATTTGGATGATTTACCAATGCCAAGCTTTGCAAACTCTTGTTTTAACTACCTGTTTGTCAATTCAGTCCTGTCATTTAAAAAAGGTATAGATGCCAGCCCCAGCCACGTATCTCAGTGCACTCCATGCACAGGCACACACTGGTCACACATCAGCCTGTACCCACCAGTCCAGGCACCTGCTCATGGGGCAGAAATGCATCTCCCAGTGGCACAGGAAAGCAAGCAATACTCTCCTGGGAGAACACTGTGACCCAGCCTTATGCCCAGTTTTCACCTGAACTTCCTTCAAAGAAAGGGAGTAATGGTGTAGGTGAGCAGTCCAACAAAGCTCCAGAAATTAATTTATGACATTGTAGGACTAATATAATGGAGATATTATTGGTTCCTTCTGGCTCTGAACCTTCAGAACCTTTTTTTGCATAGTAGAATGCAATTTGTTTGGAATAAAATGTTATAATTTGAGTATTTTCTGCATAGTCACTCAGTCTTGCAAGTTGTGATGGAATTCTTGCCAGATTTTAGTGTATTTTAATATTTTGGAAAGGTTTGGTTTGTAATCTTTTGTGACAAATATTAGTATCTCACATTTAACATCTTGAAGAGACTTAAAAAATAAAGGATGGAAAGAGCTTGTGGATAAGAAAGATATATGAACTCAAGGAGGTAAAGGAAACTGTAAAAGAATAGATTTTTATAAACTGCATTAGAATAATCATTCCAGGAGTAGAGTTAACAACACACATAACATCTTAGTGTGCATAAGTGTTTATCCGTATACATATGCACGTATACATACTTGCTATTATCTTTCCCTTATTCTCATAAAGGCATAGAAACTTGTATAGTAGTTGGATAGTTGAATAGTGCCACCAAAAGAGCTTGTTGAAACTGAACTGTCTAGGCTTAGAGAAAGCCTGGGTATTCTGAGATTAGAAAATGGATAAAAAAAGGCAGTATTCTGTAAAAAAAATATTCAAAATGGGTTTGTCATAAAAGATAAGAATATTTACTTCCATTTTACTATTTCAGTTCCTATATTATAGATTATATCAAACATAGAATGCACTGACCTTTTAAAACCAAACATTTTAATAACTTCCTGTGAGACTAGATTAAATTTATATATAAAAATATCCCTTGCAAAACCTTCCAACTTTGTTGAATCAGCATTGCCTGTCAGAAAAGCTGTTCTGCAAGAATTTCTTAATTAGCTGTAACCCTACACGTCATCCACACCTTAATAGGTGAAAAACTGGAATGGCAGCGTTCTCCCCTCCTTTGACAGGTGTATGCCATGCAGGTGGACAAGAAAGTGGTCAATCATACATGCTTCTCCTTTGCTCTAATTGTAATAAATAGTGAGGAGACCAAATTATTCCCTGAATATATTGTCCCAATACCTGCTTAATCCCTAATATAGCCAATATAAGTACTAAAATCTCTTCAATTTGCATTTTTCTTTGTCAAAGTCATAATGACAGGTGAGCTACCAAAAACCCACTTTTTTTTTTTTATACAGTAGCAGAAGGTGTCTTTCTCAGCAATATCAGATAGCTGAAGGCCAATGTAATGACAGAAGTAAATATTAGGCCAGAGAAACTGGTCTCCAGGAAGGATTTAGTGTACAGGAAAAACTTGTAATATCATTATACCCTAGAGGGACAAATAAGAGTGGAAGAAAACTGAAACTGAAGAAGCGCATTAGGAAGGAGGGCAATGTGTAGTCTATCTTCTCCTTCATACCTGGAAGTTACATCAAGAAGTGCAACAGAGATTCAGTACAAGAATAAAAAAAAGTCTTCAGTACAGTGCAATGACTCTAACTCAGAGGACTGAGAATAATTGTTCCTCTATTGGAAAAAAAAAAAGGAAGAAAAAAAATCAAGATAGTAAATTCCTTCCCCCAGTGCTGATGGATGCATGGTGGATTTTACCCTGACTTCTGTGGGTTGTGTACATCATTGGGAAACTGAAGAGTAACACAGAAGGTGTGTAAAGCAGCATGACAGTGTGGGGTAGAAAGGACATAAATTATCTGGCTTCTCCACAGCACGTCACTGAACAACAGTTGTTTGGTAGTGGGGTCACTCGTTGATGTGCTCAGGAGTTCCAATATACTTCCTCCTCCCTTTTAAGCACATCAGAACTTTTACATTGTCATAGATCTCACTATATTTGATTACACATCCTATGAAAAAATAGGGCAGTGGATTTATTTGGAGTACGGTACCTCTGGGAAAGTCATTCAACACAAGGTTTAAATCCAAGTTCCTTCAGTTTCACCACCACAAAAGCCGTTGCAAAGCGAATCCCTGCCTTCTGCTCTTGGCTTCTCCTTTGTACAGAAAGCTCACAGTTATTGTAGCACTGCATCTTTAAGGAAAAGGATGGTATAAATGGCCTTGCCATAACACTCTGTCTGAAAATATCATAGAAAATGTGGAAACACCCCTAAGAAATTCAAAGCATGTCATTACCATTTCTGTCAGTGAATTTTGAATGAAACACATGGTCCCAGCCCAGATATGCAACATCTAGAATTTCTGTCTCTTTCTGGACCGAAGACCTAATTTAGCACAGGCAAACACATAACACAGACTTTTGTTTTTATGTTCTGATACTGTAGTCACTCCGTTGTAAGAATCTGACAATAGCAATGTAGAAAAGCCATAAAACATCTGCCTCCTCTGCAGTCTATCAGCAAACTACAAATGTCATAAGAATTTCTTAATACTAGAAAAAGAACAGATGAACAAAGTTCCCATTTTGGTAGCTTTTTCCAGCTTGAAGAAGTCATACTGGTAGGAGCCAAAAGTGGATATCAGCCTCTACCCAAACGTGAAGGCAAGTTTGCATCATCAGAATGCTCCCTTTAAAATATTTGGAGATTTTGGTCTCAAAAGTTCTTTATTTTATCAGATTATCTTAAATACCAGTTAATAATACAAGCCTAGACACATAGATGTCTTGAGTGATGTTTTGGATAGCACAACATTTAGGATTTATCCTTACGGGAAGTTTTTTCAGTGCCCGTGTAATTAATTATACTGGTACAGTTAACTGTTGGCTCTTCTGGTCTGACTCTCCTGTGTGGGCATAGTTACCTGGAATATGAGTATTTTACATGTTTTCAGATAGCTTGAAAATCACTTACCAGTGGCAAACTGAAGAGTTTGGAGGCAGCCCTGTTCCATAGAATAAACTAATTCTAAATGCTTGTTCTATCTGTAAGTCTTTCTCATGTAGCAAAGTCTCTGGGACAAAAGTGCTTTAAAATCTATTCCATAATGCTTACTTCTGTATAATTATTCTTAAATGCCATGAGTGTCCACATGAGGGTTTAGCCCAGAATAGCAATTTCAGTCAATAGAATGTAGATATATGTGGACACGTGTAGATACTTTACTCTTTTCACACCTAATGAAGGCCACAAAGTGTTGTGGACTGCGATTCCAAGGAGGAGATGCTGAGCAAAGGTAATTTAACAAGCACACACCTCAACAAACAACATATGATTCTATGAATTAGATTAGCTAAAATAAGATTAACCACGTCTCCACAGATCAAATTCTTGTACATGTCAACAGGAGAGTGAATGAGGTAACAAAGCCTTTTCTCTTGTACTGGGAATTCTAAGCCTTCGACAAATCCCTCACAGAGACTAACAAGAAAATTGGGTAGTCATTGGGCAACTGGTAAATAATTGCTATGGGTTAGACTCTGGCAAAGTAACAAAACAAATAGTCAATTTTCACCTTGGCAAAGCCTCTATGCTAAGTCACTGTTGAAAATATTCATAAATAAATCAGGAATTAAAGAACACTGAGATGTAATCACTTTGGTAATGCAAATAGCAATTAACAACAATATTTGCATTTGACACAAAGCTCTGAGGATAATAGAGGCTGGAAGTGCCTGTAAAGAATCCCACCAGTAGACAAAAGGGATGCACAGTGGCAGATAAAATCTAGAGCTGACAAAACTGTGACACTTCAAACTAGGAAGTATACTGGTTGTTTGGAATTGTTCAAGAGCACAGTTACACACTGGAATAGCTCAGTCTCCTGATCTAAAAGGTCCACCGATGTCTGAGTCAAAACAGAACTACAGAGGTTAAGACAACGCACAGAACTGTTGCTATCTTTCCTTCTGATTAGGAAAGTAGTGCTGGAAGATGTTAAAAATGACCTGCAGTTAGGTTTTAAGTACAGAACTTCTATTTGTGCAGCATGGAAAACACTTATCAAAACCAGAAAGCATCCCAAGATGAGTGGTAAACCAAGAGGTCTAGGTGACCCTGACGGTGCTGAGGAACATGGGGACAAATCATTTGAGTGGAAAAGTAAGCTGAAACTGGTGGCAACAGTTACTCTCCCTGCTCCTGTGCATCACAGATGAACTTGTGGAACTCAATGTCCCAAAACAATCATCAGGCGTGCAGGCATCAACTGCATCCAATGCAAATTACATCTGTCTTGAGAAGGGGAACCACAGCGCTCCTGACTGCCATTGACAGCTTGGGTCTCAGCTGTGAGTCTCCAAGAGGGCCTGGAGGTCACTCTATCCTCAGCACCAGGGCTTCCTGCAGAAGAAAATGGGGATCACAGCCTGGAGGGAGCAAGAAGGGGTGCCTTCTCCAACTGCAGAGCAGGTGCACAGGTCACCCCTCTGTGTACGTCAATCACAGAGTGGTACGGGCACCACTGTTTCAGGGTTACTGATGGGAACTAAGAAGAATATTCTTTTGGAATAAATTATTCCATCAGGTGACTTTGATAGCTTCTCCTTGTATTAACTAGCGCCAGCCACTGCGCTGACTCAGAGGGAAGATCTATGCCATTAACACCATACTCCTCTGTCGAGGAAGATGACATGGAAATGTCACGAGTCCTCAGGGACCGGCAAATTGCTGCCAGAAGTCGTTCTCATTCCAGTTGGTAGCAGCGACACCAGACACTTGCCATTTAGACTGAGAGACATGCAAAGGAAACAGTCAGAAGTCTCACAGGCTGGAAAAGGCTAAAGTGCAATTTCACCTAATTAAAAAATGAGACTAATAGCCTGTAGTTCCTTGGATGGGCCTTTGATTTTGAGACATCTGAAGAGGGTTATAATTTTTAGGAGTGCTCAGCCCCTTTGAAAATTCCAGCCCCAAAGAAGGCAGCCTGTGCACCCTGAGTTGGGAATCTTCCTCCATTCCTCCATTATGCGCCACGTCCCTACTTATGTATTAAAACGCAGATCAACACCCTGAAAAGAGAAAAATGTCAAAGTGCCAACACCATTAACAAATATCTTGAGCTTACCATGAATGAAATGGTCAAACCACAAGTACTCCAGCTTTTGGGATATTTGTCAACGTTTGATGTCTCTGCTATGCGTACATCTGCATATGAATGGCAGACAATAAATATACAGATGTTCAGATATTATCAAAATGACAAAAGAAAGCCCCAAACAAAGCGTGTAATTATTCTGAAAGCATATTGCATCAATTGGAGAGCAAACTGTTCCCCACTGCAACTCCTGATGCCTCTGCCTTTTCTCTGGCCTGCAAAAGTAAGCATTTAACAGTAGTGCCATGGGCATTGCTCGCTATATCCCACTGCTGGGCTGGGCAGATCCTGCAAGCCTGAGCATCACATGGCAGCAAGCCAGCCAGGGCGTGGTGGGGATGTTGACATGGGTCAGGACTGCTGAGAGGTAGGAATTAAAAACTTTGCCTTGTTACTTCTCTCCAGGCCTTGCTTGTGGGAGAGAAGCAGGGTTCAGTCTAAGGTGGGAGACACTGAACACGGCATGAGTTGGATTTTAAGGACTGCACGTTGAGAGGATTCAAAAGTGTGGGAGAAATACTAGCAGCAAGACTTGAAAAGATTGAGGATCTGGGGGGGAGGCTGTGTGTGTGAAGTGACTCAGGGCTAAGGAGGAGGAGGGAGAAATAGAGTATCAGAGGGAATAAGAGAGGATAAAATGAGTTTCTATCAAAGTCCAAATATCACAGTCAGAATAATAGTGCTCTGAGGTGAGACTGAGGTTTTATACACAGTATTAAAATGAAGCATTAGATAAAGTTTGGAGAAAAACACCGGCAAATTCCAGGAATTAAATGACGTCTGTTGCTTCTAAGTATGCAGAAGACAGTGGATTCCTGACTGTTAGTCATTATATGCAAGATGATGGAATTTAATTGAGTTAAAAAATGTGAAAAGTATATATATTTTACTAGTGATAGAGGCAGGAAGGACTCACTCCATGTCTGAGAGCTGTATTTTTAAAGCTATGCCTTAGCTGATCCTTGAACAAGGATACCTGTCACTGAGACATCAACTGAAATATAAATATTGACTGAATATTTTTGAAGCGTTCTGAATTTAGGAACTAAAAGTAGTACCTTTGTTAGTAGCCTAAATTTATTAATTAAGTAATTTTGGTAGCTTTATATGTCAGGAAAATACCTAAGGTGAATATGTTGTGAAAAAAACCTTCCTTTCCTTGCAGAAAAACCTTTTCAGCATGCAGGAAAGAAGGTTCCTGTAGATAAACCCTGGTGGCTCCTGCAGTTATTACCCCAGCTGTGTGTTTCACCTTTTGCAGAGGTTACCTCTCCTGCAGCAGAGCAAGCAGGAAAGGAGGACATGTCAGTGCCTCAGCCAGTGCAGTGCAAACAGCCTGGCTTGCACAGGGAGGGAAAAGGAATCTCAGCTACCACACCAGACTTTGCCTGCAGCAGCAGAAATGTGGACACGCGATCCCTTCTGCCAGGTCTCTTAAGGGGACACGATCTCCAGCAGGGATAAAATTAAAAACAGTTGAGGCCTGAGCCATAAAAAACCCCTCTACAATTCATAGGAGTTTGTTCTTAACACTTCTTCTTTCATTCATTTGTAGCCTTAATTTCATTTAGATGTTGTTATTCTTTTTGTAAATAAAGAAATATTCACACTGTTCCAGTAGCACCAGTTCACTCTTGCTGTCTGCAGATTTGACAAAACCACTCTTCTGTCTGTATAGGCAAGGAACTCCCCTGCACAGGTCTTTTCTTTGTTAAAGAAAAAATTTTATAAATTAAAGTTAACCTTTGCCTTGCCAAGATAAAAGATGTTTTTAATTACAATTAAAAATTATAATCTCAATATAGATGAGAAGCTATTCATTTGGACACATTTCATTCAGTCTAAGTAATTGTCAGTGAGGAACCTAACACCAGGCAATTGATGGGTATTAAATTACAATTCTCATGTCTACAGAAGGATGGTAACATGGTTAAAAACATACCATTTCCCAGGGGAGACTTCAGTTGAATTCAGATAGCAAATCGAATTACGGCAGCTAATGACTTACAGAGCTTCAGCTTCAGTAACTCTTTCTCTGCTTATTCTCCACCCGCCCCCAAGGAAGGACATGTGCCTCTCCTCAAACCCTGGTGAAATCCTCGTGGAGCTGGTACAGGCTAAAGGTCAGCTCTGTTGGCTTTCACCAGATCACCAAAACAACATTACTACTGCAAGCCTGGTAATCTAGATTGTTTGGACTAAGCTACACCCATTAGTTAGATCCGTTAGTCCAATTTCAACTAAAACACTTACACCAATTAAATTAAACTGGTTTATAGTCGACTTACAGAGACTTAACCTGTGAGAACAGGGAGTTAGAGAATTTTCTACTATACTTGGCATAATAAGAGCATCTAAAGGTGAATCACACAATGCCAGAATGGAAATCTGACTCCCCCAGTAAAAGTGAAAATGAGCAAGGTATACAATGGATCTATATCTCTTGAAAATTTTGAATAAGCTATCCTTCTCAAAGAAATGCTCTAATTTTAGGCTGGATATGGGAATTTTTTTTGCTGAAAATGCCAGGCTTGTTCTATGTAGAAAACTGGAGGATCCAGTGGTTTCTTTGCTTCTGAAAATTCACTTTTGTTCATAATTTAATTAAGAAAAAAATGAGGTGCTCATAAATTCATTTAAATAGATGCATAAAGGCTCAGAATTAGTTTAACTCACATGAATATTCTCACATGTTCATGAATAGCCACAGTTCCAGAAGAAATTGCTTTTATCATATGCCATACCAATGGTATTTTTGTCATGAAATTGTATCCACCACAATTCAGTGCACATTATAAATCTATATGTGTATATGTGCTATAGTACGTGGTGGCAGAACACAGTTTTATACATCAATCTTAAAGCTTTCAACAGTGTAGCCACGGGAGGGGCATAGAAATGTTTTTCACAGCCAGGACAAGAGCCTGAAGACTGGTGATGCCGGCACTTTCGCTCCTCCCCAGCTGGAATTCTCTTGAGAGAGACGCTGTTTAAAGAAATTCAGCCAAATCCTTCCAGAAGGCATTGAAAAGCAGAAGCAGACCTGGAGAGAAGGAGAAAACCGTAGCTCATTCGCCCTCACCCTGCAGAGCACAGACTGCGTGTGGTGACACACTCTGTCCCCACTGCCTCCCCCCTCCAGCAGCGCCAGAAGTAGGTGCAAGAGGGCACCTCGCAGCCTTCGAGGTCCCCAGTGTCAGCAGCTTTTTGCTCTGATAAAGGTCAGAAGTGCTCACTCCCGGGTCTAGCGCTGCGCTGCTAAGGTTCGCTAACCAGACTCTGCTTGAGGGAAAAGCGAGAGGCACTGCAGGGCACATATGCTTTTGTTTATTGAACTCTGCCTGCCCGTGACCCACTTGCTTCTGCAGCTCAGACAGGCTTTCTCATCCCCAAACATGGACACGGTATTTTTCTCCATCAGCCTCAGTTTCCAAGACACATGAAATTTTTAAAATTAATTAATAGTATTAATACATAAGTTAAATTTAGATCTGCAATTTCCCCCCCCCCCCCCCCCCCCCCCCCCGCCATGGTTATGCAGCTTTTTGGGGACAGGAATTAAGGGTTGGGGTTTTTTTCTCAGTGTATGTTCTTTTTTCATGTTTTGCACAATAGTTTGGCTTTAGACTCTGGCACACCCCAGCACAACACTGTCTAGAGACAATCAGAATTTCATTGTCCGATTGGAAAATGGGCTGAAAACCACTACTTAACTACAGAAATTCAAATTCCTCTGATAGAACAGAAATAAATAGGTAGAGACAGGAAGAGAACTAGAGGAGAGGGGGAGAAAAAGACTCCCCCTACAAGCCCCTAAAATGAATATTTGGAAATATTCATCCTTAACAGTTTTATATGTGTTATAATATTCATAACCCTTTTTATCATAGTAATCCTGTTTATTTGAGCCATTTTCATATTATTTTCAGCCCTTACTTTATTGGAGAATGGTTGAAAGATAAAAGGTCCTCAGAAACTATTCTTGACAATCCCCTTGACACTCCTGTAATCTGCTGATAACTGCTTTGACATGTCTCATAAACCCTCAATAAAAACGGAGGAAGAATGTGCCACGGGAGTCCATGGTACCACTTTTTAAATTCTACCTGCAAACTACCAATTTACAGTGAGACAGGGGAAAAAAAAACAAATAAAAAAGCGGTAAGATCTGTGATATTAGTAGTAGTATTAGTATTATCATCATCATCAAAATACTCTCCAGTCTAAATCCTCCTAAAACCTTCTTTATGCAACAGCATAGACCTATCATTTAATCCTAACTCTTTTAGTCAGTTTAGGTATAGCATTTAATTTCTGATAATGTGGGATATCACATATGATAAACATGAGAGATATAATAGGGTAAGGGTATGAATAGTAGTTTAGCACATGTGAGTTACTATTACAAGCAGTTTAGGTCAATTTAGCATTAGGCTAAGTGAAAGTTATAGGATTAGGGAATGTCATAGGTGCAAAACAGAGATGAAGTGGGACTTTCTTTGGGTAAAAAGAAGCAGCTTGGCTGACAAGTAGCCAACAAAGATAATTTTTGCCTTTTCTTGGCTGAGATAATGTGGATTGATTATATCCAATTAATTTATAATCATTGAAAAGTTCTGTTTATTGACCAAGATAACGAAAAAAAGGGTTTGGTATTCTTTGTTCAGCCTTTCCTTGAAATTTAGTTGCTGAACAGAAATTAGGTAAAAATTCAATCGAGCAATTCTTTTCTTAGTTTCTTTGAAATAATCTTAATTTTAATCTTCAGTATCTTCTCTGTTTTTCCCTTTTTCTCCTCTTCTGTATTCACATTATTATTATTGGTACAGACTTTTTATCACTATTGGGTATTAATTTTCAATATCACATCTATATTACATTACTCTCTATTTGCTTACTCTGTATACATGACTTAGTTGTTAAACAAAATAAAACTTTTTTCAATTATTATTTCAAACGTGCTCTCTCAGTTCCTTGAAGTCCTCTCATTTCCCTCATGTCTCAGGATCAACAGGAGAGGGAAGCAGAGATGCCTTAAGTTATTTCATTTTGCAAGGTTTGCATTGTCATGGCCACAACAGTCTGTACTGCAAAAGGGAAATTCCTCAGCCAAAGAGACAATCTTTGCTGTTCTCCAATGACTTTTCTGCAGGGGAAGGGTAGGACGTACTTGAGCAAGGCATGAGCAGAAGTGCGTAGAAAATTCCCTCCAGGAATTTTCCCACCACCTATATCAGTGCCGGCATATTAGCCACAAGTGCAGAGGGACAATTAGCTCACAAATACAATTAGGACAGTTAAGAAACCAAGATCTACTGTAATATGCTATTTTACATGCTTCAACATAGACAAATATATACTTGTAAGAATAAACCCGAATGTTTTGAAGTGCAACTATTATGTACTGCTTTCAAAAAGGAGCTGTAATCTAGCACTTCCATGTCATTTCATAACTGAGATTCACTGTAGGGTTCAGATAAGCTGAATGAGAAGAATCATAATACAGACCACATTTCTTGCTTCCAGACACGTGCTTCAATTAAACGAAACCACAACAAGAGATCCACAAACACCCCAAAACAGTGAATAACTTTGAAGTCAGTTATTATTCCTGCTATCACCATCTGAATATTCTATTTTTCCCTCATGTGCTGTTGCCCATTGTCACTGCTGGCACAAACCAGGAAGTGCTAGAGAAAGCAGAACTAAGACAGATAAAAGGGTCAGTTTGCTGAGACAAAAGATGATATCATGTCGAGACAAATTACAGAGGTGCTGTGTCTAAATGTGTTGAAGCAATAACTGCTATACAACAGCCGTATCAGCAGGGCTGCTCTGTGCTCTTGCTTACGCACGCTGCATGTAAAGCAGAGCCTACAGCCCAAGCGCTGCAATTCAGGTCACACACATAGGCAACTCCCCGGCAGCTTGGGAGACAGCTAGCTGCTAGGCCACCTGCAGGCCATCCTGCTCAGACACACACAGAGCTGAAAAAGAAGTCATTAGAAGTGACAGGTAGCCTGACGCTGGAGGGCAGAGACCCATCCCGGTTCCTCGCAGCCGGACCCCCATCCCCCAACTCATCCCCACCTGCCCAGGCCCCTGCTCCCTGACCACCTCTGCGTTTCTGTACATCCTGTCTATCTGAGAGTTGAGGGGTTGAGAAAAGGTGAATATTATATATATATTTATTTTATTTTAATTTCATTTTTTTCCGTTTAGGATGAGCTGGGGAAAATGCAGGAGCTCTCTCAGGCGTGCATCTTCATCAGGTCTAGTAAAATTGCTGATCAGCTGAGCAACTTGAGAGGTAAAGGGTGGTTAACATCTGTGAAAGAGCAAAAACTACTAGCAGACATGCTGTTTAACCCCAATGGAGAGAAAACTGGATAGTTAGCACTCCTAGAAGAGCAGGGTGCCATGGCTGGCTGGTGTACAGTGGTCACAGAAGGGAAAAAAAAAACCAACGGACAGATACACAAATAGATCGATCGTTCTCACAGCACATTGTCATCATTTTCCTCTCCAGGTGTTGTTTGGGATCTCCTTTTCTTGAAAGGGTATCAAAGTTCAACAACAAATGGTTATATAGCTTGCTAAATCAAAGGGGAATTGTATGAGCCCTCAAATTTGTTTCTGGGAAAGGTAGATTAGCCTCTTCTACAGACAGAGCTAGGACAGGGACACCTATCCCAACATAATATTTCTCCAAGACACAAATCTGTTTTGTTTCTGACTCCAAACTTAAGCAGGTCTGATTTCCCATTGCTGTGCCAAAGTGAATGCTGGTGGCATAACTGCCTAAAAAGGGACCAGAGTTTTTATGAGCTAGGTTAGAAAGTACCTGGGATTTTGGCAGTTCTCATTACTAAACCAGGCTGAACTACCTTTAGTACTAAAATTGTCAGGGCTACAGTGAGTTAATCCATAGGTCTGTGGCACAAAATTGCAAAAGGAGCACCAGACTACCTGTACTTTTCTCACCTGACATGGTTCTGACCAATGGTCTAGAGATGAAATCTTTGCCCAAGTCAGTCAAGTTTTTATAATCTCACCCTTGTAGTAAAGATCATCACCACATTTTCAGTGCTCTGCTGTGTTGCCTCTCTAACTGGCAGGATTGCTATGTAGCAGTAAATTTTATGATGTATTCAGCAGGGCTGATCTAGGGAGGAGCTTTTCCAATTTTAAAATGGTTTAAGATGAAGTTTGAAAAGGTTTAGGGTTCTCAGTAAATAAATTATTTCAGATGTATGTCATGTAAAAGATGTGGAGAGGGTTTTTTCTGTTAGCTGAAGACACCTAACTCATCTGGAATTATCCACACCTCCAGATGGATAAAGCAAGTCCAAAAGATGTACAAAATTTGTCGTTTAGTGTAAGGGGCCTCAAAAGAAACTAATTTGTGGAGATTCCGGAGAATTTTAAGGAGCAGAGTAAAAAAACATGGTTTATGCATCATCTCATGGCCCAGATATATGGATAGTATTCTCCCAACATCACGAAAATAGATGTAAGTGCCTGGTCACCTAAAAAAAAAGTGTGTTAATTGCTAATATAGGTAGGATGATTTGAGGCCTGGAGAACTCCTAACAGTTCTTGGAAGACTCCATAAGTCTTATAAGTGTTGTAATTATCACAATATCCCAGTGTCACAAGGCTGGAAAAGACATTTAAGATCATTGAGTCCAGCCTATGACCCAACACCAACACCTACTCATCATCTAAACCACAGCACTAAGTGCCTCATCCAATCCCTCTTTAAACACCTCCAGGGATGGTGACTCCACTACCTCCCCAGGCAGCGCATTCCAATGGCCAATCACCCTCTCAGTAAAGAACTTCTTCCTAATGTCAAGCCTAAATCTCCCTTGAAGAAGCTTGAGACCATGTCCTCTTGTTCTGTCACCGGTCGCCTGAGAGAAGAGACCAACCCCTGCCTGACTACAACCTCCTTTTAGGTAGTTGAGGAGAGCAATAAGGTCTCTCTTTGGGAAGGAGGAAGAGAGTTTAATCTGCAAACAAAGAAATGTTGGTTATATTTTGTGAACACCTGGAAAAACACATTTGTTTCTACAGCCCTACATTATATCCACTGAAGAGCTTACAATGGGCAATTCAGAAGCAATGAAATCTATTTATCAAAATTAGTGATGTATATGGGGTAATCCAAATATTTTTAAAACTAATGCATAGAACACTATTTTCCAAGTATTTTCTTTCAGTTGCTGTTCTTTTGTCTTATTCTATTGATTGTGAAAGCGTGATAATCAATATCTCTACTATTTAAAAACATTGTGTATGAGAGGCATGACTTCCATTTACTTTGCATGAGTGGTTTTGCCAGTGGGGAATCCTCTGACACTGAACTGCCGGTACTAGTAATACACTTCAGTATATTTCAAGGGTTAATGAGGAAAAGGAAATACAATCATATCTAGTAAATACCAGAGTAATAATTTCAAATGAGGAAGGTGGAATATGAAATTTGATCCCAATTCTTTGAATCCTAGGGTGGAATTATTAACATCTTGAAGATTGGTAAAGCATCTGGAGAAATGATCAACGTGAAACAGGAGGCACTGTATGCAGTATATAGATATGGGGAGTGAAATGACATCTTCAAAAGCAATTGTTTCTTCCTTAAAAATGGTTTCAGGCTTATATAGCCACCTTGAATGCTGCAGGTTCTAGGACCGTTTTTCAAGTCACTTGCAATAACATAACTGGACTCTGCTTTTTGACTGGTGGCAACCAGAACGTGCAACAAACAAGTGGTCAATGATCCATCATAGATGTTCACATCCAAAAACCAATTGAAGACACCTGTTCAGGAGTCAGATTCAGAGGCCCCTCTCTTTGCCACTCCCCTTGGGTGTCCCTGTGCCCCTCATTCAATTGAAGGAGCTCTTTATATTCAGCTGTTCTATATCACCTCCCAGACAACTGAATTGTCTCAGTCTTGGGGAGCCAGGCACTGAATTCAGAATGTTGAATTTATGATTAGAGGTGGAGGTTCGAAAGTTATCTGTGAGCTAGCTCAATGTTATCATCTGTCTCACTGTTTTCACCTTATGTCTGAAGTCTTCACAAAATGAAAAGTCCTCTAAATTTTAATACACGTGACACAAAGATGCAATGCTATTCTGTCATTCAAAATTATACTCTTGTAACACAAAATACAATGCTATACAAGTTCTGTTGGATTGATGAAATATCAATCAAAAGGACAGAGGTAAAAGCAAAGGATTTTAACTTCCATATGGTCTGGAAATCTGGAGATAACCGGGAGTCTCAGGACTGACTTTGTTCATATTGTTAAATGTTTTTATGCGGCACAAATAGATACACCATCTAAAAAGACCTTTTTCGTGAGTGTATCCCCTCAGAGGGAGGAGGAGAATATTTTGGTTAATTATTTCACTATATTATTTACTTTATTTTTTATAAATTTTATTTAATGTGTTATAACCTAAGTAGTAGTGTCAAATATAAAATATGGATTCAGACCTTGAGTTCTCAATTACAGAAAAGAGTCATTGCCTGGATAAGTTTGTTACATCATCAGGTCTGAATGAGTAGTTTATGCAGACTAAGAAGGTCCCCTTTTTAATCTGGAAAGTTTTCACTTTAGTTTCCTTAAAAGTTTTAAAATTTTCTGATATTGCAAAAGCTGAAATAATTTTCTCTTGCTGATGAGGCCAACAAGCTTTAATCAAAAACCCTTGATAAACATTAAAAACTGGAAATCATTCTGGACAATATTTATGTAGTCAAGCTTGCAAAGCAGATTCCAACTTAAAGACAGAGTAGCTTCTTTGGTTCTGTGAAGGTAGCTGTTCATCCTTCAGTTGAGCAATTTTGGTAGTTAGAGGCTGTCATCAGAATTTCTTGAGACTCAAACTCTGGCACAGATTAACCTCCATTTCCTTTATGTCTTCTATGCCGTAAAATCAGATTGAATTTTCATATACAGGTGTTTTCATCTATGTAGCTTGTATTGATCTTAGCTAATACTTCAAGAAATGGAAGAAGCTGCTTAATAAATGTAAAGGCCTTCTACTGAATAATTACATGGGGTTTTTTTCTATCTCACATTTGTGTCAGTGGTGAGTTTTCTCTTTATCTTTATGTAAGTGTACCTCATTTTTTTAATCCTCTTTTGTTCTTTAGTCTCTTCTTGCAAGCTGAAGTCATGTGTATACAAGTTCCACAAGTAGTGGCATAATTGTGTCCTTCGTTTGTTCATTTTTTTATGTCTATCAATTTAGTTGATAGACACTTTTACACTTTGTTCTTATGTAAGAAAGGCTAAGCAGCAGTACCCAATTTACTTTATATCACAGCTAACATGCCATTGAGATTAATAGGAACAATTCAAATCTTTTTGGAAATATTTTATCTCAGTTTCTAGGGATTTGTTCAAACAACAAAACATTCTGTTCCCATTAGTAACCACAAAAATGAGAAATTTAGATTTAAGTGACAGTTACGATTTTGCATAATTTTCTTTTTCCTGTGTTAGGAGAGAGATTTGTCAGACAAATAAGACTAAAATGCAGGGGGTCTTAAAGGTAATCACAGAATCACAGCATTACAGACATACAATAACATATGACAGCTGTGTTTTGATATAACCTTGAATATTGACATTTTTAGCTTAGCTAAAAAAAAACACAAAACCCAAACCAGAACAAATTTCAATAGTCTCGTGAAACAAACTGTCTAATACTTCAAGATTCGCTTCCTCTATTCCTGTAAAACCTCTAGTTAAAAAAGGAAAGTGTAAGTGACAAAAAATGGTTCTCAGTTGAAACATCTGGTTTCTACCTGTTCTTGCCAACAACCTGACCCATTCTGTTATCAAGGTCTTCTTGTTAATTACAAATTCAAAATCATTCTGAAAGAATGAAATTATTTAAACAAAGCTTATTAAAGGAGGATTCCTTATCAATGTTGTCACTTAAAAATATCAGATGGTAAAGTGAAAATGGTGTATTAAAAGACTACTGTTCATGAGACAGAGCAGTTGTTTTGTAGTAGAGAATTAATGGGTTCACACTTGATAGAAGTAATGTGTTTATGATGGGCAAACTGTAAGGATTTATCATATTGTCTGTCTATTTCTTTGTTTTTCAGTACTTAGCTTTTGTAAGGGTGTGCTAGATGCATAGCCAGGCACTCAGAAACTTTAGGTGCTTTTAATTAAAATTTTGCTATTTGTTTTTATAATTTACTGAAGACTTGAAAAGTAGAAATTCAAACCTTAGCAAAACCTAACTGGATTTTTCCTCTTTTAGCAAGCAAAAAAAAGTAGTATTGAAAAGAAAGGGGGACATTCTAGCTACATATAATTCAAGGACAAATTTTGCATTGATTTCAAAAGAGCTACAATTTCACCCACAGTGTCCTGCAGTGGTGTGCTCTACTGCAGCTGTTTGTGCATGCATTTCCCCTTCTTGGTAGTTTCCCTGTGCTTAATGTTCTTTCAGTACCCTGATTCTCTCCACTGCCAAGCCCAGGTTTTACCATCCCATTCCTCTTTTCTCACCACCCTGGCTGTGAATCCTGGCCTCACTCAGCACTTGTCCTGCACTTCCCATCTGACCTCTCGTATATGTGGGGTCTTGATAAATGTATAAATCTTTACAAAGCACATGCATATTGGAATAATGACATAACATCATATAAACCACAACGCAATATCGAAATTACACTAATATACAAAGATATAATAATTATAATTACAAGAAAATGACTTAAAATTCATTATAATTTATCAGTTAAGTGCCTTGTCACAGAACACTGGATTTCTTGTACTTTACTCATTTTGTTAGTGCTAGATTTCCCCAATTCAAATAGGTTACTGTTGGTCCTAGTCCAACTAGTTTACCTGCTTTAAGTTTCCAAAGCCAAGGCAGTGCTTCTGGCTGGGACTGTATAAGCATATTTCTAGATGTAGATCCTTTGTCTGTATCCCTCTCCTAGAAGCTGAAAATAATGATTCATCTGCCTGTGCCTTCTCATACCCCATATCCTAAACCCTCACTGAGATTTTCAGGCTTACATGTGAACCATGCTACTATTTCTCCATTGAGGGAGAAGGTGAAGAGCCTTCATATTAGATGAATCTACATTCTTGACAACAGAACAAGAAAAAAAATTAAATTGTTAACATGTTTCAATCCATAGTTCACTAAAAACGCCTCAAAACAATGCCAAGGATGTAGGCAAAACAGGGTAAGATATGTGAAAGACCAAACAAATACCGGCCTTGGATATAAAGGTGAAGTAAAGCCTATTAATGAGATGTTTGCTGCCTTTTGCAGATTTGTTGAGAGTAGCCAGGGAAGAAAGAACAGAAATTATGCATACGTGGTTACCTATCTTCAGTTATGACCTCCTCATGTTTCAGATTTTAATTAATTCAGTGGTTCACAGTAAACTGTAGCCCACTTTCAACAATTACTTTTAAGAAAAGTGAGTTGGATCCACCTAATCCACTGTCTACAGCTACCTGAAAGGAAGTTGTAGCAAAGTGTTCGTCTCTTCTCCTAAGTGTCAGGTGATAGGATGAGAGCAAATGGCCTCAAGTTGTACCATGGAAGGTTCACATTAGACATCAGGAAAAATTTCTTTGCCAAAAGGGTGCTCAGGCACTGGCAGAGGCTGCCCAGGGTTGAGTCACCATCCCAGGAGGTATGACGGGTAGACGAAGTGCTCAGGGATATGGTTTAGTAGTGGACAGGTACAGTTGGACTCAATGAGGTCTTTTTCAAACAAGTGATTCTATGACTTCCATGGTGCTAGGATGTAAAGGATGAATGAACAAATGATCCAGATCCTCCCATGGCACAAAAGCCATTTCTATTACCAACAAGTCTTACAATGCAAAACCCATAAAATCCATGCTATTCACTCCTTTTTTATCTTTGTGATCCAACCTTCTAATTATTTTAGTAAGCTCTACTTTGCCTTCACCATAAGTCACCCGAATGATCAGTTCCAAGGTGTTTCTTAGACTTGCTGCTGGTTCTGCCCTTACAGGCGAAGTGTGGAAAGTCACATTCACCACCCTTCAAGGAAATTCTGCAGGAGTAGCAATCACTCAGCCAGGTTTATGAGGTGGGGCCCCTTCTTCTCCCATTCTACAATGTGAATGAACTCAAATCTGTCTCTTTTCCAGATTTAGGCAAGAGGTGGGAGCAGCTGGACAGTGAGAAGCAAACCAGGGTAAACAGTATGTGGAGCTTCTTCCAGGATACAGATTTAAGTATGGCTATGGGCAGATGCAGTGTTAGGTTTACGGTTGGACTTGATGATCTTAAAGGTCTTTTGCAACATAAACGATTCTGTGAATTCTGTGATTCTGAACAGTGTAGTTCTGTGAACCTTGAAATTGTATGGGCAGCAAGGAGGCAGTAAGTGAGGATAAACCCTGTGGTACAGCAGTCTTGCCCAACTTGTCAAGACTGATCTTGCAAGAGGGAGCAAACACCAAAGTAACTGTGACTTTGCAAAAGGGAACAGTTTGACTTGAACAGCTTTATCTGGTAAGACAGATGGATCGTATGGTAGTCTAACGCTCAAGTCAGCTGAGTGACACCTGGAAAGAGGTCGAGGCCTCATGGCTTGGTGTTGCTTAAGTTACAGAAGACCACAGAATCACAGAATGACCTGAGTTGGAAGCGACCCACAAGTTTCGTCTCATCAGTGAACTTGGTTAGTAAACCCTCACATCCTGTATAAGATGGATCCCTGCAGAACCCCGCTAGCAACTGCTCACCAGCCCGATGTAACCCCATTCACTATGATCCTTTGAGCCCAACCCATCAGCCAATTGTTCACCCATTGCGTTATGTGTTTATCCAGCTCTATGCTGGACATTTTTTTGAGGGTACTATGAGAGACAGTATCAAAGGTCTTGCTGAAATCCAGAAAGATCACATCAACTGGTGTTGATGGTTAGCTAGGTGGGTTATCTTGTCACAGAAGGAAATTAAGTTTGTCAGGCAGGATATTCCCTTTATAAACCCTTGCTGGATGGGACCAATGATTGTGTTCTTTCAGGTGTTTTCCAGTAGCTCCCAGAATAATCTTCTCCATAATCTTAAGAGACACTTAAGTGAGACTGACAAGCCTGTAGTTACTGGGGTCATCCCTGCTGTCCTTCTGGAAAACTGGGGCAACATTTGCCAGCTTCCAGTCAACTGGTACCTCTCCAGATTCCCAAAAGCACTGAAAAATCATTGAGATCTCACTATGGTATCAGCCAGTTCTTTAAGTATCCTAGGATGAATCCCATCAGACCCCATCAACTTATAAGAATCCAGCTGGAGCAGCAAATCCCCCATAAGTTCAGTATTGATTGGGAGTTTATTTCCACAGTCTTGATTCTCTGGCCATGGGCTTTGGGGGAGCTTGAGCCCATAATCAGTATCGAAGACAGAGGTGAAAAAAGCATTAAATGTCTCTGCTTTGTCTATATCTCTGTTTGATGAGGTGCCCATGTTTATCAAATAATGAGTCAATGTTATTTCTAGTCTGCCTTTCATTATTAATATATTTGAAAAAACCCTCTATATTATTCTTCAAGGTGCTGGCCAGTTTCAACTCTAATTGAGCTTTGGCCACACGAATTTCTGCCCTACAGTGACGAACAGTGTCCCTGTAGTCCTCCCATGTCACCTGTCCTTGTTTCCACTGGCCATACAGCATCCTTTTGTGCCTCAGTTTGAGTAGAAGATCCCTACCCTACTCAGCCAGGCTGACCTTCTGCCTCTCCCGCTTGATTTCTGTTTCAGAATAACCTGGTCTTGTGCTCTTAGGAGGTGATACCTAAAAAGTGACCAGCACCAGTGGACCCCAGCACCTTCAAAAGACTAGTCCCAGGGGACCTTACTAAGCAGTTTCCTGAGCAACCTGAAGTCTACTTTCCAGAGCTGAGGTCTTGCTGTTAGTTTTCCTCCTGTTACCACAGATGTTAAATTTGACTGATTCGTGGTCGCTGTGACCAAGGCAGCCTCCAGTCACCACTTCACGCATGAGACCTTCTCTGTCAACTAGCAACAAATCAAGGAAGGCACCTTTTCTGGTTGTTTCCCTCAGCACCTGTGTCATGAAGTTATCATCCAGAGAGTTTAGAAATCTTCTGGACCTGTTTGTCCTAGCTGTGTGGTATTCACAGTTGATATCTGGTAAATTGAAGTCCCTCATGAGTCAAGGACAGATGACTTAGAGACAAGTTAGGAACAGAAAGACCTTCCAAATGCATGTACTGACCTTCTTACCATGAGGGAGCTTCTGATGACACAACTGGCCTTGTCAGGAGCCAATCAACACATCTCACTAAGAGGTGCCAAAGAATTTTTGAAAGTATAAAATGGACACCTGAAAACCCTTTTGAGGGAAGGAAAAATGACCACCTTACCTGACAGATCAACAGACATGCACGTCTCTTCTTTTCCCCCAAGAATGGATGCCTTTTTGGTAAGAATTGTTCCTCTGACTTTGTTGGATGTTACCCTGGAAAATTACTACTAACTTGAGCTTATCTATATGTATATGTATATGTATATGTATATGTATATGTATATGTATATGTATATGTATTTATGATCATTGTTAACTAGGTGTAATCATCTAGTGCTAACACAGCAAGTAAACTTATCAATGGCAGTTCTGAACTTGTTTTTATCTAATGCTTTAAATAAATTGCTTACTGTTTCAACATTGCCAAATTGTTTCAATGAGAGTCCTTGGGAGGGTTCTGACAGGCATTTTTAAACTGTTTGACTGTTCTGGTGACAGCCCATTTGGCTCAATGGCAGCAAGTATTAACCCAGTGGGTGACAGCTTCTGGGGAGACTCACAGATAACACTAACTCTGACTGGTAGCTGACTCATTTACATATTTCTGTATAATCATTGTCATAAATGATTGTCCAAGTCTGGGACTAGGGATGAAGCCAGCTACAACTAGAGTTCCCCCTGCGGAGAAGCTTAGAAATAAAGGGTGGTCATCCTGGACCTCATGACTCAATGGGAGGGCATCCCTCAGCCACCTATCAGAGACTTACCTACTTATGCAACATACCCAGACTTCTTAAATCCCCACCTGAAACTCAGCCAGTGCCTGTTCTGTGGTTTCTCAGCCTCCTCTTCCCTTCCTCTCCTAAACCTAGCTGAGCTCTAAGCAGTTTTGCTAACACCACAAAACAAATTTTGCTAACTTGGAAAAGGAGAATTACTTGGAAAAGGAGAATTATGTTTTATCCATAATGCTGAGATGACTCTGTTGGGACCTACACACTCACGTAAAAAAAGGCAGGATTTAGCCCTTTGCCATTATCATTCAGAACAAAAAAAATATATAAATATCATCTGCCATGCTACAACAGTTGTTTTCTGCCTTTTTGCCCTCTGTGCTTGTGATTTGAAAAATTAGAGGAAAAACCGAGAACATTGCTGGAAAGAACCCCAGGGCCTCAAGCAGTGGTGATCTCCCACAGGCAGGCTTCTGCAGCCTCTCAGTAAAGTCTGAGCAGACAATATCAGGCGTTGCACATTGTTAACTTCCTGGATAAGGGTTTTGCTTCAAGCATTCATATTGATGCTAGTTTTCATGTTATT
The DNA here is from genome assembly GCA_033558235.1 of Neomorphus geoffroyi. Classification (NCBI taxonomy): domain Eukaryota; kingdom Metazoa; phylum Chordata; class Aves; order Cuculiformes; family Neomorphidae; genus Neomorphus; species Neomorphus geoffroyi. The sequence goes on from JAUMJM010000035.1 coordinate 520,275, forward strand.
GACTCTTCCTTTGATATATTTGGGTTTTTTTCTGAGAAGAAAATCTATAATTTTTTTCAAGAATGGTTGATAATTCCCCTTATCCCCTCCTGTTACTCATTACCCAGATTCTAAGGTTCCTGAGATAACTTTCTTCTTATACCTATTACTGCTGTTTCTGTCTCACTGTCAGCACCAGAAAATATGAGCCTTTTTCATTTGTTGTTTTCCATTCCTTTATTCACTACATTCCCCTCACCTGCTCCACAACTTTAAATGTGAAAAATGTGCTCCTAAAAGCTTCTTATTTCACTTAGGCATACCTTTAAACTTTCTGATTTCTTGCAAATTAGCAAAGAAAAAAAGGAAGAAGGAAGAGTATAAACTAATTAATATCTAGCCATGAAATTGCACGAAGCTTGATTCTTCAGGTTCTCTCTTGGGTCTGTTTGAAGGAATCAAATTTTTGGCAAGACACAGACAGATGGATATTTGCAATACAATTGCCTTCTTTCTTTCCTTGGAGATAATCTAGCTCATTAAACTTGACTAAATTTAAGCATTAGGTCTTTGTTAAGCTATCTTATCTTGACGGAAATGGTAAATTTTCACAACCAGCTTCACTAGTGGATTTGAGGTTGCTATCTCCAAAAGAGTGGTGGCGACAAGTTTTGAGAATAAGCTAAAGGGCACAAACTTCTTCAAGGCATAATAGCTGCAGCTATAAAAGGTACATGTCCACAGCCAAATATCAAAATATATCATAATTTTATCCACTACATAGAAATGATAAATATATTTTCTCAAACATTTAAGATATTATATTTTCTTTCTAAGTGGAATATTTTTATGTCTTTATGTTTGAATATGAAGTGATTAGGCAAACAATTTTACCCATATGGTTATAATGTGATAACCATTTGGCTGGGAACCCATCAGGCTGCTTGATTTCTCTTACCATTTTGTAAAGTAAGATAACAAAATTCACAACCCTTTCAAGGCATTTGCCTTTTGCTTAATTATAATAATCACCTACTTGTTTTCTTATCAGGGGCAAGCACCCAAACTCTGATCTAGTTTTCAAATACTTAGTTATTATGGCAAATAAAGGTATTGTTTTATTCTGGCAGAACTTTAAAGGACACAGAATATTAAGTAAATAAAATCCCAATACTGCTATATAGAACAGTAGCTTTATCATTAAAAGAAATTATTTGTTAAAAGAAATAGTACTCCAAGTGCACATGTTACAGATTCTCATTCAAGATGACAAAAATGAAACATGAGTTAATATTTCAACGTATGTTGTATAAGGGGTTGGACGAATTTTCTATCAGAGAAGTCACATGATAGCCAAAGAAATGCACCAAAAGGCAAAGCTTTGGCATTACTATAGAAATGAGTTAATGACTAGTGAAATACATGGACTTCAATCAAGGAAACGGACAGAAATCAAGCTCTGAAAAGTTGTGTATGAACATCTAAATTACTTATGAAAATTCTGACTGTGCATGTACCTACAGTCAAGTATCAAAGCATATGAAAAGTGTATGAAAATGACTGGAATACCCTGAGCTGCTGATTGCAATCAAATTCTGTATAACCTTTTAAAAGCAAATGCTTATCAAAATTCAGGTCATGTTTTGGCACTACCTAATGTTTCTGTCTTCTTAGATGAATATAACCTAAAGGCAGTCACTCTACACCAAGAAAAGAATCCAGACTGAGACGCAACTGATTGCACTGGTAACATAGTAAGCATTTACAGAAGAACTTGAAAAAAATGCTTATTGTCATCTTTGTGCCAAGATCCAGTTCGTATGCTGCCTACTTTCCTGCTGTTTGGCCTTTCCTAAACCTTATCAGTGATGTTCACACCTCCCTCAAAATCCTTGTCTTCTATATACTCACTCACTCACCTTTGAGGCTATATCCTTATTCTTTCTTATTCTGCTTGAGCCAGGGCCTGGCAGCTTCTGGCACTCACTATTACATCCTAATTAAAACTGACTCTATTGATCCAACTTAGTCCCTCAAGTTCTTTCTAATCAAAGACCTGGAAAGCCAGTTATTATTGCAGCATTTTGTCCTAGAATCACGCCTACAAAGAGAGGCTGCCTGCGGATTACAATGGAGAACTCATTGTGGGACAGTTATTGCCCACACAGAGAAATCTGTTGTCTGCAAACAAAACCTGAAGGGTTTTTTGGTGAAGTATAGCTTTTTGTACTCAGCTCATCCTTTTTCCTACCTGAGCTTTCTATGTAAATTTGTTGGACTCAAAAGCCTGTGGCTGTTTAAATAGACATGGTCAAGCAATAGAGATAAAATAATATGTTTTATGTTGAATATTTTTAAATTAGTTGAACCACTTCGCTGTCAAAGTAGAAAACGCATGGCAGTGGTCTAAGAAGGCCATCTGGGTTCAGTGTTCAAACTGAAGAAAATAGATAATATCAAACTGTTATCAAATCAATAATGTAGGCTCCAAATATGTTTATAGCCCACCTGTGTTAATGTCAGCATCACAGCTATAAACCATGAATTTAGAATGCCACCAGCACTAGTAACATGTTGGTTTCCCAGCACCTCTTCCACTAAGTTAGCACTTTTAAGATTCACACTTTCAAGAGATGAGAGCCTTGTGTTTACCCTTTAGGCAGAAAAAGTGTCTGTGTGTGTCTCTGTGTGAGCTATATAAGTAGCAGGTAGGATTCTTTGCTAGCAGTTTTTAATTTTATGCTTTCCTTGTAAAGTTAGCTAACCCTCTTCAGACACAGATAACCATGTGAATTTTTGCAGAAGTCTGGCATGTCTCTTGAATTATCATGTTTTTTAATCAGCCATCATCCTGATTCTGCAGCGTGTTATCACAGAAACAGAGGTAAGTAATCTTAAACTTTTCCCCTCCTGCAGCACATCCCCCGAGACACATCAATCCATGTCTACAGGTAGATGAAATAGTCTGCTGTTGATCTGGGGCTGCTGAAATAACTTGGGAAGTAGGAGGGGACTGCCTGGAGCTGCATGGTTTACCCACAGGTCCCCCTTGCTTGCTGCTAGACTTCCACTACCTCCTGTCCTTCCAGTCCTGTGTGCCTGCACTGGCTAAGTAAGCAGATGGAAGTGGTCTGGCTTAAAAAAAAATAGCCATAGTGTAGTAGGTGGGTTTTGCTTTAGGGGTTTTTTTTTCACCTGTGTCAATGAATCAAGACTCTGCAGGCAAACAAACCAAAATAAAGAGGGCAGCTTTCTCCTAGAGAGAGGTCATGGGGCAGATGCTGTAGGCACATGCTGACCAGACACCAAGGATGCGATGGAAGAGCTCAGGTCATTGTGACCCCAGCTCCAGTGGTGCAGTCACTTTCCGTAAGAAAGTGCCTGATTTCAAGAGAGTTGACATAACTGCAAAAATGCAGTAATATTCTCCCTCTCCTCCCCACTGCCAGTTTGTATACAGGTCCCACATGGCTGCTGTGGTGCTCAGGAAAACCAGCACGCTTGCTGCAGCATCACACCCATTCACATCCAAGCTGTCTAGGATGTTCCTATGCAAGATGTAGCCATCCCTCAGGCTGACCTAGAAAGTACCTTCCTCTTTTCACTCAGTCTCTGGAGAGCTCTTGATGACCGCCCAAGATGCAGCATAAAATCTGTCATTTTGCACTCAGCCCCGATGCCAGCTACAGCTATCGTCTGGATGATTGAATTCAATCACTAATGGGCCATTTACTTTAAGGAGCTCGTTCTGCAATTCAGACAGATATCTTGCCTTCAGAGGAATGATTTTGCCAGGGATGATATCTATAGCTGTTTTTCTGTTGGTATGCGGTAGGAAAAAATCATATCTAGCACTAAGACCAAGCAAGCTTACATAGCTCAGTTCTTAAATATCAAAGTTTAGCCACACTGCCATAAATTTAAAATTAATATAATTGCTATCTCATCATTTTCTCATTAATGTTATGGGGATAGTGAAAGCCCTTGACTTTCCTGCTATTTGTTGCTTTCTAGATTGTTGCACCTAAGAATTCTGCAGCTTATCAGTCCATCTTCTCTCTCCCTTCTTTTCACTTGTATGTATGCTTAATTAAATGTTTTCATCTCATTTCCAGAACAGAAGCTTCTTCTACCAGTTGGTATCCCTTACCATAACTTCATACAGGATCTGGTGCTCCACAAGGCAGCCATGACCCTAAAAGGTCTCTACATGCTTGAACAGTTTGCATTGCTGATCTGAATTAACTCTGCTGGCTTCAAATGACTTGGAAATCACCTCAGTCTTTTCTGACTTTGAGGGGCAGCAGCACGTAGCACAGGGCAATAACATACCAACCAGCACAGGCACTGTCTATATTAACCTAAAACATTCCTCTGCTTTTTGTGCTTTTGGAAAAATTCTAACTTAAATTTTACTCAAGACCGCTATACAAAAGCTTTCTATAATGTGATCCCTCAGCATGGCCAGGTGCAAAGATACAGCCTGAGGAGAAATAAGGGAAAAAAGGAGAAAAAACAATTTATTAAAAAGTAAAGGAAAGGGGGAGAGAAAAACAGTTCAGTACCGTCGTGGCTAAGCGACTGGTGGGAGGGACTGCTGTGCCCTTCCCGGAACTGTGTCTATATTTTCACGTGAAAGAAGTTATGTATCAACAGGCAACAAAATGCTTCATGATCCCTTCTACTTGCTGAGTGAGTTTCTTGTCAATGAGGTGGAAATGTGTTGCTCACCCTTATAATGTTCCCTCTCCAGTTGCTGCAGCTGTTGCAGTACTGATGAGTGGGGATAATGCAGTCTTCCTAGAGAAAACACCCATCAGGCAGCTGGAGCACTTCCCTGGAAATTTAAAAAAAAAAAAAGGTGAACCTCACTTTCTAACTTTCTGGTTAATTTTTTGGCAAAGGTGCTGCTAGGTGAGGAGTGCAGTGCAGCACCTCGCTGTGCTGCTCTGGCGATGGTAGAACACAAAGCCCCTGCTCAGTGTCAGCTGAGAGCCCCAAGAAAGTGAAGACCAAGTAAAATCCCTAAGTCCATGCTCATTGCTCTGTGGGAGGAAGGAGGAGAGAAAGGATTTAGAGATTACACCCTACATCTAATTTCAGGCATCTGATCTCTTTTTTTTAGGACTTGCACTTCCGAATAGCCTGTGGTTGATGTTAGTACCACTGGAAAGCAACATACTAAAGCAAAATGTAAGAACTATCTCATGGTGAACTATGATCCCTGTATTCTGAAATCTTGCCAGCACGAAAAGGATTATTGGAGGCTTTCCCACATAGTTACAGAAACAGCTTTTCTTCCCCCACTCCCCTACCCCAGTAAAAATAAATAAACACATTCCCTGGGTATCTGACAGTTTCACTAATTGCAAACAAGTTTTCAGATGAGGAACAGAACAGTAAGGTTTTCAATCAGGTTTCTCCACAGTATATCATTTTAATTTGAAATTTATTGAAAATAAATTAGTGTAATTGTCCACTGAATCTTGCGTTCATTGGCAATGAGAGACATTTTAGGCCAAATGACTAGAATTTAGCATTTTTAAAAATAACACTTCCTGTGCAAAGCTATAATACAAGTGAATTTACATTAACAATCGATAGTGGCTGATGTATACAAGCCCCTAAATTCCCCAGCATTCTTCACTGCACGTATTCACTTACTTGCCATTTGGCCACAGCCTTGATCTCAAAAGTACTGACCTTTATGATATCTATCCTAATAGTCATCCTTGCAGCCTGTGGCTAAGATTAAATCCTGCTTTGCAGTTGTCTGCTTGAGAAATTCAGCCTCAGCCCTGCTTTACAAACCAGCTGCAGTCCCCGTAACATTTGCATGGCACCTGGGAGTGATAAATGCATGCAAAAAACATTACTAATGTATCAACCAGCACATCAGGAGCTGATGAGGCACTGAAAGGAAATAATGATAGTAGATCACAGCCTTCAGTGAGTTGCTGAGTAGCGGCATGTTCCATATCACCTAAATTATAGTGAGAGTAGTCCAGGTCAGATGAAACAGATCCTAAGAGAAAAGGAAGCTGGAGGGTGAGAGGAGAGTGGCTTAGACTGCAGAGGTCTGCTTTGGAAGGGGATCCTTGCAGGCACAATCCAGTCCTGCTTCTGCCTAGTAAATCTTGCATTAGGCTCATTCACAAAGCAACTGGGATTGACTCTGGTCTCTCCATATGCATTAAAAGTTTCCAGTGAAACCCAAGATTATGGAGGACACTGGTGACATTCTCCTTTCTGAGTCAGAGCAGGGCAGACACAGCAGCACAATGCTGGAGAAGTTACAATGAGATCAGGAACACTGATAAACCCACACTGCCTTAGGAGACTGCTTAGCTATCCTCATCAGACTCCAACCAGGAGCAGGTCAAAGCCTCCTTTGCCGTTCTACTGCAAATGACATTTCTCATAGTGTTTTCTCTAAAAATTCATATAGCAATGCTAAATAATCGCTGTATTTCAGACCAGAGATGACTGCAACTCTGCACAAAGAAAGAAACTCCTGTTATGTTGCTTATAGAAATTTTGGGACCCTTAAAAGGTGGAAGAAGCTATAGTAAGTTTAAATTTCATTCTATCAACAACCTCCAGAAACTAAAAGAAAAATCAGAATTTATAATAATTTTCACAATGATAAGATCTTTAAACAGAAAACAAGAGAATACTGCATTTCATCTCAAAATAAAATTTACCTTGAAAAGCTTTGAAATCTTTCAAGGCCAAGAAGTGATATAAAAACTATTGATAAATGACTGCTTTGGTACTGTCAAAGGACGACATGGGATTAGGACCCTTTTCTTCTCTTACCACTCTTCGGGATAACTGGATACTCTCCGCTGGGGACCTTACTTTCTAAATCCTGGCACTGTGCAGAGGCTGTAGGAGAGGTCAGAACCCCTAAGATTTTGAATACCACAAATGGAGAAAACACCCTGTTAGTCTGGGATTTTGGAGGTTAGGTTTATTTAGGAAAGACTAAACAAATCGAAAGCCTCAGTTTCTCCAAAGCAGGACAGATAATGCCATAGGCACTAATGCTGGCCCCTTGAGTGCACTAAGCTGCAGTGCAAAGCACATGGTACACAAAGAACAAAACATTGCCAGCAGCAAACCTACACCCTAGACTGGCCAACCTCCAGCACACGCGAACATCCGCCTTTGAAAGCCTTTATGCACTTTGACACTACATTTCATTATTTGTGGTACTTGTTTGGCATAGACATAAATGAAATCACTTTTCTTACGGGTCTGTGTGGAGTTTAGGGCTGAAAAAGCAACCTTTGCAGTCTCCATTGTGGTAATGACTCCAGTCTTCCAGCAGAACAAATGGGAATTCTTGCTGCAAAGTCACGCAAAGAAAGATGTGAAAACGGGGTGACAGCAGAAAGAGGCTTCTGTATGTCCCAGTGGAAAATGGGAACTTAAAGAGCAGCACAGGAGAGACATGTTCCAGCTACAAAGTTTGCATTGAAGACGTCTCCAGGTATTGCAGAAACTCTGTAATTACCACCAATATTTAGTGTAAGAGCTCTTTCAAGTTAAGAGGCAATATTGTCCTGTAAAGGATAACGAGGACATGATATTGCATATGAAAGAAAAAACAAAGTCTGTATTACAGATAGCCAGAAATGAAGATAGGCCAAAGGAAGTTTTTGTTTATGAAAAAAACAAGGGAAATGGGTGAACAGAGTATAAATGAGCCCCCTGCTGAATCAGAAATGGCATATCTAGTTTTCTCAGCTGCTCGAGACAGAAAGAAATCAGGTGGGAAAACTATAAAGGACAACAGAAGAGACTGCTATTTGTTCAGGAAGATGAAAAACATCATGGAAATCAAGTCTCTACTTAGCTGAAAGGGGAGTGGAATAGGAGTGTCTTAGTTTAGATGAAAACTAAGATATGTTATCAGATATTAAAGATCTTTAATCAGGAAAAAAAATTGAATAGAAGAGATAACAGTTCTTAGCTACAAATATATGTGTATACAAAACAGGATCAACACTAATCACAACTAAAACCTAAAAGTCTTAAGAAATAGATTGAGTCCTGTACCCAAAATCTTGCGATGCAGGTCTCTTTGAGAGCTGGCGAGCAGTCGCTGCCCTGCACGGGGAAAGCGCGGCCCCCCCGCAGCCGGGGAAGGGCGGGGGAGGGAGATGGAAACTTAGTGCGAGTTCTGCCGGAGTTGTGGAAGATTCAGATGACCCGTGATCTTTCCTTCAGAGCTTGGAAACCGCATGCACTCAGGGACTGCCGCTGCCGTTGTCGCCACTGCCGTCCGAGAGGAAAACGGATGTCCCGTCACGACCTCTGTCCCGGTTTCCCCGGAAACGTCCTCCCCCCATCCCCCCTCGCGTCTGCTGAAATTCCCTTTATTGGCAAAAAGAAGAAAAATTCCTCGGAAAAATCCCAAACCACAACATTATCCACCCCGAATTTTTCTTCCATGCCAACAATCAGACTTAAATTTATACATACATATTTTCAACTATATACATATACAGATAGTCACATAGAATATGAACAACTCATCCAAAGATAAGGTCCCCTTGAGGTACACATCGTGTTTTTCCATCTTCCTGCATCACCCACCAAGTGCAACCAGATCCTTGAGCAAAGACAATCCCACGAATGGGCTTGCCTTTACTCGAGACAGGTTTAACCCAAACAGTTTTCCCTAACATACCTCTCAGGTGGATCACAGGGACTTTATCTCCATCTACAGTATGAAGGAATTCTGACTGGGCAGGGCCGGCTCGATTGACAGAGCCTCTAGTGTTGACCAACCATGTAGCCTTTGCTAAATGTTGGTCCCAATGTTTGAAAGTCCCCCCACCCAATGCCTTCAAAGTGCTTTTCAACAGTCCATTACACCGTTCAACCTTCCCGGCAGCTGGTGCATGGTAGGGGATATGGTACACCCACTCAATGCCGTGCTCCTTTGCCCACGTGGTAACTAAACTATTCTTGAAATGAGTTCCATTATCTGACTCAATCCGTTCTGGAGTGCCATGTCGCCACAAGACTTGCTTTTCCAGACCTAGAATGGTGTTCCGAGCAGTGGCGTGAGGAACTGGGTATGTCTCCAGCCATCCGGTAGTTGCTTCCACCATGGTGAGCACATAGCGCTTACCTTGGCGGGTCTGCGGCAGGGTGATATAATCAACCTGCCAGGCCTCTCCATATTTATACTTATCCCAACGTCCACCATACCATAAAGGTTTCACTCTCTTAGCCTGTTTGATGGCAACACATGTCTCACAATCATGGATAACCTGAGAGATAACATCCATGGTTAAATCCACCCCTCGATCTCGTGCCCATCTATAAGTAGCATCTCTGCCCTGATGGCCTGAGGCATCATGGGCCCATCGAGCCAGAAACAACTCTCCTTTATGCTGCCAATCCAGATCTATTGGTGACACCTTGACTTGTGCAGCTCGGTCTGCCTGTTCGTTGTTGTGATGTTCCTCATTGGCTCGATCCTTGGGCACGTGTGCATCCACATGACGGACTCTCATGATCAGCTTCTCTGCACGGGTGGCGATATCTTGCCATATATCTGCAGCCCAGATGGGTTTCCCTCTGCGTTCCCAGTTGGCTTTCTTCCATTGGTCTAACCATCCCCACAATGCGTTGGCCACCATCCAAGAGTCAGTATAGAGGTAAAGCTTCGGCCACTTCTCTCGTTCAGCAATGTCCAAAGCCAATTGGACAGCTTTGAGTTCTGCAAATTGACTTGATCCACCTTTTCCCTCAATAGCTTCTGCAACTTGTCGTGTGGGGCTCCACACGGCTGCTTTCCATCTTCGATTTGTCCCCACAATGCGGCAGGAACCATCCGTAAAAAGGGCATAGCGTACTTCTTCTTTTGGCAACTGATTGTATGGTGGCGCTTCCTCTGCACGTGTTACCTGTTCTTCTTCCTCTTCATCTGCTAAACCAAAGTTCTCACCTTCAGGCCAGTTCGTGATGATTTCCAGGATCCCAGGGCGATTTGGTTTCCCAATACGGGCGCGTTGTGTGATAAGAGCAGCCCATTTGCTCCAGGTAGCATCAGTAGCATGATGTGTGGGGGCAGCCCGCCCACTGAACATCCACCTTAGCACTGGTAATCGGGGTGCCAGGAGGAGCTGAGTTTCTGTTCCAATTACCTCTGAGGCAGCTTGAACTCCTTCATAAGCAGCTAAGATCTCTTTCTCTGTTGGAGTGTATTTGGCTTCAGATCCCCTGTAGCCTCGACTCCAGAATCCAAGTGGTCGGCCTCGAGATTCGCCAGGCATTTTCTGCCAAAGACTCCATGAAAGACCGTTATTCCCGGCTGAAGAGTAGAGCACGTTCTTCACGTCTGGTCCTGTCCTGACCGGTCCAAGGGCTACAGCATGAGCAATCTCCCGCTTAATCTGCTCAAAAGCTTGCTGTTGTTCAGGGCCCCAGTGGAAATCATTCTTCTTGCGGGTTACCAAGTAGAGAGGGCTTACGATCTGACTGTATTCCGGGATATGCATCCTCCAGAAACCTATGGCACCCAAGAATGCTTGTGTTTCCTTCTTGCTGGTCGGTGGAGACATTGCTGTGATCTTGTTGATAACTTCTGTTGGAATCTGGCGACGTCCGTCTTGCCACTTCACTCCCAGGAACTGTATTTCTTGGGCAGGTCCCTTAACTTTACTCTGTTTGATTGCAAACCCAGCTTCCAAGAGAATCTGGATGATCTTCTTTCCTTTCTCAAAAACCTCTTCTGCTGTGTCCCCCCACACAATGATGTCGTCGATATACTGCAGATGTTCTGGAGCCTCACCTTTCTCTAGTGCTTCTTGAATTAGTCCATGACAGATGGTGGGACTATGTTTCCACCCCTGGGGCAATCGGTTCCAGGTGTATTGCACGCCCCTCCAGGTGAAGGCGAACTGTGGCCTGCACTCTGCAGCTAGAGGAATGGAGAAGAACGCATTAGCAATATCAATCGTGGCGTACCACTTCGCTGCCTTGGATTCCAGTTCATACTGAAGTTCTAACATGTCTGGCACAGCGGCGCTTAGCGGTGGAGTAACCTCATTCAAGCCACGATAGTCCACAGTTAATCTCCATCCTCCATCAGACTTACGCACAGGCCAAATGGGGCTGTTGAAGGGTGAGTGAGTCTTACTAATCACCCCTTGGTGCTCCAGTTCTCGAATCATCTTATGGATGGGAACCACAGAGTCACGGTTCGTTCGGTATTGTCGACGATGCACTGTTGTGGTGGCAATTGGCACCCGTTGTTCCTCAACCTTCAACAATCCGACAGCAGAAGGACTCTCAGAGAGACCTGGCAGTGACTTTAGCTGTTTAATCTCTTCTGTCTCTACAGCAGCTATTCCAAAAGCCCATCTATGTCCCTTTGGATCCTTGAAATAGCCATTTCTGAGGTAGTCAATTCCCAGGATACATGGGGCGGCCGGACCAGTAACAATGGGGTGTTTTTGCCAGTCTTTCCCGGTCAAGCTCACTTCAGCTTCCAACACAGTCAGCTCTTGAGATCCCCCAGTCACCCCAGAAATAGCAACAGTTTCCGGGCCCACATGTCCTGATGGCATTAACGTACATTGAGCGCCAGTATCAACTAAAGCCTCGTATTTTTGTGGGTCTGATGTGCCAGGCCACCGGATCCACACAGTCCAATAGACACGGTTGTCCCGTGCCTCTACCTGGCCAGAGGCAGGGCCCCTCTAACAGCCGTTGCAGTGACAACAACTCTTTAGTGATGGGTACATTTTGGAGGTTCCCTCTAGTGGGTCAGATCCTTGGGAGACTGGCACTGCACTTACTTTTGCCGATTTTCTTTTCTCGTTCTCCTTCAATTCTTGTACCCGGGCTGCCAGGGCATGGGTAGGTTTCCTGTCCCACCGTCTCATATCTTCCCCATGGTCAACCAAGAAATACCATAGATCGATCCGTGAAGTCTGTTCTCTTCCCCTAGCCGGGAGGTGTCCACCTCTGGACCCAGAGGCTTTGATTCGCACTGGTGCCACTTGAAGATTTTGAAGAGTTTCCATGATCTCCTTTTGCTGCTTGTCCATCTTCTCATCTATTTTCTTATCTATCCTCTCAATTGCTGTTTCTACCGCAGCGATACGTTCCTGCATGGGGCCATGGACCATCTTCGCATATGTCCTGAGTTTACCTGCTGCGACACCCACCAAATCTTGATCTGGCTCCGAATACATGGACGCCACATAATGGGAGAATGCACCTGGTGCACCACAGGAAAGCTTCCACCACATTTCTGGTGTGCATCTAACCTTGTCTGGGTCGGTGAGGGGTTGCCCATCTCTTCCATAAAGTATTTCTAGCAGTGCCATTTCCCTCAGGCGTAAAATCGCGTCTTCCACAGTCTTCCAAGCTGTCTTAAGATGATGTGCCTGCAGGATATCTTTGTGAGGGAACCTCTCTCTCACACTGCCTAGAACTCGTGCCCAGAATGAAAGGGGTCTTGATTCCCTCACAAATACCTGTTCAATACCTGTATCTCGGGCCAGAGCCTTTAAATACTTGGCTTCAGAACCATCAAGTTGCAAACTGTCACCCATAAGATCCCACACTCGGATCATCCAAGTCAGGATAGGCTCATCTGCATGTCGAGTAACGTCCTTTCGCAAGCCACGAAGGTTGTCATAAGAGAGCGATTCAGTAACAATCTCTGGTTCTGGATCTGCAGTATGTGAAGGACCCGCTTCCGCTTCCCCGTCATCATCAACTGGACGAACCGATTTGGTCTTGTATTTCCTTTTCTGGATAGGGGCAACTTTCATTGGCTCAGACTGTTCCTCTGGTTTATCCACATCTTGAGCTACAACTTTCATCGGCTCAGACTGTTCCTCTGGTTTATCCACATCCTGAGCTACCATAGCATCAGGTGTCTTACTCTCTCTCTTCTTTTTTCTCTTTCCTTGCTTTTGGATGCATTCCTGACCACCCCTATTCCTGGCTTCATACATAAGATAGATCATAATTAAACCAACTTGCAGACAATTTACCAAAGGTAGGATATTCCTGGAATCTAGCAAAAGGTTAAGTTTCTCAAAAGCTGTTCTAGCAAACCTAAAAGGTGACTGATTAACAGGTTGAAAAGAAACACTCTCCTGTGTCCCTCCCTGAGAGTAGGTAACATTATCACTAGGTCCCCAGATGTAACAGCTTGGGCTGGTGCAGGAGTACAACCTTAAGAACACATCCCAAATGAAACCCATAGACACTGAATCCATAACACTATAGACCCAAAATAAGAATTCGATAACGATCACAGCTATCTGAGTTCTACTGGCTGCTGCACTCAGATGAATTAAGCCAGCCAGACCTTTCGGCATAGTTCTGTACCAACAGAAAGCAAATATGTAGTACAGCATGGTCCATATGGACTCGAAACTCACAACAAACATCATGATGCCAGAACTGTTATCCTTCTTTGCTCTCTCTGCCCCACGTTGGGCGCCAAAAGATGTCTTAGTTTAGATGAAAACTAAGATATGTTATCAGATATTAAAGATCTTTAATCAGGAAAAAAAAATTGAATAGAAGAGATAACAGTTCTTAGCTACAAATATATGTGTATACAAAACAGGATCAACACTAATCACAACTAAAACCTAAAAGTCTTAAGAAATAGATTGAGTCCTGTACCCAAAATCTTGCGATGCAGGTCTCTTTAAGAGCTGGCGAGCAGTCGCTGCCCTGCACGGGGAAAGCGCGGCCCCCCCACAGCCGGGGAAGGGCGGGGGAGGGAGATGGAAACTTAGTGCGAGTTCTGCCGGAGTTGTGGAAGATTCAGATGACCCGTGATCTTTCCTTCAGAGCTTGCAAACCGCATGCACTCAGGGACTGCCGCTGCCGTTGTCGCCACTGCCGTCCGAGAGGAAAACGGATGTCCCGTCACGACCTCTGTCCCGGTTTCCCCGGAAACGTCCTCCCCCCATCCCCCCTCGCGTCTGCTGAAATTCCCTTTATTGGCAAAAAGAAGAAAAATTCCTCGGAAAAATCCCAAACCACAACAAGGAGCAATATGTAAACCTCAAAGAAGCTCCTAATTCAGAAAACAAGCCAAATCCCTCTCTAAAGTCATTCTAGACAACAGCATAAATCTAAAGAAGAAAGTGGGGTTTTATTTAATCTGGTAACATTTTGGTCCTTGGTCTCTCTATAAGGAAATAGAAACCCAAACGACTATTCCTCTCAGTATCACAGTTAAATTGCTAATATTTCTTAAACAAATATTTGCTTGGATGATTTAACCTCTTGCATCAGAGATGCCATGCCATCCTGAAGATATGGAATACATATTAAAGGCAGTGAAAATGACTGTAGTCCAGTATTTTATGTTGCCTATAGAGAATGAGAAGTCTGGGAAGTTCCGAGCTCCATCAGAGACTCTTTTTCATATCTAGGTTTCTGTCTTGATGTGCTTCAGTGTCTCTGTGTAAACTTACCCAGTAAAATAGCTGTGTATCCTAGCGGGTTTGTAAAGTGTTTGCTGCACTTAAGACTAAAGTGCTTCATACCAAAAGGACACATTTTTAATCATAGAAAATAGTTGCAAAATGTTGTGTTTCCCTTTCAAATTTAAAAACTTCAGCTGTGATATTAAATACAGCCAGCATATCATATATTATACAATGTTTTTCAACACTTCACCATAACATTAGGTTCTTATTGAACTGTGAATTATAGTTCATAGATTGAAGTGGATTGTTTGTTAACTGATATTGGCCTGAGCTGCAGGATTTTTCCACTTACAAAAACTCAAGAACACAACATTTTTATACAAAACCCCAGAAATTTTGTCCTGATCATTATTTCTTGTGATTATAATAGGAGAAATTGTGGGATCTCTTGACTGAAGATAAATAGCCATATGAGTTTGAAAATAGTTACACAGGGTGTCTTAGACACTGTTTACTCTTAAATAGCAAACTGTTGATGCTTGGATGTCAGATCAATGATGGTGTTATAGTTTCAGCTTGGTTTGGTTTGGGTTTTTTTTCCCCTCCTCTTTCAGAGAATTTTTTCTTCCTTTGCTGGCAATGGGGGGGGCAGGGGCCATTTCTGGGGAGACCGGGGCAGAGGTTGTGTCCTGTTTGCCCGGACATTCCTTTCACCGGCTACTTCCCGGTCTCCGCCTCTTTCTCCATCTTGCTGCATAGAGAATAGTCGCGCTTTGCTACCTCTGCTTACGTTGCTGTATTCTCTATCTCTCTATCTTTATTTCCTTTCCCTCTCTGTGTATGTGAGTGCGAGTGTGACCGATAACCATCTGGATCGGCGCTGAGGAGGAGGCTGCCCGGAGCGGAGCTGCGGCCTGGGAGAAGCTGTGCGCCCCGCGCCAGGGCTGCCCGGAGCGGAGCTGCGGCCTGGGAGAAGCTGTGCGCCCCGCGCCAGGGCTGCCCGGAGCGGAGCTGCGGCCTGGGAGAAGCTGTGCGCCCCGCGCCAGGGCTGCCCGGAGCGGAGCTGCAGCTTAAAGTGACGGCACCACCAGAGCTCGGGTAGGGGACTCGATCCATATTAACAACTTAATCGCACTTGTTGTTGACTTTGTTCTGTTCTGTGCACACATACACTTAGAGCAAAGAACTGTTATCTGTTCTGCACAATCTCACAATCTCTGATTAAAATCACTGAGCATACTTTGGTTGGTTTGGTTGGTTTTTTTTTCATCCAAACTAAGACAGATGGATGACTTTGTCGTGAAAGAACTGACCTGTCACCAGACAAGAAGTAACTGACATACTAAAAAGTTATGAAAACCAGCAGTCATTGCTACAAAATCATTATGTAGACCTTCTCAGGATTTTTAATGGATCCACCAACCATAGAGAAACACAGGCCAGAGACAATATTTCCATGACGAATATGGAGGATCTCAAGGTCCTTTGCAAAACAGAAGTACGCTCATTTTAGAAGCACCAATCACCTTCTGTGAAAATATGTGTTGCTTAAAAATATGCCACAACATCAGACAGGAAATCAAAACTATATTCTAGGAGAGTGTTAGGGTTAACTTGTTAAACTTGCACTACTCAAACAGACTTTGGTCTGGCTTCCAGAGAAAACCTGGGTTCTTTCACAAATAAAAGTGCTTGATAAACACACTAAAATGCAGTCACCTGATTTTAGTTCAGCCATCCTTCAGGATCCACGCAGCTAAGAGTCTCTGAGACCTACATCACTTTGTGGTGTTCCCCTCAGAAGAGCATACACTACCACAGAGGCAGGAAGAACACACCTGACTGCTTCCAACAGCCATCTCTCCCCATCCTTTCTAAACCTGAGAGTACCCATCAGTCATCCCTGAAGCTAGCTGAATAATTCACTATTCAGCAGCTTGAGGCATAGGGAGCTGCAGGGGCGGCAGAGTAACAAGCGACTCTCCTCCCTCTGCTGCCCAGGCCAGACCCCTGAGCAGCCAGACAGATTGCACTGATGTTCCTGAGCAGGGGGCTGAGAAGGAGCAGAAACTACAGCAATTACTACCCTGAACAGTTTGTTGGCAGCAGGGACAGGAAGTCTGATTCTGCAGTGTCTTTCCCCAGCATCCCATCTCAGTCCTGTCCCTTGACCTCTCCTTTTCTCATGGCAGCAGACATCCAAGCCCAACCCATCAATCCTAAAAGAATAAAAAATACATTTTGGTTAAACTGTTGAAGAGCCTAACACATTTATTAATTCTTAGGATGAACAAGACAGGAACATTTCATATCTCCATCAAAAAGCCTTTAGCAAATATCTCCATAGCATCTATACTCATTTTTTTTTACATTGGGACACAACTACATACAGTTGTAGAGAGCTGTACTCTCCCACCAGCACTATCCTGACTCTCCAGGCTGGGAGCAATGAAGCAGGCAAACAAGTAAAAGCAAGCACCAGAGCTGTTGTGTTCAAATCTAACAGATGTGTGTGCAAGGATTTTGGACATCTCCTTCCCTTTGTTAACCCAAGATAACAATAAATAAACCTACTTTACTGTGGGATCTGAACCAACAGTGATAAATCTAATCTGCTTATGTTGCAGAATAAAAAATAATTGCTGCAATGTCTTTGCTTCTACCTGTTAAAGAAAAAAAAAATCATGACTTTGAATAGTCAGAGGCTTAAGGTCTGTTAATAATTTAAATTTAATAGCAAAAGAAAATTGATAACAGTTTTTATATGGGTCATGAGGGTATGATCTAACTCTAACAGTCAAGATACTGAAAGTGAAAAATCACTTTCACTCACGGCTGGGAGACCGTGGCTCATGGTGGTCAGCAAAGTGAACTGCTTAAGAGGTAGGGAAACAGCTAATGGTGGCAAAGACACAACATTCCTTGAACAACAGTCAAAACTAAACAGTCTGTGTGAGTAAATAATTCTTCATGGAAGTGTCAAATTCCTTCCTGACACAGCCATGAACTGTGAGAACAGCTGGAACTGGATAGCTTAAAGGATAAAGAAAGATTTTCTTAGTAAACAAAGGACACTGCAGGGTTGACCAGGGATTTTTTTTTTCTAGAAACTGAAGATATCCATAGCTTAGTTGCAGAGAAAAGCAGAAGATGTGCTGAGGGGAGGTTTGTTGCATCGATCATCTCCTTTGGGTTACTATCGCTTTGTATTTTGCATTCTTAGTAGATATCCTGCTCGCCTTTGTGATCATATGAAAAGAGGCAGATATCTTCAGGCACCCAAATCAGTACTGGCAAGCAATGTGGTGGGAGTGTTAAACCTTGATTCCCAGTTCATAGTAGTGACGCCCAAGCTAGCTCTGTATCAGAAGATTCTCCAAATACACATATCTATCAATGACAGCACAGAGTTTCCTCTCAATAATACTGCCAGGCCAGGAAGCTCTCTCAACATCCCTGCATTGCAGCAGTTTGCTATAACCATGATCTTCCTGAGATGCAGGATGAGCGGAGGGAGGAGTCAGAAAAGGCTGAACCCCAGGACTGCAGGAAAGCATCTTACAGAGAAGTGGAGTTGGATGGAACAAGTGACATCTGGCATATAACTACAGAACTTAGCACCCCTATCCTTTCTTGTATTCATTCAAATAAAATTGATAGCATACATATTGGTTTGGATGCTAATCATACACGTAAATGTAACACAAAATGTGATGCCTTTATGCTTCTGTTCTGTCTCTACACGTATTTGTGGTGTGAGGGAACAATCAAATTCCTAATGATGTTAACACAAAAATCCCAGTGATACAATTCAGAAGTTAAGTCTTATATCTTGGTAAAGCCCTTTATGTCCTGCCTCATCAGTAAAGATAGGGTTGTTTTGGAACACGCTTTTTTTAGATAACTGTTTAACATCGATTATAGTCAGGTTACTACTGTTTGACAAAGAGAGGGGCAGAAAGTTTTGGCCCTACCAAGTTAATGTATAGTGTGCATACTGGATTAAATGTTTCCTGCGCTGTTGGAAGGCTCTTAACAAAAAGCAATCCATGACATACACCAGCTCAGCCATTTAAAAGTACAACATCTTGCTGCCTGCAGGGTAGCCTTGATTGGCAAGACACAATGCTGCAGTTATTGTGCCTCAGTTTCACTACAAGGATTTTCAGGCTAGTCTAATAAGTTATAAGGGACCCCACATGTAAGGTCAACCAGAATGTCAAACCCCTTCCAAAAAAATTAAGAGATATAGTCAAACATAGGGTAAGAGTTCCTCCAGCTCAGGCTGTCAGATTCTGGAGTGATTTATATTGCTGCTATATTGATTTGCTACTTTGATCCCATTTTTGCCTTTCCGGTCCCTGGGCAGCTCTGACCAGTTCTTGACAGCAGCCCCAATTATGAATACTTCACCATCATCCCTGCCACTCCCAGTCCCAAACACCTGCTAGCCAGTTTGTTTCCACTGTCCTGACACCCACATGCTCAGTAAGCAAAGCCAACAGTGCTCATTACACTTCATTAACCTAAAAGCATGTAGAAAATTTGTTGACAAGACCGTGTCTTTCTCTGAAATGGAAAAATGAACCTCTGTAACCACTTCAGATGACTAGATATAGCAGTCAAAACCAGGAGATAAGCAGTTAATATTGCAGTTAAATTGCAAAAAATGGTGTGTCAGTGGAGAAAAGTGCACTGCTCTGGGATTTTGGTTAGAGTCTTAACAGTAACACTATATTTGTGCCCTAGATATTTGCAGCTTACATCTAGTCCATCCTAGATAAATGTGATGCTGCAGATCTGGAAACCTCATCAGTAGGTGTGATTACAGCTTGAGCCATGTTATACCATTCCCTATTGCCCTGAACTGAAAAATTAACCCTGTTACTGCAGATTGCAAGGGGTCAGCAGTGCCAGTACTAAAATAGGAAAGCAACTATAAAACACTGAGAGCAGGAACTGTTTATGAGATATCTCAGTGATGAGCTATCATCTAAGTTGGTTGAACACTACTCCAAAATGAAAAGTTGCCAAAAAAGAAAAAAAGAAAGAAATATTAAGAACCTCAGGTCTGCTTGAAATAAATATTGTTAATTTGCTCAAGAGATCAGAGAGAGGAAAGGGCAAGAATCACTGTGGTTCAGCCAAAACATTTTGGTTTGTGTGCTTTTACAAAACCCTTTCTAAAAATCTGGTTTTAGGGACAATTTTCAAATCTGTAATTTGGCAATAAAAGATGTTTTCTTTTGAAGAGATGGAAATGAAGTAGAATTTCCTGAAGAGAAATTTTCCTTTTTTTTGTGGTTTTGTTTACCCGCAACGGTTTGCCAAATCCAATAGATTTGATAAACATTTTGATCAACCTGAAATAATTTTCTGGTCAGTAAACCTTTCGATGGAAGAGGGATACTTGGTTCTACTTTAGATCCTAGCACTGTCAAGTGGCCTTCTACATTTGTATTTAAATTGAAGGCTTGCAGAGCCCTGAAAAAACTTCTACCAGGAAGCCATGTCAGGATGTTTCTAACAACATTTTGAAAACTTGTGGGTTTTCTTACATATCAACGTAGGCCAGAAAGTAAGAAACCACTGAAATGAAAACTCATTTCTAGACACAATATAAATAAAGTGTTGATCTTTATTTCACCAGCTCTTACCCAGGTCTTCGTCTGTCATCTGGCTACTTTTTACTGGATTTTTTTAGTTCAGAAGGAGGTTGAATTCCTTCTAAAAGTGCAAAGCTCAACCCAACCATAAGTCCAGCTCAGCCTACTTGCTGGCTGGCATTAATGCTAGTTCCAACCTTCTCACTCACTACTAATGCAAATAAGACTGCATTCATTAAAGAAAAAAAATTTAAAAGCCCCACATGGTTCATAAACGTTTTGTCACATCACAGAATTTCACTAAAACTCAGTGTGGATAAGAACAGTTTATAAAGTGCCCTAAATAGGCCATTATTTAGAAGTCCAGAAACTTATTTCTTATTTGTATTTTCTGTAATTTCAATACAATTCGACTTCTCTAAGAGTGACAGCTACTACTGGGTCTCTGTGCACAGACTTGGTGAGAGTGGCAGCTTTCCTGTGAGTTTTCTTAATAATAAATGCAACACAGTGGGTGATCAGTAGCTTTGGATTCTGTGACCTATAATATTTTCTGTCAAGGCACATGTTACGAGATTGGTTAGTACTTACTTCCTCTGGTTGCCCAGATATATTTATAAAGTAAGTACAAAAAAAGATAAGTCTGACTGCATTAAAAAAAAAAGAAAGAAAGAAAAACATTGATGTAAGTCAGTTTTCTAGCACAACCTGTGAAATGTGTTACGGCTTTGAATGCTTTGAATAACTTGAATAACTCTCTATTTCTTTGGCTGGAAATGGGAAAAAGCCAGTCTTTCTATTGTTATCTTTTGACATTTAATATTACTTATAATATTACTAGCAACATGGGATTATCACACTTAAATTCTCAACCATGCTTCAGCTACGCTTCTGAAGAGTATCAAAAGGCAGCTCAGAACATCTGAAAAGTTACACAGGCAGAGGGAACTAAAGGGCTCTATTCTGCCTTCAGTGTTCATGTTAGCTACGCACAGAAATCCCTCATGTATCACCAAGAACCTCCTGAATGTACTGAACAAGTGCAAGAAATTTAGATACTGTACTTTAGAAAATACATAAGAGAACTCAGGGAGCCCCAAAATGCTCTGGTGCTAAAAACATTTTATCTGGTTCCTTGTGTTTTCCTGATATTTCTCTTGTTTATTTTAATTTAAATATTTTTCATGTTATCAACTGAAGCAATGTATGATTTTGTGACCAATCCAAATGACTGGGGAAAACTTTGTAGTTAGACGTCTGCATGGCTTTTGTACAGCCTTACAAATCTGTGTCCAACATAAGGCAGTCTTTGGGGAAGACAGAAGATTAGTGGAGCGGCCACATTGTAGGAAAATGCAGGGGTAGATGTTAACTTGTAGCAGATTGAGGTATATAATGCAAAGTGCCCCTGACTTGGGAGGTTATTTTAATCATGTTCATGTATCATTAACAACTTCTCCTGCTGGCAATCCAGGATGTGAGCTTCACTCATGTTCTGAGCTGCCCTTTGGAGGCTGCTTTCTTCTCCGTTGGCTAGATAGTGCATCTAGGGGCTTCAGCATCTAATGGGTTTCTAAATACGTTTGATGAAGTTAGGTAGTGTGAAGCTCTCATGTAGAAACTATAACCACTCTCTTGTGGTCATTTCCAAGACCACTCATATTTTCTCTCCTGTTATCCTACAAACAGAGCAACTCTGAAACTTTGTGCAAACTTGTGTAGGTAAGATTGATATTTCCATTCTTTTTTTACAGAGATGGAACTGAGAGAGGTCTTAGACACTACCAGTTTACCCAAGACTCTTCCACCATCAAACCCCAAACCTGGATCTTCAAAACAAACTTAGGTGATTTCAGCAAGCAATTAGACACATAAATGTGAGGCTGTGGCCAAAACACATGTTCTAGAGGTAGAACTTGAGACCTCTTTAGTATATGTCTGCATGGCACAATGTGGCACTGACCGTATTTAAACAAACAGAAACAGCATGAATATAGTCAATGGCAAGGCTGATTAACTTGAATTCAGCATCATGCTAACTGCATTTATATGGCTTTCATCCATCTTTCGAGACTGACAGAAAAAAAACAATGTTTACCTGCAAATTCTTGTGTAGGTATGTCATGTAATTTTCCTATAACCACCTAGCAGTAATGCTAAGCTGAAATACCCATTTACAAATTTCTATCTCCACTCCTCAAGTGACTATTTCTCTTCTAATTCTTATCTTCCTTAAACAGGAACCAAACCCAGAAGGATCTTATTTCATTCAATGATGGGTCTGTTTTTCTGAGAATCAGCATTTACAGGATAAGACTGTATTAGATGAAGGACTGTTCAATCGAATAAGACTTTCTGCCAGTAATTTTTCTTTGCCTGAATTTAGAATACATGAAATCTCGAATATGTCTGAATTGTTAGGGAATGCTGACATCTGCGTACAGGTAATTTTTCACACAAAATTGTGAAACACAGCCTTCATAACATACCTGAAATATAATTCACTTCTAATATAGGTTGGTGTCTAAAACTGAAACAAAAAGCCCAGACAGTGTAAAGATGGTAAAATAATGTTTTCAGAAGTTGTGCTGTCTTCATGGAGATGCCTATGAGGCTGTGACTTTCTGTTTGTGCTTCCATGAAGAAAAAAGAATAATGCAGAATTTCTTTTCTTTTGTTCTGTGCGTGCCTTGTGTGAAGCAGATATATAGATACCACATAAAATGGAGAGGAAGGTCTCGTTTCATTATTATTCAGAGTACAGATCCTATGTCATTCTGTTTCTGTTCCAGGTTATCTTCTCATTTTACTTGTGCCTACTTGATGCTCAAAGAGGTTTCACTTTGACTCTAATGTAAATTTTTATATGACCAGATTTTAACTGCCTGCATGAACATACATGAATATGGCTAAAATATATGGCCAAGATAAGTTACCCTTGGATTCACATGAGCTTCCTGTTTTAAATTATGCAGATATATGCTTATTTAACATAGGTCTAACCATAATTCCATATTTAGAGCAGTCCTACAAAAAGCAATGGAAAAAACATCCCCGCCCAGTATATGACTGTAAATCACTGAGCTATTGTGTATTTATCATGATATGTGCAAAAACTTCTATAGAATTGAACCATTAGCCTTACCACCCTGGTATAGTGTTCTTCTGATCCAAACTAATCTGTTACATAGCTTTGTATTGGCAGTCATTCCTGGTCACTACATTGCTTCACCTTCAAGAAGATATCAGGAATATTCTGAAAAACAAAGTATAAATCTGCAGTCACCAAGAATTTTGGTGTCTCTCACTAAGCAGTTAAATCTTTGGCAACTGTAGATCATGCCATCACAAACGAGACAGGCATATGGAAAAAGGTATATTTTGAAGTGAAGTATCCAGGATTTGTGATCATTCAATATAGATTCTGTGTTCTCACCCATCACACTTGCCAATTAAATGACCTTAAAAGTTACTGAGACAGGGTAAAGGAGGATGGCAAATGTAGAACAGAAAAGATAATTAACATAAAGGGGAAGGGGTTTTGAGAGATTTCAGAAAACAATATAACATTTAAATTACTTTATTATGTAGATATTTTCTAAATTGTATGGTTAAATGAAGAGGTAGTTGCTTTCTAAAGAAAATGTCATTTCGTATTGCATAGGTTATGTGTATATACACCCACAAACATAACACTTTTGTATCCAGAGTTAAATACATGACACTGAAATGTATCATTCAACTTATTCATCGATGACCTGGATGAGGGCATAGAGTGTACCCTCAGCAAGTTTGCTGATGGCGCAAAACTGAGAGCAATAGCTGATACATTAGACAGATGTGCTGCTATTCAGTGAGACCTGGACAAGTTGAGTGGAGAGGAATCTAATGAAGTTCAACAAAGGCAAGTGTAGAGTCCAGCACTGATGGAGGAATAACCCTATGGACCGGTACAGGTTAGGGGTTGTCCTCCTGGAAAGCCCAAATGTTAGGTGTTGAAATTGGAACTGCCTCTCACACCACTTTGCCTGCTTGGCAATATCTCAATGAAGATGTGACCTCTGCTTTGTGATTTTATCTCTCCATCCATATATGATACAACGTTAAGTTCTGCATTTTAAACACTTCTATTTAAGATATTAAAGTCCTGGGAAAAAATCATATATTTTCATTGATTTCTTTCCTTCAGATCTTTCACATATGCCATAAATGTTTTTATAAAGAAGGAACAAAAAGGATTTTTAAAACCAAATAATAATATTATTGACTAGGATAGGATAGGATAGGATAGGATAGGATAGGATAGGATAGGATGGTTCCAGGAAGGGACCTGCAATGATCATCTAGCCCAACTGTCTGACCATGTCAGGGTTGACAAAAACTTAAAATATGTTATTAAGGGCATGGTCTGAATGTCTCTTAAACACTAACAGGCATGGAGCACCAATCACCTCTTTAGAAAGCTGTTCCAGTACTTGACCAGCCTTTTGGTAAAGAAATGCTTCCTAATGTCAAGTCTGAACCTCCTCTTGATCAGCTTTGAGCCATTCCCATGTGCCCTGACACTGGATACCAGAGACAAGAGCTCACACATCCCTCCCCATGTCCTCTCCACAGGAAGCTCTAGAGAGCGATTAAGTTACTCCTCAGCCTCCTTCTCTCCAAGCTAGACAAGCCTGAAGTCCTTAGCCGCTCTTCATAGGTCATGCCTTTCAGCTCTTTCACCAGCTTTATTGCCCTCCTCTGGATGCATTCAAGGATCTTCACAACCTTCTTAAATTGTGGGGCCCAGAACTTCACACAGTACTCAAGGTGAAGTTGCAGCAATGCTGAATACAGCAGGATAATTGTCTCTTTTGAGGGGCTGGTTATGCTGGTTTTGATGCATCCCAGGATTCAGCTAGTCCTCTTGGCTGCCAGGGCACTGTTAACTCATATTGAGCCTGATATCAATCCCTTTCTTCAGGGCTGCTCTCCAGGCACTCCTCTCTCAGTTTATACTTGTGCTTGATATCACTCTGTCCTAGGTGCATAGTCCAGCATTTGTTGTTATGGAATGGTCCAATCTATCCAGAGCTCTCTGCAAGGCCTCTCATCCCTCAAGATATGGGACCTCTCAGTTTGATATCATCAACAAACTTGCTAATGGTTCCTTGAACTCCTGCACCGAGATAATCAACAAAAATATGGAACAAAACTGGCCCTTGAATTGAGCCCTGAGGAATGTCTCCAGTGACCAATAGCCAGCATGATGTAGCCTCATTCATTATAACCGTTGGAGCCCTACCTTTCAGCCAGTTCGTCACCCAGTACACTGTATATCTGCTTTCTCACAGGTGGCCAATTTTGCAGAAGGATGCTGCAAGGGACAATGTCAAAATATTACTAAAATCTAGAAAAAATACATCCACCACCTACCCTTCATCCACTGGTTGAGTGATTGTATCATAGAAGGATATCAAAATAGTTAGACATTGAGGTATCAGGTGTGCAGACAAGAACTGGTTTTGAAATTTGAATTCATTTAATTTAGGAGATACAGAAAGTATGCAACCATAGTTGTACTACAGTACTGCTGTTGCAGGACTAGAAACAAAGCTCAAAAGAGAACAGAAGGAAGAGTAAACACATGTAGTTCACTAGACTAGCAGCTCAGTTTTATCTATTTTTTTTGGCTCCCTTGGCGATAATACTACATTACTATCACAATGCAGTGTTATTGGACATAGCCCAGTGGCACAGCTGATTAATGCATGTCTTCCAGACATGTATCTGAACTTGATGTGAAGACAGAAATGGTAGTTCCTCCATTTTTTCCCATTGATTCAATCTACCAGTTAATCAACTACTGTGATAATACTGTACCCTATTTCCCACTTTAGCTTGCCTGGTTTAAATTTCTAGTCAGTTAAACTAAAAACTCTTTAATACCCATTTTTTCTTTTCTATGATGGCATTTATCCCCAAGGATCAAGGACTTCTCATTCATTGCTGCATTAATGGAGCCTGGGTGGTGACAAAGCGTGCCTCAGACTTAAGGCAGGTCATCATCTGTGGAGTTAAAAGGAGGTCCTCTGTTCAAAAACACCCCAAATTATCCTTAGGTGACAGCAGGTGATCTGTGATAAACTCAGGAGCTTTTTATCTGACCTGAAATGAGCCTAATGAGAGACTGCTATTGTGAACTTTCGGAGATACTTTTTACTCTCTGCCACTTTCTGCAGAATAAGTCACTCTTTCCTAAATTTGGGAAGATTAGTTCATTTTAGTCAATAATTGACCCACCCTGATACCCACATACTCCATGAAGTATAAAGACAGATAAGCATCTCCTTCTGCTTTATCCTAGCTTGCAGCAGTACACATCTCCAAGGAGCAGTTCACGAGCGTCCTTCACCCCCTTGTAAATAACCACTTCCAAGAGCACAAAGGATTCATTCTCCATAATTAAGACCTAATTCAATACCCACTGAAATCAATGGAAGTTTTTCCACTGACTTCAGTGTGCTTCGTCCCTAGCCCTGAAACCGACAATCATCTGGTGACATTTGTGTTTTATTAACCCAGCCTTTAGGAACTATATTGAGGTCTCCAACTCATTTCACATAAGCCACCAAACAGTAATAATTTTCAGACAGTGTCAACCTGACCCAGATTTGAACTGGCAATCTGGAGCTAGAAAGCACTATAATCCATTACTAGCCCCGTGAACCATCTGGTCACAATATCTCAAGCAACTTATATGGTACTTAGTAGCTTAGTACTTTACTGAGACTTGTAGGGTAAAAATCCAGAATATGTGTATGTGTATGCATTTAATCATAATTAAGAATTTTGACTCATTGACAGAAATAACGGACACTGATTTTTTGTTCACTTATACAGATTGGTGTGCAATTAAAGAAATAATTTAACATTTTTGTATTGGAGTGACAATCATTAGGAAAACAACAAAAGGACCTAGGCTAAAATCCTAATAAAGGCATTGTGAACAACTACTGTCAGGCATATGGGTATTTTTCCAAGAATCTCCATCATTATAAGAGTATTTTATTTTTCAGTGCATAAGCACTTAGCCAGGCAAGGAGCTTGTTTTGTTTTTATAAACTTCTCCCACCAAGAACTGAGCTTTCAGGTTACACCCAGAATATACTAATTTCTGCCACCATAGCATGTTTGTATTTCACAGAGAAGACAATGGATGCAGTTTTACTCTGTTTCAAACCTTAAATATTCATCTGTATTTAAGTAAGTATCAAAGGCTACTAGGTTAAGTGACGTTATTTTAAATCCATTTTGCAGATGTGTAAATGACTAAAAGATGGAAGTCAGTGAAAAATAAGATCCAGGGGGAGCTTTGTATGAGGACATCTTGGACCATAAGCTTGATCATTAAAGGTCATCTTTCAAAAGAAGTACTTAGCCTTAAAATAGCAACAAGAAACATCTTCATATGATTCAATGTATATACTTTAATATTTTAATAATCTGTCTCGTCTCAAAGCCACACTTCATTTAAGTTATATTTTACAGTAGCAGTCAGGGTCAATTTATAGAAGAAAACTCATTAACAATATGTGGTAGACATATGAATATAAATGCACCACTAGAAAGTCAGACTAGAAAAGCACAGAAAGAAAGCAGTATATTTACTGAAGTATCATCTTTAAACTGGCTTTTAAAAACTTCTTTTACTTGTGCTATAATGGCAGTTTAAAATTAAATACTAATGCTGCTTGGCAGTCATAGGCTTTTGTCTAATGGATGAATATGTACCTGCATATTTTGCTACAAAAATTTTAAATAAAGTATTTGAATTCCCATCTCATATAAAAGAAGTTCCTAACATTTGTCTGAGATCCTACACTCTCCCTCTTGAGCAGTCCAAAGTAATGCCACAGTACACTGCACACAGGTTATCCATGAGTACATAAGAATAAGCTTTTTGATGTGTTTGACTTACAAAATAGTTCAAGTGCTTATACATTATTTTTGTATTCATTGTTCCAGGAAATACCACAAAAGGCAGGAAATAAATGTCTTGATTTAACCCTTTACCACTTTTAAGTTCTGTTTGTGGCTGATCAGAGGTACTTGATGCTCTTCGGCATAATTCTATGAATACTATCCACAGCAGCTTTCTCAATTGATTTGCCATCCATCTGCTGATGGATCCACTACGTACCAAGCAAGGTGAGATCTATAGAGACAAAAGAAATAGCATTGTTAGCTAGAATAAATGATGGCAGGGAAAAGCATTTTTGCAGACAAGTCATTCTTCAGGACTTGCTGAAGGAAAGAAGCGACCCCCAGAGTCAGATGGATTCAGCCTCTGACTCTCAGGTGACAGGAAGGTAACAACTTGGGGTTACACCTCAAGTACCTGTTCATAAAAAGAGAAAAAGTTGAGTGTGAGAAAAGATTTAAAGATAGTTCAGTGTCAAAATAGACTGTTATTAGAGTGTTTACCTGCTTACCAGTCAGACTTAATTTTTATCAATATTTGAAAGCATAATACACAGTGCTCACAGTGCTACAGCATGAAGCTACCATGGCACCAAATAAAATATCCATACACTGGGATACAGTGGGAAAGAAAAAGCATGTCTTATTAGATAGCTGCTGAGGTGAAGATTCTGCTTAAATACCTTAAGAGAGCAGTTGATATAGGGAAGCCTTATATTTGATACTCTCATAGATTGCCAATATGCTTCAATTAGCGTCAGCGTATTTATTTCTGTGATAAGATACAGAAGGATATTACACAGAATACCTTTATATTACAGCTTTAAAACATATTTTGAAATTCAAGCGAGGTAGAAAAGTAGCATCTTCCTCTTCTTTAGGTTTTTCATTTTTTTAGTATATACACACAAATTGCATATATAACACTGGGCAAGAGCTGAGGTATTTTTCACTATCACTTGTGGTACTATTTTGTTTTATCTCCATTTTTATTATAAAGACAAGAGTAAGGTACTTTTAATATAAGGCAAAGACAAGAATTATTCCTAGGTAGAACACCTTTATTCTGGAGATTAGCAAATTCTTTACAAATATTAATTATTTAAGTTTCACATCACTACTGAATTTTTTTTTCTATTGTACCGTAGAGAAAGGAGTAAGAACAACCTGAGATGTCTCACTAAAGGTCACCTAGCAAGCCAATGCCCTAGCTAGAAATAAAGGCTCTACATAGTCTAACTCCCAGTTGTATATGCTAATCATTAGGCAAACTTCTGCCAGGAGAATCAGTGAGAGCCAGGAGTTTAGCAGATGATGTTGCTTACTAAGGCCTGACTTCTGGTGGCATTGCTGTGTCAGCCAGAGGTGCACCCCTGAAGCTATACCACCCAGGCCTGTAGCCTTAAAGAGAGCAACAAAACTTGACTACTGGTGTGTTTTGGAAAAGGAAGATAGTTTTCTCGCTTTGGTACAAAACATGACTTTGCTAATGTAGTTCTATTTACATTCAAAACACCTTTTCAGTTGTGGTGGTTTAACTTGGGCTGGCCTCCAGGTACCCTGCAAGCCACTCTATCACTCCCACCCGGAATAGGCTCAACTTCACTCATAACTCTTGTACCTCCTCCCACCAAGTAGTGCAGAGAAATGGGAAATGGAGCTTGAGGTCAGTTCATAACGCTTGTCTCTTATACTCTTTCCTCCTTGCGCTCTTCCCCTGCTCCAATGTGGGGTCCCTCCTGCGGGAAACAGTCCTTCATGAACTTCTCCAACATGAGGCCTTCCGATGGGCTGCAGTTCTTCAAGAATTGCGCCATCATGGATCCTTTCCTCCAAGAATGAACTGCGCAGGTCCCCCACAGATCAGGAGACTGCTCCAGTGTGCACTCTCCATGGGCTACAGTTTCCTTCAGGGTATATTCATCTGCTCTGGCATGGGGTCGTCCATGGGCTGTAGGGTGGATATCTGTTCCACCCTGGCCCTCTATGGTTTGCATCTGTAAATATCCATTTTCATGAATGAGTCCTGAACTTATTTCTGCTCAGTGTTTGTCTGAGCTTGTCATGGACAGTAAAACATACTAGTACCTATAAACAGCTGAGGTTTCTTGATCATTCAATTACCTTGACCCACAATTAAAAATCAGTTATGAAGGTTATTCTATAGTTTTTAATATGCCATACTCAGATCAGTAACACCTGTCTATCTATATAGTTATACTGAATTGTTCAAGATAGGCTTTGATCTACCAGAACTGAGTATACAATAAAGCAGTACAGGATACATCTACATAAAGTGCTGTGAACAGTCACATTTCCACTCTGTTAAGTTTCAGAATCATCCAGATACAATCCAGTTCACAGCAAGGAACCCAGATGTGTGTTAAAAGAACATTGTTCCAGACTTAATTAGTCAAGCTAAGAACAAGGATATGCCAGCCTGGGTGTCTGCAGAGTGCTTGTGTTTCTAGGAATGCTTTGAACCCATGCAATTGTTCTTCACTGGTCTCCTCCTCAAACTTTCTCTTTGAGCCACTCTGGACAGCTAACACTGGGAAAACCCAGACTCCTTTGAAACACATTTCACTTTTGACTCTGACAGTGACATTGTTCTGTTGGAAAAAAACACAGGCAAAAAGGAGAAGAGGAGGGAGAGCACAAAAGCTGTCTGAAAAACTCCAGATGCCAGTTTCTTTAAGTTTCCAGCATAAGCCTGAATAATTTATACAAATGTCAGTGGAGCTGGTTGATTCTGAATTCTAGTACCAGGGTCTCTACATGTCTTAAACAGTTGCCACATTGGGACCTCTGAGATAGAACTAAGGTGGCGCTCCCAGACAGAACTCAAAATTGGACTGGCTGGCAGAGATCAGTCCTACAAAATCTGTTACAGAGACAGCTGAACAAGAAACCGGGTTACCTGAACAAGCCAAGAAGACAGAAGCATTAATTAAAGTAAATGGGTCTCTGTAAACTGTGTGCTGCATCCACATCTAATGCTGGCAAGCAAATGAGAAGGTTGAAAAATTGAAAAAATTTCTGATTAGAGGTTATATGATCACAGTAGTCTTTTCTGGCTTTAATCTTTGACTCTATGAATAAACAATGAGAGCATTTATACAGCAGAGTGAAACAGGAAAACCTTATCAGCAGGTGCTCAGTTGGGTTAGCAATAATACTCACTGCTGGATATCCTTGCTGGTTGGGGTCCACTGTTAATTGGATTCTGCTGAGAACACAAGGATGGGTAAGAAATGATCACATTTGCCTTGGAAGCCTGTGAAGGGCTATCACCCTTGCAACTAGGGCACCAGGAACCTTTCAACAGAGTTGGCAGCCAGGGCTTTCAGCTGACAGCTTCTGTGTTTTAGGGAATTAATTGGATGCATTTTTGGGGGGTCTCGGTGGAAAAGGTGAATGGCACTTTAGGGAAAACAGTGAGAAATATGTTTTTGCTGTTGATGTTTACTATATTTGTGGCTGCAATATATGCACCTATTAATTATAATGCACTCAAAAGACTAAGGAAATTACAGCTATACAATTATTAGGCAAAGGTCATTGCATTGGGGATGATTTTTAGGATTCATGAATGCTGAAATTGAAGTCTACTTAAGTATTCATTTATTTTCACAGTGATCTCCATTCCTTTAGACAATGAACTAAAAGTAGTTGTCTCGCAGGTCCAGTCCTTGTATAGGAATCACAGTAATGATGAAATAAATGTAAAACGAGAGGGAAAGATCTTTCTTTTAAAAAGTTGACGGTATTTGCATGTGCTTTTTGAAGTAATGCACAATATGTCCTTAAGCAGATGTTATTGGTACGGGATTTCCCTGTGTAATTTGCTAGTGCAATACTGATATTTTATAAGGAAAATAAAAAAACAAAGATAATGTTTAAAACAGAATCATAGAATCATAAGGTTGGAAGAGACCTCTGAGATCATTGAGTCTGTACCTGTCTCCCCACTAAACTGTGTCCCTAAGGAACTCATCTATCTATCTTATAAACACCTCCAAGGATGGTGTCATGTTACTCACTTTATCTTGGGTTTTACATATGAAATTGAATGAGATTTAGCTTTCACGATTAAGCATTGTAATACTTTTGTGAGTCTGTCTATAACCAAATGACTGGACACCTTCAGTTGTTAATGTCCGTGTTATGACTGATAAGCATAAAAATTCTCCCAGGTAATGCGCTATTCGATTTTGGAAACAAACTTTCGTCCCTGCCCATGGCAGGGGGAGTTAGGACTAGATGATCTTTGAGTTCCCTTCCAATCCAAACCATTCCATGTTTCTATGATTAAAGGACCACTGTACACAGAGTGCCAACAGAAAAGGAACAAAACTTACACTACCATCACAATGTTGCTAGTTCATGGAACCATAGAACCATAGAATCTCTTGGTTGGAAAAAACCTCTGAGATCATTGAGTCCAGCCGTACCTGTTCACTACTAAACCACATCTGTGAGAAACTCATGTACCCACCTTTGAAATGTCTCCAGTGATGGTGACTCAACCACCTCCCTGGTGGTTGTTCTAGTGCCTGACCACCCTTTCAGTGAAGAAATTTTTCCTAATGTCTAATCTGAACCTCCCCTGGCACAACTTGAGACATTTACTCTTGTCCTATGGCTTGTCACTTGTGAGAAGAGCCCAGCACCCACCCCGTCACAACCTCCTTTCAGGCAGTTGTAGACAGTGATGAGATCTACCCTCAGCCTCCTTTTCTCTAGGCTAAGCAAGCCCAGATCCCACAGCTGCTCCTCATAAGACTTGTTCTCCAGTCCCTTCACCAGCTTTGCTTCCCTTCTCGGGACATGCTCCAGCACCTCAATGTCTTTCTTGTAGGGAGGGGCCTAAAACTGAACACAGTATTTGATGTGTGGCCTCACCAATACTGAGTACAGGGGCACAATCAGTGCCCTGGCCCTGCTGGCCATGCTGGTTGCATTTGTTGTAGAATTCTTTCTTCTTTAAGTCACACTTAATACAACCCGGGTGGAGGGAATAACTTTCTATGGGAAAATAAGATATATCTAGTAAAGCACATATTTAAGTAGCTTTAGCTTGAGGATTACCTATAGTCTGTTATCCATAAATGTATTGAATTTCAGGTTTGAGTTTTATTAAGCAATACGTCACTTATAAGTTCCAGTTCATTAAGAAGTAAACATCAAAATACAATAAAATAAAATCTTAGCTAACAACTATGTGATTACTCAGCTACTTACTGCACCGGATACTTGATTTTATATATATGTAATCATGGGTAGCACTAGTCAACTCTGACAAAAATGTCAATTTATTGAAATAGCAACTTTTCACAGAAGTGTACTAGTTCAGATGAAACTTTCATTGAGAAAGGTTTCTTTGCTCCAGGACAGAATTTCTGATCAAAATATGAAAGAGAGATAGGGGAGAGAACAGCCTAACAGCCACAGAAACCGAAGTCCCTTAAAAAGACCCAAGTCAGGAGTCTGGTTAGGAAAAACAGTCTAGGTTCCCTGCTGAAGCACTCTAATCCTATATCCTCTCTCTCATCTTCAAAAAGTTGTGGGTTTTCTCTTGTGGAATAAGAAAAGTGTTAAAGTTTCACCAAACTGCAAAGCTGTGCCCCACAATATCCTATTGCTTCCTTATCATAGAATCATAGAGTTCTTTGGGGTTTAAGGGACCTTTACAGGTCTTCTAGTTCACCCCTCCCTGCAGTGAAGGGGGGTGTCTTTAAGTAGATCATGACTGGAAGTTGGCCAATGTGATGCCCACCCACAAGAAGGGCCATAGAGACAATCCAGGTAATTACAAACCTGTCAGCCTGACCTAGGTTCCAGGTAAAATTATGGAGAACATAATCCTGGGTGCAATCATGCGGAACCCGCAGAATGACGGAGAGATCAGGCCCAGCCAGCATGGATTTAGGAGGGGCAGGTCCTGCCTCACCAACCTGATCTCCTGTTATGACTATGTGACTCACCTGGTGAACGAGAGGAAGGCTGTGGATGTGGTGTTCCTGGACTTCAGCAAGGCCTTTGACACTGTCTCCCACAGCAGACTCCTGGAGAAGGTGGCAGCCTGTGGCTTGGACGGGAATGCTCTGTGCTGGATTAGGAATTGGTTGAACGGTCGAGCACAGAGGGTGACAGTGAACAGTGTCACATCCAGTTGGCGGCCAGTCACTAGTGGTGTTCCCCAGGGATCGGTGTTGGGCCCGGTCCTGTTCAATATCTTTATTGATGATCTGGATGAGGGGGTTGAGTCTGTCATTAGCAAATTCGCAGATGATACCAAGCTGGGAGGAACTGTTGATCTGCTGGAGGGTAGGAGGGCCTACAGAGGGACCTTGACAGGCTGGAGAGATGGGCTGAGTCCAACAGCATGTGGTTCAACAAGTCCAAGTGCCGGGTTCTGCACTTTGGACACAACAACCCCATGCAGAGCTACAGGCTGGGGACAGAGTGGCTGGAGAGCAGTCAGGCGGAAAGGGACTTGGGAGTGCTGGTGGACAGGAAACTCAACATGAGCCAAAGTGGCAAAGAAGGCCAATGGCATCCTGGCCTGCATCAGGAATAGTGTGGCCAGTAGAGCTAGGGAGGTTATCATTACCTTATACTCGGCACTGGTCAGGCCGCACCTTGAGTGCTGTGTCCAGTTCTGGGCCCCTCAGTTTAAGAAAGATGTTGAGATGCTGAAGTGTGTCCAGAGGAGAGCGACGAGGATGGTGAAGGGGCTGGAGCACAAGCCCTATGAAGAGCGACTGAGGGAGCTGAGGTTGTTTAGCCTGGAGAAGAGAAGGCTCAGGGGAGACCTTATTGCTCTCTACAACTGCCTAAAAGGAGGTTGTAGTCAAGCAGGTGTTGGTCTCTTTTCTCAGGCGACTGGTGACAGAACAAGAGGACACAGTCTCAAGCTTCATCAGGGGAAGTTTAGGCTTGATATTAGGAAAAATTCTTCACTGAAAGGGTGATTGGTCATTGGAATGCGCTGCCCGGGGAGGTGGTAGAGTCACCGTCTCTGGAGGTGTTTAAGAGGAGATTGGATGAGGCACTTAGTGCCGTGGTTTAGATGATGAGTAGGTGTTGGTATTGGGTCATAGGCTGGACTTGATCTCAAAGGTCTTTACCAGCCTTGTGATACTGTGATACTGTGGTGTTTCTCAGGCCACTGTCCAGCCTAACCTTAAACATTTCCAGGGATGGAGCTTCTACCAGCTCTCTGTGTAACTTGTTCCAGTGTTTCACCACTGTCATGGTAAAAAATTTCTTCTTTATACCTAGTCTAGCTTTACCCCATTTCAGCTTAAAACAGTTACCCCTTGTCCTATCGCATTAGACCCTCCTGAAGTCTTTGCTCCCATCATTCTTTTAAGACCCTTTTAAGTATTGAAAGGCACAATAAGGTCTCTCCAGGACCTCCTCCTCTTCAGGCTAAACCCAGCTCTCTCAGCCTGTCTTCATAGGTGAGGTGTTCAATCCCTCTGATCATTTTTGTGCTCTAACAGGTCCATTTTTTTCCTATGCTGAGGGCTCCAAAGCTGAACACAATAACCCAGGTGGCGCATCGTGAGAGCAGAATAGAAAGGGACAATCACCTCCTTCGACCTGCTGGTCACATCTCTTTTGATGCAGCCCAGGATATGGTTGGCCTTCTGGGCTATAAGCACACATTGTCAGCTCATGTCCAGCTTTTCATCCACTGCTAGCCTCAAGTACTTCTCAGCAGGGCTGGTTTCAATTCCTTCATCGCCAGCCTGTATTGATGCCAGAGGCTGCCCTTACCCAGGTACAAGACTTTGCCCTTGCCCTTGTTGAACCTCATAAGTTTCACACAGGCCCACTTCTTAAGCTTGTCCAGGTCACTCTGGATGGCATCCCATCCCTCAGGCATGTCAGCAGCACCACTCAGCTTGGTGTAATCTGCAAACTTGCTGAGGGTGCATTCGATCCCACTGTCTGTGTCATTGATAAAGATATTAAACAGTACTGGTAGCAATATAGATCCCTGAAGAACATCACTTGTCACTGTTCTCCATCTGGACATTGAGCCACTGACCACTACCCTCTGGATGCAACCGTCCAACCAATTCTTTATCCACCAAGCAGTCCAAGTGGTCAAATACATATCCCTCCGATTTAGAGAGAAGGATGTTGTGGGAGACCATACCTTACAGAAGTTCAAACAGAAAACATCCATAGCTCTTCCCTTGTCCACTGAAGTAGTCACTCCCTCACAGAAGGACACTAGGTTGGTTAGGCAGGACCTTGGTAAAGCCATGCTGGCTGTCTCAAAT
Organism: Neomorphus geoffroyi; assembly: GCA_033558235.1. NCBI lineage: Eukaryota > Metazoa > Chordata > Aves > Cuculiformes > Neomorphidae > Neomorphus > Neomorphus geoffroyi. The sequence goes on from JAUMJM010000035.1 coordinate 556,557, forward strand.
CACCTTCCTGTACTCCATGTCCCTTATCATAGCTTCTAGGAGGATCTGTTCCATGACCTTCCTAGGCACTGAGGTGAGGCTGACAGGTCAGTAGCTCCCAGGGTCTTCCTTTTTAGTCTTTTTTAGAAAGGATGCAGTGTTTCCCCTTTTCAAGTCACCGCAGACTTGAGCTGACTGCCATGACTTTCCAAATACCACGGAGACTGACTTGGCAACTTCATCAGCCAGTTCCCTCAGGACTCTATGATGAATCTTATCAGGTTCCATAAACTTGTATATGTTCAGGTTCCTCAGACAGTCACAAACCTGTGGATCTTGCTCCCACAATCTCTATCTTGCTGTCCACCCACTTGAGAGTTGTGGGAACAGAGATGTCCAGAGAAGACTGAGGCAAAAAAAGCCTTCTCCTTGTCTGTTGTTACCAGTTCCCCAGCCATGTTCATTAGTGGGGTACACTTTCTTTGATTTTTTCTGGCTGACATACATGTAGAAGCCATTTTTATAATTTTGTAAAGAAAGCTTTGCAAAATGAGAAGTCCTGAAATCAACAAGGACTTCAACAGAAAACAGTTTCACATGTGAAATTAAGTAATCATTTATTAAAATAGCAATTTAGTTGTCAGATAACGATGTATCATAGCCATACAAAATTCAATACATGCCTAACTATTGCACCCAGTTTTCAATGAGAACAGGCATTATAATTCTTATGTTTTTTAGTTACCCAACATTCATTTATGCACCAAACATTACCTAATAAAAAGAATACTTATGTTATTAAAATGTATTATTCTTAGAATTTAAGCAAAATTATTCTTTTTCTCCATAAGGCTATGTCTAGAAAATTCATGACAGCTTTCACAATTCATGTCTTCATAGGAATTTTCCCATTACATGTTTTAATTATTATTTTCATATAAAGTTTATTATATAGTTCAGTACAAGGCAATTAAAAAAAAGATTGTTTTTCTTTTTCATATCACTTGGAGTTTGTTGCTAGTAGAACAAAGAAAAAAGCAGGGGGACAAGAGACAAGAAGAGATGTGCCATTTCCCATCTGATATCTGCAATGGAAATTGACTCCCCATGTTGGATAACTGGTAATGAAATGTATTACTCATCAGGTTCAGTTTCTTAAAAAATAAAAAAAAAGTAAGAAAAAAGGGAAAAAGGGAAACAAACAGTATATTGACACAAAACCAACTCTTCTTGGATTTACATAATACATAAACACACAACTCTTGCTGCCCTTCGCCATACAATTAGTAAATTATAACTATAACTAGTGTTGTCATTAAAAATTACAGCAAAGGACAAGACATATCAAAGGAAAGCAGAAATATGGTTTGATCAGGAAACTGGAAAAGGTAGGGGCTAGTGCTAAGAACACGAGTGACACCAATTAGTTTCCTGTTGCTATTCCAACTTAGAATTCAGCCAGTCAATAAAGCAGCTCTAACCGCTAAGTTCATCTCTATGTTGAAGACCAGACATTCATAACATGTCTCAGGCATTCCTCTCGCTTTTCCGTCTTTACAGTATCAAATTTGTGACTGGGCTTAGTATACCCTTCTTGATGCAAACACCGTTTCTCTTTTATCGTGTTGGCATGCTGAAGGCAGGCAATCCTAACTTGTTTCTTTGCCTTGAATAATTAACAGCCCTGGTACAATTTCTGAAAGCATCTTTCAAAACAGAACTATATTTTCTGTGATGGTGCAATTACTAGCCATCAATGAAGAATCTATAGGAAAACTATATAAAATATTTAAATTGGAATTAAAATTGAAACAGTAGGGTAGGTATATACTTAGGCTTATGCTTCAATAATTTATTATAATTGCAGTAATGTAACAGGGGAGCTGCTACTGCAAACATGGCTGTAGAATTACTGCTAGAAAGTAGCAAGAATTTATGTAATAAATATGCTTCTTAAATACAAATGAAGAAAAAGAAATTGCAAATGTTATTCATAGTTTCATGCACTGGCTGTTACAATGTTTCATTGCAAGACATGCAACTGAAATCAGATAGTCTAAATGAAAGATGGTGACTGTGTTTCCTTTAAGAGTAATATAATTTATCTCATGATTTTGGATGTCTCAGGAGCTGGGTAAAGCCCAGGATGCAGTGGCTGCAAGCTCTGGCCCAGAGGCTGGAAAGACACCTGCAGCTCTGCAGCTGTGACAATCCCCTCTTAAATGTTCCTGTTGTCCACACACCGCACCTGCCGCACAACGAAATCTGGGACTGCAGACAGAGCCTCACAGGAGAGCTGTGGCTGGCTGCCTAATGCACCAGGGATGTATCGCTGGAGGAACCAAGAGATCATTCAGCAAGAAAGCGAGCAAGAAGAAATTAAATGATGGGATAACAGTCCAGGTGTGAAAGGACAGTCAGTAAAATTAAAGCAAACCCCAAAAAACAGATCTTAGCCCTTTTATATAGCATAAACAAAGATCAAAGGCAAATCACCATTCTCCAGCAGTCACAGACAGAAAATCAGGGGGAAAATATGACTGTGCTGGGATGACACAAACTTTCTGAACAAACAATACCTGAAACAGAAAAATCTCTGTTTTCTAATCTTGTGTAGTCAATATACACTAATTGTTCTGAGGTAGATACATACCGATAGTACAGTACTGGAGGTTTAAATACAAACTGTATCCAAATCACACACACGTGCAGACATGGTAAAACTAAATGGACCCTGAGAGATTCCTTAGATGCCACCACTTTGAAACCACACACCTATCATAGGGGTAAAACGCATCACTCAAAGAATGGAAGAAGGGATATATTTTGGCTGTATTCTGTGTGAAATGCACCAAAATTCATGGTGAGGACATTCGCTCACTCTGGGGGAGGAAGAGTGAGGACCTGGGGAGAGGCACACTCAGGTGTCAGCACCAGTGATTTAGTGTTCACTAAGATGTGCAGTGCTGAAGTCTCACTCATTGTTATTGAGCCTCACCTCCCTCTCACTGCCACCACTGGAGTAATTACTGAAATAAAAGGGGATGTTCTCAAATTTTTGACCATGTAACAGAGACCAGATTTTTGCCTAAACTTTGCCAGTTATGATAATTTAGAGCACAATCCCACTCTCATTGAAGTCAATGGTCTTCCAATACAGCAGCCTCATGGGCTCTTACACAGCTAGATAAGGTCTGTAGCTTTTTCCGAAGCCACAGAGAAGGTACCTCATTCAGCTGACTTCTTCCTAATGCCAAACTGAAGAACTGAAAACTAAAAAAAAAAAAATTGTCCTACAAAATAGCTGTCTTCAAAATTATCCCTACAGCCAAACATTTTTAAAACAAAGCAAAATAACTTGCAGAGCAGAAAGACAGCATCAGCTCATTCTCGCTCTTCAGTGGGATGATTGGCAGCTCTAACTGAGAACAGACACCAAAAGAAATGTCTGTAGACCCAATGCAAGTAAAGCAGCAGAGGGAAGAAAGGGATCTCCAGAGCAGTCTGGTTTCAACTCAGTTTGAAGTCATTGTGAGACAGCACCACGATAGTATTTAAGCTGGAAAAAAGGAGGTGTCAGTTTTCCTTACGGTTCACATACTTAACCTTAGGAAGCATCCTCACTTTCTGTCTGGGACTGAAAATGTACTTGGTTTCAACTGCTCTCCTAAGGAAACAAAGTTTACTTCATTTGTATGTCTGAGTTCCTCCTCCCCTCAGTAACTTGTGAACCATGTTGCATCTCTGACGCCGTGTTAGAGGTATTAAAGATATTAAGGTCCTCAAGCACACAGCCAGGTGGTCAAGTCTAAGTCCCCACAACAGGGACTGGCAGGAGCTCAGGTATCATTTGGACATCTAAGCAGCCAGAAGACAAAGCTCTTGAGACTGCTTCAGCTGCACAGAAGTTCAGTGCTTGTCTCTCCTATTAGCTATCCAACAAAGTGAAAATGAACACAGCACCACAGAAAACCACACTGCAATGGCTAAAGTGTGATTGTTCTCTGCAGAAAGACCTTTGAAGCCTTAGAGGTAGAAATCCTCCCTGCCATGTAAACTTGATGATACACTGTCAATTCTACAAGCCCTAATAATTTACTTTCTCCAGTTGCTTGTTCAACAGGAATTGACATTGAATGTACATATTTCAAAATTTCACATTTAGGCCAGCCTAATCTGTATATATTTACACAAAATGTAATCAGTTCCACAGCCCAAAGGATCATATACTCTATAAACTTAGTTGCAGTAATTATTTATATTACAAAAATATCTTCATCTTCACAGCCTGAAGGACTAGAAATAAGCTAGGTTCTGTTCAAATTTTTCGAATCTCTAGAATCTAAACACCACCGTCACCCTAAAGTCAAAAAGGGTTAAAAAGTAAAAATTTGTAAATAAAAATCCCTACAGTTTCAGAGATTAGTTTAAATGACTTAACACTTAAATCTGACCCTACCTCTAGCACTTTAGCAGTGCTTCTCCCAGCACAAGCAATAGCGATTGCATTTTAAAGTATTATACTTTTCCAAAATATAGCTTAAATAAGAAATTCAACAAGAATTTACAAGTCTACAAACATCTTCCCTGGACCTATTTGAGCCAAGCAATAGAAAAGAACAGCTAGCTATTTTTTTCTCTTACTACTTTAAATGACATTATGCAAGAATAATTTCCCTAAATTATCATAATGAAGCAATATACATTGTACTTTTGTTTCAGCAATAAATATTTTCACTTTTCCATTTGCACCAATAAGTAGCTCAAGAAATATTTACATTCTTTGTACAGTGCTACATAGAAGCTGTAATGAGAGTAAATCGAATTGTTGGGATCACATTTTAGAGTGATAAAAGCTGACAATATTATTAAATAAAAAGTACAATTTTCTAGTAGCACTTAGAGAAATCCAGACCAAAATTTTGAAATGTCGCTGTGGGTTTTGCTTGTGTAATTCACACAATTGTAAGGAGACATGAACTGTCAGTCTTGCATTTTGAAAAGACATACTTGCTAGATACCTCAGTTCTGCACATCCCAAGATTGTTTTTATTAACAATGAGAACTGCCAGTAATCCTGGCCTTATACTGTGCATTACTTGTACAAAATACTCTAATGTGGAAAAAACGAAAACAAAAAAAATTATTTTCTGATACATTTGTCAACTTGCTTGCTTCTAAATATTTTTGACTTTGATTTATCAATTAAGTAGATGATGGCTTTTTTAATCACCTATTCCAAGATGAGATTTTTGACTGGGATCATGAATGTAATTCAAAGACTGAAGCAAAAGTATTCCTCCTACCAAATTCAACATTTCCACCTGCTTTTCTAAGGTATATATTCTAATAATTATGGGTATGTTTCTGAAAACATACTTGTTAACTTAGCAACAGTCTATTATTAGTAGACATCTATCAAAATGGTAATTAAATTACTTCTGTTTTCTTATCCTTTCCTTTTTCCTTTTGTCTTCACTAGTGACCTTAGAAAATTATAGAAAGTTTTACTTCTTCTGATTGAAATGGTCAAACAAAATATGCAGTCTTCCAAGAGAAGGAACTGATAACAAAATCAGGCAATATTCTTTATTTACAAAAAAATAAATTCCTTTTTCACAACAAAATTAACACCAAAATAGCAGAGAGACTTTTTCTTGGCTTGGAGGTTCAGGTCTCTTTTCAGTCAACCCCTTGCCAAAAGCTTTTCTTTCTTTTTTTTTTTCTCAAGACCATACTATCAGAGCTTTCTCTCTGTGCCCCTGTTGAGCATAGCTGCCCCTCTGCCTCACACAAAGCTAGCTTCACACCAGTTCCTTATCTCTGTATTTTTTACAAAATCCTTGAAGAAAAACATTCAGTTGAACAGTTTGGCTTGTTCAGATTTCTGTGTGGTTAATGGTTTTCTGTTGTTTACCAAAATAACATTTCATTTTTCCTTTATCTGCTCTAAATAAAAGGTGAGTTTCAAAAGGTAGTTCAATGCCTCCACATCCTTTCTCCTCCTCCCCCAACATTAATTTCATCCTGCCTTCATAGAAAAAAAATTACAATTTCCCCTATGGCATGATGAGTAAGAAAGTGACAATTTCCAGATGATACAAATTAAATATGGACATAATTGCATGAGATTTTTTATATATGGGCAATTTTACCTCAGCCCAAATTGGTTTTGTGGCTGTCCGAGTCTGCCTCACTGCTTCCCACACAATTTGCTTTCAACCACTCAGGATGGGCATCTTTCACTGAGCCCCCAAGGAATATCTGTTGTTACTGTGAATTCTGCTGACTGAGACAGGTCTTACTCATTTTGTTCTAATGGAAAATTCTGTCTGTCACAGGAGTATCCTGCCATCAGTCTGCAGGAAGAACTCACATTGACATCAATGGGAGCTTCGCGTGCATTGTGCAGGTAGAGTATCATCATCATTATTTATTAAACACTAATGGAGTCCCAGACCACGATCGTTAAAAGTTACAGTCAAGATGTAGTCGGTATAAAATCAGTGATTCTTTAAGAGCGGTGGTATTTTCTTTTATTCTCTGTATCTTTGCTCTGTTTCCACTATATTTAACGTGGGTGCTTTTTTTTCTTCAACACTAGTGGTAAGCATGACAATGAACTACGGAAACTATTTGGGCAACGAACCATAAAAAGTGTATTATAGTGGGTCTTCTATAAGATGACCTATATTAAAGGTAGAGTTGAGTTAGTCCTGTGTTGATATCTGTGCTTGTTTGATAGGGATAAAAATGTATGTTTTGTCTTGCATATCTCATACCTACCTCTACTAGGATTATGTAGTGTTCTGATCATCCCGCTAACGTCTTCCAAGACAATCAGACTAACCAACATTTATTTCATTAATCTCATAAAATTTATCCATCTCATCATCTTGTGGAAATTGTGATTCTTTTTTTTAGTCTTGTTGTTTCCTTCTACCTAAAAAACAAATCAGTCTGTGAAGCTCCTGATTCATCCTCAGTTTTCAGTGCTTTACTATATCTGCCTTGGTGAACACAGGACTTGAAGTCCATGAAGACAGCAGCCCATGACGTGGAGTTATTTCAAAGACTGTTTGGTCCAGAAATTAGTTTCCTGAAGCACCAAGCTGTTGTAGTCTTTGCACATTGCTTTTGATCCAGCCAGATCTGCTTTTCCTTGTCCTGTTATTAATGAGGAAAATCAGACCTGAAGCCTTATTTTGTGCTATCGATCACATTTTGCACCACAAATCACTCTTCATGCACAATCCTTCGACTGCCTCCTGTGAGGAATTCAGCGAGTACAGAGTGAATTTCTAATCAGCTGCAACTGTTCAGCGCTATGGCTGATAATTATGCTACCAGTGCCTGTATCTGCAAGTGTTATACATTTGTATTTGCTTCTTGCTGAGATCACACAGTTGGGAGAGCAATCATGCTCCATTACTCCTGGTTTTGACTCTTGGCCCATATGGCTGCTCGTGGACAGTCTTTCAGCGCTTTGCTTCATTTATAGCTAACATGGTTAATGACTCTTTGCTTTCTGCAAGTCTCCTGATCTGCTGAAATTTGCAGCTGTTCATTGTTATCAGAAGCAGTGAAAGCTTTCCCTCTCTTACATTGCAGATTTCTGTTCTACTTAGTATAACCTAGACTACACTCTTTTTTGGGGGATGTGAGGAAGGGAAAGATGAAGCAAGTGTTTGCCCTTTTACTGCAAGCAATTTTATCTGGGAATGGATTATATGAGAGGTTTCAGTCTGGCTTCAGGGAGTACCACAGTCCTGGGATTGCTTTACTTAAGGTCACAAATGATTTATCACCAGCTGCTGATTCAAGTTAAATTACAGTACTCCTGCTGATGGATCTTACCGCTGCTTTCAATACAGTAGATCTTGGAACTTTGCTGAATCGTTTGAAGCAATTGCGTAGATTATGAAGCACCATCTTGGATCAGTATCATTCAGAATTGATGGTGTATTATCAGGTTGTAACTTGGCAATTGTGGATAAAGTTTTGCCTCACTGGTCACATTGCTCCTCAGAATATAATATCCTATAATTCTCTCTCTTTTTTATTTGCTACAGATGTGGAGAGAATTCTCTAGCAGCATAATATTAATTTTCACTGGAACACAAACAACATATAGATGTATTTGTCTTTTTTAGCTTGCTGCAGTTTGGACCACATCTGTTTGTTTTACCGAAGACTGATTTTGGATGGTCACAAATGGTTTGAAACCAAACTGAGATAAAATATAATTGCTTTTGGTATACCCTCTCTGTCTGCTAGGTGGTTCTTTCTAGGCAATCGAAACTATCTGTGCATATCTAACATATGCATCTGGAGGTGGTCAGAACATTTCCATTAAATGAAATCTCATCAAAATGTCAGAGCTAAAACATTTTGCAGAAAACATGTCTGTTCAGGCTAAGTTTTAATCAGGGAGGTCAGGATTCAAGGCTTTTGGTTACTTCTGATGGCAGAGATGGAGAAAGGATGCAATCCTGTTTGAAAACCCAAGATTTTTCATCCTACACCAATCATTTCAGAAAAATATTCAAGAGGTTCTGGTTTTGTTCCCATGCCAACTGAAAACAATATTGACACCACAAAAGCTGCCATGAAACAGAATTACCATCCTCTGAAAGGGAGGCTCAGAAAAGCTGTACCTGCACCATGGCATCAGCTGTGTGGTTCTCCTCCATAGAGCACTGCATGCAGGTTACGGTGAGTTCAGAAGCCGGAGGGCTGGAATGGCGTGGGGCTCTGATGTGGTAAATGGCAGTTCGCCACTGGTCTTTCACTGCCTGGGAAACCGTAACCAACAAGAATATCTGCTTTGTGATGAGATATTCAGGGAAAAAAAACACTTTCTATCACTGAAAAAAATAATTCCTAGTCAGAGAAAAGATAAAAATTTGAAATCTAATATTTTCCAGAAACTGAGATCTTGAGGAAAATTATACAGTCAATAAGCATGCACTAGTACTCATAAATTGTAATGTTTCTGATATTCCAGGGGGTTTTGGATGATTAATTAAAGTTTTAAATCTTGTTACAAACTTTTAATTACGAGAAATTAGCATATAAAAATGCTTAATGTCTCAAAATCTCTACCAAACTTTACAATTTTCCATCTTTTCTTATTTATTCTTACAGATTTTTCTGTTTCCTAATCTCAAGTGTAAGCTCAGGTGATTTCTGTCCCAGAGAAATAAAAGACACTTGTCTCTAGGAGAAGGATCTAGCCATGACTCATTTCCCCAAGCTGTGGACAAACAGGACTCTTTGAACTTTTTGTTTCTGCTACTCCTCATGGAGATGCGCTCAGTGACCACCCCACAAGGAACACCACACTTCCCAGGTCTTGCAGCCCCGAACACAGACCTTGTGAATCGGTGTGTCAGGACTGGGCATTGCAGGATGCCAGGACTGCACAACGCTGCAGTGCTTCAGGAGCTGCAGATCCATATCTGGAAACCCAGCACCATCTGTTTCAACAGACCTCTGAGATCTTCAGGTCAAGCTCTCACCTTCAAGCACGTCTGCCCCCCGGTGTTTTAGGTAGATTTATCTCTTTTAGAAATGGTAGGGAGTGCTTTTAGCAAGGCCACTTCAAGATCATCCAGTGAACAAGCTTGCATAGAAGACAAGAGTGGATGCAATTACAGTTTGAACAGCAGAGCTGACTTCTTCCCCAGTGCAGTGCACGCTCTTGAGGCATGGACATACACATGTCCCTTTTCCTTCCCTACTGGGTCAGTTCCCAGTGGGAAACTGAGATTCTTTTCTAGTGGAACACAAGGGCATGTTGAGAGAAGGGCAGGAAAATCCTTTAATCCTCATCCTGCCCTTTCTCCAGGCTGGGTAGTAAACATGCAGGTGATTTGCTTTGTTGTAAACTGCTCAGTGATAAAAATATCTGTATATCAGATTAAATACAGAAATAATTGCCATTTGGAGTGTGTCACAATGCACAGCAACAGGCTGCTCAGGCAAACAGCTCTGAATAATTTGGTAAAACAAAGATTGCAGAGGAATGGAAAATATTTTATCTTTACATACAAGCCACCCCCATGTATCTGCTGATGGCTGCCAAATGTGCAGTTCTGCTTTGCATTAGCCACAGTCTACAGGGTCAACTGGTTGTTACACTCTAGAAAAACACTGCAGATGCCTCATTATAACTCGGTGCATTAACACTAGCAGTCTGCCACTAATCTCCAATTATCCCTGTTGCTCAACACCTGATCTTGAAAGGATTAGGAACATGAAAAACAAACTAAACCAAATTGTACTAAAATATTTAAATAAAGTTATCATTAAATTCACTAAGACTGTTAAAATATTGCAGGGGAAACATCTCTAATGCCTTTTTTTAAATTCTTGAGGGGGCTTTATTCTTTATTTTATCTTAAGTGTTGCACAGACCTGAAGTTCCTCATGTTTTTCTGCCTGATTTTATAAAAGGTGCTGCAGAATCCACGCAGTGCCAATAGTTATACAACACACTTAGTTAACAATAATTTGTATTCTCCTTTTCAATATTTAAGTAAGCATAGCTTATGCAAACACAAACTGTACGGGGGGGCAAGAAGTATTAGGTTTATTCTAAATACTGGATTATTAGAATAGCTATAGTAATAGTCCGGAATACTTTGGAAAGTAAAACCTCCCTTCTTCTATGACATTTAAAAATCATTCTGTATTAGGTGGAATGTGCACTTGTTTTTGTAAAAAAAACCAAAGGAATTAAAATTATAGGTTAGTGAAACAGTAAACATCTTCTGGATTATTTTTTTCTACATATGTGGGGAAATAAACAGCAAATCACTTCTATTCTATGAAATAAGAGCAACCTGGCATGACATGAATCAACAGAAAGAATCTTTTTTACTGGAGATAATTAGGTACCCACTAATACAAAGTGTTTAGAGTAAATGTATTTTCTCTGTATGCAAACCTTACTCTTCCTCTCACAGCCTGATGGGAATAAGTCCATTAATATCTGGATAAACAGAGTTAGTCCTGTCAAAGAGTGGGAACACAGATGCAAAGGTGGAATTATTCAGGCTGGAGATTGCACAAGTGTCTTATTTTTGCTAGATACTACAAAATTATTTGATTTTTAGTACTGGGTAGATTTGAATGGTTATTTTGACTCCAGACCATCTGAGTTACCCAGTTTGGTGCACAGGACCATAAGCATTTACTAACACATCTGAGGGGGCAGTAAATTGGTTGTGGATCTTTCTGACTTTCAAGATGTTTTTGCTGCCAAAGACAACATAGCACATAGTGACACCCTCACATTTTAAACAGCAAGAGCATCGAAAGGGTAGAAACCTTACAAAAGGTCTCTACAGCTAGCTCAGTGGCAGAAACAGTGTGACACACTTCAAACATTTTCTTTCCTTATATTTGCTGCTTCCATTCTAATTCATAGCTTTCCCCTTTAGTCTTTCAGAAGATACTCTTGCGCACTGGCGAAGTCAAGCTTGATAACACACAGCTCAAAAATGCTATCAAAAATGCTGATTTGACTACTACAGCTAAAGAAAATATTTTATTTTTTACATTTAGTAGTCCTTTCTCCCCTCTGTCTTTGCTGGTTTTCGGCTTGCTCTGGTTTCACACTCTGTTCTATTTTCATAGTTACATTGCCTAAAATTACCACAGAAAGAGCAATATTCCCTGTTTTAATGCCTCGTCTTTACAGAGTTTCTTATTGGAATATGTAGGTGGAATTTTTGAAAAGAATTTAACATTGACAGTATCTTTGGCATCATAATCTGAAAAAATAGTTTTTATATTTTACATCTTAGTTATGTACTTATGGACATGAATTGATAAAATGTCATTTTGGGGTTTTTATCTTGCATTTTAATACTCCAGTTGGGCACAGTTGATAATGACTGGAGTTGCTTGCTTATAAAAATGACTACTTATACATTTCTCTAAGCCATTTAAATAGGCATTGAGCATTATCATGGTCTTTGCAGATGTGGAAAGGCGCTAGTAAGAGCTGATTTTGTTGCACAGTGCCTGAGTAGGCAGCTGTTGCCAGTCCAGTACTTTAACAACTTTTGATCTTAATTTGTAAAAGTCCTTCCCAGAACTTGAGCATGTCAAAAAATACAGATACCAATGAGACTTCCTCCAGTTTGAGAAAGAAATAACCAGTGGAGTAATTTTTTGGAAAAAAACTAATCATTGAAATGTCCAGTGGAAATACAGTACACATAGAATATATGAAATTATTAAGAAACCACATATAATTATGAGTTGCAATTACAACTATGGCTTTTCCTCTGAACAAAATAAACTCTCAAAAATTCTGGAAAAAAAATACTCGAACTCCAAGTCTACTACTCTTCAAGCCTCTCCTGCTGAATCTTTCCTCTATACACTGTTTAAATTTCATTGTTTTATAGCTTTGAGGGAATGGACTTTGCATTTTTATTTGGGGTTGTTTTATAGGGGTTTTTTTTCTATTTGCACCAAGTCAGATTCCCACTGAAACTGCCTCCACACTGTAGTTGGTGAAATTCCTTAAGCCTCTCACACGTGTTCTGAAATTTGTTTTAGGTTGCAGAATTACTTGCGATGTAAAATGTGTGCCAGCCATTTTGCTCCACATCACTTGTACTCATATCAATTTGCTCCTGACAGTTGCATGTTTCAGTACCACAGCTGCCTGTTTTAGTACAACTTCACCCATAACATTTTATTTCTAATATTTTGGGCACTAATACAAATAACATCAGAAATATCAGTATGCTGACAGTATAGCTTGTCACAGACAGCAGCTGGGGAGCAGAGAAAGGTGTGAAAGCACTTTCACACTGATGAGAAACAGCAGTGAAGAAGTAATTGTGTATGAAGATGCTGAGAAAGAAGTTGAGGTGCAGTGTAGGAGACCGAAGAGCCTCTGATGTAGCTGTATGGATTTATAAGACTGTGGATCAGCAAGTGCTCTGGCAGAGACCCAGGACCTACTTCTATAATCACCCAAAATCACTGAGGAGAAAGTCTAATTTGTGACCCAGATCACCCAGGTTTGCAGCTTAACCTGCCTTGCAGATACCCAGGGCAGAAAGGCCTTTTGGGAAGCCTTCACATGCCTGGCTTGAAAACCGACAGCCCTGCAGCACTGGCAGAGACAGCACAGCGGTAACAGCTTCTTTCTCAGAGATTAGGTCCAGGGAAGATTGCTTGATCTGAGCTCCTGGGACTTGCAGCCTGTAATTAGCCTGGTTTGCTGCCTTAACCTTTCTCCCTGCATATTCCCAACTAGTGAGGCTAATTAAAGCTCCTGAACATGGGAAGTTTTGAACTGGCCTGTAATGCCTACTGCAGCTTTCCCTGTAGCTGTCCAGCCCTGAAAACAATGGGGTAAGAAAAAACACGTATGAGAAACCCCCTCCTCCTGGCTTGGCAGGGCCAGTGGCAAGTTTTCCTCCCTCTAGCCCATCTAAGCATCACAGAATTGAGATAAAAAACACAGCAGGAATGAGGCCTAGAAGGAAGTGACCCAATTGATCTGCTATGACAAGGTTACCCATTTAATGGATGAGGGAAAAGCTGTGGATGTGGTGTACCTGGACTTCAGTAAAGACTTTGACACCATTTCTCACACCATTCTGCGTGAGAAACTGGCTGCCATTGGCCTGGGCAGGCACACCTTTTGCTGGTTAAAAAACTGTCTGGATGGCTGGACCCAAAGGGTTGTGGTAAATGGAGTTAAATCCAGTTGGAAACCAGTCACGAGCGGTGTTCCTGAGGGTTCAGTGCTGGGTCCAGTCCTTTTCAATATCTTTATAAAAAGTCTGGATGGAGGGATTGAGTGCACCCTTAGCAAGTTTGCACCAAGCTGGGTGGAAGTGTCGATCTGCTTGAAGGAAAGGAGGCGCTGCAGAGGGATCTGGACAGGCTGGATCCATGGGCTGAGACCAACAGGATGAGGTTCAAGAAGGCCAGGTGTGGGGTTCTGCACTTGGGACACAACAACCCCATGCAGCATTACAGGCTTGGGGAGGAGTGGTTGGAGAGCTGCCTGACAGAAAAGGACCTGGGGGTGTTGGTTGACAGCCGGCTGAACATGAGCCAGCAGTGGCCCAGGTGGCCAAGAGGGCCAATGGCATCGTGGCCTGTATCAGACACAGCGTGGCCATCAGGAGAAGGGAGGTGATTGTGCCCCTGTACTCGGCACTGGTGAGGCCGCACTTCGAGTGCTGGGTTCAGTTTTGACCCCTCACTACAGGAAGGACATTGAGGGGCTGGAGCGCATCCAGAGAAGGGCAATGAGGCTGGTGAGGGGGCTGGAGAACAAGTCCTACGAGGAGCAGCTGAGGGAACTGGGGTTGTTTAGCCTGGAGAAAAGGAGGTTGAGGGGAGACATCATCACTGTCTACAACTGCCTGAAAGGAGGTTGTGACGTGGTGGGTGCTGGACTCTTCTCGCGAGTGACAAGTGACAAGTGACAGAACGAGAGGAAATTGCTGCAAGTTACACCAGGGGAGGTTTAGACTGGACATTAGGAAAAATTTCTTCACTGTAAGGGTGGTCAGGGATTGGAACAGCTGCCCAGGAAGGTAGATGAGTTGCCATCCCTGGAGGTGTTTAAAAGAGGGATAGATGAATTTCTTAGGGACATAGTTTAGTCAGGGAACAGGTGTGGTTTGACTCCATGATCTGAGAGGTCTTTTCCAATCAGATGATTCTATGATTCTATGAATTGCCAAAATGTACAGTAGCTGCGAAGGGAGTGGAACATTTAGTTGTATTTTACTTTGTACCCTCCACTTACCCAAAATGGGACATTTTGTCTATGCATATAATCACATGACCAGAAGGAGGCAGAACCTGTTGTCCCCATCCACCCCATGAGCACCCCAGCTCACCCAGCTGGAGAAGCCTGAGCTTCAGTGCCCTACACAGAAAGCACAGGAAAAACTCATCTCACAATCAGTATTCCATGCTCTTCTGAGTATTGCTTAGTAAAAATAATTACAGCAGAATCATCAGACCTGAAACAAAGAAGCACTGCACTCCCTTCTCCCAGATCCCTTTAGATCTTCACTTCAAGTCCAAAGCACCACAGGACAGGCACGACTTTAGGGTGAATCTGGTACTGTAATAGTGCTAACAGCCTGGAAATGAATAGCATATGTCTGGCTGGATCAGGCTGGCCAAGCAGCTTTGAACATCAAACTACCTGACCCTTGACACCAGACAGGTTGATTTATTATACTGTTAGCCTTCTTGACAACATGCACTGTGGGCTTGGCACTATCTGGTCATTTTTCAAGCTCTTTGCACGTTACTGGCACCTATATCTTCTAACACATTACATTAGCAAGCTCTGCTACAGAATGCTAAAAGCCCTCTCCTTGATCACTCCCGCCTTCCCTCTCTCCCTGTATCTCTCCCTTCCTCCCTGGTTTCTCAAGTAGTGAATGAATATGTGAATCTAATGTAAGATAGAAGGTTAATGTTTGTATCAGTATAAAGAATAAATATGCATGATATAGATAAGGTCAAAAGAATGGAATAGAGGGTGTTACGATATTAATGTAGTTGCAATGATGCTTATTAAGTGATGTCCCACTACCCATAAAAATGTTCCCTTATCCAGGATACCCATAGCCTCATTAAATGTTTCAAGTTTTGTGTATCAGGAAAAAAATCCAAGCCAGGGGACATCCAAGAACTGATTTCTGAGTAAAAGAGTCACAATATCCTCTACATTTCAAAGGGTTAAAACCTGCTACTGTTCCGTAAGAGTAAGGAACTACATTCCATCAATGTCCACAGCCAGAAGCAGACCCCAAGGACAAAAAGGCTTACTTCTACAGCAAGGATGAATAGCTTATAGCTTTTGAACTAAATGCAGCTTGTAAATGTGGTTTCAGTATTCATCATATACCTCACATTTATGTGCCAGATCACATGCAGGGCTGGCACAGGGACTGCTGAAGAATGTCAGTCCACAGCGGTGGAAGGAAATAAGTCAGTTGCAGCTGTTAAGACAACTGTCATTGGACCATTCTCCAACTTATTTGCACATGATCAGGCAAACCACACACCACAACAGAGTAGTTCATTGAGTGAGTACTGTTTAGGACAACAACCCCAGGGGTAATTTTCTCTCCTCACTCTCTGAAGCAGACTTTGCACCACCCACCTGACCAAACACTGACATTGACTGAAATTCTGGCTGCTACCTGCTGCAAAAAAAAGGCACAAACCTTAGAGTGGTCCTAGATGAGGCATGCAACTGAGTTTGGGAATTCACTGCCAAAGAATTGTTGCATGATACCAGGGTGAATTTCAACATCCTTGTAAAAGTAAGAAAGAAAAAAGAACCACTCCCATTGTAAGACTACTGAGATTAGAAATAGGGAATTTCATAGAAACGAAGAAGTCCACTGTAAGCAAAAAAACCCAAACCAACAAAAACCAGGAGCTAAAGGATAAAATGCATGTAAGCAACAAAGGAGGCTATTTGAAGACATAGAAGTGAAAGCACACTATGCAGCTTAAATATTTAAAAGACTTTTTCCTTCAGCCCCACACATGTACATATCACAGAAGGCTGGTAATACATCCTGCTGAAAATAGAAGCTTTGTCTGAATAAGGAAAATGGGAAAATGAATAAACTAAAAATATAAATGTAAAAACCACATATTTCCCAACACAGAAAGAGGAATCTTGACAATGGTCACTCAGTGGTGATCAAAGTATCAAGGTGAGGTGAAAGAAGACAAGATCATAACAGACTAGTTAAATGAACGGTTTATATTACTATTATTTATGTAAAGGTTTCCATTTTGCAGCCTTTCTGTGCCGGGGGAATATGCTAAACGACTGGTTCAAGGCTAAGAGTCAGCAGAGAGAGATGCAGAACAGACAAGCCCAGACTGTGTTCGTTCACATTGCCTTAAATATCTGGGTATTGCAAGTTGCAATATAATATTTACATTAGGTTTAGCACTGAAACATGACACCATTTTTTTAATGATCTCGGAAGAACTGGAAACTGCACATACCAGTTTTAGTGCTAAGTGGTTACACCATGGAGAAAGCACAGAATTATAACACGTGTTCAAATACAATACAAGGAGTAAGTGTCTAATTGACTCTTGTACTAGGAGTCATGTCTCACAAATCAATTACAGTTCTTTCAAGGAGCAACGAGCAAGTGGAACAAGATGATATAAAAGAACCTGAAGACATATATTTGCAGAAACTCTTAAAGAAATGAACCTGCCACGGATTACAGGGGAAAGTGCTTGCATGCTTTTTTTTTAAATTACAGGGAAAAGGTATCAGGAATAAAAGGTCAGTTACGCATTGGAGGAATTTTACTAAGGTAATCTCCCAGGGAGCTATGCTAGAGACTGCTGCCCAATACACATGTAGACAGCCTGTGAAAGACTGTGGATAGTGACAAAGTTTCAGGATGACAATACATTCACTAATCCTATGGAAGAGGCCTTCAAAAAGTCTGCACTGTGCTGATTCATGAGGTGCCAATATTTGGATCACTGGACTCAGTACTGGTCATCTCAAGAAAGATAAGGTAGACAGTGTAAAAGAAGGGTGCAGGGCAACAAAAAGATTACCATATGGAAAGTTTTTCATAGGAAGACATTTTAAATAAAATAAGATACTTCAGCATATAAAAAAGATGAGAGAGGAATGGTGTACTGGAAGTACATCAATATAGTTTGGAAAGGGAAGAATTCAAATGCAGGAGTGACAAACATCGCTTTGGTTCCCATAGTTATTCAGTTTTCACTGTTCCTATCTAATCTCCATAGACATTGGCTTTTCTTTTTTAGGTTTTTAAGACCTGAAATAAAACAAGGACAAAGCTGCAAGTATTTCCCCCTGACACTTCAGGCTTTATTGCAGTACTTGGGAAAAAAGGAAAGAAATCCTACCTGTAGTTTCTGCCATTCCAGAAAGCTCACAGCGAGTCAAAGCATTTCATTAACATGGAATTTAAGATATTTTAATATCAACAAGTTTTATTTAACAAATCTTTGTGCTTCACTAAGAGAATGTGCCTTTTGACTTAAAAAGTTCTTGTCCCAGACAGCAACAGTCTTTCAGTATTTGTAACCCAACTGTGTATACAAATGTGTTTTGCTTTTTCATTATATTTTTTTCATTTCAAAATAGCTAAGGAAAGTGGTCTAACTAGAAAAAAAAAATTGCCTGTTTTGCTTGAAACTTGGGTACTGTGATTATATTTGGAGATTCCTAGCATGAATCAAAACAGACGAACCACAGGATACCAGCTAAGGCATGGCAGGGAAGCCAATAATTCCATCATTTATGCAACACAAGAATCGCTATATGCTATGCCTGAAAGAACTGAGGTGAAACTATTTGCTGCAATCCTTATGAAATACCCACTTTCTGTGTTTAGAAATACAGCATTTGCCCTGTTCGTGAACTTTTATAGAAACATCGTTTTATTTCTTCATGAACAAATTAATTTATCTGGCTAATCTAAATTTCTTCTGAGAACTAAGTGCACTACGTGGAAGAAATAATACCATCAACATTTATACATACTATGATATAAAAAATATATGAACAGACATGGGAGAAATCGTAGGCATTTTCACAAAAAAATCAACATTCAAGCCTTTATCATTTAGACACATAAGTGCTGAGGAGGAGATTCACAATTGTGGATTTTGGTGTATGTGTGGAGATGAGAAGGAGTAAATATCTTATCCTTTATTAATAAAAAAAAAGACTCTTAACTAATGGTAAACCCCATAATCTAGAAAGCAAATAGGATCTAATCATTGTTTGAACTAAGCCCTGCCACGATGATGTAATGACACTATGCAAAACCTGTGCTTTAAATCCTGTAAACATGTGCTTGTCCATTAACCCCATCCGATTGACAGTGGCCTTTATGTCTGTCTTCTACTGGTTATTTCATCCCTTCACATGTATTACTCTGGTCATTCTGTACTGCTGAGTTGCAACTCACTTCTGCATCCTTTTCCCAGTTTTACCCTTAAGATTCTCTCTTTTACAGTTTTCCATGGATAGTTGCTAATATTTGAAATTTAATAGTCTAACCTGGAGCTCGTGCATCTTTTCTCTTCCCTATTCCCTCTCTCTGATAAGATCTTGATCTTCAGAACAGAACAGTTCAGTTGGAAGAGACCTAAAATTATTATCTAGTCCAACTACAATTTTGTGCTTCTTTCTTCTGGATCTGTCATGGACAAGCATCATCCAAGTCACATTACTCCTTCTCTCCCTAGTCAGATTCAATCCCAGCCTATGAATGGTGCTTAGAACTGCCTTAACCTTTGATATTTCTGGGATCTTTTTCATCCCTGCCATCCTGCCTAGAACAGTCTTTCCTCCCATAAATACAGACATGTTTTCTTCCTCCAAAAAGTAACATTCTAAAACCTTTGTTATGTTCCTTTTTAATTCTGCCCCTGTGACGTGATATACCCTCACCTCAGTTCATTTGTGTATGTGCACGCAGATGTTCCTGGGCAATGCCGCTTTTGAGAGTCTACTGCCTGTCTTCATTTTTTACTGCAGTTTTCCACACTGCCCAGATGTGACACAACTTGCCTCCCTCACTGTCACTTCCCTTCTTAATAATCTGATTCCTACCACAACGAATATAAGCAGCAACTTTTGAACTGAATGAAAGTATTGCTAAAGTCTATACTTTTCCTCTATGTTTCTCCAGAGAGTAGTGCAAAGTGCTCTTTTGGCCAGAACGTACCTTTGTGTGTACTGGACTGATAAAACACTGCCTAGAACAGTAACTGATAATAGTAGTAGTGGTGGTAATAGTAATAATGAGAAAGATTTAAGAGAATTCTATTCATTTATACCTCTACAATTCTGATAGGCATCTTTTGAAAATGTTTCACTAGTTTTATCTGGTCTCACCTCTGTTCATTATATATTTTAAAATACTTGGTTTACATTTCTAAATTTTGTAAACAAAACCAAGTTCTTCTGAATATGTTACACACTCATGGATCCCAGGTGTTCTGCTCAAACAGCTTGTACATAGCTCAGTTATCCAATAGGGCATTTTCTGCCCTGGTTTCGTAGAGGACACCCTGTTGATCCTCTGGGAAGAGAAAAGAGGTCGGGAAATTGAAAAAGGAAGTACCAATATAAAACTGTTCTATGAATTAAGGACTTTCTGAAACATCTTTGTAGTCCAGCTTTCCTCTACACAAATAAAGATTCAGAGAAGAATTAGCTAAAGCAAACTGTAGCATTGCCATTATGTAGTAAGAGGAAATGTTTATGTATATAAATATTTTTTTACAATGCATATTTAGTATTAAAGAGACGTGCTTCTGAATCCTTGCCATAGTGAAAGTACAAAGCACTGAGGAGAAGTGTATAAACAAAAGGATCTTTTGATGTCCTTGCTAATTTAAGTTGCAAATGTATTTACAATCACTTTATAAAAGAGCACAGCACAGTTAGGAAAAATGTAAGGAAAAAATTGATTCATGTCAGATCAGGATGTGACTCTAAGAAGGTGGATAATGTGAACGTTATGTCTTGCGTGATGTGTAACACGTGAGTGATGGATGATTTTGACTCTAACAATCTGATGTATCCTATTTCTCTCTCCAAAGGTTACTGATAACATTAACACAATGGTGCTCCTTACTCCAGTCTCATGATACTTCTGCAGATGATAAAGATTCATGTTCACCAAAGTGTTTGTCTTTTCTTTCACCAGCTGCAAATTGGCTGAAGACCCATTCCATATTTGTAAAGGTTACATGCTCACTATGTGTTTGTTGCAAGCCACAACCTATTTTTTTGTTTCATTTCTACATTTCCTTTAGCTGCTGTTACTTGGGAACTGAAAGAAAAAAATTCTACTGCACATGAGCTCCAAATGGCAGCTTTGAACATTGTCTGTCATTGACCAAGTCATTCACTTGTTAGCGTTTTTGCAAATCAAGTAAGAGTACAAAGACGATGTATAATGCCCAACTTCCATTAGCTAAATCTTTAAAATTTCTATGCATATGGTTAAAGCACGTATTAAACTCTGGTGATGCAGCATGTTTCATAACCCACCAGTGTCATACTTTGTCCTAACCTTATGTGTTACAACAAATTGGGATAGTCACCATGCCTCTGCATGCCTCAACAGAAACTCAGGTGTCTCAGCCGGAAGCAATCTGTGGTCCACCAAGAAAAGGAAAGTGTATCTAGCCTAAAATATCAAAGAGTCAAGACTTTGGAAAGCTGAAATTCTGAAGTTCTGTCTGGTAGTAGTGTATGCTTATGGTGCTTGGAATCAAAACAGATATTGCTGTGAATTCTACTAAATCATATCAAACGTTTTAAGAAATTATACATAAAGTAGAGAGGTAAGTAATTCCTCATGAAATTTTTGTTAGGGATTTCTCACATTACATAGCAATCTCCATCTCCCCCTACCACCCTATCTCATCCCCACCCTCCATCAACATTTTTATTTTTGAAGAAATCACTAGTTCTATTTATCCTACTTGTCATGTAAAACCACTAGTCAAATTACAATGGTCAAACAGGGCGTCAAGACAATATTCCATGAAGTCACCAAAAAAGAAATAGATAGAATTGTAATGATGACCAGAACTGAGCCTACTATTTTTCTAAATAATTACGAGGTTCTTGTTTAAAGCAAAGCAAAGGCAGTCATCTAACATATGTGGATTTCAGTATCATGTGAGAAATTGTTCTTCAAATTGAAATATGTATGGATTATTGTGAAGTCTTTAAATTTGGTCAACGCAGCAATTTCACTTTGCCTACATTTTCTTCTAGGTTCATTTGAAGGGGATGTTACCAAAGCAAAGATAGACAAAAAGCAGAATTCAATAAGGATAAACTTCTTTAATAAGAAAGATCCTATTTAGTATCTTCATTAATTTAGTTTTAGGGGGGGGAAAAAGAGGATGGCAGTCTTTTTTTGCTGATTAAACAAAGATAACATTCATCATTGAAGAAAAAGAGGACAAGGAGTAATGGATGTCACTGGAATAATAAAAAAGCAGAACAAAATGTAAAAGACTAATGACAATAATTTTTGCCATTAACCCATCAGCTGGATGTAGTGAAGAGCAGGGTACTGATATATTGACTGATCATAGGAGTATGAACCATCGGACAACTTGTCTCCATGATTTGCAGTCTACAAGCAGGTAACGTCTAAGGTCTGATGTCCACATTCCCTCTTGTCTCCCATTTGGCAGGTCTCAAGCCCTGCCAGCTGCAAACTGAGTGCGGCAGCCCAGTGGAAGTGTATGGAGAGACCACACAGGTACTGCACGGTGCTACACGGCTCCGTTCAGAGGCAGAAAGAGATACAGGATATGAATTAATTCACCCAAGCTAAAACTGAAACTAGGACTTCACTCTCCTGGCAAATGCTGCAACTATAAGGCTACTGCTCATAGAGTGAGGAGGACTAAATATCTGAAAAATGTCTTTGTAGATGTCCGTTCTAAAGCAAGGACTATGATCTGCTGGTAGCAGCGTGACCTGGAGATATGTCCAGGCCCGTCAATCCTATGCTTTGCTGCACTCCACCTTTTCACATTATCTTCGATGTTGCATGACAGGAAGATAGACACATAGAGTGTATTGACCAGTGCCCGAGTCAGAACATCCTCCCGGTATCTACCTCAGTGTGACTGTGATATGGGTATCCAATTAATCATCAGGAATCATCTAGTGTCAGAAGAATTATCATCTCAAGCTCAATCCTATCATTGGTAGATGTAAGTTGGCAGTATACAGACTTGCTCAGAGATCTCTCTCTGCTGTATGCTCCACATTACCTGCAATATCCAATTTATACCATTTTCCAGGATAACCTCCTAATTACCAGAGATAATAGAGATAGATGGTATTGTTCCAAGTACATCAAGCAGGTTTTGAACTTATTAAGAAATTGAAAAGAATGAGGATAGCAGAATTTGAGACACTTCATGTTGGGATATTACATGTCTCTACAGTATTGCACAGAGGCGCTTCTTACCAAATGCAGGAGACCTTATTTATTCCTGCTATACAACATATCAGAAGACAAAATACATCCTTTAGCACATTTAATGATATTTATTTGACTGATGAACTGATAGCTGGGTCATAGCTTTTAATATCAAAATCATTTTAAAAATCTATAATTTCTAGTTTATCTGAAATGGGAAATATAGAGCTCATTTGTCATTTGCTAATCTAACTTTCTGTTGCTGTCACTGTACAGAAATGGCATGTGTTCCAAAAAAGAACAGTGAGCATCCATTTAAGGTCTCTTCAAAGGAGATGCAAGAGGTGTAATTCAAACTGGTGTAAACCACTGAGATTATTTTTGAAGAAGAAAACTCTTGTTCAAGATTTTGCTATCTACCCTAGTTTTCACGAAGAGATGGCATCCTTCAGCAGCTAAAGAGAATCCTGGCCCTTCTGTCCAAAAATCTTTCCCCAGAGGGTGGTAGTCTTCAGAGACAGGGATGTATAAAAACCCAATGATTATACTTCAGCTTGTCTTAGAATATAACAAAGATGCACCAACTACTACTTACAAGGATTCACATCTCACACTGTGGTTTGATAATAAAAAGAATGGGTCTCCACAATGGTCTGCCAGAACATTCTGTATGTATATTGAGTGAGAAGGGTAAAGAAAGCCCCCACACCTAAATAACTGGGTTTGAAATTCCCCTTTAAGACTGTATGTTTAATAACCCATAGCGATACCCCAGCACACTTAATATTTACATTAACTAAAGCTCATTGTCACATTTTCCAAATTTTTTTCTTTTGCTTTTGTTGGGTATTTTTTTGTTATCGTTTGTTTGTTTTTAATGAAGAGGAGGACAAAACCCGATTTGTCAAACTTGGAACATTTTGCAGAAATCTTGCTTTCCAGTCTTTCTTGGCATTGGGATAGACTTTCTGTCCTTCTGGCCCAGGACATCCCCTCCTGAATAGCCAGTGTGCAGTTAAACAGCACAGCCTCCATAGAGTCCCACATTCAAGTCACTGTACTATCAGATCATCTCTAACTGAACTTTTTGAACAATAAATTTGTAGTTATTCATTGAAAAAGAAATGACATTGACAAGAAAGATTTGTATGTTGTACTTGGAAAAAACAGAAATACTTCAGAGGCATGTCCCGTTTTTGTGGAAATACTGTTCTAATCATCTCATAGTGAGGTGGTATTACCCCAAACAGCTTTTAAATGTGCATTTTTTTCCCTTCCAGCACCAGTGATAGATGATTAGATTATGCTAGATTCTAAACCAGATGAATAGTAACCATCTTGCTGATGAGATGTCAGTCTTAGGTAAGGGGATTTTTACTTAGTTTTGAAATACACTGTTTACTTTGACAGTCAGTCTCAGTTGTCATTCAAAATCCTAGACTGAGAGTGGCAGTGGAATTTTAATTTAGTTTTGAGGTATGGCACAGCTACCCTTATTGGAGCAAATGAAAGTTAGGAACACTACAACCACAAGAAAAACAAGAAAATGCAATATGCTAATTTGTAATAGATCAAGGAGGATTCAGAATAATGTTATTTAATGTAAACTGTTATGTGAGGGTGATATTTCATTTTAATATATTACTTAAAGGAGAACCTAGAAACTCAGTAACCATTATTTTTGTCCTAGATAACTACAGCAGAAATTGTAGCTGACTGTTCACAAGAGATCATAATTTCTTTCCTCATCAAGTGTAAGTCATACTGTAATTTCTACTTGTTTTGGTTTAGAAAGAGAGGTCTGGTTAATTTCTTTAGGTTTTAGAAGGAGGAATAACTTCCACTGACACCAGTTAGTCTGTTTTTAAGCCATAATAGGGTTTCATTGAAACCATTTTGCCATCATAACCTTACTTTGTAATGGCTTCATAATGGCACCGTCAAAAAGGTCCTTATAGACTTGCTGTGAAATAGTTTTCCCATAATAACTTCTTATTTCTGACTGCATTGTAATGATTTCATCATGAGGTCATGGACTAGCAATGAATCCCTTTTGCCATTGAAATCTTACAGCTCCTCATTATAGCCTCACTCACCATGGCATTATTATGGGGGATAACAGTGGATAACAATGAAACCATTTCATTGTGATACATTATGCTTAAATAATTTTATCACACTAATACTATAGTCAGGGGTTAGGGAAGAGTAAGCCATCCTCTTGCTCATTTCAGAGCTTCAGTCCAACATTTGATTCAGGGGGCTGAAGGTGTGCAGTATGGCTACTGCACTACCATCCCTTCTCTCGTAATAAAAGTGAATGGTGGCTACACACCCTGTAGGAACAGGGAATTTTAAAAGAACAAAAAACTTAAAAGAGCTTCTTTACTGCTTCTGGACCCGAGTTCAGCAAACACTTAAGTTTATTCTTCAGCAACAAGACTAAGTACGTGTTTAATTTTTAACCCGAATTCAAATCTCCTTAACTCCAGTGAGGTCTAAACACATGGGCAGGTGCTTTTTTGTGTAAAGACAGGCTAGGGAAAATTGTCTGCAGCACTGAGCTTGTGTTAAGAACCTAGCTGGTGCAAAACAAATCCTGAAAAGTGATGTGGGTTCTGAACTCCCACCAGGCTCAGTGGAACTATGAGACTCCACAGATAGAGATTTACAGGAGTGTTCTGCACCTGCCTGAGCTCCCCTGTCAAATTCACAGCCCTCCAAGGCCATAGCTCTCCACTTCTACAGGAAATTGTACCTACTCTGTCTGTTCAGCTTTTCTATGGCGGTATGAATACGCCTGATATCAAGCTGACCTAATGAAGCAGACTATTCCCTCTAGCCTCTCGCCACAGATTATGTTCTGCCAAACTCTCAAAATCCTTGCTGTCCCATTTTCTCTTCCTCGTGGACTCGGAATAGTCTCAACAGACTTGCACTTTAGGCTATCGAAATCTTGAATTACCATGATTCTGCAATTGTCCCATCACAAGTTCCATGCAGACTGATGTCCCTTCGCTGCCATTGCTTAACATATTCTCAGCTTTTCCAAAACTAATGACCGAGCAGTTGAACAATGAGGGCAAGCATGGACACAGCCACTTGTGCCACTGCTTATTCCAGTTTGACATGGAAGTGGTAACGGTAGATAATCTCCAGCTGCTTTTTTACTTTTACTGTTGCAGCCATCTCAAATGTTATTTTTCTAGGGGCAAGCATGGCTATCCAAATATATCCAGAATAACTCCACAAACCTGTGAGTGCCTTTACAACTGGCATCTGCCAAGAAAGTTCATCTGCAGAATACTCTGTGAATAAGGAACTTTTTTAGATAGCTGTCAAACTGAAAAAACACACTTAGATCAACTTGAATGGAATATTTTTTAAATTATTTAATCTAAAAAAAATTAAACATTTCATTCAGCACAAAACGTCCTTTTGAAATCAAAATGAAATGCTTTCCTTTCAGACACCTGTAAAATTACAAAATTGTTTGAGGGACAGCTTTAAAAATCCTGCATTCTCATCCTCCATTTATTTGCCCAATGGATCAGCAGCCCCTGGATAACAAAATCTTGGTTTGATATCTACTATCACCTCCAAACAAAATGTTGTTTACCCAGTTTCACTAAGTTCATGCAGGTTTTCCCCATCTTCAATGCCAATTTTTTTTCTTTTTTGTCTTCAAACCCTTTCCCAAAACATTTGAAAAAAAAGATAAAGTGGATACGTTACCAAATACTCTAATTGCTTCTTCTGCAAGCTTCAAACTTCCTAAAAAAAACATAAATTCATTAACCAAGGACAGTAAGTCACTTACATCTCCTCCAGAATAAAAGAAGTAGAAAAACTAATATTTCTCCTGTGGTTTAATGTGATCTGCTGGCCCACTTACAAAAAGATTATTTTAAAGAAATTGTATGTAAATCCATAAAACAAACAAAGACTCTTTCTGTGAGCTCCAGTCAAATAATCTGAAAATAATCCCATGAACTATTCCCTGAAAAAGCACACACACTGATGCAGACAAATGACTTAGTTTCAAAGGTGTATCTATACAGTTTCAGCATTTATGTGCATGGCACATATATCCATCTCACAATGGCTATTACAGAAAAAGCTGTCAGCGATCAAAACCCTAAAAAAACAGATAAATGAAGTCTGAAGTCCAAAATCCTTCTGTTCTAAGAGAAAAACTCTTTATCTTTTTAACGATATTCAGCTGTATTGACTCAGGTGTTAGCATTCTTCACCTCTGCCATTTTTATGTTTCAATGTCTTTAACAAAAATATTATAGCTCAACTGAAAAGAGCCTGGAAAACTAACGGTCAAAATACTGCAAGATGTCCCAAACCTGGAAGAGCTAAAATTTATTTAAAAAGAGGAGTGGAAATTCTGTAATACTTCCAAGTGCACAAAGAATATAAAGCATTGCTAGACAACAGAATCACTCAAAGAATGTTGTACAAGTTACCTTATGACTAAAGCACCTGTAGTGAGATTTAATACCAGCCTTTTCTACACACTTGATGGTATTAGGGAAATAGGAGGGGAAAAAAAAAAAAGTCCCGTAGGCCAGAGAATGGGAATGACTAGATAAAGAATAGGTAGATAAGCCAGACGTGTTGAAGTAAGCTGTGTATTTGCTGCAGGGTTAGGAAATTCCAGTGCCTTCCTTGGAGCATCCACAGGGAATATTACTTGCGTGTAATTTTGCTTGAGTGTTACTATCTCTGAGCAAAGCAGCCAAGACTTATGAGCATCTCCAGGTTTCTAATTTCTCAACCAGCAGAAGCTGCCACTGGGAAATGCCCTTTGATACCACCAAGAAAAAGCCCATTCCAGAAACAGAAAATATTTGAGACTCTGTCAGTAAGCTGACATTTCAGTCCTGGAGGAATGATGTACCAAAGCTCTTCTTCAATTTGAGCTAAGCTACCAGTGAATCCAATATAAAGAATTCAACATAAACAGGAATATCAAATATGCTTTAGGAGCTTAGAAGCATAAACTTTTTAGGTTTTCAGGAAGACCATATATCTTAAATCATGTAGGGCTTTTAAAAATCTCAACTAAACACAATAACTAGAGGTTTATTTTGTAAGTTAGATTTGTTGTGCTTGTTGCAGCTTTTTTTAAGTATAGACTAAAGAAAGAAATGTTTTCTTAAATACAAAAAACCAATACATGTTATGCCTTCCCATTTTACAGCCCACGTATGTGTACTTCAGCAGACTGGGTTTGGTTCCAGATGGCAAAATCAGAGTCTAATGTCATACCATAATCAATTAGAAGAGACATCAGACACATATAAAAGTAGCTTGAAGGAAAAATTGCACAGATTTTGAGCTCCATATAGCGCACACGCATAGCTACTCCTTAATTCTACACCTTTTACCAAGAAAAGTATCAAAGTGAGGAACAGACATTGAAAATCAATCCCTCCATTCCTCCCTTAAAACTAAAACAAAGATTTGGCTTTTCTTGTCTAAATTGACATCTAAGCATCTTCAGATCTGGTAGGTTCTTCCACTCCATGATGCTCAACTGTTCCCTCTTTCTTCACCTCTTATTGCAGCACCCACTGGGATGAGATGTAGTGTACATGAGCAGAGGTTACAAAGGCAAAGTATGTTGTGTATGATAAAGGAAAATACAATCTTTCTGTTTTTTTCCATCCCAACTAATCCCTAACCTCCCTTTTACAGATATTCAGTAACAACCTCTGCTCTGCTCCAAAGACAGCTCAATGCATCACTGCAAAGTGACCAAACATGGCGCTATCTCATACATCTGAGAAAAAGCAATTTGAGGTATCCACACTTTTTCCCTATCTTAAGAAGGAAAAAAGCTGGAGGGAAAATGAAAGGAAAACTCTTCCCAAGCTAAAAGTGCAGATCACATCCTTTACCTTGACTACGTTTGCCACTCCAAATGCAAGTGGCTAGTACTAAAACAGGGCTCACCATAATATCCTGAGACTAAACATAAATATTAGAGAGTCGTCAAGTTTTCGGTGATGTGATAGACTTTACAATTACTGTGAAGGCATGATGCTTACCTCCTAGAAGGTAAGTGTTAATTACAGTATGTGAATGAAAGCTAATGACTTGTTTTGGAGTTAATGTCCCATTTGAAAAGGATTATTGCTGTTATCAAGCACATCAAGCAATTAATAGCACCCATAATGCTTAAAAAATTAGCAGTGGCAGCTTAGATGAGTGACTACTTTGAAAACCTGGCCATACCTCGGAGATTAATGAACAATTTTCTGTCAGAAAGCAGGGTGTATTCTATAGAAAACTGAAAAAAGAGGCACCATCCATAGGAGATGGTTGTGCATATTTAAAAGGAAGTTTGGTAGATATCACTACCGTTCCAGGAGTATATTCTCCTTTATTTTTCCCTTTAAACATTATAAACCAATATACGACAAGTTACATTGGACTGGATATCTAAAATCCAAAACGACTAATTACAGAGGAATAACCAACAAGGTGTAAAGCACTACTTAAGGATTTTTTTTCCAATTCCTTTCATTTAGGTTTGTTAGACAAATACGTATCAGCAATGTAGCCAATTAGGTTTCACTTAAATCAGTAGCAATCAATTAATGTGAACTGTTTCATTGTTTTTGCTTAAGTGTCTCTAAGCAGATATTCTGTTTCAAAGTATGAAGCTTCAGAAGAGACATGTCTGATTAAAGAAATGTAATTAGGACTGTACTGAATGTGATTCTTACTAGAAACTTAAACTGTGGTTTTCAATAACATCCATATATTTTTACTGTAAAGAATTGTCCTACTTTAAAACTCTTATTTTAAACCCAAAACTTAGCCAAGATTCTATTTTACTTCCCCACTTGTCAAGTTGGTCATTGACTTACACATGTGCAGAGTAAGACCGATGAAGTATGTAGTACCCAACATAGATGTAGCACAAAGTATAGAACGGGCCGGTGGCTCCCATCCATCCAAGATCACAGTGACATTTCATACAAAAAACCTGTGTCCCACAGCTTGTGGGATTACAGTTTGCATTCATGTCTGAGCTTCTTACCCCCCCACCTTTTTCTCCCTAAGGGCTGCTGCTCCTCCTTCCTAATTTCACTCCCAGAACTCACTGAGTTCATTAGCTTCAGCTCTCCTGTCCACCCTAGTAAAATCACACGTTGCCACCAAGGGTGTCCTCTGTGGGCCTGGAACAGCCTGGTATATACAATCAGTTTACAGGTAGGAGGTAAAGTTTCAGAATGAATACATTGCAGATCCGTTTCTGTTGCATAAAAGTCTTCACAAACTAAGCTACTCTTCCAGAGGCTGCAGAATTGTTACAGCTGTTCACCCCATCCTTCCAACGAGCCCAGGTCATAGGAGACAGTAATGAACTGGCTTCTGGAGAAAGACGAGTAAGGGTGGAAAAGATGAAATAAGGAAATGTGGAGCCACTGACTCCCTCAGATAAAATTATGGAATGATCTAGACTTTCCTGAGAATTACAAAGCAGGTGATGAAAAAGAAAGCATAGCGAAGTAGGTAAGCTTTAACAAGGATGGCCAGGGCCACTTTGGTAAGCTACTCTCCAGGGCCCTCTCTGAAAACAAGTAATTTTTTCCTTATTTTGTTCAGGATTTATACATTGCTACTCTTAAAACTAGACCAGTGCAGGGTCCCTAACAGTGTGTTTCTGAGCAGTCTCTCTTCACCCCTTGCCTTGGCTGCCATGACTTCAGCTGTGAGGCTTGGCAGTGTTCCACAGCTTTGTCCCAAAGTTCTGGCGGCTGCTCTCCAGCATATGGTCTATTCATTTTTTCCCCAGCTGTTACTAAGACAGGGAGATCATGCTCTCTCCTAGCTACAGGACTTTGTACAGAAATGGGGAATCAATTTTCTTCTTATTAAAGTGGTGCAAAGGGCAGGTATTCCCGTCAAATTTACTCAGCTGAGTGCTGGTATAGAAGCTTTCTCTCACTGAATAATCAGTCAAACAATCAGACTCTTGGAGTGGAGCACTGTCTAGGAGTATGTGGCGCTCAGT
Organism: Neomorphus geoffroyi; assembly: GCA_033558235.1. Taxonomy (NCBI): domain Eukaryota; kingdom Metazoa; phylum Chordata; class Aves; order Cuculiformes; family Neomorphidae; genus Neomorphus; species Neomorphus geoffroyi. Next base: position 587,580 of record JAUMJM010000035.1, read on the forward strand.
CTCCTGTCCCGCTCTCAATATCTTTGAACTCATTTGTCCTTCACATTTCTCCTTCCTCCAGATCCTTGGTTGTTCTGGAGGCTGTGATGACTCTTTCGGACCTTAGATTCCTTAGAGACTAAATTGCGCGGTGCCTATAACAAAACATGTGTTCATATGAGCCTAAAGTAGAGGGATCTTTGTCTTTCAGTAGTGGGTAAGGTCAAATGACCAGAAATAAAAAACTGACTCACTTATTCTTGAATTGTGGGGGTACAATTTGACTAATCAGCTACGGTAAAGCCACATGGCAACAGAGCAGGAAACTTATCAGACCTTAGCTAAGAATGGCCTTAAGTACTCTGCAAATAACGACAAGCTAGTTAAAACATGTAAAACTATTTGACAGGTGGAAAAGTCACATTGAAAAAGGTAGCCCACACCTCACAAGCCAGTGGAACAAAACTCCAAGGAAGAAAAGACTGGTGTAAAATTGAAGAAGGAAAAAAGTTGGCGCAGCTTGGAAATCAGATCAAGTCTGGAGTAAGGGTGATTTTTACAGACTCCTATTAGAAAACGGGTTATCTATGTGAAAGAGAGAGATTTCATGACTCACTCAGCAGCTTGCCACCAAATAAGGAAGACTAGAGCTGCTGGAAATTTATTTCAACCAAGAACACTGTTGTTTGTTTGCAGTTCCTACTAAATAAAATAAAATATTATCAAGCACCAACAGCCAAATAAAAAAGGGAAAAATTTGCACATACATAAACAGGGTGCTGAATTAAGGAAGAGAAAGGCAAAAGAATAAAACTCCTCCTTCTCTCAGCCATACAGGTGGAAAAAAGAAGGAACTGAGGTACAACAAACATGAAGAGACAATTTCATTGAATACAGTATTTTAATTGTCTGGGACAGTGCTGTAAGCATAACAACATAAGAGTCTCCCCTAATAATATATTTATAAACAGAATAATATAAGATAAATGGATCAGAATCTTCACAATCTGTTCAGATGTAGCTGGAATAAACTTTTTCTTCCACTCTTAAATTTTTCCAATGTGTAAATCTGTCTTGGATCATGCAGGGCAGAGGATGAATGGGAGTCAAAGGGAAAGGCCCTAGTATCTCCCTGCAGCTCCTTCTGAGGTAATCAGAATATAATAGCACTTATTATATTGATGACTATCGGGGAAGCATTCCCACTCTTGCTGCTGTTTCTTCAGTAACAGTCACAAATATAGTGGCAGGGGTTTACTGATTTATAACTTTGACTCTACTGCTTTTTTATCCCATGGATTCATCTCCAGCAGGTCCTCAGTATCTTGCTCAGCATAACTTCCAGGTCACCAGGTCAGTTTATTCTTCCTTCCTCCTCCTGCTATGGGACTTGCCAGCGTTTATCCCAGATTTTCATCCGAAAGGGAGAGCAGCCCCAAAGTTCGTGGATGAGGGTACATGAAACAGTATGGAAAGATTGTGTAGACTCCTGGTGGATGGTCATTTGCCAGACTTACCTATTGCTTGGTTTTCAGAATTTATATCAACCCCTATTTTTTTTGTCCGGACATAAATAGAAACTCCTTTACCATCCATATATTTGTGTTCTCTCACTAAATATATGCATTAGCTTGACATTAGTCTTTACATTGAGAATACACATAAATAAAACAAAAGTACTAGGATAAGAGAGCAGAACAGGTCCACGCAATGTTGCAGTGAATAAAGGAGTAACTCCAGGGCTGAGTGCATACACTGAAAGGACACTTTGCTCTAGTTTTCCTTATTATAAGACAGCAAGACCACAAGAATCAGTGACCAATAGGAAGTCAATGGGGAGGGAAGAAGTCTTCTCCTTGGAGTGGCAGATTAACTTGTGTTGCAAGAACAACACCAAGGTTGTGACTCAACAGGTAATGAGTTGGTACTGAAAAATGTGCTGGCCTTGAAGCCCTTGGCAGGATGCACTGTGTCGAATTTTGCCCAGGTCCCTACATCCCTGCATTAAGAATCTTGGAATCAGCCTTCCAAACAAGAATCAGTGGAGGGTCCAGAGGACAACTCCCTTTGTTATGAAATATTGTGTGGGAGTAAATGGCAACAATTACCTTTATTCGTGACATCTTTTTTCCCCTGTCCTCCCTTTCACTTGAACTCCGCCCCTCTTTTCCCTCATCCAGCTCATTTGCTGCCCATTTGCATCTGGATGCTCCACTTGGGAACTCAGGCTTCCAACTCAGCTTGCTAAATTAGACAGCACAGATAGGATGTTCAAATGTGTGCCTAGCATGCAGACCAGTTTTTGTCTTTTCTTCAGAGGTGGGCAGAGTCATTCACATGCTCTACCTTTCAGTATTATCATGACTGCCTTAAGAGCGCTCTGGTCAGCAATCACCAACCTCACACAGGTTTTTTTGGTTTTTTTGGGTTTTTTTTAAATATCTGTGCTAAGACAGATTCTGCTGGTCAGATATGAAGCAGAGCATTTGAAATGAGGTTTTAAATGGTAACTACACAAACACGTGTGCAGGTAGTTTCTGGTGCAGGAGGAAGCAAAAAGGTCAGAAATCCTCAGATATAAAACAGAACAGAGGAAACAAAATTTGATTCACAGACACACTCACTGCAAAGCACATGGGCTAGAACCATTTTTAAAGCATAGCAGACTTTATCCTATAGTCCTTGCTGAGCAAATATTCAGTGGACAGGAGTATTAAATTTCTGAGTAGGAGTACACAACCAGCAACACTGCTTGCTTTCATTGTCTACTTACAATTGGAGTTTGCCATGGCCAGTCTATATTCTAAGGTTTACTGCTAGAAGTATTCTAGATTAGGCATCTTTGACATATACCCTCATTCTACTCTGCATGATAACAAACTACTAAATCAGTTTCCTCCACCAGTTCTACCACCCCAACCCAGTCCCCCAGGCTTTAACACTACTCATTGAAGTCCACCTTGCTCAGGCTCCTCTGAAGAGATTTCACTTAAAAGACTACTTCTCGATTTTATCAGAATGAGTACAAATCCAGAATATCTCAACCCAGCAGCCTAGTTATTCCTTAAAGTACTGAATTATCTCCATTATTCACTGTGTCAGCAGACTGAGAGACAGTAGCCCTGAGAAAATGAGTCCATCTCTGTATAATCCTGGTTTCCATGAACTCGTTGTTCCTTGCATTTTGAATTACATTAAAATACACTGATTGATACTGGCATACTGAAAAAAAATCAATACTTGACCCAAATTCCTTCAACAGTAACATGTTCAAGTGTTACAGTGATTTCCTCTGGAGAGCACAAATTCAATTTTGTATTCAATCAGTCCAGAAACTACAATATTAATAGAATATCAATGTTAAGAGTTGAACCCACAAATGACAGGTAGATCAGAAATAAAGTTGTTTCAGTCCATGTCCTTGCTTTTTGTCAGATGTTAGGGATGGAGGGTATGTAACCACAAGCCAACAAGAATGGAGTTCAGTACAACTCAATTAGCACTATTTGGTTTATGAAGTTAACCAGCAGAAGATCCAGGAACACTTCTTGTGCTAAATATGCAAAAGAATAAAGCAGTATAAAGATCTCTCTCTCTAGTTGCCACATCATGATGAAAACACAAGAGGAAATAAGCACATTGCCATAGAGGAAGGCACAGGGGACAACAGTGTGAAGAAAAGATAGAAAAAAATCCAGCCTTTATTAAAGACCTACAAAATTCCTCCACCTCTTTGTCTTGCTGTTTGTGTTAGATTGTCCTTGTTAGCAGTTGTCTTCCTTTTCCTGGTGTGATTCTAAATTCTTCTCTTCCTCCTCGTTTTTTTTGTGCCACAGAGCACAGCCCAATAAATTCCACTCCCTGAGAGATGGAGCACATGTTTTTCTTGTTTCATTTTTGAATATTCAAAAACCAGGGTTGAGTTTGGGGTTTTGAGTATGTAGCCCAGGTGGGAGGCATTCACATAGCATGTGAACTTCCATCCTTTCTCTGCCTGATTCAGTCTCTCTCTCAGAAACTTAATATATATTTTCACATAACAGAACAGCTTTGATAGAAGGCAGTGAAGGAAGAATAGTCTGCAACATCAGCAGGTGCACAATTAGGGCACTTGTTTTACCTAATGTGCATCAATAACCCAACCTAGAGTCAGTCCCACTCGCCACTTTTTTAATCACTCATAAGTTGAAATATTTTAAATTTTGATTAGATAAAACCCAGTATTTCCACTTTTCAAAAGAATCCTAAAAGTGAGTGACCACCTTTGTTCCCAGGCAGAACGGAAAGGTAAATTAATCACCACTTTTTAGTTTCTTGGCTGTTACAGAAATTGATATTAATAGTATAGATATTGCAACCTCAGCTTTTTTTTCTGCCCTAAAAGTCCTCTGGGATTAGCTGGTGTGCTGGAGAACATGCGCCAATTACAAAGCATTAAAGCAATATTCAAGCAATGTTCTATCACACTGTTTTTGATATCAGAATTGCTTGGCTAAATTTAAGTGACTGCTTTACAATTAGTTAATAACTTTTCTAACATAATTAACTGTAATCAAGTTCCTCAAAAAAAATTTAAGCTTTTCATATCACAGGTAGGCACAGATATCTTGTGAACTCCTAGCCAGGCTGCCTCACTGAAAATTCCCCAGAGTCTAAACAATACATACATACAATTGCTTGTAAATAATAACACATATGTTATTTATATAGTATACACTACTATATATATAGTATGTTAATATATGTCTATTTATGAACTATATGTCTTCTAAAACATTGAATTTACACAGGTACATATGGTCTGCTTAAGAACCATTCTATCTGTGGTACCATTCAACAATCATTAGTTTGGATTCCCTATAAAACGCATCACTGAACAGTCCTTTCTTTCATAGCGTGTTTGTCACCAAGAACAATTATTTCTTTATCCTATTTCTTTACGATTCAAAGTCTGGGTATGCTGTGATCTGTTAAGTGAGTTTGGGCAAGTCATCTCAGCTCTCTGTGCCAGTGTAAAAGGAGGAGAATGACACCTTCCAATGCAAAGCACTTGATCCAACTCAGAAAAGCAGTCTACAATAACAGAAAATTGAAAGCCATTAACAATGAAAAATAAATAACTAAATTCCACTTAAATATTAATTTTTCTTCATGAGGGCTATTTCTCATCCTTTCAGATTTTGGATTGTATTGTAAGTGCAGCCTTCAGAGCAACTCTCAGATTGTTTTTAAAAGAAAACAAACAGTGAAGGTTTCTCTTCCCTGCTGCTGGGGTGATCTTGAGTTCTAACTGCTTCTTCACATTGACCTGTCACCCTGTCAATTGCAGCTCAGAATTACAGAAAGCTAGCACGTTGGCATATAAGTACTATTGGTGAATAGAATCCATCAAAATGCTTAAGTACACCGGTAGATCAAGGACAAAGTAACGGCACCCTGTAGGATCACATTAGGTAGGCTTTAATAATACAGAAATTCTGGAAGCCCAGGATGCATTGGTAACAGCAATGTCTCTGCTGACTTCCCAAAAGTGCACTTCTGCACTTGCATGGCAGTTTAAATATGTTCATGCCTGCAAATAGAAAGGAAATGGAAAGTTCAGCTTACATATATAAATAGCTAGCGGTTTTTGGTTTATGTTTTTCTCTACACAAAACAGCAAAGGACTTTTAAGAATCAAAAATGTAAATCCTCTGTTGTAAAGCAGCATAATTTTGGAAGGAGAAATTCCCACCACAATCTAAAAGAGGGTATTTGCATATCATTTAGATGGGCACAAAATTAGAACTTCTACACAGGCATGCGTCCATGTTAACTGAAACTGAAACAAGGACACTTAGCCAGTGTGGGAGCTCAGTCTTGAAAGTATGCAGAACAAATGTTAAATCCAAAAGGAAATGGAACTGAATACAATTGAAGCTTGCAGACAGGTGTATTATGGTGAGGTTTTTTTTCTTTAACCTAGATGTATGAATTTTTGGTGGTGGTTTTCTGTAACAAAATACATATTGTTGGATAACAAAATACAATTAGTTGAATACCACTGCCTTATAACGCCAATGACTACTTGAAACATTACATATCATGGTATGATCCTTTCTACTCTGGGTTCCTGCTCCTGTCAGTAACAGATGCAGCACAGAAAGGGGCACAAGCCCAAATTATTATTTTATACAATAAAATTTCATGTGAGTTTATGCCTTTCGCAGCCTGCTCATTAACAGAATTCACCCCCATTATATTCAAGTCTTTCTGATTATTTAGGATTTAGTAGTTTTTCGTTTCCTTTTTTTAACATGCCATTTCTGATGCATAAGTAATGAGTCATCAGGAATGTACCATTAGTATATCTGGGTGAGAAATTATATCCTCTGCCTGTTCGCAACTTCAGGATTTCAAGAATATTTTAGAGGTGAAATTGAGATCCTTATTTTTGCCTTATTTATCTATGTACTCCTTCATAGCTAACAGGCCAAACTGAAAAAGGATGGAAACCAATACTTGGTGTCTTCAGGAAGACCTGGAACACCTGCTATGAGTGTAGCTCAGGATTCACACGTGTTGCTATTTTGAATGAAAGACAGCACAAAAAAACCTGCTTGCATATTTGAAACCTTATGGTATCAATAAAGTGTAAAAAAATCTGCAGGTCTTACACAATGATATTGCAAGTACAGCTTGCATTATTTTAGTGCAAAGTTTATTTTTGGTATTCGTATAGTGCTGTTGTACTTGCATAAATAGACAATATAATGCCTCTTTAGGAGTTTCTCAGCAAAATCACATACTAACAACACCACTCTAGCTCTAAAGAACAAGGTTATTCAGATCCTTTGCAAATATATTCTTCATCAAGGGCAACTGAATAGGTTGTTAAAACAGCAGTTACAGTATCACAGTATCACAGTATCGTAAGGTTGGAAAAGACCTTTGAGATCATCGAGTCCAACCTATGACCCAACACCTACACCTACTCCTACTTGTCAACTACGCCATGTCACTAAGTGCCTCATCCAATTTCTCTTTGAACATCTCCAGGGATGGTGACTCGACCACCTCCCCGGGCAGCGCATTCCAATGAACAATTACCCTCTCAGTGAAGAATTTCTTCCTAATGTCAATCCTAAACCTCCCCTGGCAAAGCTTGAGACCGTGTCCTCTCGTTCTGTCACTGGTTGCCTGAGAGAAGAGTCCAACTCCTGCCTCACCACAACCTCCCTTTAGGTAGTTGTAGAGAGCAATAAGGTCTCCCCTGAGACCTATCATGCCAGCCTAAAGGAAAACTGGTAAATTAGGCCTTCATTCCCCATTAAATAGGTAAAATATAAAAATGTCAATACAAGTCCAATAGTGTAATTTAAAATGAATGAAACTCTATTTCCTAGATGCTCAAAACCACTTTAATTCCTACTTCTCACTGAAATAGTTTTGCAAGGATTTTGCACCTAAATAACTTTAAAGGTTTGTGCTTTTATTTTTTGTTGCAATTTGTCATTTTGTTTTTGAATGAGTAACTCAGACTGTTAGACAGTAAGACCACATTCGAGAGTGAACATACTATTTTCCATATGCTGTAAGATCAACAACATGTGGGCAAATACCTTTTGGTATTGCTCCTCAATTTCCTGTTCAACTACTGTAACCTTTGTGGAAGGACAAAGGGGAAAGGAAAGCAAGTGGAAGATTCAGCAAAATGGCCACCTAGAACACACAATAGTCTGATAAATAAATGCAAAATAGCTCAAGAAGGTAGAGGGAATGAATCCTCTCCCACTCTGAGGCAATTAAGTTACTTCCTGAAGGATTTCATAAAAATGAAAATAGTATCTGTTGCGAAATTATCTACCCCTGTTACTTTTATTTTTCCTTTCTTGGCTAGCCATATCAACAAAATGGATCTAATACAGCCACAAATATCCTAAAATTCAAGTTTCTTCTTCACCTTTTTGCTATTTGTCAATATCTGTTCAAGTCAATAGTTGAGTGTCTTGCAATCTCCTATTCCCAGCATCCCAAGAGATAAAACTATTTCTACATTATAGTCTGGGTATCAAAACATGTTGAGAAGCCTAGAGGGGCAAAAGTGTTAGGTACTCTATCACTCATGGAAAACCATAGACCAAAGTTTGACATTAACAAATGAACAAAGTACGGAAAAAGCCTGCGATCCCACACTGGGATTTGTTGGGTCAACATCCCAGTCAGTAGTCATTTCAAGCTAGCTGATGCTGCAGATATGTACTAAGCCCCATCACTTTCTACAGATGAAAGAATGCTATTCTTTCTCTCTGACTGCTTGTCACGGTCCCCGTACCTTCTCCTGAAGTAGAATCAGGCTTTTCTCCAAAAAACAAGACAGTTGTACCGCAACTTCGTCCTCAGTTTATCCACTGTCAGTAGCTAAAGTGCTCAGTTAGCCTGTGGGAACATACTTTCCGTACCTTTCTCTAGTTGTAAGGAACTTGCAAAACCCAGGTGACTTCTACTACAGGATTGCATAATGTCATAATACATGGAGTTTGCAGCATTGTCTGTTGAATTTGCATCATTTTGACTGGCAAAATATAGAAGGAAATTATAAGCGTGAGCGTGGCTGGTTAAGTGTACTCATATGAAGAAAAACTATGAACCAGTTTCTACTCTTGAATACTTAATACAAGAGACTTAAACATTGAGTTCAGATAATATTTACTTAAGCCATTAGTCAATATTTTCCTCACTAAGGATGGCAGAATTTGACCCATTCTACAATCAATCCAGTGACACCACGTAAATAACAGATTTTTAAGTCACATATTTCATACAGAAGGATTCTTTAAGGAAATTGAATGAAATTTACAGATGCAGCACACATAATATTTATCTGTAATATTAGCTCCTTCAGGAATCAAAAATTCTGAAAGTTAACAAAAATTGATTGATGCTCCCTGACTGGAAGTGTCTGTAATTTTTTGCATGATAGCAATATGGAATGTGTTAACTCCATAAACACCAGTGTCTCCATTACAACTGCTGTTGTTATTCTAACTGCATTATCAACCTCACACATATTTACCTCAGGGATATTTAGCCAGTTGTAATTGACTTTTGCACAAAAACAAAGCTTCAGGCAAGGTTTAATCCTTTTGGGCTTGCTTTCTCACTAAAATAAATAAATATCTAAGAGAATTGTAACTAGATCAAATATAAAATCAGAGAATGGGGTGAATCTGTTCAGTCTTTTCCAATTTTATATTCCTTAAAATTTTAATAATTAGAATGTGTGGAAGCAAACAACCTCTTCATGTGTAAGATATTACAAATAAACAGCATTTCCACCTCCAGTAACAGTATTTCTCTAATTATGTAACTATGTCAGATTCTTTCATGGAGATGGAGTTTAAAGAAGCCTCATTGTTGTACTGATATCACAGTAAATTTCAGCCAATAAGGTTAATGCCAGGTAGTGCTGATTGGACATAAACTCTGCATGAGATTAATCTTGCTTAGTATGGTTTAACATCAGTTGGCAACCAAGCACCACCTACTCCCTTGCTCAGTAACCCCCAGTGGGATGGAGGAGAGAACTGGAAGAGTAAAATTAAGAAAATCCATGGGTTGAGATGAAGACAGTTTAATAGGTAAAGCAAAAGTCGTTTACACAAGGAAAGCAAAACGAGGAATTCATTCACTACTTCCTATTGGCAGGCAGGTGTTCAGTCATCTCCAAGAAAGCAGGGCTCCATCATGCACAACCATTACTTGAGGAGACAAACACTATCACTCCAAATGTTCCCCCGTTTCCTTTTCTTCCCCCCACCTTTCTATGGCTGAGTACAATATCATATGATATGAAGAATCCCTGTGGTCAGTTGGGGTTAGCTGTCCCAGCCTTGGCCCCTCCCAGCTTTTTGTGCAGCCCAAGCATGCACTGTTCAGCAATACTTAAAACATCCTTGTTATCAACACTGAATTCAGCAGAAATCCAAAACATGGCCTCAGAATATCCACTATGAAGAAAAATAACTCTACGCCAGTCAAAAGCAGCATGGGTGGCTACGACTGGAGTTCAATAGATCCTTTACCCTGGTACTATCAGGGAACAAAAGCAGTCCTACACTGCTTTTATTCACACCCCTTTATTCACAGTCCTGCAGATTCATCTCTGGTACTGATACTAACATTTGTACAGCTGTGTGGTAAACTGTTTCAGGGGGTTGATCTGGCTGTACACCAGCCATTTTTCCCCCAGGTTAGTTTTGATTCAAATCTATTCACCTCAAAGAGTAACTCACACTTTGTGATGAATACATGGAGAGAAGACTCAAGGATTGCTTCTTCTGACAGCAGGGCCATCTTAAACTGATAATTTGTCTTCAGATAGGTGGAATGAAGCATATTCTGGAGTTGTATCTCTTCACTGACAACAAAAGAAGCTCTGAAAACTAGCTTAAGCTTAAATTTCTATTTGCAGATAACTGAAGTGAGAGTCCATACTAAGAAAAAAATTCTGAATCAAAATATTATATTAAGAGTTAATATGCTATACCAGGCCAATAATGTCAAATTCAGGTAAATGCAATGAGTGCTAGGCTATAGAGTCCAACAGATAAGAAGGCAGGACACTTTGGATAAAACTGTTGCTACATAACAACTTCTTGTTAATATAAAGTATGTAAGAATTTTATCCTACTGTTCTATGTTTTATCCATTGTTTTGTCCTATGCTTTTATCCATTGCTTGCCTCTTAACAAGTCAATTAATATTTCTCTTCTTTATCTGTAAAGTGGTCATTATTGGAACTGTATTTGTAAAATGTTTTCTAATAGTATAAACAGAAGATTTATTTAAGTGTTAAGTATATTATTTACGGACAAGTCATCTGCTATACTAGGAGAGCAATTACAGAAATTATTCCATATATTTATATGCAGATAAATCTAGATTTAAATGTGAAGAATGAGGGAGTGAAGGGGAGGGAACAAGTATTTTTCTTCTTTCACTCTTTCATATCTGAAACTTTGTGTAAAAGCATTTGTAAACTGTTCTCCGACCTATGTTAAAAATTCTATTTCCTGTAGGAAAAATAAAAAAGAAACACTTAACTCAGGCCATAAACTTACTCAGGTATACAGATAACTTCAGTAAAGTAATGGTGGTGCAACTGAATACATACATGGAAATAAGCAGTACGTTAACTAAAGAATGATGTTCTACACTCAAAGGTATAAGAAGTTTTATTTTCTAGCTATAGCAATTACAGTTGTTCCTTGCAGGTATAATATTCTTAAGTAAATGTGTCTGTAGCAGAGGTGTTGTAACGGGTCAAGACTTTACTGGTTTAATCAAAAAGCAATGATCATGGTATGAAAGCCTATGAAGAGTTCATAGATAATATGGACTTTTCCTATTTTCTTTTTAGTCATTTATGCCTGAAAATCTATGAAGATGTTAATGAGTCAAAGATCTTTGATAGAATCATAGAATCGTTTGGTTGGAAAAGATCTTTGAGATCGAGTCCAACCATACCTGTCCACTACTAAACTCTACCCCTGAGCACCTCATCTACTCATCTTTTAAATCCCTCCAAGGATGATGATTCTACCACCTCCCTGGGCAGCCTGTTCCAGCGCCTGGCCACCCTTTCAGTGAAGAAATTTTTCCTAATGTCCAGTCTGAACTTCCTCTGGTGCAACTTGAGGCCATTTTCTCTCATCCTATCACTTGTTACCTGGGAGAAGAGACCAACACTCACCTCTCTACAGCCTCTTTTCAGGTGGTTGTAGACAGTGATAAGGTCTCCCCTCAGCCTCTTTGCTCCAGGCTAAATAATCCCATAAATCTTGTCCTCCAACAAGAGAACTTCTGTACTGTATGCCTTAAAATATTACCATTGCTTTGCAGAATGAAGAACAATTTTTCTTTATTATTAGCATATTGCACTCACAGATGGTGTGGGAGCAACTGAGTAGAATTGGGTGAAGAGCAAAATGCCAGTCCCATGGGAAGTCCATGATAAAATTCTACATCCCTTCTAGGAATTCAGATACTGCTCAAAGCACTATAAGAAAGGGTTGCAAACATTTTAATATTCAAGCCTGGAGATGGCTGAAACTCAGCTGGAAGCTATACAAAGAGCAATAACAACTGAACTGTGGTTCAGAAATACTAATATTTTCTAAGAGATGGAGCAACATGTGAAAAACCCAAGAAGTCAAGCTATAGAAAAATAGGTCAAAACCCGGTATCCTGTGAGTACAGAAATCCATAAGAATGTCAGCTCTAATAAAATGTACATCTTCAATATGTAGTTACAGCTGAAAGCTCAGAAAAGCACAAAGCTCAGTCTCATATGCAAGTTCAAAGAATCCATGTTTCTCTCACTGATTGTACTCCATGGTTACGAGAATCTCAAATAACCATATTTGATGAATGAAAATAAGACAATGTTCTCATTAAATACATACTCCCACACATTGATTTCTTTCACCAAAGTAATTATAGGATCATAGTATGGTTGAGAATGGAAAGGACCTCTGGAGGTCATGTGGTCCAATGCCTCCCATCCACAAAGGTTCACCTAGAGCTGGTTGCCTCCACCCACAATTTTGGGTGTCTTTTGAGTATCTCCAAGGATTGAAAAGAGAATTTAGAGCCGCAACTCTAGAATTGTTTCTTCTCTACAGATACATTTGATTCTCATTCAATAGAAGGTTGAGAAAGACTTTCAAAATTTCCTCAAAATCTTATTATAGTCCTCAGAAAAATTTAGAATGCATTAAACCACTATGTCAAATAGTTTTGGGATGGGTTCTTTCTCTCATTAAGGGTACAGAAAAACCCTCTGAAGACTATGAATATGTAGGATGTATGTAAGGATGTGACTATATCTAAGCCCAAATCCTTGTACAAAAATTAGACTAAGTGTACTGAAAGTAGAGGGATTGAAAACACAAGAACTTGAGCCTACATTCAACCAAATGCTTCACAGAAAATCTGAAGAGCTGATTCTACTAAAAATACTTCATTAATGATAACAACAGATTACTATTTGTCACCAGCAAAAGATGGATTACTCCTATTTTGGAGCATTATACATCACTACCTCTCTAAAATCATTAAAAGGTGGTCAACTCTTTTATCATAGTATTTTATAGTAGGCCCAGAGTACTTGCAAAGATGTATATGAGAAGATAACAATCTTTTCACTGTATTTTAAATCATATGTGAAGTGCTATTACATTTCAAGAATATCAAGTTACCTATGCATTGGTTGTACGAGTTGTCATTTGCTGGACTGCTGTTATGCAGGAATGAAAAGGCAAAAACAGCAAATTGGCTAAATAAGATGTAAGATGTTCCTGCTTTGTGAACAATACTGCGTGTTAGTAGGTTAGCAAATCAGGGTAATTTTTAATGTAAATGTCTGAACGACATTAGAAATGCATGCTGGTTGTAGCATGCAGTGGCAAGTGCAGGGGGTACATACTCTACTCAGCATCCTCCAGCAGAGTAAGCCAGGATACAAGAGCACCTATAACACAATAACGCTCTTCCAATAGTTCTCATACTAAAGTCAGCCTGCTGCCATACCTGTCAGTTTGTTAATAACACTGAAACTGAGGAGAGTATAGCATTGCCAGTATTTCATTTGTTATGGAAATACACTTTTTAAAGAGCAATTACATGAGAAAGTTACACTTTTTTCCATCTCCAAACCTTCCCCCATGAGTCATAAAATTTATATTTCCATCTCACTGGGCCTATTTTTCATGTAGGTTGTAAAAAGTCTGCTCCATTGGGAACTATTTTATGTACGAATAAATAATCAGTTCTCTGCATGCTATAATATATGTCTGTTAACAGCACCACAAGTCCATCAGTCTCAACCATCTACTTATCAACATGATTTTCTATGTCAACATGTGTGTAAAAAATTGCAGTGGACAATGGCTGGCCGAACACTTAAGACCGAGTGAGGGGAAACATGTAATGAAAGACTGTCTCAAAATCTGCTTAACTAGAAATGTCACAAACTTAAATCTCCTGACTCTGCTTCTTATTTAAATTTCTGCCACACAGCACAATCAAGAGGTTCTGCATCTGGATCCTGGTTCTCCCCCACACTAGCCAGATTTCATCTATTTGTTGCAGTGGCTACTGGCCTTCCTTCCTCATATCCTTCGTTCTACTTCCAGTTGCCCTGAACAGAGATCAGTAAGTTACCTGACTATGCTGCAATCAGTTTCCTAGCTCATTTCAACTTCTACAAAAAAGGATCTTTCTTTTTATTTTTTCTTATAATTTTTTTATTACCCAGATCAATACGGTCAAAGTTCTGCGTTTGTCTATATTCCACTCACTGGATCCAGCCCATGTGAAGACCTGTCGGTCACTTAGTAGTATTTGTGTCAAGAGGGTGATTTCCACCACCACTACACTGAGTTCATCTTACTTCCTCCGAGATGCTAGGGGCGGCCTCACTTCCATCAGCCAACACTCACTGTCTCTGTCCTGCCATGTCTGCTTTATAAAACGACACCTTCCAATTTTAGGCCCATTTTTTTCCCCACAAGTAGTGAATGCTCTGTTAATCTTTAGGAATGATCCTCCCAAGAAGGTTGTAACTTCTATTTTAAGGAAGATTTCAGTCTGGGTGGATGATTTTTATGACTGCAGTTAGTACTATTTCTAATCTGCCTTTGTTATCTAAGGTTTGGTAGAAGGTCACAGCAGTTTAAATTCTGGGCCACCTTGTCAGAAATCATCCGCCTGAAGAGTTTTAAACTGCTTATCCTGCTACAGAGGTGACTCTGCATTACTCTGAGTATGTTCTGGGTTTACAGAAGCCCTCATATCAATAGCAGAAATTTATTTTGATATTCCATATACTCATCAGGCTCAATGTATTAATACTTTCCTCCTTTTCATGAGTTTGGAAAAGAAGTTTTTTGCAATTCCAATACAAGATGCTGCCTAATAGCTGACAGCAACTGAGATAGATGGTTCTAGGCATTTAACTCCATACGTACAATGTTTTTATCAGAGAAACTGTGTATTAAAGGCATGTGCTTAATTTGAAAGCATTTGGGGGAAAAAAAAAAAAGAGAGCCTACTTAGAACATGTAAGAAGGAAGACAAAAGCATTTTCAGTGCTATCTCTATAAACAATAAACAAATCATGAGAGATAAAATGAGCTCCAGTTGTGTTGAAGATTACCGTCAAGATTACTTCCAATAACATGAAAGCCAAATTCTGAAATTAGAACTGAAAATTAATCGGGAATGGAATATCATTTTCCCTGAAAAACATGTGGACATTTTCAGGCCACACTAAGGGAAGGAGGAAGTAAGGCTAACTTACCAACAAATTAAAAAGAAACCTATTGGAAACAGTGATCCTAAATTTGCGTAAACACCACAGTTTCTTAAAAATGGGGTCTTATTTTTCCCAGCATCACCTTATTAAATGAATTATACCTTCTTTTTTATATAGTACATATAACAGAGATCCAGACAATCTTAGAAATTAATAAAAATACTATTTTAAAAAATTTGACTATTAATATGCCAATAACATACTAAATATATTCTATAATTTTGCCAACTCTATTCCCAGATTAAATATAAGGCTACAAAAGGTAAACAGCTCATTTAATGCTCAGCTTTTCTTGTATAAACTTGATGAGATTTAAATTTTATTTTAAGGAAACTCATTGGAAACCCTATAGCTTCCTAAAAAACAAACCCACTTCAGATCAATGTCTAATAAAAGGCAGAGCACTATTTCAAATTTAGGAGATTACATCTACTGGACATCTGAATCTAATCCATCATTTGCATGATTAAAATGGATACTGAGAAAAAACAAGTAATAATTTATGTACATAACTTGAGGTACCAAGGTTTGAAAAATGACCTAAAACTCTACATAAAAGGATGAAAAAACCAAACCAACCCCAATCAGCATGCATAAACCTTGGCTACCTCTGATAGATTACTGTTATAAAATAAAGGCACGAGGTCAGAAGAATATTTTTGCCCCGAGTTGCTCACTACCAAACCAAAAGCCCAGGTGGTAGCTTGAGGACTAGGAAGACATGTTTTTTCCCTGTTAAATGCAATTATGGATACAGGTATTCTCATATCTGTTTATCTCAGCTTAACAAGTAATTCATTTCAAGATGAAAAGGGGGAAGCAACCTCCAGAGCAGCACAAGATCATTGTTTACTGCATGTCATGATAAGCACAGGTGAATACAATTCAAAAAATTACTCTTCCAAAATCAAGCAGAATTAATCTTTAAAATGATGTCACAGAAAAAAAAATTCTCATGAGCTACTAGACAGGGTTTCCTCTGAGTTTTATACAATGAAAAGCAGCAACTGTACCTAGCTTTATAGAAGTTTATGTCACCATACAGAAGAAACCCACATCTAATTATTCACCAGAAAATGGCCTCTCTGACATAAAGAGGGAAAATTGTTCCATAAATCAATTTTGCGCTAACCTTCTAAACAAAAATGCACCACGCATTTGAGATGCAATTACTTTGCCTTGTACATCATAGGATAAGGTGACTTGATATTCAAAGGAAGGAGATATAAGAGTTGCTCTTTGTTCTCTGCACTGAACATGACAATCTATTATCAGAGAAATTAGAAACAATCACAATAAATACATCGTCCTCGACCCTCATGCGTAGGCTTGTCTGCAACCCGTCTGTGTAGTATTTCTTCACACCAGGGCCAGCAACAAGCTCAACACTATTCTACAGCTGTTGGCTGTGCTTTGCTTGTCGCCTTCCCATTGATCACACCACATTAATAATTTAAGCCCAGCTCTTTCTGATGCGTATGTTGTTAATGGACATTTGCATCTGCTTTCCAGAAGCTTCTGAAGTGAAGACTGCTTAAGTCAGAAGCTCTGATTTTATTACTGGTTTATTATTGTTTTTATAATCTTATAATACTGTACAAAAATTATCACTTCCTAAGATTGCATCAGAGAGCTTACAAAGAGGTACGTGAATGAAAAACTCTTGCCTGGATTTCATAGAGCAGTATGAAAGGACAATCAGAGATAGGAGGTCAAGCTAATGGCTGGCAGCAATCACGCTCTCCAACTTCAAAGAGGTTTGGAATGCTTTTGCTTCTTCACACTCAGTTTACATGTATTTGTTTTGTGGGAGTGCACTCTAGTCATCACTACCACTTTTGCCCATTTACTGTGCTTGTTTCTTTACATCATATGGAAATTTGCTTGGTTTGGTCACCCAATGAGACAGGGACAGTTTGTCTTAGATTCTCATGAAAGTGAGGTGATTTAAAACGTGATTTTCTCTCACAGCACCGAGCCAGCCATGAACCCAAGTGCAGCAAGTCCAAAGCTGCCTCAGGAAGAAGTTGCTTTCGTCAGCATCTTGGAGCCAACAGAAAATAAATAAGCTTTAAAGAAGTGTTTTCTTGATGAGATGAGCTCTAAGTCAATAAATATAGCATTAGAAGGATATTCAAAATGAAGTTGTTGACATGGGAACCCACAGTCAAGTCAGTGTGGATGAAAGAAGCTGGTGGGCTAACCAAAGACGATGCCATTTACATAGCATACCGGTTTATACTTTCCTAAGGATAAACATTAACAAGGGACTTAAATGTCTGTGGCAAGCTTTGTATTTGCTTAGATCTGAGCTCATTAAATAGTAAAAATCAAATTACTTGTTAGCCTAGGTAATGTTTGTAGAGAAGGGTTTAAATTTACAGAATTGTTCGGCTCCTTCCTGACAAATCTGACACCAGCACACTCACTAACAATTTATTTACTTCATTAACAATTGTGGTTTAAAACTTTGAGGCTATGGTTTCTTTAGTGCACTGTTGTGATAAACCCACCACAGATTTTGCATACATAATTCTGCATTCAGCTATATTATTTGCATGTTACAGTATTAATCTTTTTAATACTGAAGATAAATCAATAAATACCATTGCTGGCATGAAATAGGCAGGTGACAAGGGTTGAAATATATAGGTTGTTGCCACTTCATCATCCAATGTCAAAGCAAAAAGCATTGTGCTTTTCTCCATAACGTCATCCTATCCCACTTTTGTCCTTACATATATATTATGTCTGCTTCTTTTTGGCACGTGATATGCATTCAATTAAGTAATAGTACTCCAGATGTGCTAAGTGCTTTGCTCTAGTTTTACATGGCAGTACAACATGCCATGTACTAGCAATCTAGACAATGACCTGATTTACTATGTGTATTATTCTAAATGTGAAAACACTGCTCATAAATTGCAATTTTTGTATGTATTTCTTAGCCTTCCACTGCTAGTACCTGACTTTAAAAACTGTAGCAATTACACAGTGAAAACAACTTGAAAGTTCATGGCATCCTGCAGGAGCCAACACATTGTAATGCATATCCTCAATTCTCTGCAGGATTCAGCAGACTGCAAATCTGTCAGGGACGATTCTGCAGGGAAACTGTACTTTTCAGCTGCCTCTGCTGTATATAATCCACATTATATGATGCAATAAGATATAAAATTGTCAGAAGAGCCCAGAGTTCTTCTCCCTGTACTTAAAATTATAAAAAGACAAGGAGACTAAAGTAGAGTTTGTGAGGTTTTGGAGCTGAAATCATATTGGCAACGTGATGCATCATAAATTTTGAACCATCAGCTGTCGTGGCTGATCTTATGCAGGTGCTGAGCAGTACGCATTTGTACTAAAAACCCACCACATTATAGATCAGCCTTG
Source organism: Neomorphus geoffroyi (assembly GCA_033558235.1). NCBI lineage: Eukaryota > Metazoa > Chordata > Aves > Cuculiformes > Neomorphidae > Neomorphus > Neomorphus geoffroyi. The sequence continues at coordinate 606,307 of JAUMJM010000035.1, forward strand.
GTAAGTGTCAGTCCATGCTTTTATCTAGTCAGAGTAAAGAGAAATAAACAAATAAGCACACAGCATTGTGAACACTTGTTAGTAGATAAATATTTAAATAAATACTTGAAAATAATACATTAATAATACTGACTTTAGTAAATTATTAAAGAACTTTATAGATCCTGGACAGATGGTATGGTCATACTTCTTTAGAAAGTACACTAACACAGCAACATCCCCAAATTTTGGCAAATGGTCATTATGACAGAATCACCAGCTCCAGCTACATTTCAGATTTTGCTCCTTTCCCAACTTCCATCCACAATCCCTAATTTAAAGCTTTTGTTGAGTAGAATCATCACTTACCGTCCTTGGAAACTTCTCAGACAAACAGTAAAGCCCTCAGAACCATGACAGCTATCCTTTGGTACCAGAAGAAATGAGCAGACAAGCGTGGGCTTGATAGGAACTGCTGGATCCAGCCCCGCTGCAGCCAAAATAGCCACATATAGCCATGCCTTTACACAAAAAGTTTAAATGTAAACTAGTTGGTCCAGGCAGGATGGGGTTGCTAGATATGTATCAAGAAAGGCTTTGAAAGGACAATAGCTTCAATAAACATCAGCAAACCTGTCATTCCATGTGGTGCATAAATTGCCCCAACTGTCCAGTAAAATGCTGTTCAGAAATACTCTAGTTCACATTTTCAGACCTGTAGGGGGTATCTGACTCATCAAAAATACATCACTGCTTGTAGAACTCATTAGCTTAACCAGCACAATTCTGCGTTTGATGCTCCTCATGAAGTGCAGACAATGCCATGGTGCAGCCCCAGGCAGCTATTCTCACTCCTGTACCTTCCAAGCTGGGCCAGATGCAGCCCAACGCTATCACAAAGAAAAGATGGCCAGTAAGAAACACTTGATGCTCACGTTGCCAGTTACCATAAGAAGAAAGAAATTAAACATTTAAATAATGGGAACCAGATGACTAAACAGTTCATTAGAGGTAACCAGCTTGTTGATAGGTAAGATACGTGTAAAACACACACACAGAGTATTGTAAGAGTGGGTTGGTTTTAGTGCAGTTAATATATGCTGCTCTTATTTTTTTTTTTTTAAGAGACAGGAAAAATGAAGGTTTAACTGAGGATTTCATTAAAATAAGAGCATGCTCTTTAAAAATGTATTCTTATATAATGGCAATCATGCTCCAGTTCAGAGGCTTTTCAACTTCTTTTTAACATGACTGAATAACAGACCTTCTCTTCTATATATTTATAGCTTGAGAGATGTAAAACTTTTAATTTGAATTACTTCACATTTTTGGCCATTATTTGAGGGTTAGAGGTGCAGAGGCCAAAAGGTGACAACTTTCATTACGTGGTTATTATCCACAGCTCACACTCAGAACGTGGCTCCAGAGATGAAAACCTCAGGGTGACACCTCATACCTGTTCCTCGGTTAGCTGCTACTCCCTTCTACAGAAATTTAAGCTCAACCCATTACTACAGTAAATGATTTATAATACAATAACAGTGCAAAACTAAAACCTGAGAAATGTTGTTTGCACCAAAATAAAATCTCTGGTTCTCTCTCCCTTTTAAATATTTAATGGTGAATTCAGTGCTTGTCAAAATTACTGAAGGCGACCAATGACAGACCAAGAGGACACGGTCTCAAGCTTCATCAAGGGAAGTTCAGGCTCGACATTAAGAAAAAATTCTTCACTGAAAGGGTGATTGGCGCTTCCTGGGGAGGTGGTGGAGTCACCGTCCCTGGAGGTGTTTAAAGAGAGATTGGATGAGGCACTTAGTGCCGTGGTTTAGATGACGAGTAGGTGTTGGTGTTGGGTCATAGGCTGGACTCGATGATCTCAAAGTCGTTTCCAGCCTTGTGATACTGTGATACTGTAATTCACAGCCCTTTTACACCTAGGTCAGGCATCCTGGCTGCAGGACTGGCTGCAACCAGCAGTTCCCACACCCCATCCCAGTTGCTTTGATCAGGTGTAAGGACTGGTCACAAGAGTAGTTGTTTAACAAGCTGGTCCAGCACAAGTGTTCATATTCGCTGCACTGAGCACTTTCGTATTGTTGCAGATCAAAAAATTACAAACTTTCTCATGATTTAAGAACTAATCTGATTTCACAGAATGCAATGATTATTTTGTTATTGTAATAGGACCAAGGTTTAGTCTTAGTAGGTTAAGCCACAGTCATTAACTAACCGGTGGTATCCACTCCAAAGGTGATGAGTACAGCCAAGTAGATGATTTCTTACTCTGATTTAGTCTCTGGGAATGGGTTTGGAGCTGTCACACGAGTGAAGAAAGCAACTTAATATTTGTAGATTGCTTTCGATCCCCTTCCAGTTGTAGCTATGCTGGCTGTCCCATTCACTGATACCAGTCCCATCCACCTGTTGCATTGCTGCAGCTCACTGACTCTTCCAGCCTACTGGCAAAAGGGTTTCTGTAGCACCTCCCAGCCTCCCCGGCAAAAGCACCAGTCAAGTTACTTGAGACTAATTATTTCAACTTCTTAAGTTTATTAGCTTTGTTTTGACCAAGATGAGGGGTTTGAAGCAATTACACCAGCAAGTGGTCAGCATGCCTGTGAGACAGGTGGCCCTCACTTCAGCAAAGGGATGGTTACACGGAGCTGGGTGTTGACAGGAGACATTGCCTTCTTCAGGGGCACCTGGAAAGGGTGTACCAACACCAGAGGAGTCTTAATGGGGGAGCTCAGTTTGAACTAATTACTTCACAGACAATCAATCATCAGCTGGTAACCACTTTTGGACTTTGTGGATCTGATTCAGACAAGAGACCAGAGCTGAAATTCTCTGTATTTGATAACCAAACCTCTGGGCCAGATAATTCCCTTCTGTTAAAACTGCCTACACGTTGCACACACGTGTGCATGCGCATACACACATTTCCTCTCTCTTCTTCGTCTCATACCCTGAGCTGTAGTTGCAGATCTGAGAGAGGGCAGGCTGAGCACTACATTCTCTGCAATTACCCTGACATGTAGTGAAACTACCTCTACCTATTAGGACCTGGAATATGAAGTGATGGTAGCAAAATAAAAAGGTGGATGTGATATTTGTCTAATCCTTGCAAGGGAGAAGCATTTCTGCAGTAAAAAACTTACAATACATAGCACCAGTGAGCATAATATGTATATTACATAAGTAGGGTTATTCTTGTAAGATGCAAGCATGGGGGCTCTTGTGTGTGTGTCTATAAGGCAGAGTACTTAGTGTAAAGAGATTATGATTCTGTTTGCACAAGAAGAAATGGGCCATTCTTTACTTTCCTGTGGCATTACAATTGCCAGCCCTAATCATCTATCACTTTCTGGGTAGTAAATAATTGCTTTTTTCGCAAGGATTCAGATCCACCAGCTTTAGCAGCTCCCTTTTAAACTTTCAGCAGGGTAATTGGCCCAAATCATATAAGTTAGATAGCATGACAGCACACAGGTAGAAGGGCATTACTTCTACATGGACAGGAGTTTTAGAAAAATGTAATTTTCTGGAAGAATCAAAAATTCAGTCACAGAAATGAGCAGCACTAAACAGTTCCCATAAGGAACAGAGGGGGCTTGGGTTATGAATTCGAGAAAGTCTCAGCTGTGACATTCTAGGTAACATGGATGAAGCATGAGCAGTTAGAAAAATGTAAGCATCTCTGCAAAGAATTTAACAAGGTAATCTGCTCCCTAATGAAATTAAGTTTAAACTTGCACATTTGAGGGATACAGGTTCTATACCTCAAGTGTTAATATCTTTGCGTATTTTCTCCAGCTTCAGCTGAAGTCTTGGATCACAACTCTCTTCTGCAAACATGAGCTGCAATGCCAGAAAAGGTTTCAATCATGAAGTCAGGAAAATTTAGAGCATCTTTTCAGTAATACAAAGAGGGCAAGCCCTACCGCTGTTTTACACTCAAGGAAAATGAACTTGTACAATAACTGTGGTAGTCTATGCTAGAAAGAAACACAGTAGTCCAGGTCACTCCCAGCCCAATTTCATTTTATCTATGCAAGCTTAAATTTACTTAAGTCTGTGAGGAAGTCACACAAGCATGTGCACGTAGGCTTGCTGGATGAAGGGCAAACAGGTTTGATTCTGCTTCCCTAAAAGCAACCAGCACATTTTCATAGATTCACACAAGAATAAGATAACTCTAGATTACTAAATCAAATATAAACATAGTTGCAAAAGAGGAAAAAAATGCTCGTTTTTCAAGGAAACAACAAAAATAGTCATAAAAATAGATTAAAAAATTACCAGCAGCTTTGCATTTCTTTGTTTAAATATGGATTCATCCATTATCTCTCAACATTTTCAAAAGCATTTAAGTGACTGAGGAATTTAAGATCATTACATATTTTTAAAAAACTTTTTATTCTAAATTTAGAATGCACAAAAATCTGTGAAAGTTTAAATGGATGGATGGACAGATGGCCAAACGAGTTTCCTTTCTTCATTACCTGCCTACAGCTTCTCCCTCCTTTAGCTGCCTTTTTTAATCTCACTTTTTTGGGAATTAAAAAAAAAAGCAGCAGTACTCAGACATGCAGCCTGTTCCAAAGCTCCAGTGGGTAGCAGGAAAATACTTTTGAGATCAGGTAAAATGAATTCAAGATGAGTGAAAATGGTCTTTGGTTCTGCTCTGCTACCTTTTACTGAAGAATCACTGCAGAGATGTGAATCATCTCCATCCACACGGTGCTTTGCTTCTTACAGGCGTTTTTCCCAGATCCCTCCTGCTTCTTTTGTCTCTTAATGTCAGACACAGTGAATTTCCATTGGTCACTGTGGCATTATGGGTTTACTACCAGTTAAAACAAGTGTAAGAGAATAGAAGTCTGCTGCAAAACAAATGAATAAAATAATAGTAGACACTTTGTAATAAGTAATAATAATCAGGTAATAAAGTCAAGGAAAACATGGGAAAGCACAGCTTCTGTTCACTTGGCTTACAGCAAAAACCCCAACATTTTTTACTTTAGACCAGCTAAAATCTCTGCTTAGCGTAAACTGAGAATACAATTACATTCAGGCAACAGGTCTTGTTATCATTTTATAAAAAATTCTCCTTCCCAGACAGAATAAACAACAAAATAGAAAAATGGTAAAAAAAATTATTTTTGTGAAACTGTTAATAAAAGATACAATTGTACAAGACACTAATAGACACCATCATCCAGGGAAGAAGACAAACATCAACATCATAAAATACTGGTTTTATAAAGTATATGAACCTTCATTTCACTTTTCCTAGATAATCACTTAAAACTAAATAAAAATCATGTCTTGACTATAATAATTATGATTCCACTTAGAAAATCTAAATCAGAGTTTTTCAGAGAATTTGAAAAGCCTAGGACTGCTATCTGCATTTCCAAATTTTGAAGTTATGTACTTTACCTGAAAAGGAGTTTTGCATTGCACCAATGATCCGCTACCTAATATTAAATTTGAACGCTAACGGTATGCCAAGAAAAGCACATACCATTAACTGTTAAGGACGGTTTTGGATCTATAGATACTACAGTATGGAAGAGAATCAAATTCAAATGTAAAAATCCCCATTTTTCTTTTTTTACACTCTGCAGTTAGCGTAAACACGTTTAGAAGTGTCTCTAAAGTCTTTTAGACTCTAAAAAGACAGCCAGGCATGAACTGCACAAGGGCCTACAGGGAGCATTGAGTAAAATCTAAAAGAAAAAAGTTGGCAATTATTTCTGAGACTTTTTTTAAAAAAAATTCTGTTGGTCATTAAAACTAAAATTACAGAAGAAACCAGGTTCCTTTCCAACAAGCATCACGGGATATTTCCTGACATTTCAAGGAAGCATTAGATAAAAAAGGCCAGTGGTAGAGTGTCATTAGTAGGGTGACTGTTATTTTCTGGGCAATTCATTGTACTCATGACAGTTTTCTGAAAGATATTCTCCATACTGTCATCCAAGAAACTATTCCAGGGGAAGAAATTATGGATGCATGAAAGAAGCATTTGTTTCCCTACAGCTTTTATTACCCATGGTTTGGGCTCTTTTAATAAGCATGAATGACCCAAGGATTGAGTTTATTTTGTCTCTAAATTAGGTGCAAAATTCTGTATGTTATACAATTCCAAGGGATCTTTGAAAAGAGAAGTTGTACTGGAAGTTAATAACTTATGCTGTTGTCAGACCAATCTTTGACATACTTTGGGCACAGGCATGACTCAAGACAACCGAAAATTATTTCCAAAGACTTTTTTGAAGCAGCGTCTCCATTTCTCTTAAAATCAGCATGGACATGAGTTGTTACGTACCAGATGATCTCATGACCAAAGAATGGGAGTAGGCACATCCCTTTTACTAGTCCAGTCATGGCCAGTGGCTGCTGCACACCACAGCCAAGCCCTCCCTCTGTCTGCATCACCCGTCCTTCCTCAGAGGCTCTACTGTTACTCCCAATAACTACTCGCTTCTTTTTTTCTGTAGACTACAGGAATTATTGCTGAAGCCTAACGCTGTGGGCTCTGTTATGGAGACAGATCCAAGCCTTTTGTTCAGCCATTGAGTATATAGTTCCTATTTTAGGTAATTTTCAAATTATTTCCTAACAGCAGGAGAAGCAGAAGATGGAGGCTGCAACACATGGCACGTGTATATCCACTTTCAGTCCCCAGGACCTGCTTTGCAAATGAGATCTTGTACTTTATAAAGCTTTTTTTTTCCCAGTAGTAAACTATTTAAATGAATAACCACATTTAAGCTACTCCTGGGGAACAGCCAATTTAAGAAAAACCATCCAGGAATTCACTGCAAATGAGATGCTGCATCTCCAAAGACTCTGTTCCTTACCATCATGATGACAGGCTTGGGATTGGCTTCTAACAGAGAATACTAGAAAGTTGGGAATTTGCCCATTATAACTTAAAATTAAGATGGTTTGAACGACACGGACAAAAAGGGAGTTTTGCCCCCCCAAAATAACTATAAAAATATCTTTCACAATAAATTAAAGCCAGTGGCAATCCTATAAATATTGACTACAGCAAAGTAGTTAAAGTTAGGTTTTACAAAGCCTTTCCTTAGAAAATGGAACCGTGGCATTAAGGTGCAATTCTTCAGTGCAGTTAGCTAGAAGAGATTCTTATGGATTATGTATTCCATATTGACCACAAAGAAGCACTTGATTCCCCAAGCCTGTCAGTGTTTAAGAGGTATTTGGACAATGCCTTTAACAACATACATACTTTAACTTTTGGTGAGCCCTGAAGCAGTCAGGCAGTTAGACTAGATCACCCTTTTAGATCCCTTCCAACTGAAATATTGTATTCAATATCTGGCTTTCTTTCATAATTTTATATTTTTCATTAGGTTAGTTATTTTAATGTTGTTATCATTCCATATTTATATTGCCATTGATGTCAGTAGGAAAAATTCATATTGATTCAATACCTGGAGCACTGAGATATCAGTTATAAGATATGGCTTACATCCACAGTGGCACACAGTCACAGTTGATCTACAGGCACTGATGTTTATCAGTTTATTCCATTAAAAAAATTAAGCCTAGCTTTCACACAAAAGTTCTATAGGACACTAATTACGCTTGCCAGAACATCCACTCAACTGTTTGAAGTGCTACAATGCAGAGGAAACTGCTGTTCAAACAGAATCCAAAAAGTAGTTCCAAGAAGTAAGTTGGCTTCTATTTTATATCTTACAAATTTAATGCTTGTGGTCTACTATCTACAATCAATCAATTCTTACTGATGCATAGAAAAGTTTATCTCAGTGGTCACATGCACCCTGATTTGCAAAATCTATCTTCATTGTGTTTAGCCTGGAAAGTGAACTGATGAATAAATATCTACCAGGAACTCGGTGAAACTCTCTGTAGGTCTTCCTCATTCACTCGAGCTTCCTCTTGCTAAATGCATACAGACATACATTATGCAAGAAATGAGAATGCCATCTAGAGCAGTGGTGAGGTGCCTCAAATTAGTCCAACAATTCAACTTTCTGTTCTGGTTGTTCTAAATTGAAAAGCCAGCCACAATGAATATGTTTATTTTTGATGGATTCAGTAGTCATTACCATTGCATTCATCAACTGGAGGCATATCAAGGGCATTGAAGTATATTAATTGCAACAGGTTAAATCAGAAGTCATCTCTGGAATTATTCTTTTTCATTTTCTTTCTTGAACTAGCTGGCCTTGATGCCTTCGATTAAATTACTTGAATAGTATTTTATTGGTCTTTTTAATTTATGCCACTATTCTGCTAACATCCATCCATAAATGGTCAGGGCTAATTTCCATCTGTGGATATTTGAGAAAGACTCATTTATTCTTTACTGTTTGCTCTTCAAAGAGTGAAGGTGCTTCTACAATGGTTTGCTAACTCTGGAATCTTGCCAGCCTTACTACAGTTTTCAACACTGTTCATGTGAAAAAGAGTTGGGTATAGTGAATAAATGCATGTCAAACTGGCTACAAGTCTATGCTGGAGGTCCACTGAGATTAAAAAAGCTTGTAGGTCAAATGTAAGTGATTCAAACAGTTATTCAGTTCTGCAGCTTCAAGGTTTCGATTACAGCTCCCTTACCGACCAAGACACATCCCCACTTGGTACAAGCAGAACTTCAAAAAGCAGAGCTCCTACTTGGCATATGTACAGCATCTTTCCTTTCCTGAGCAACTACTGACCTGCTGGCCCTAGAGCCAGGAAGAAATATTATATTCCCACTTATAATAGTATTAAGGAAGTGGTCAGATCTTAGTTTCATAAATAGCTTTACACAAATCAAAGCCTCCATCTTTTAGAATTTGTTACAAGTGTTAAGTAACACATTTGCAACATCTGTTTTCTGTGTGGTTTTGGTGGGAATTTGTGAATGTTGCTATACCACTGCGGACTATTTGAAAATCAAAATAACATAGTTTTACGTCTACGGTAGAGTGCTAGTCTATTGGTACACCATGATAATTAACTAAGGATTCACTATCCCGGTCAAAGTCAAGATCCGTCCTTGGAATTTAAGAACCTTTTTGATGTTGCCATTTGACTGACCTTTCTTGTCATCTTAATGTCAGGCAAGCCAGTGAACTGAAGAGTGAAGTTCAGCTAAATCCAAAACTGTGCTAAGAGCACTATACACGCACTTCCTTCAATTTAGTTTTCTTCCTGTTGAGTATGATCAATTACTAGAACACGCTGAAATTTACTGATGTGAAAGCAGTCACTTGAAACCTTTTCCAAATTCAAATGAACGGCATTCTTCTTTAGATCTTGAAAACACTCTTAGGAAATTATGAAATTATTACCCTTCTGGTTTTTTTAAATACAGGTGAAACCAGTTCAGAAATACACTTCGGTTCTCTATGCTAATGCCACTCAGCCTCTCCTGCCAATCATTGAGAAGCAAGCTTATTTAAAGATCTCCAATGTCACACATACTATAATAACAGCTTATTTGTCATCAGATATGGTAATTGCAGGCAGAGCTCTGCAGATAGATACAGTCTGGTAGAAGCAGCCCTTGTACATGCATCTACCTGGTTGGACACAAACCAGCTTGAGAACAGAACTGCCAGGATCTAATTGCCTACACCACATTATGACCAGACCACTAAAACCTGCATAGTAAATAATGGGGTTTTTCAGCAGTCTTTTGAATTATCCTTTCAAAGATCAAGGAATATATGATTGAGTGAAGCTAAAGAAATTAAATACTCAGCTACTATTTTATCAGGACATGACGTCAGATACTGGATTAAACTACACAAAATCTTTGAACTGAACTATCACCCTGAAAGAGTGCAGTCTGAAGCCTGGTTTGGTTGGGATTTTGGGTTGGCTTTTTTTGTTGTTGTTCTTCAACAGACAGTCACACAAATGTGATACATGGAAAAACATGACCAAACTTACTGGCCATCCCACAGGAATCTCTTCTTTTGACAGTTCAGTTCATGGAATTGCCTGTCAGTCCAGGCTCAAGTTTATAATCACCAAAGCTGCAGAAGGCTTTCCTCAAAGCTCATAGGCCATGTTTTCAGAAACCAGCCATCAGCTAGGCTTTTCTTTGCATGTTTCTTTCACTGCAGAACTCCAGTCCTGAATGCTGCTAGATATAGAAGTGTGCTAAACATTCACTGGTATAACAATGCAAAAGGGAATCAATACTGCAACTATGCTTTTCCTCAAGCTTATTTCACCTTGCGGACCATCAAGATCCTCAGGCCTCTTCACAAGAGCTGTTCCCCAGCCAGACAGTCCCCACAGCCTGTGTAATTATATGAGGTTCTTCCTTTCAAGGTACAGGGTTTTGCATTTGTGCTCACAAGACTTCAAAAGGTTCCTGTCAAAGTCAGTGAAAGTTCCATAAAAACTATAATAGGTGAATTATATTTTTTTTTCATTCCCTCTGGTTAAGTCCTTTCTAATGTTATTGGCTTTTACAGTTTTCATAATCAATTTAAATGATTATTTCTTAATTTGTCAAAATACAAAAAAATACTTTAAAATAGTCATAATTTAACCTGAGCTAGCAACTACGCACCACACAGCCACTCACTTCCTCCAGAGGGACAGGGGAGAGAACTGGAAGGTAAAAGCGAGAAAACTAAGGGGATAAAGACTGTGTAATAGGTAAAGCAAAAGCTGTCCATGTGAGTAGTGAGAGAGACCTGGGAACAGATTACAGGGAGAAAAAGAGTTTTGAATACCTGCTTTACACTCATGTTGGTTGGGTGGTGCTCACGGAGGGGAAAAGCGCCCTGTGGAAAAAAAAAAAAGGGCATGACTATGTAATTTAACACTTATCAGGATGAATGTACGCACAGGCAACCTTAACTATGATTTTTCCTGACTTTGCGATCTTGATCGTATTCTTTTTATCTAGTTCTGTATTTGTAATTTTAATGTAATTCGGCAGTGGCACTATGAAACAATAGGCTCTACATTACAAAAATGAACTTGAACTCATCAGAAAAGAGAAAGATAAGGCAGCACATTTAGGTAATTATTTTTTAATTTTCATAACTATACAACTCAATGAAACAACAATGAATACAAACAAACATTTAATAATCATAAAGAAAACATCTTCAAAAAACCCAGCAGCACCTATACATCCTCTTTTTCAGTTAGTTGTTTCTTTTCAAAATATGTTTTCACTGCTTATCTATTCCATTTAGATACAGTGTCATCTGGTCTTATTTATCCCTTCTCAGCTCCTGAATTATGAAGTTATGAAGACTCTTTTAAAAAACACTAGTGAAATAAAAATATACTGTTTGATTCAAAGGATTTATTTCCCAAACCTGACTTACATTATTTTACAAGTATAACTGTTCTTTCAGTACAACATAGTCCTAATGCTGATTGAAAAGCCCTATATTCATGTTAGAGAATGGAGATTCCCCATGCCAGACTTGTCCTGGAATAGCTTATGATGGATGGACATTTCCAAAACAACCTTAACCACCCAGTATTCAGTCAGCTAGAGCAACAGCTAAGAGTTTTAACTACATTCTTTCATATTTAATGATACCTGAAACAATGGAAAGAACAAATATCCACACTTAGTTTTGTGAGAAACTGGAGAGGAATGTGAACCTGAACTGATGGCTTCAGGTACAAAGAGGCATGGTGGGATCAGACCAGAAGCTTTGCGATGTGACCATGAAAACAGCCTGCAAATGGAGAGCCTGAGACATTCCTTACATGACAGCAATCTGAGCACAGAAAAAGAAAACATGGGGATTAACAAGGGAGCATTTGAACAGAAGAGACGAAAGCACACGAGCACAGTGCTGGCCGCAAAGCAGACTCAGATAGGGAACTGCTGTCTTTTTTTCCTGCTCTGCTCAAGAAATGGCTATGTATTCTCTGCAAAATTGCCTGAAAAGACATAGAAAACTTTCTATATCAGATAACACCTAATGGGAACAGGTAGAGGCAATAGTATTGTGGCACGATTACAGACCTACATAAGAAAATACGTGAATTTACAACTTGCAGTTATTTCCTTGTTTCAGTATGAATTATATATGTATCTGAATTTTACGAAAGATTAGGAAATCTATGATTATCTTCTAGGTGCACAACAGCTTCTCTTAGAACATGTCTAACAGTGAAGGGCATTTTTCTTATCTGTTACAGTTATTTGTTACCACTGGGCCTACAAACTGCTTTAGAGGTTAATTTAACCCAAGCCAAAAGCTGGATTTATTTAAAGATTATATATATATATATTATTGTAACAAGAACCCATTCTGAGGCAGCAGCTGAAACACACTTGAAATCATAAGAAAGGTTTCCAAAGGCTTCACTGAACAATGGACGAGTTCCTCAGCTTTTGCTACTAGCAGTGTCCAGAGAGAAAGTGCAGGACGTGTTCAGTATAGCCCTCAGGTGGGAATCCAGTCAAACAAGAATTTTTCCCAGGTCTATTTTCTAGAGATGTTGTGATCATGTGCAACACGCACACATCCCCTCTGGCTACTCCTTAATTTAGGCTGTAGCCTCTAGGGACTGGAATGGAAATCTATTTCAAGTTAAATGGCTGACTTTATAGAAGAATAAATTATTCATATTAATTAAGCTTTGTATTTTGTTGTTTTCCCTGCTTTTTGAATTAACCAGAAGCAGCTTACAATTTTTATGTTTTCATATAAATCACAAATGTATTCATTATTCATTCAGCAATTTCTGTAAATCAGACCTGGACCAATACATTCTGATCCTGAGTAAGCTGAAAAAAATTGTTTACATTCAAAATGTGCACTTTTATTACTTTTCATTGGCTGCAAAGATCAGGTTCTATTTTTTTCTGTTGCCTGAATGGTCAAACATAATAGGATAATTTCACATTTGAAAGAGATTTCATTACTTACATGTGTTTAACTTTTGCTGTTTCTGCCAGCAAAGCCTTTCACAAAAGCATTTTTCAGAAGGGTGTCTAAAGTAGGCAGAAGGGAACAGGACATACAAACTTTGAATGCAAGTAAACACCTGAAAGCATTTTTATGCTGTTTACCTACATTCCCATATTTGTAAGAGAAGGAGCCATTGTGTCAGACACTGATACCAATCAAGCACAACTTTTCACAGGTGTCCTGGTAAGTTTTGATAATACCATATGAAATCAGCACTTGTTAAATTATTTAAATAATGATTTAGCAAGGCCATATTTCTTAAAATGTAGATTCACATTTTTAAATGTTTCATTGTAATCAAAGAAAAGTTTGAAAGAAACAAAAGAAAGAAACATCAAAGAGCAGTCCAGAGTGCTTGAACTGGCAGCCCAGGGTTCCATCCAAAAAAAAAAAAAAGAAGTAGAAAAAGTAGAAAAGATGTTTGGGGGAGTAATAGGACAGTGCTGTTAAAAAATACCTCCTCCTGCATGTACAATCTATACACCAAAACCTACATATTTATCAATTCAAAGCACCAATACTAAAGGGAGCTAAGGAAGTGAAGTTAGAGGCATAAGTCTTCTGTATCTGTCTGGAGTCTGGCTGAAACCTGTCTGGATGGCTTTTAAGGAGTCCCAAAATCTAGCACAACTGGGAAATCTGGACTACCATGGAGAATACATACACAACTAAAGCATGGTGTGAGCTGTATAATGTACCTTGCTGGAGTCCAAGGATGTAGCCCTTCTGCCATGCTTTTATAACCACACATTAGTGATGTGGATCGTGCTTTCCAGATCAAATTCTTTGAAACCATATATTTAGATACTTATTTCAGAATTCTCTAGCTTACACAACTAGTAGACATTATTCATTAAATTGTTTTGACAAACAGTCTGTTATTTTGATATTTCTTTAGCTGTGGTCTTCGCAAAAATTTCCTGTCACCTCCTGGAAGACAAGTACTGCATTCCTCCTGGTGGCACAGGAGGAATGTCTCTTCGAAGTCCTGATGCTTTTAGATAGTTTATTATACTGCATGATGAACCACACTGTTCTTTCCCATGCTTAGCTTGGTATCAGTAAGCTTAAGTAACTGTAAACACACCTGATATTTTTTAAAGCTGTTTATTATCTTTTTTTATTCTTGAACTATGAATTGGAATTACTTCACCTGAGTACTTTGGAGAAGGGTGTCTTTCTACTTTAGGTCAAGCTTCAAATACATATTGGCCACCAGTCTGTTTTTGTGGCACACTACACTAAGATAGACTTAAAAGACTTGCACTTTTTATTGGCTTCCCATCTCACAAATTAAGCATTTCACCCAATATTTTCCATCACATAGCTATCTTTGCTTATTACCTAAGTAGGCGCATTAACCAGCATTTCTTATATGAAATAAAAACATGTTATTCTGACACTGTGGTTACTGTCTCCTAGCAACAGAACTTCTTAATAAGGCACTTGTTATTTTCAGGGGTCTGTGTCATGAATACTTTAAATAGCCTTTCTTTTCTGTATAGGTTCCCTAACTTAATCAGTCCTTTTCTTCATAGGTTTGATGACCTATAAAAATGGTTCATTATCCTAAATACCACAATAACTAGATCTCCAAAACACAATACCTTTAAATCTCTTAGTACTAATGCTGCCTTTCAATATTGCACTTAATTTAAGTGGAAGAAAGTCCTTTTCTCACCTAACCAGGAATTTCTGTTTAGCCAGTTTTACCCCCATGAGTACAGGTTCTCACAAGCATCTTTGTAAATTATTACAGTACATCACAAGTAAGTATACTGTAAAAAGATAAAGACATTCGTGTAGTAGTAGTTTTTTTCAAATAGAAACAATGATCTTCCTGGCTTTGATCAAAACATAAAAAGTGGATGTTTAAAGGTAAGTGAAAGTAGAAAGGAAAGCACAAATATGAGAAAGTAATAGGAAAATCCCTACTGAAATTACTTAGCAATTGTTTTTAAACGCACCAGCTATCTAGATAGCAAGTCTAAGATAACAGAACACAACATAATTGATACCGGATAGACTATTTCTTCTCGTGAAGTTTTTCACTTCTTGTCTTACAAAATTATGTGTTCTCAGGGTAATTCTGTAAATCATGCAGAAATAAGTGCAATTTTACTTGTACAGACAAATCATTGATTTGTAAGAAATGTGTTTGGAAAAAATAAAGATATTTGTTACTTCCATAATTTTAAAACTGGTTGAGGTGTTCTAATGCTCATCTTGTTAATGACAATGTAAACTGGTAGGCAGCATTGCAATTGTAGTTTGCAAAAGCCCGATTCCCCTTAAAGCTACACGTTTCATTAGCGTACCCAGTTGCAACGTCAATTTGCAAGCTGTCATTACTAGACCAAGAAGGAGACCTGGAAGTTTATCTTTGCAGATGGACCTAAAGCACATCAGCAAGTTGAATGAGGCAGCTGAAGAGAAGGAAAAAGCAGCTGGATGAAAGAATTGATCCACTGGCCAGCTAAAAATGCACAAACTTATCACAACATTACGAAAGCCTTCTTGTGGAGACAATGTTCACAGAGCACCTGAATTATTGGGACATTTTACAAGCAGAACAGTTTTCTGCCTTCCAGAAGTGAAAAAAAAAAAAGGAAAAAAAAAAAAAAAGATTATAAAGAGCAATTCCTCTGGCAGTAACCTCCTTTGGTACCTCTGACACCTTACCAACCCACGTTCCACTGAATCTGGAAGATCTTAGAGCTGTTGAAGAAGAGGAATATCTGGAAAGTCATATTATAAATGCCTTTTTTCTCCGCTCAAGAGGGAGGAATTTCTTAAACCTGTATGTTGGGCAGGGGCTAGAAGGTAAGTTTTGGTTTGTGAACTTCTGAAAAGTCTGTCATGATTGAGGGAGTTTCAGGCTTCAGTTGGCCTCATCTTTGTAAAATCTCACTCTCCAAAGTAACAGAAGTGATCAAGTAGCCAGGAAGGTTTTTCATTCAATAGAATAATTATGATGCAAGCTCTCTGTTATGTAAATGAGTCTCATGACAGCATAAATCCAATCACATCAAACCTTTCAAAGAACATACTTTTTTTTCAAGTGCCAATCAATGAATACTATCTGCCTCCATTACCAGCAAGAGGAATTGAAGATATTAATACACAGAGGAAAAAAACGAAGTACTGAAAATACTACTGAAACCGGTAGAATGGATCAAAACACTACAACACTGAGTGGTGGGTTGACCAAGGCTGGATGCCATGTGCACATCAAAGCTACTCCCTCTCTCCCTCTTAGCTGGACGGGGAGAGAAAATATAATGAAAGGCTCCTGGGTTGAGATAAGGAAAGGGAGAGAACACTCACCCCTCACTGTCACAGGCAGAACAGACTCAACTCAGGGAAATTAGTTAAATTTATTACCAACCAAATCGGAACAGGATCATGAAAAATAAACCTAAGTCTTAAAAACACTTTCCCCACATCCCTCCCTTCTTCCTAGGCTCAATGTACCTCCTTGATTCTCTGCATTCTCCCCATCAGAGGCACAGGGGGACAGGGAATGGGGGTTGTGGTCAGTTCATCACACATTGTTTCCACAGCTTCTGCCTCCTCAGGGGGAGAACTCCTTGTACTCTTCCCCTGCTCCAGCATGGGGTCCCCCCCATGGGAGACAGATCTCCACAAATTCCTCCAGCACGGTTCTTTCCCATGGGCTGCAGTTTTTCACGAACTGCTCCAGTACGAACCCCTTCCATGGGGCCACAAGTCTGTCCAGGAAACCTGCTCCAGTATGGGCTCCTCTTTCCATGGATCCACAGGTCCTGTCAGGAGCCTTCTCCAGCACAGCTTCCTACAGGGTCACAGCCTCCTTCAGGGGCATTCACCTGCTCCAGAACAGGGCTCTCCTCAGGCTGCAGGTGGATATCTTCTCCACCGTGGACATCCATGGGCTGCAGGAGGACAGTCTGCCTCACCATGGTCTTCACCATGGCCTGCAGAAGAATCTCTGCTACAGTGCCTGGAGCACCTCCTCCCCTTCCTTCTTCCCTGACCTTGGTGTCTGCAGAGTTTTTTCTCTCACATATTCTTACTCCTCTCTTCAGCTGCAATTGCTGTTTCCACAGCAGGTTTTTTTTCCCCTCCTTCCTTAATTATATTATCTCAGAGGTACTACCACAGTTGCTCACTAGCTCGGTCTTTGCCAGCTGCAGGTCCATCTTGGAGCCAGATGGCATTAGCTCTATTGGATATAGAAGAAGCTTCTGGCAGATTATCACAGAAGCCACTCCTGTAGCTCATCCCCTACCAAAACTTGCCACACAAACCCAATACTCACTGAAATTGAAGTTCACCAGCAAGACAGTACATCACTGTGTCTACATCATCTTTCCAGCAGACTTTGAGGACTCCCAATCACAAAATTAAAGTTGGGATGCTGAAGGTCACTCACTTCACTCCTTCCAAATAGCAAGTATCACTGGAAAACATGTAAAATAGCTGTCCATGGTGTGCAAGAGGTGAATAAAATTCTTATTGAAAATCAACATATGATCATTTAAAAAAATAGATAAATATCAGGTAGTTTTAATTTCTATCCAGTATAGAATCACCTGGTTGGAAGAGACCTTTGAGATCGAGTCCAACAGTATCTGTCCACTATATCCCTGAGAAAATCGTCTACCTGTCTTTTAAATACCTCCAGGGATGGCAACTCAACCACCTTCCTGGGCAGCTGTGCCAGTGCCTGACAACCCTTTTCAGTAAAGAAATTTTTCCTAAATATATGCAATAATTTGTTTATGAGCATGCCCAGCACCCAACAGAGGTAACAACACTGAGCTTCACTAACAGAGTTAAAAACTGACTTTGAAAGTTAGTGAATGAATTGAAAACCAGTTATGTTGCATTTACTTTCTTCAAGCAGCTTGTGGTACATCAAATGCTGAAGAATACAGTAAGACCTTTTAAAGGGCCAGCTTCCCAAAACTTTAAGCAGTTATGACCATAACTGCGTGTTTGGAGCTCAGAAGTATTAGTAAAAACTGGGAACAAATTACACATACATTAGTAGACTCTCCAAAAGAAGTGATGAAACATAAATACCATGTATACACAAATAATGAGAAAGGAAAGATAATGACAGTATAATTTATTTTTTTTTTAAAGGATTCGGAGTTTTCCCAAGTTTTGTTAATTATTGATAGATCTTCTGATAAAACAGATCTCTACATGATTACAGAAATGTAAAATTGGTTTCAGTTAGGAGTTTTTAAAAAGTAAAAAAGAGATGGAGGTGGTGCCGATAAGGATTTAGGGTTTAAGTATCCTGATACAGCTTTTAAGATGTCTAAATAGATCATTCTAAAAATAGAGACTATCAAAAAAATAAATAGATGCTAAAATAAACACAAACTTTTCAGGCAACAAATTCCATAGTAACTACATCTTGTCAAATTAATCACTAACCTGTTTTGACAGCATATGAGTTTGGATGTTAAAAACATTTCTATTGATAAAGTACTTGGATTTTAAAACAAAAATCCTAGTACCATGTGACATCTTGATTTTAAATTCTCGCCATTTTAAAAATGGCAGAATATTGAAGTAGCAACACTCACTGAAAGTATTAAAAACTACTTTACTAGCACATCTGAAAACAAAGTGACACAGAAAATATTAATGAATTGACCAACAACACACTGGAGGTCCTCAAAGATCATTTTGGTTCAATTCTCATCAATATATTTAATTGATGATCTGGGGATATCTTTGATGAATGAGAACAGAAATATCTTTGGTGGTTAAGTGTTTTAGTTGACAAAGATTCATGGAGCAGTGAACAATGAGGGGACTGGTTACTGCTATGAACAATCTGAATCATTTGGCTACATGGTCACAATGCATAATAATGCTTTAAAGAGATTCTGACAAACAAAAATAAACCCATGTGAAGAAATTACACAGGTTACACGTATCAGATAGAATCTTCTCAGTGTGTTACTTACACTGAGCAGGAGACAGAGAGGATCTTGTTTTACATGGAGGTTTTTTGTCACATTTTAAAAATCAAGCTGCCTGTAAGGAGTTTACAGTTAGACAGATAAGGAAAAAACAACCTTCAGTGACTTACACCTGAAGGGAGAGGAAGATAACTTAATAGTCCCCATTTTATAATGCAGCTGCATGAGCTCCCCATTTTCCTGAATCTGGTGATGTTCTGGATACGATGTCTTTTTTGGAGGTGGAGAAGGGTGGAGGGAGATTCTCCCACTTGGAGCTTTCCACTAAAACAGGGGGTACCTATTCCCATATTTTTGGCAACTGCAGAAGAACCAGGAGCTCTTCAGCTGAGAACTGCAGCTTTGCACAGACTTCCTGTTCAATGACACATGCTCTAACTGGCCGGGCTCAAGCCTGAAACAGGAGTTCAGAGCAGTTCAAGTATGAGTGCAAAAGAGGCAAATACCTCTAAAAACACAGCACATTAAGGACACAATGGACAACACATGGAGGCTAAACACAAAAGCTCAATGTCAAAGGCAAAAAAACCCTCAACGCTTTAGGCCCAGATGCCTGAAGCACTAAGTGGATGCAAAATTGCATGCTTAAAATATTGACTTTTTGTATTGTCTACTTAATTGCAAAGACAAAATAATCATCTTGGTTATGTAGTGTCTGTACTGTTCTTACACTTATGTTTGAAAACCAGAAAAGAAACTTAATCACATTGAGAGGCTTGAGAAACTCACTTCCTACATATTTTACTTGGGAACTCACATTCAAATCAGTTTACAAGGCCTAATCATGTCCCCAAACTTTTCTGGAAAAGCATTAGTTTCTATTGCAATAATTTTTACCAACTTCTGTGAGCTGTCAACAGCATTGAGACTTTCATACGAGAAAGAAATAGATATAAACCATATGGCATAACCAAGACGTTCACCAATAAAATTATTGGAAGACACGTCTACAATGTGGGTGGATAGTGCTTAAACTACCAAGCAAGTGCCTGACCACATTCATTTTCTTACTCTATTCAGCAAACCATAACACAGGTGACCGAACCCTCATCAAAAAGTGCTACTGCAGAACATTACTGGAGCTAATAAACCTCCTCCGGCAGATCTCAAGTAGCCCAGGTACAGAGCCACACTGACATGCTTATTCCATTTCCATTTCTGGTACTAACGCAGACGTTGTTACCCTGGGCAGCTCTGCACTGCAAGAGATTTATTGACTTGACCAAGAGGGGCTGTGACTTACGGTATTAAGCACCAGCTGTGAAGCAGAAGGTTGTGCCTCTAGAACTCAAACTAAAACTTAAATCTGATTTCCTGTCCTTTTGTAAGCATTGCAAGAAAACATAGATTTGTGTTACACCCATGTAACTAACATAACCCACTGGACAACAGAACATATGATCCAATGGAAACAGCCATCATTAACTGAGCCTGAAACACTCTCCTTTTGATTTAATGACAATATGTGGTTTCATTCCCATGTTTATTTTCAAGTATTTCTTCATCTGCCTTAAAAGCAAAATAAAACACCACTACCAATGTGAGAAGGTAGAAGAAATTTGGGAAATCATAGTAATTAGTTCATTATAAAGAACAGAATTTGCCATATAGGTAATGTTATACTACAAAATTCTCTACTCTGGATGAGAATCAGTGGAGAAATGCTCATGTCACTGAGCCAGTGGAAGTTTTCTCCACCAATAGCGGGATCAAAGTTTAAATCAAAATATCTGTTAATAACATGGAGAAAGAAAGATTTATCACATCTTTAATTTCTCACTTTTTAAGACTTTGGGATTAGTTGTTGAGGAAGACACTCAATTCAGGCAAAACTGTTACTTAGCAACCATAACCAGTTTCAAAACAAAGCTTTAGCCTGTGGGGTTCTTTCAGCAAGGAAATACATCCTTGTCCCTAACTGTTTCTAACCAAACTAATAGTTAGAGTGAACACCTAGACTGAACATCAAACGAAGGCTGTAAGCAAGCTGCTTGTCAAAGCGGCATGCTTGCATAGTTTGACGCTTGGTTTTGCAACCATGGTGAATTTCAATAACTAACTAACTAAATAAATAATATTTTTAACAAAAGTTACCTTCAGCCAGTAGCTGCTGGCTGATATAGAGCAGTCAAGCCCATGGACCAGGGGGCCCAAGTTCAGTCCTTGCTGGGTTTACCACACATCCAGAAGGACCCTGACAGACTGGAGAAGTGGGCCTCTGCAAACCTCATGAAGTTCAACAATACCAAGTGCAAGGTCCTGCACATGGGCCAGGGCAATCCCAAGCACAATTACAGGACAGGTGGAAAATGGATTGAAGAGGAGAATAGCCCTGAAGAGGACTTGAAGGTGCTGGAGAATGAGAAGCTCAACATGAACTAGCAATGTGCACTTGCAGCCCAGAAAGCCAACCGTATCCTGGGCTGCATCAAAAGAAGTGTGACCGGCACATTGAGGCAGGTGACTCTCTACTCTCCTCTCATGAGACCTTACCTGCAATTCTGCATTCAGTTCTGGAGTTCTCAGCACAGGAAGGACATGGATCTGTCAGAGTGAGTCCAGAAGAGAGTCACAAAGATGATCAAGAGGGCTGGAGCACTGCCCATATGAGGACAGGCTGGGAGAGTTTGGCTTGTTCAGCATGGATAAGAGAAGGCTCAGGGGAGATCGTATAGCAGCCTTCCAGTACTAAAAGGGAGCATACAGGAAAGATGGGGAGGGGCTTTATCAGGGAGTGTAGCAATAAGATGAGTTTTAAGCTGAAAGAGGGTAAATTTCAATCAGACATTCTGAAGAAATTTTTTACTGTGAGGGAGGTGAGGAACTGGCACAGGTTTCCCAGAGAAGCTGTGGATGTCCCATCCCTGAAGACGTTCCAGGCCAAGTTGGATGGGGCTTTGAGCAACCTTATATAGTGAAAGGTGTTCCTGTGCATAGCAGTGGGAGTGGAAGTGGATGGGCTTTGAGGTCCCCTCTGACCAAAACCACTATATGATTCTATATGGGAAAAGTGATGCTTTCATAAATAAATGGGCAAAATAAATACCTGGTGGGCTTAATTCTCTGCAATAGAACTACAGAAGACAGCAAGAAAAGAAAAATCAGGGAATATGGAATAGTTCACCATTAAAATCAAATATCAAGATCCGAACAGCTTTCTTACTATGCCAATCTAAGACAAGTACAGACTCCACAAAGCTGCCAATTATACTGAACCTAAACTGGCCCCAGTCACATACCCTGAAAGATTTTGGTGATCCTAATCATTGTACGTAGCATGCTGAGCTACCCAAAGGTTTCAAGAAAAGGACAAGGCAACAACATATGGCCTAAACAGACTGTTCATGTCTTTCCCTAAACAAGGCACAGATTCACCTTAGACTGACCTTGCAATTACAGGCTACTTTAAAACAGTGCACAACAAATAGCAGGGACAGGAAAAGGCTCGGGAATACTGAACACAGCGAGCCCTCAAAAGGCAAACTATTGTCTGGCCACATTGTCCAAGACAATCCCACTCTGCTCAGGCCATTTGCTACCTGAATCTTAAAATGCAACACAGATACAGAAGAATTTTTTATACTATAACTTACTAGACAGATGAAACAATGATAAAAGCTCCTTCAGAGCTGCACTTTTAGCAATTCAAAGCCAAGTTTCTGCAAAAATCCTCCCCCAAATAATAAATTTAAATAACTGCAAAGTAAGCAAAGTGGATTAACATACCAGCTTCATCCAGCAGCAAGAGCAGAATCTGCGTAGTTTTTTTGGGCAGCTATTAAGTAGCAAGGGAAAAATTGCAATGCCATCTCAAATAACTCATGCCTATATGACTCAGTTCAGGAATATTAATAAAATACACATATCCAGAGCCTGTTCTCAGAGTTTAGGAGATGCTGGATTCTAAAACATAACCTACCAAATTTACCATAACTATTCTGTACCTAGCATCATTTTTGTGGGGCAAAAATAAACTCGTCAATTCTTGACAAACCCCTAGATCTTAAAAATTTGCTTATAACATCATGAAGTTGCTTTGGCATTCTTAACTACCCTTGAGTACAAAAGCTTAAGGATAAGAATGTCTTTGTAGCATTCTTATACCACAAATAGGAGCTGATGTATGATTTCTTTTAAAAACACAAACATACACATATTTGATACATGTGAAATATAATCATAATAAATGTATGCAATTACGCCAAAACCCAGATTGATATTGTAATTTAGTGGAGGAACTATATATACACTGACCAATCTACAGGATTACAGCTAGCAATAATCATTACTGGTAATCTGCATTTCTTGTCAGAACATATTCTTATTTTCTAATATCCTTCTTTTCCCCCCTCTAAACCCAAAGTGACTTTATAGCAAGTATGCAACCTCAGATGTCAGCTATTTCCTTCTAAGACAGCTGCAGTAGATGACAACATAAGAGAACAGATTTCAGGTTTATTAAAAAATAAAAAGGAAAAAAGAAAAAAAAAAAAGAAAAAAAGAAGAAAAGGAACTCCAGAACTAAAGCATGTTTTCTTCTGTCTTATCCTTTTGTTTCATTGTGAATGGGTTTTTCTCCTTGTAACACAATAACAGCTGCTGGCTCTTCTTCCTCCATGATTTCACGTAACACGTTTCTCAGTGGAGCTCTCAGCAAATTCTTCTTTATGTCTTGCTGCTTTCAGTAAGGTTATTTTGGATAAACTCAGTGTTGAATATATAAAAATTAGATATGAAGAAGAAAAAAAAATATCCCTTTAATTCAACAGTTTGCATAAAATGCCTCTATGCCAGAAGATGCCACAGCTCGGTTTTGGTGCAGGGAAGGTTTGGGTTTTTTTTGTTTTTTTTTTTTAAAAGCACAATATGTGCTAGACGGTGCTCATGTGGAGATTACTGACTTTAAAACTGCCTTTCAGCTTCCACTTCCATCAGATCAGGTCAAGAATCTTGGAGAATTTATCTCAATAAGCCAGGAAAGAGGTCGCCCCATGGGGGAAAGAAAGTCCTTAAGAAAGATTGCTACACAACGGCACTGCTGTGTCAGAGCTAATGCTAACAGCAGAGGCCATTAGCCAGGATTTACTTACATTTGTATGGCTAAAAACCAAGGAGATAAAATCCCATCACTGACACAGCACCCTGATTTTACTTTGCTGACTTTAAAAGCATCAAGTGTTTGGGTTTTTACATCCTAAAATTAAAATTACATCAATGAATTACAGCTTCAGCTTTGAGGACTCTGAGCTGTTGCAGCTAAAGACAAGAAAGGAGCCCCCAGGAGGCCACATAACCCGTACTTGTTCATTCAGAATGTGAACACTAAATCTCATTGATCTTCTGATCACTACAAATTATTGGTAAGCTCTGCATTACACTAGACTGCTGTAAATTGGAGTTGACAGTATTATCACTGAACAAAATGCATGAGTTCTAGGTTTGCCAAAGTGTGACCTCCTAGACTAGTGGTGTACCACTGTACCACCGCAAGGACTGAAATTTCTAATCCAACTGCTGCTCTTGAGCAAATTAATTCAATCAGAGTCAACTTTGTTTAATAATATTTCTTCATACTGGATATGCACCACCATTTAAACAAAAAGCCCAACAGGATATCTGTGCAACATTCTCATCTCACTTGCTTCTCATCTCCAGGTGACAGTTCACAAGATTCAGTTGCATGAAGACATGAACACCTTTCCAGACAGCTTCCTTCAGCGAGGCCATTCTCAGCAGACACTGACACTAGCTTGTATGGAATTAGGAAAAAACTCTCCAAAGAATGATCCAAGAAATTAAACATTTGCGTTAGGCTTTTTCCTGTGTTCTACTAACAAGATTGGTGACAAGAATTTTTATATTATAGGAAGCAAAGATATTACAGAATATAACTGGTAAACCATTTCGGAAGCTGGCATAACTGCTAGCTTTGCTAACCAACTGGAACACAGATCTTTTTTTGCTTGTGTTTTTCTTTGTATACCTGAAGATGGCATATATATTTTCCTTAATCAGGGCCCTTTGGCATCACCTCAATGGTGAAGACTTACTGACAGAAAGCAGTTAACAAAGGAGACAGAAGTATTATTCAATGCTTTGAAGGCTATTTGTGATGTGAGCCAATAGTGACATTCAATGTGAGGCAAATTATACGGTTAAAGTGTCAAACAAGAAAAAGTGATTTGATAACCAAAGCTTTTATGGAAATACGAGAGCCGGCATACCATATCTGAAAGGCAGGCAGGTGCCTGGGAAGAAACTGAGGACACCGAGGAATACAACTACAGAAGTCTGCAATTTTTGTACATTATTTTCTCCTTCAAATATCCAACAGAAATACTTATATAGAAACATGTTCACAAGATTAATCACACATTCATGTTTATTGTCTTATAATGAAAATAGTTCACTTGCATTTGAAAAGCCAGAAGAAATTCCCTTACCAAGTGGCCCCAAGAGATATTTACAGATGAACTAAAGACTATTGTCTTTGGTTCACATTTAAGGGATAGTACCAATAAACACTGCAGGAATCTGAAAGATTGGCATTGCAGCCCCTAGTTATTTTAGGCACCTTTGTTTCAAAGCAGAGTCAGTAATCTTGTTCTGGGCACACCTCCCTCCCTTCTTGAGGGATACCCTGAGCAGAGCCTACCAGTCATCCCAAATGACAGCTGGTGGCACTTAAGTAAAAATTATTCAGCTATTCAGGCCAAAAAAGGAGAAGACTGAAAACAGGGAATAACTGTAGACACAGTGTAAGAGGTGAGGTCTCATCTTCAGGTTCCTGCTACTTTGGGATAGACTGAAAATCCACTTGGTTTATTAATCTATTTCCTGCTAGGTCCAGTGGGCCTTAGAGGAAAATATAGGAAGTGGGAAGAGAATAAAGTGATCCTTCCTGGACATGCAGTGTTCATTGCCCAAGTTAAAAGGGAAACAGCTTTCCAAGTCAAAGGTTGCAACTGCAGCAACTTTTAACAGCCAAAGTACTCTTTCTGAATTCTTCATTAATCCCATTATTTTGACTCCCAGATCACACTAAGGCACCAAGCTCCACAATCTGCGCACTATTTTTCATCTGTGTATTCATTATCTGTGCATTATTTTTTACATCTAGTTGACTCTTAGTTCTTCTTGTGTGAGTAGCAGAGAAAAAAACATTTCCTCCTTTTTGTGACCCTCTTAAGTGCAGCAGCAGAGCCTTAAATCCTGATCATCTTTGTTACCCTTCTCTAGTTTGTATAACATTTCTTTTGAAGTAAGGAGACCAAAGATGTGTGCAGCATTCCAGATACGATGCATCACAGATTTATACAGTGGAATAATGAATTTTTTTTGTTCTGCTCTTCACTCTTAGCCTAAGATTTTCAAACATTTGATTTGTCTTCAGCCTCTTCTGAACAGTAAGCTGGTGTTTTCAGGGGCAGGGAGGAAGCCTAAAATTTTCTTTTTCTTTACTGTGTTCTTTTAAACACACACTCCTTACATTCAGAAAAGAGTGCTAGAAAGAAAACAAAATAAAAAAAAAAAAAAAAGAGTCAATTAGACTCTTCATCCTCAAGTTCAGAAAGTCACTACTCAAATAATTAGTCCCTACAGGCAGGAAAGCAAATATTTCTGATAATTTCTCTTTGTCAGAGTAAGAAGCAATTTACAGTGATAGTCAGATATTTTCTGATAAGGCATTTTTCTGTAGTAAAACTAGAATTTAACATGCAACTGCAGTTTCCTGAGGGGGAAAAAAACCACAACAAACCAACAATAGGGAGGTGACTCAGCTTCCCACTTCTTCCACAGTTCTTCAGCAGCCTATTCAGGAAAATACTTATAGAAAAGCCACAGGTTATGCCAGTTTGAGTGATACTAGGCTAAAAAACTTAAGAAAATAAACTTTTTAGCTTTTTCCCCAATATCTTTTAGAAATATTTACAAAATCTCTCCTTCCTATTGAAATTCTGCACACTGATCTTGGGTTTTGGTTACAGGTCAAGATTTTAGAAATACACACATCAGGTAGCTTGACTGAACCCTTTACAGGGCTACAAGGGAAAGACAAGCGCAGACTACAGTCAGGAAGCCATTTGGAGCATAACAACAATTTTACTGACTTGGCACACTCCTGGACAACGCCACATATATATTCTCCCCTTATACGTCAGCAGATGGCACTCTCTATATTTACTATCTACATATTTTGCACACTTGCCTAAAAATGCTTCTCATGGAACTGTATTAGTAGATCACAGGTCCTTAAACAGTTTCCCTTACTGGGGAGCTCTGTGCTTTACCTACTCTTAAGTGCAGATTTCAGTTTTCCCTGGGCACACAAGCTGGTGTACATTGATCCACTTACCTATATATAGAGCAATTAAGTCTCAACATTAGCCCTTTCTACAAAGGCCAAAAAAAGGTTCAGCATTAATAAAACATCTGCATGATACAAAAAAGAGGTCTACTTGAAAACAGCCCTCTTCATTTATCTGGTCAGGTCACTATCCATTTAGAGTTGTATCAACTTCATTGAGTCCTTTGTATTTACAAAGCCAACATAGTCATGGGAAGGCACATCGAATGCCTCTTCAGTGCACATCACGTGTACGATGTACCTTCCAATTGAAATTACTAGTTGAAGGTTTATTTTCAAGAAGAACAATAACGAGCTTGGGATGAAAGCTAACAGTTTCACGTGGCACACTACAATCTAAAAATAGTTCACAAGAGAAAGCATATCTAGGTCTGACTGCTTGCCAGGGCATCTGAGGAAGGCAGTCTGGTAAGAACTCCTCGTACAACACCATCCTCCTGTGCACAGAAAAAAATTTATGACGTGGTCAGTACTGCAAGTTTCACACCTTTAAGAGTCTTACATGAGGGCACGTGATTTTTATCAAAACCTGTTCCATATAGCAAGCTAAGAGTTATGAATACTGAGCAAGTCTAAACCTTGTTTATCCTCTCACAGAACAAATGAGATTGGAAACAATAATAAGAAAATGTTTTCTTTTATTGTACACTATTACAGTAAGCACCACCCCATCAGCCCAACAGTATGAACACATAACATTAATATAGTCCTTTGCTACTTCCCTTTCTGAGAACCTTTCTAAACTATATTAAATTTTATAAATAAAATTACTACCAACATTTAATTGATTCTTGATTACAATCAATTATATTTCTGAAACAATCAAGCATCCTGCAATTAAAAATAATTGATTCATTAGTACACTCCTACAAGACAATTATACAAATGCATTATTTATGTAATTAGATATATTTACAGTTCATTATTCCACTTTTTATTCTATTGTTGTAGAACTACCAAAGTAGCTCTTTACTTTTTAATGTTCCTCTGTCTTCTATTGACATGGAGATCACATTTATTTTATTTACATTATTTCAAATTAGAAATCAAAACCTGAAAAATAATCAATCCCTACAAAACATTAATTAAAGCTGATTTATTTGTCAAATGAGTGAAGAGCAAGGGCAAAGAAGTATTTTCCTGGGGAAATCTGCTTACTGAGCTGAAAAAAAGCAGCTGTAAGCAACAGACTTTTGGAGGCTTCAAAAATATAAAGTATCTACATGCCAGGCTCTTGCTTAAATGAGAATTTAAGGGTAAGCATGAAAGAGAAGCTAATGAAAAATTACCGCGATAAGAGCTGCTACCAAGCTCAAAAGTGACTACTGGCCATGTATTTTTTATTCTATTGTGTCACCAAAACCAGTTCAAAAGTCCTGACAGTCATAACAGTCATGATAACATCCTTCATGGATCCAAAATTCAGATGTTCTAGTCCTCCTCCTATTTTACCACCTTCATTTACAGCTGTGAATGACCCAATTTACTAAGAAAATGTAATAAACAAAACAAACATCACCCAAACCCACTCCCCCCTCAAAAAAAACCAAAACCCAAACCCCGCAACCAAAAATCCCCCCCAAACCAGCAACAATCCACCCTATTATCTAGTCAAAGTGCTCTGTGTTGATCTGACTCTATTCTTAATACAACAGAGGAAGATTACACATACTCTGAACTCTTTTTTTTTTTAGGAAGCCTGAGTTCCTGAGTGCTGGATTACTAAGCTTTATCCTAACGTACCTTTAGCATTTAACACCAGTTGATATTTCAACTGCTTGCAGATGACTAGGGCTGATCAGGCTGCCTTACGCTCTTCTGAAATGAGCAGCCCATCAGAGAACTGAGAACATCCTACAGTGAACCTGCAAGGATTGTTTTCTAGTCCTGTTACTACTGCACTGTTCTGAAAGCTACATAACTTCAATCAGGGTGTCCACCTCGGGTTTTGATTAACTATTTTTCCATTTTCTCCATACAATTCAAAAGTGCTTTTTATTACTTACAAACAGACACACCTGGTCAGACCAAAGAAGGAAGGACAGATGTGTAAGAACTCAAAAGGGCACCTCTGGTGCCTCTGAGAGAAGAGGGTGATGTGCTGAAAACTCACCAAGCAAGGCAGAGACTGCCTGCTAATTGATGAGAGTACTGCAGTAACTCAAGAGAGAAAAGAATCAAGTGTAGAGAAACACAAAGAAATTTTCCTTTCATTGGCACACTATAACCATCCAATGGCAGCCGAATTCAGACAAGCCTGCCAGACTTGTTCCCATGGGGTCTGAATCAATGGTCATTAAAAGCTCCCTTCTAATCTCTCTGGATGGAATGTAGGGTGGCTGCCACACAAGTTTGACCCCAAGAAGCCTGAAATAGTGACCAAATGAAAAACTGAAGCAATGAGAGTCTGCAAACTTCTATGATCAAGTCACAGCAATCCTCATTTTCCAACAGCACTACACTTGACCTCCACTACCTTCATAAAAATGTTTATAATATTAATACCATGGCTTGTCATCCATGTATTTTTTAAAAAATATATAAAAGAGTAAAAGAGTTTACGTATCTGTTGCTGATGTTGCTTTTCCTAAAGAAAGCTATGTAATAAAGATCCCAGGTTTAACATAGAAAAAGTTACAAAAATTACTTCTTTAGTAGAGTATTCAGGCAAAACCCCTTTTCTAGTCTTCCATGCTCCTGATGCATTTCTCAAAGGAGCTCACTAAGCTTCCACTCTCTTTGCTGAACAAATGAGGACGGAGCAGGAGGATAAGGTATTTAGTAATTGCTCGTGCTTGCACTTATTAAAAATTAGATACTAGAAATGGTAGGGAGCATCAGTAAATAAATTGTTGTTGCTCTATCCACAGAGTTAATGATACAGCTTCCTTACAATTCCTCAGATACTGTCACAAATGCTTCCTTCCAACTTATAAGATGCTCTGATGATGGTAAAGCTTCACTCATTCCTGCAAGCCCGAGTGAATGGTCTAGACTCTAGACCTAGGGTGTCCTGTGTGTTTCTTGTGACACAAGCCAGCCAGTCACAATCAGAAGCAGACACTCGGAGAACAGCAGGAACTTGAGGTGAAGAGGAGAAAACTGTGATTACAATTTAGCTAATTGTTCCTCAGCAGTCTTGGTGCTGAATGATAAGCCTTTGCTCAATCTGACAGCCAAACATGAAAAGTGTCATGCCAAAGAGAGTCCTACTAGTTGTACTTTTCATAACAATAAAGGATGCCCTCTCAGATCCTACAAGATAGATAAGCTACCTGTAAACAATCAAAGACTGGCCAGCTACACACAGCAGAATCTGCCCATATATTATACCCACATCAGGCACTGGAACTCCAGAACAGTTGAGGTCAGGAAGGCAACCAAGAAAACTCTCAGGCAAAACAGAAGGTTTCTTCAGCTGACTATATTACAAATCAGTCACTGCCCAACAAGAAAAACAAAACAGAAATACTCTAAAATTATCATGTATTCAGCCCTGAGTCTCCTAGACTGAATTTAACAGATACTAACAGAAGGCATGTGGGATTTGTGTTTATGTGTCCAAATTTTTTGATTGTCTCCTCACTTTTCACCAGTTAAAAACTTCTTTTCTTACACTTATTTCTCTGTGGTTATTAAAGACTGTAAAGCAAAGGAAGAACAATATCTACCTTACTGCAACCCTTCTTTAAATCTCCTCTGTTTCTGATATTTAGACTGGGTAGGAATTTCTAAGCCAGCCCCACTGAGGTTCAGAATTAAAGCTCTGAAGAAACTAAAACACACTGGTCTACCACACTATCCAATGCTATTCCCCAATTTCATCTGGGCATCACTTACAAAACACTTCAAACTTCATCTGCAAAGAAGCACATCTGCCTTCAAAGTCATTACATCTTCAAAATCACAGGAAAGTTCTTCCAAGTGCATTTATTTAATCCAAAACATTAGCATGCTGACAGCTGTTGAGCTGCTTCATTTAGCTGTCACAACAGACCATAAAGCACCATACCGAAATGGACACTTCTGTGTATGACATCTGCCACTCTTCTATTAACTGCTGCTTCACCACAAACATTTTACTAAAAATTAATTTGGCTACATGTATGCAACAGAGTAATTTTTTTATGTATTAAAACATCTGGGGCTTTGCCATGCAAGGTTCTCCCTAAATAGAAGATTTTAAACTGTCATTTTTGGCTATGACATGAGAAGGATTCCTGCAGAGAGCGACCATGCCTCATGTACTCAGGGAAGTATACCTTCTGTAACATAAGTTAGAATTATGGAATCATTAAGGTTGGAAAAGACCTTTAAGATCACTGAATCCAACTGTTAACCTAGCTCTGCCAAGTCTACCACTAAACCATGTTCCTAAGCATCCCATCTACATGTCTTTTAAATACCTCCAGGGACAGTGACTCAACCACTTCCCTGGACAGACCACTCCAATTTTCAATACCCTTTCATTGAAGTAATTTTTTCTAATATGCAATCTAAATCTCCCCCGGTGCAACTTGAGGTCACTTCCTCTTGTCCTATTGCTTGTTATTTGGGATAAGAGACCAACACTCACTTCACTACAATCGTCTTTCAGGTAGTTGTAAAGAGCCATAAGGTCTACCTTCAGCCTCCTTTTCTCCAGGCTAAATAATCCCATAAACTGCTCCTCGTAAGACTTACTCTCCAGACCCTTAATCAGGTTCGTTGCCCTCTGGAGATGCTCCATGTCTTTCTTGTAGTGAGAGGCCCAAAACTGAACACAGGATTCAAGGTGTGACCTCACTAGTGCCGAGCACAGGAACACAATCACTTCATTAGTCCTGCTGGCCACACTATTTCTATACAGGTTTGGATACTATTGGCCACCTGTGAATATCATCAGTTCATATTTAGATAGCTGCCAATCCCAGGAGCCCAGGTCCTTTTCCGCTAGGCAGTTTTCCAGCCACTCTTCCCCAAACCTGTAGCATTACGTGGGATTGTTGTGGCACAAACACAGGACCTGATATTTAGCCTTGCAGAACCTCATACAATTGGCCTTGGCCCATTAATCCAGCTTGTCCAGATCCCTCTTGTAGAGCCTTCCTACCCTCAAGCAGATGAACACTTCCACCCAACTTGGTGTTGTCTGCAGCCTCGCTGAGAGTGCACTCAATACCCTTGTCCAGGTCATTGATAAAGCTTTTAAACAGAACTGGTCCCAACACTGAGCCTTAGGGAACACCACATCTGACCGGACGCCAACTGGATTTAAGTTCATTCACCAAAACTCTTTGCACCTGGCCATCCAGCCAGTTTTGTAACCCAGCAAAGATTATGCCTGTCCAAGCCATGAGCAGGCAGTTTCTCCAGGAGAATGCTGTGGGAAATGGTGTTTAAGTCCAGTTAAACAACATCCAGAGCCTTCACCTGTCCACAAAGCAGGTCACCTTGTCATAGAAGGAGTTCAAGTTAGTCAAACAAGGCCTGCCTTTCATAAACCCATGCTGACTAGGACCGATCAACCTGGTTGTCCAGCACGTGCCATGTGACAGTACTCAACACAAAGTGCCCCGTAAGTTGACAGGTCTGTAGTTCCCTGGTTAGCCAGGACTGATGAACGGTGACTGAAAGTGGCTTGGTGAGTGCTTTCATCAATTCCATCAGTAACCTTGGGTGGATTACATCCAGCGCCACAGACTTGTGTGTATTTAAGTGGTATAACAGGTCGCTAACTATTTCTTGATGGATTGTGGGGGCTTCATTCTGCTCCCTGCCCCAGTCTTCTGCCTCAAGGGGCCATGTGCCTGAAGGACAACTGGCCTAACTATTAAAGACTGAGGTAAAGAGGGCATTAAGTACTTTACCCTTTTCCTCATCCTTTGTCACTATGTTTCCCCTCCACAACCAAAAAAAGGATATAGCTTCTCCTTAAGCCCCCTTTTTGTTGCTAATATATTTATAGAAATATTTTTTGTCTTTTACAGCATTAGCCAGATTAAGTTCTAGTTGAGTTTAGGCCCTTCTAACTTTCTCAGTGCATAACCTCATGACATCCTTGTAGTCCCGAGTGGCCTGTCCCTTCTTCCAAAGAGGGGGGAAATTTCAGCCAAAGTGCTCCACTCAGGTCAGTTTTCTTCTCCGCCAGCTTGTCTTTTGGCACATGGGGACAGCCAGGTCCTGCACCTTAAAATCTGCTTCTTGAAGAATGCCCATCCTAGCAGCTTCCCAATACAATAAGAATCTTTTCACCCTTTTTTAATAGACTGAGATCATTGCCCAAGTTTCCTCTAGTATCACTGGAGAGAGACAAGTAGTTTTACAGAGCAACTCATCAGCATCCTAAGACAGATGGGATGGGATGACTTGTTCTTTCCAGCTGTCCATTACTCTCTGATGACTACAGAAGGCAGAAGTGACTATCTCAGTCTAGTAGTCTGGTTTCAGACAGATCAGATTCAATGACTGAAGTCCCACTAGTTACAGGCCAGGAAAGAACCATTAACTCCTCACTGGAATAAGCTCTCCATCCCTCCTGTTTAAACGCCGCTAAAGGCAACAGAGAAATATAAGCCCCACCTAAGAGCCAATATCTAGCCTTTCCATTATTCAGAGGGAGAAGGCAGAAAACAGCTGTTGTAGTTTTAATTCCCTGAAGTGTAAACTCAGTAAATAAGCCAGACTACTCACAACTCCAATATTTGCATTTTCATTGTGTGCCCTAAAAACAATTTTAAGGGTTAAATTCAGCAATGCTACAAGTACAGTCAACCCAAAGTATACTCTTAAAAATTCCTCAGACTATTAGTCCATGTTATTGCTTAATTTCAGTTTTCCTCAGCAGAAATACAGCAGGGATGTGTTTGGTGCACTATGCTTATCAAATATATTATCACTGAAACTTTTTATCCTAACAACTTAATGGAAAACTAAATTATAGTGGTTTAGAATGGCCTTTGATAATGTTCTTAAGTGATTAATACGATGAAGCTTCACAATTTAAAAATATCTTTTAGTTAGGCTTGTTTCTTAATTTACTTTGCCGCTTTTGAAAAAATCAAAGGCAGCATGGGTGTCTCACAAATGTCTAGATCTACCGACATAAGTGAACACCTTATTTTGGTGTAGTTATATTCTCTGCTTTACTATAGTCTTGCTACACTGGTTACTGCCACTCAGGGACAGATACAGCCCCAATATAAAGAGAATATGCCAGGCTGCCTGATGCTAATCGGACAGTTTAGTCTTCTTAGTCCTTCCCTTCCCCATAAGTCCATGCTTGTTTCAACGAACAAACCAGCTATTTCACTTGCACTGATGAAAACTGTTCAACGGTCATCACAGAAGTAATCCTAGGTTTATACTGGCACACACTGGAGTGGAATCTGTTCCAATATTTTTCAAAGAAGACAGACAGCTGAAGCTCTGCATTCATGCATCTTCAAGGCTCTTGCTAGAGTGGATGTTTTCAGCAGCTGCACAAGACTGCAAGTTGGCATAAATTCTTGTTATATTGCCACAGGCTAAATTCGAAATCCTAGTTTACCACTGATGGTAAACTACAATTAGTATTATTCCTACACTAAAGAACGTAATCCATGAAATCCATCATTTTCATAGCCACATAAAAATTTACCATGAAAACGTTCAGCTTTGTCGACTTCTGTTCACTCCTGCTATTTTTTTCTTTGGATTTAATATGAACTGCTGTCTTTTATGAAAGGCAAAAAAGATAACCAGAAAACCAAATTTGTGTAAAATTTTAAATTGGGACAAAACTTCTACAACTTCCGATTCCTCTACACATTTGTGGAACTATCAACCAAAACATACAGACTGTCACTCCAGATGACAACTAAGGTTCACCTAATTAAATAGTCTGTCTAGGACATGAGTTAGCATCAGGCATTCAGAGGACACAAATCTATAAATTGCAAATATGTTTTAGTTGTTTGTGTACTGACACAAGAAGAGGAATTTATCCAATGGAAAAGTTCTCGTTATTCCTACAATGCAATATGCTTTTGATTTCCGCTTCAATATCGTCCTGCAATGAGTTACACTAATGTAAGTATACTTTTAAAAAACATCACAGCAGTAGAATACTTTACATTATTTTTCTGAATTTGCTTCATATTATCTTGAGTACTCTTTAAATCCTTGGTAATTTACCAAATAATTCTGCACTTCATCACAACAGTAAAGCCAAACTATTTTCAACAAGAAAAGAGTACACAGTAAAAGCCTTTTAAGTATCACTTGAGTGTCTTGTAATATTTAAAAGTTCCTTATCACATAATACAGTTCTAGGTGTACATATATTTTTCTATGCCTGGTAGTTCTCTGCCAGGATTATATGTGAACATTAAGAACATAATCTAATGACACAATTTTAAATAGAAATCTTCCATGTTCTTTACTGATACAGTCTGAGTTGGAGAAGATGGGAAATTCATTAGAATTCACTAACTTGTTAATATTTTCCATAGCCTGATATGTTTGAGCAATAAATGGAAGAAATATCTGAGAGGATATAAAGAACAGTCATTAAGTGTTATAATACATAGAAGACCAAACAAAGACAAACAGTACCACCATAGGCAACTGACTCAACAACGCCTGCTGGTATATACTTTTAGGGAGCAACACGGAGAGCTAAAGGATATGGTTAAAGATACATCTGTGACCAAGAGTATGTCAAAAGGTAAAAGGCCACTACCACTGACAACCTGGACAGCTATACAGAACAGGGGCCAGTAGTCAAGAATAATCTGACAATAGCATAGGAAAAAAGCAGGTTGCTTGTACCATCTGAAGACCATACAAGGTTACAAGCAGTTTAAGAGCAAGTACTCTATATTCTGAAGAAAGTTAGGACTGAACTCTATGGATGTATCACACACAGCATCCTTGAGATCAGGAATTACTGCCTTTCTCAATGCACAAAAAAATAGTAAAATAGAGTTGGCAGCACAGAAGAAAACTGAGGATACAAATTCTGCCCGTCTCCATGTAAAAGGACAGAAGTGTTGTAAGAGACTAGCCTTGCTAAATCATGACTTCCTCATTGACCTCAAAAACCAGCAAGGAAGCGTACAAAATAGGTCAGATCACTAAAGAGCAGCATAAAAGAATGACACAAGCAGCTGGAGCACAAGCAAAAAGGTCAAGAAACAA
This sequence comes from Neomorphus geoffroyi, assembly GCA_033558235.1. Lineage (NCBI taxonomy): Eukaryota > Metazoa > Chordata > Aves > Cuculiformes > Neomorphidae > Neomorphus > Neomorphus geoffroyi. The sequence goes on from JAUMJM010000035.1 coordinate 642,756, forward strand.
AACATGACCATAAGAAACAAAGGAACCCTAAAATCACAGCTGAGTAGACATGAGGTCAGGCACATTTCTTAAGTGGATTTGACCATAACCTGCCCTTAAAGTGGATGCTCCAAAACACTAGTGTTTGCAAACTCTAAATAAGAAATAGAACAATGTAATTTTTTAAATAATAAGAATTCTCTGACTGGTCAAATAAGAAAGATGTAAAAATGTTCGAAAATTAAGCTTCTTTCTCCTACCATGTCCTTACAGAACAAGTTTTGTCTCATCTAGTTCTAATCCAGTATTCACTATGCCATTTCTAGGTGTATAAATAGTCCAGTCTCCTCTTGGCCCCTGTTACCTGCCTGTCTGATAAGTCTCTCAATCTTCTAATTTGCTGTTTCAAACTCTGGCTGCCACAGTCTACCTTCTAGAAATGTCTCTCCTGAGCATGCTCATGGGAAAAGAGCCATCTACCTTCCCAGAGATTGCCATATGACTCAAATACAAGCAAACCAAGAAGGCATATGAGGTACTAAACAAAACAAAGTATCTATGCAGTAAGCTGTAGACAAATAAATAAAGCTGATATCAGCCTTTACAATTAGAAAGACAACATTAGCCAACTATTTCGGAAGAATGTAGAGATGACGCAGAGAAAGCCAGTGGGTTTAATGACTTTTTGCATTAGTCTTCATGGAGGAGATCCATTGGTGTCAAGCAAAATTAATAGCAACAACAGTCAGAGCTAAATTGCAAACAGAGGTAATTACATTAATTATATGTTTTCAAATTTGGCTGACCTAACAAATATATAAAAAATAAATATAAAAGAAATTGAAGACACATGAGAACTGAGAGAGCTCTGTGATGTCTCATGGAAGATGGGTGAAAGGGAAAGTGCACTGCTTGTGCTTAGAACAGGAGGAAAGAGGAGCTGGAAAACCACAGACAGCTCAAGTTGAACTTCAAATTTGATAATACTTCTGGGTAAAGCAAACAATTGTGTAGCTACATGATAACAAAGATTTAAGTAGTAATGAATATAGATTTGTTAAGAGCAAACCGACAGAACAATCCAATTTCTTCCTCTGTGAGGCTAATAGGCCTTTTTAGTAGAAGAGGAAGAATCATACATCTTGACTTTAGTAAGCTGCGATGAAATTTGAAAACAGAAATAACTGTACCTATGGAGGACCAGTGTTTCACTGTCAAATTCAAAGATGTATTGAGTGGTGCTTCAAAGGGTCTGCCCAGGGTCAGTCCTTTTCTCCATTTCTGTTAACAACCTAGGTGATAGACGGAAGAAAATATTTCTGAAACCAAGAGGGATTTGCAAGTATGTTGGAGGACTGGAGAAAGAGTCAAATGACTTTTGACAATCTAGAGGAACAGTGATTACTCAATCACAAATATAAGATAAGGGAGAGCTAGTCAGTTACAGTTCTGTTAAGAAAAATAAATGTGAGGGTGTCAGTTGTGGGGTATTTCCAATCCATGAACCACAAGTTTGACACTGCACAATGGTTTGGCATACTCAAGGGATATGTGAACAAATGGGGTCATTAAAAAAGGAGCAACAACAACTAGCAGAACTAGAAAACCTGAGCCACAAAATAGGGGCAGACAAAAAAAAAAAAAAAAAAAAAAAAGGAAGTAAATCTCTTCTCCATATCAGCGACAGACAGAACAAATAGTAATGGGTTCAAACACCAAACAAAGATCCAGGACAGACTTTAGGAAAACCACTCCATTGAGAATAATAATGAAGCACTGGAATAGATTTTCAAAGGAAGCTATGGGTTTTCCGTCCCCAATGGTCCAAAAAATAGAAATTACAACCTGATCCATACAAGGATGGCTACTCCAAGTCTCTTTTAAGACAGTTTTCCAAGACAATTAACTACTGTTTCCTCTCTTAAGGGCATCCTGCCACACATGTACATTTCCTCTATAGAAAAACAATCTGTTGAACAGAGTAGGTTTATGGATGTCATAGTCCCAGATACTGGTAAACATAGTTTGCATCTTTGAAAGCAAAATAGAAAAAAACCCAACCCCCCAAAAAACCCAAATAGAGAAAAGACGTACATTTCAGTTTTGCTCTTTTATTGAAATGAAACTTATGCCCCATCCATTTTTCCCTTTCTAATAATGTGTTTCTACAACAGTAACGGTTCGGTTCTAACTGCTAAGTGTGAATCTCCAATATGATTCAAAATTTCCAGCCTTAAGATGGGAATCATTAACAGAATTTGCACTGGAATTTTCCCTGATGATGACTTGTTGCTATGGAAGTCAACCTCCAAAGCAAAACTGGAAGGAAGAAGTATTATACCATTAATCACATCATTAATACGGCCCTAATAAGCTGAGGTTCATAACCTCTGGATGCTGATGAACTGGAGTCAGATAAACCTGGTCTGCCCAATGTTTTAATCACGGCAAAGTTTGCTGAAGGCCATTGTAGCGTAGCTTATAAATATACAGAGGATTTATTCACTTTAAAAGTAAAAACGCAAAGAAAGAACTGAACAGGCTCAAAGAAACTGTTAACTTCAGTCCTTGAAATGTATTAAAGCCGAAGGAGTTTGTAGACAAAGATAAGATGCTCCAGCAAAGCTTCCTTATTTCATTAAAATTGTTCTGAAATAATTTCCAAGTATCAGGGAGATAAAATTCTTTGTTTGGTTTATTAAGCATGCCTGTTTACAGACCTAGAGATATTCTTTTACATGTCACTGGACTTAAATGCGATTATTTGAAATTTCTAACACTAACGTCAATGGAAGTCTTCTCTGAGCTTTCCTTTGAGATCAAAGACTGGATGTCTTCAAACTGAATTTATATCCTGGATTTTGATTACAGGACAGAGGTAACATCAGTTCCTTAGCCATCCTATGGCCTGGCAAAAAAACGGGTTGAGAGGGAAAGATTTTATATATTCACACCGGGATAGCAGGAAAGGCGTCAGCTTGCAAATCCCTCCACATTTACTCCTGCTAATACTCCTAGCTGCATTTAGGGTCAGAAGGAAGAAAGCAAACTAAGGATGGCAAGCGATGCAGTTCTCACTCCCAAGCACCTGAGGAGAATTTTGCTGGGCTGAAAATGCTCTCTCCAAGTCTCACAGCAATATTAAACTGATCAGACAGCACAAACAATCTAACTGTTCAACTTATTTTGTATTCAGTGTGTACTCTCCTAATTGTTTACAATTATTGTGGGTTTTTTCTGGAAACAGACAGTGCTTGCCTACACTTTGGAATCTATTAATATGGCCGTCTCAGCCACAGGAAAACCAGCAGCTACACTTCTGTGCATTTATCTGTGGATTCAATACCCGACTGCATAGAAAATGTGCTTGACCTGCCTGAAACTTGCCGTTTCACTCTCCTCAAATGGACCCGACTCATTTTTCCAAACAAGGAAGAATCACCCTTCTCTCATTTTCCAATAGCACCACAGAGCTTTTCTCAAAAGAAGCTAGAGGATGTTTTGAGCTTGCTAATCAGGTCTTTAATGTCCAGCCAGTTATTTTTAAGACAGTGGCATCTAAGTGCATTTTCCAGATGTTACTATACATTTTCCCAATCTGTATGTTAAGAACTATCTGTGGAATATGCAAAATAAGTTAAACTAACCCAATATCAAAAGAAAACTGATTCAGTCTTCAAACTACTGTTTATAATTTACTGTTATAATCTCACTCAGCATCACTGAATAACCTTTAGACATGTGATTATGAGAAGTGACATTTTATCTTTAAATTACTTATATCAATATTTATATCATATTGCAACTTCTCTCCTTTTCCTAGTTGGATATATTTCAAATGAACTCGTGAATATATTGTACTGCTCAGTAATGCAAGTTTGTTGATTCAAGTTCAGAAAATAATCTGAGTGGATATTGGAGACATCTGGTTATAAAAGGTCTCCCTATGATTTTGTTCATTTACTCTTGGGACTAATAATAATCAATATTATTTCAGTCAAGGTCCTCTTGGGACTTCGAGAAGCCTTTGCTTTCACATCTGGATTTGACTCACTTAAGCTTGTCCTTATAAACAATACAGATTTGCAAAGCAAAAAAACGCCTGTACAGTTTCTAAATTCTCACAATATATTATCTCCATGGAAGAACTGTACTCTTAACTGACAATAAGCATTTTCTCACTAGCAAATTTTTATATATTTGCATGAACAGCAGACCACCAATAACAGATAGCCCCTCAGGAGGGGATGAAATTACTTTATAGAGTAACCCCTAGGAGGAAAAATATCACTTACAAGATGAGAACTAGTACTCAAACACATACTTAATTTTGCACATATGTACATGTATCAAAACCTTTCCAGTACTATAAAAAGAGGAATATACCGAAGTATTTTCTGACAGATTTCCAAAAGCATTTCTAAAAGCTAATGTAACACATCACAATTTCTCTATGTAGGAAAAAACGGGATAATCTGAGACATTTAAAACTGCTGACTACCTTCAAAGCAAGCGACTGGTACTTTAAGGGCACCGTTTTTATTGTAGTTATGAATACCATAGATTTCCCCAAGACAATGGCCTAGAACTACTTGTGTACCAGTAACTTTTTCCAAGACAGGTAATCACATTGAGAGGATCACCTTATAACTAGAGTCAGGTAACCAAATTTGACTTTTGATTAACACTGCTCACTGTTAGTACAAAACATTGTGCTGTACTATTTTTTTCCACTTTCTCTGATTAGTACACTTCAAGATTCTTTTTTAGTGTCTTCTGATGAGCCATATGAAAACACCATCCGTAAACCATGAGAACTTCGGCTTGTCCTGCACTGTCAGACAAAGCAGATAGCTTTCACATATACTGCAGCAAAGTTGTAAAATAAATTACAGTGACACAGTAGTACAAATCCCCATACAGCAGCACAGTGGTCAGAGCAGTAACAAACATGCAATTGCTTTCACTGTAACTCTGACAGCCAACAGAGCAGAGACAGGAGGAATAAAAAAGGCAAAAGTCTCTATTATCTAGCCGAAGACAGCCTCGGCTTGCTAAACAAAGAAATGTTCCTACTTCCTCTTGCTTTGCCCAGTATATTATGCTTTGCTCAGTGTATTATTACACCTTCACAAAAAAACCCCAAAACAAAGCCGGAGTGCCTGCTTAGACCACGAGCATCAAGGGACATCATTCCTAATTCCTACACTTTCTCATGTAAATGTAGTGTCCACTTATTTACTACTAAAAAAAACTACATAACAAGTAACCAGTGCTCTGAAGCAGTGCTAACAGGCAGGCAGCTCTGTGACTCTCATGAATGTGGTCCATGACAATGTGCCATAAAATCGACTCCTTAGTACCAATGGTATTTTGCACTGTTTCTGGTAAATAGTTGCACTTCTAACATTAGCAGGAGCTACTGCCTCACAGAGACAAGATGCAGCTGCTCAGCTGGGCTAAAAAAAAAAAAAAAAAATCCAGAAGCTCCTACATCACAGCCCTGCACTGAAAGAACAGTCACCTCATATAGGAGTGAGCTGGAACATTGTCTTTGTGTGAGAAAGTAACTCCTAGACACGACACGACACCACATATTTTCTTTTTTCACCTCTTCAGTACTGGTTCCATCTTTATCATGTGCTAGAGACCACATATTGGTTTTTACAGGAGCATAACCAAGATAATGAATAGAATACAAAGCTCTTATTCTCATTCCAATGAGATTCTATTTATAAGCTTCTATTATTTAAAATGCATGGCTTCTTGCTCATCTGACCCCAGCTCACAATGAAAACCTCTACAGTCTTCTACAGGCTGCTAAACTTTCTTTGGAGGACACAGTAATCTGCAGATTCCTCTCAGAATTTCTTCTTTACTCCTCACCTCCCACATTCACCACTGGATTGTTCATATTCCAGGCAAGATCTTAGAATGGTTCCTCACTTAAATATCTTAATTCCCTGGTATTACACACTAAATACTTCTTCAAACACAGGGGTCTTAATTTACTGCTGCTGGCAGTTTAACTGGGGCAGAGTTATTTCCAACACGTGGCTGACTGCTTCTATGTTCCAAAAGAGCGCTTATCATATTTAGTTAATATTCTGTCTCTCCAGTGTTAACTGTTAGCTTTAATTGTTTAGTATATACAACTAAAAGAAAACAGTTATTCCTCATTCCATGAGAACTTACCTAGCTGCACATGATACTGTTACAGTACAGGGACTGCTCGCATAACTTCCTATTTCTGAAGGAATGTCAGCTGGGTCAAAAGATGAAAGAACATGAAAATATAATGGTACCAATTCATCTAATCAAAGTAAAGTTTTTACAGGCATATAAATAATAAGGATTTCTACGGACACATACACATTTTACAATACAACCTGGATTCCACATAAAACCAACTGTTAAAAATGTATTTTCTCTTGAAATACAAACCCACGAGTTACAGCAAAAGTACTCCCTGCCAATTCTCCTTCAGTCCAAAGACAGATGTATTCGGGTGTTCCAATGAAACAGGAAGAAAAAAAAAAAAAAAAAAAAATCAGTGATAGCTGCCAGAATTGGGAATTGCACAAGGAAAACACCTAAGAGAAAATCAGCCCCTTGACATAAGGAATGCATATGTAAGACAATGTAAGTTCTTAAATGAAGGTGGGTTTTTTTTTAATGGAGGAACGATATGGAGGAAGATAAGCCAAACTGTTTTTTATATACTAGCATAGCAAAAATTCACCTACATTGTTTTAACAAATTTAATTGAGGTGTGACTTCAAATCTTTTGTTCAATTTTTCAAGTTTTACAGAAAACCCTAAAAATCAAAACTCTTGCTTTCATTTGTTAATTTTTTTTAGTTCAGCACAGTATTATGGAAAAATATCAGAATCTTCCCACATGCTCGTTTTGCAAACTGGAGGCAAGATTGAGACAAACTTGAAAACTAATCAAATTTAAGCAACCTGTTTTGAACAGAAAACTTCCCTATACTTTGCTTCATAACCAGTGAGCAAACCCCTCCTTTAAGACTGACCGCTGCTCACTTAGTATATCCCAGTTTGACCTGGATGATTTGGGCTTCAGCTTGTTTGCCAGGTATCAGAACCCAAGTTTACTCATGCCATTAAAAGTCCAAGTATACTTTCTCCCTATAGTGTAACTCAAGTCTAAAACAATATATTAGCTTGTTGTGCATTTCCATCCCTATCTCGTATACTTTTGAACCAATCAGAGTATTACCTACTGTAGCCTTGGCTCTGCCACAGCAACACCTTCAGAGCAAACTGATATTGCAAATGCAGGGCAGTGAGCGTGTGAATCAGAGTAAACCAGGAATCCCCAGAGCTCAGCAGTGCAGGAAGAACAGAGTTTTGCCTCACAAGCCTGAGGTGCTGGCTACCGATGGCTCCTGTTGTGAAGAAGGTAAGAGAACGAAGAGCTAATTGAAAAGAGGACCAAAAGCCCTCAAGAGTATGGCTTCCTACTTCGCTCCTCAGTGGAAGAACTAGAGACGCAGCTTTACTTTGGGTAACATTGATCTCCCTCTTAGTAATAACAGCCTTGTCTCAACTCAGCTTCTGCTACCAAGAGGAGATGCAGCAAGCCTGGCTTTCTGAAGCTCTGGACTATGTTAAACTGAGAGCCCTCCTAAGCTGTTTTGCCACCCTCAGCAAACACCTGTCCCAGACATCGCCTCAATGCCTAAGTGCCTAGAGCCAAATTCTGGGTCAGGGCCAAAGGAAAGTACCAGAGTGCAGATTTCAGCAGCTGCATGCTGGAACAGCAAACAAAAGGATTACAACCCAGAACATTCAGCTACAGCATCCACAAGTTTTTACAGCGGGAACTGGAAGAGACACAAATATGAGCTAGCGTGAATCCTTCATTCCATCTAGGGTATAATTATATCATTATGCTTGACAATGTGACATAGAGGGGGCAATAAAATATCCATTTCACAGTGGAGCTGGTATGACATGGCTACTATGGATGGTTAGGCTACTTAATTTATGTCTCAGAACTCATCTGAATTCATTAAGCATTTCCTACTATTTTCAGCCTTTCTATAGCTAGCTGCTTATAAAGGTTATAAGAAATAAACACTTTAGGCATGGGCAATTTATTTCTTCCTTCAACCTGACTATCTTTTGTGAAATTATGTGCTATAGAGTAATAATTACAATATCTATAGCAAACACGATAAGGCAAAGACTTCAAACTGTTGCAGAATGGTACAGAGTTGTAAATACCCCAGAAGAATGAAAACAAACAAACCAATAGAAAACACTTAAGGAATTGAAGGTGCACCAAACAGTGAAGATTAATGTTTTACATTGTTTATGTGTTTTTGAAAAATGCTTTCAAGAAAGCCACTTAGCACTTTCTGTGCTTTTTGCATTTGAAAAATAATTAACCACGGGGTGGGATTTTTAAAGACAACAACAAGGCAAACATTCCCTGAATTCTTATAAAGTGAGAAGGCAAATATGTGATGACTTGACTGGAACTAAATAGAATCCCTCAACTCTGAGTGCACTGTTTGCTGTCCTTTAAAAAAAAAAAAAGCTAGCCCAGTGTGCAGTTCATTAGTATTCTAATTGTCAAGTAGCACTCAGTGGTTGTCTCAGCCTGGCTGATTAAAAATTAAACAAAATTAATTTTTTTCATTGCCAGATGCACTGAAGTATTTTTTTTTAATTAAACACCCTTTCCAACACTTAAGATCACATGCCACCACTGTGGAGCAGCAACTAACCATACTTTGCAAGAGTAGATCATGAAGGACTATAATTCTGAAGTACAGCACAGAGATTTAATTCCTATAATGCATTGCTGTTTCTTTCATTTCAGCTGATCTTTGTGTTCTCCAACAGTAAAAAAACCTGATGGGATTGTGATCATAGAGCATGGCAAACAGCTCCGCAATCTACAACAATCAGCTTCAGAGCACATAAGACAGTTCGTTTCCATCTCCAATCAGACATTGTTCTCTGTTAAGTGTGTTCTTCTGGACACGATCTGAACTGATTTAGATATTCATAAGTAACATCTGGGCACTAACCATCTAACTAGTCTCTTCCAATTACTCATTTATTTAACATAAAACTGCACTAACAGGTGTTTTCATGAATCATGATGCTATTAATAAATATCAACAGAATGTAATGTTACTGTAATGCTAAAAAGGATGACTTAAAATCTGAGTTCCAGGACAGAATCTCAGGACCCTAGGGTACATTTGCAGGTGCACCCACAAGCAACTTCTATTTGATTTACCCGAATATACCACTTAAACCACCTTGTGCCTTTGTTTCTATTATTACAATGAGGATCCTTCTTTCTCTGTTACAGTTGTATATTAGGCTGTCACAGTTCAGTCTTCATTGGGCTAAATTTTTGGCTCAACTTGTGCAGTTGGACTCCCAAGTTCCACCCCCCACCCCAAGGAGAGGAAACAGGCTTGCAGATTGGAAACTAAAGCTACAGCTCTATTTAAATAGATAATAAAAAGAATAATGATTAAAATAATCAGAGTAATGAAAATATGTACAAATATCCAAGATTGCACCTCCACCCCTTGATGACTATACATCACCACAACTGCTATAAGAGCAGACACAGGGGAATAAATCCACAGCTAGGAGGAAGTTCAACTCAGGAACTGGATTCAGAGACACATGGATCAAGGGTCAGGAACAATCAGACAAACAAGGTCCTCACTGGATGCTGGCCATTTAAGAGAGTGACACTCTCCTGATCTCTCAATTTTATACCAAGCATGACGTATGTGGGATGGAATACTCTTGTTGGCCAGTTTGGGGTCACCTGTCCTGTCCGACCCTGCCTGCAGGTGTGGCCTTTTTCACCAGCTCGAGGCCGGCCTTGGTTATCAGAGGAATAAGTATAAATACTGGCCTCCCTGCATACCAGTGTTTCAAGTTATCAGTGCTAGAGAGAAACTGTCTGAATAACATGCAGTTAGTTTTACAGAAAATGCAGTTACTTCAGACTAAGGCTGAGCCAGAGTCAGAAGCACCCCAATTAACTCAAACCATAACACTGGCAAATAAAATGAACTATGTTATGTCTACAGATACCGTAGTTGTAGAGGACAAAATGTATTTTATATTCAGAATATCAAGACTAACAGGACCCCAAGCATACCCAAGATACAAGAAAAATATACAGGTATCAGTTTAAGCTACAGCCAACTATAATAACATGCCAATCAATTTGATCAAGGACAAGAGAAGAGTAGTGTTAGACAGGGTTTTTTTAAGATTAGACCATGCCCTCTAGTTTTATTCACGTTAAGTATGCTGTCAGTGAAACTAACAATAGCACTTGTAAAACCATCTTAAAAGACAGCAGCAAAAAGGAAAATAGTGAACATGATAAAAAGCTGTAGTGAACATAAGGCTGCACTAAAAAAATGTATCAAAAACTTAAGACAAAATACTGAACTATGCCAGTCTCTACCAAGACAGAATTCCTTTTTCTTTTGTAACCAGGCTGCTTTATTCTGGGAACAATGTACAACAGTAAATACAGACTACATGATCAAGGAAGTTCTTACATTTTTGAATTGCCACAGTTGAAAGTGTGGCAACAAACCAGACATGAAGAATCATGTTTTTAACAGAAATAATTTATGCTTTCCTCCAGAAATTTGAGAGTTATCAAGTAGTGCTAAGATATTCTCAACTTTCCTCCAATATTTCCAAGTGGCTTCTCTACTCTCTTAAGCATCTGCAAGTACACAGCCAGAGACACTAGAATTCGGTTCACTAAAATTTTTTGGGGTAAGAGTCAACTGATTTCTTCTTGCCCTACAGAAATGTTGTTCTCATTTGCAAGCTTATGCATAAAAAATTTAAACCACAAAACCTAAAAAACTACATTAAACCCCAAATTTGTTCTGTTGGAAGAGGGATCATATTCTTATGAGAAGCAAAAATGTTATCCACAGTGGTGGAGTGGAGCAGATGGAGGGGAAAGCAAGAGAAAGAATTAAAAGAAACCGAGAAACTCAAAGTCATTGAAATGAACCTATATAAACTTATATCAGGTCGGGACATGAGTCTGGGTTAACATTTATTCTCTTTAAATCAATTTACTATCCTTTTAAAGTTGTTCTGAAAACTGTCAGACTTTTCATATTTTCTACTTTATTATCAGAGTCCTTCCTGTTGGAACACAGAAACCGTTCAATGCTCACAAGCTTCAGTGATAGCCCACACAATCTAGAAAAGAAGAGGACCAAAATATGATGTGGTAATAAAAGTTTCTCTCATTCCAGACTAGAAAATAGTAACATTAATGTTGTTGCTGCTTAGTAAAAAAACCCTACCTCCTTTTTCCCCCCATTGCCACCTCAAGTGTGAACAATGTTGGCTGAGTTGGTTTTGAATTCCGAGTAAAAGAATGTCATGGCCCTGCACCAAAAGAATTTCTATCTCCCACGCTGTAGGAGTTTTTGATTTATACTAAAAAAAATTTAAAAGTAATTAAAAAATTCTAAAACAAAGTTCAGATTTAAAAAAAACCAACCCAAAACATACTGAACTCAAGCCACTGAATACTGAGAAAGATTGCCTTCTGGTGTATAGGATACTTAATCATTTTCTAAATTTTGGCAAGGGGCAACGTGTTTTTATGAAACATGTAGAAGTACAGAAAAAAATTTAAGATGTCTGTCCTGCTATTAACATTTGATTAGATATTATTTTCTATTCAGACAAACAATGTTAATGATAATACTCCAAAGACTTAAACAGAAACCTACCGAGTTTAATGGATTCGTCGACTGCATTAAGTACAAACCTCAGCTTGGTAGAAGAGATGTAACTATTTGCAAATATTCTAACTAATCTAACAAATACTGCAGGCACAGCAAAGGTTTTGACATCACCAGTGAGCTTTGTATCAGGTTCACCTTGCCCTGGTTGTATTACACAGTGATGGTAGTTTTTATAAATGCCACAGACAAGGTCATCTAGTTTCATGATCCAAATACACAAATACACACACATTTAATAAGTCTCTTAAAAAATACTATTTAAAATGTGGAGAACAGCATAGCTCAAATTAAGGAAATAGTTACTTATGGACATCAGATTGTACTCCTAGGGACACCAAAGAATTGCTGCATGGCATCATAGACATCTATGATATACCTTACCTCCACAACAGGCTAGAAGAAATGCTTCAGGAGTCTGAAAGAACATGGCCAGTTCAGCGGTATCACCTGTTCAGTTACCAGCAATTAAGAATAATTTGGAGGCAAAAATTATATGGGGGCTAGTTGCTATGATAGCCACCCCTGAAAATATTGTCCACGAAGAGCCTAAGCCTTTTCCAGTTCCTTTCTTCCTTTGGTTTTTACTCCATCAGTGTTATGTCCTACCATGAAAATGGTCTGCTGTGACAAAGTATTTTTTGTCTCAGCTCGCTACCTTGTATTTTCACTGGATGCACTGTGAGAAACAGAGAAAGATTCCTCACTTTTTTTTTTACTCCCCAGCACTTATTTCTCTTAAAATAATTCTAATTTACAAGCTTCATCTCATAGTTGCAGAGATGAGATAGTTAATATATATCTGGGGATATTGTTAAGGTTGAAAAAGTTTTCTGTGTGTAAACAGGGTGTGTAAACAGTCTTAGCTGTTCTTCCATTTATTCTACCTTCTCCCAAAATCTTTCAGATCAAGTTCTCAAAACCTGCAATAACTTGGAAACAAGAATTAACAAAAAACACCAATCTGCCATCTAACTTGCAATTCTTAGCAATTAAAAAGACTACTTAAATGCTCCACATCTTGATGAAATGTGGATGCCTCAGGTGAGCAGTGACAGAAGTAAACCATGAAGAGCTTAAACCAGCTGTGGACTTCAGAAGTGATCCAGTGACCTTGCATGCTTGCAGGTCAGGTGCTGACAAAGCCCAGTGGGCAAGTGCCCACAAATCTTTAGTAGAGCTTAAATAGGTGATTTATGATGCTCCGAGTCAATATAGTATCGAAAGGTAATTGAAAGGGATTTTATTATGGAACTATTAATAGCAATTCACACAAGGTATTTAGTGGCAGTTAATACTTATACTCTTAAAAGAATAACTGTACAATGTAAATGTCTTGGTGCTTGGAGTTAAACTTGCCTTTACTAGCTTTCATGCCTAAATGTAAAGCATCTGCTATAACTGAAATATTGGTTTTAAATGAAAAGCATTATTTTCTGCAATGAAATAGTCTTGGCATTTAAAAAAAAAAAAAAAAATCAGCAGCTTTAAACTTTCCCAATGTCACCTACTATGCTTAAATATTGTATAATCAACAGCTGACTAATCCAAAAAAGCGGAATCCAACCATGTCAAAACTTAAAACTTCACCCAACTGTGACTTCATTCCCCAGGCTGTGACTTTGCAAATTCTTTTTCAGGAGATGAACTAAAGCGTGCTGGATTTGTAGTAAAGGGCACCTCTCCAGCATTACCATTTTTCACCAGAAACACCTACAGCTTCCCATTCCACCTATAAAAGAAACTGCCTACACTGCGGAGGAAGAACCGAGAAATATTGGCTTGCCCTGATGTTAAATCATTATGGCTATGACAGGCATTCCTACACATGATGCATGTGCAGCTGCAAATAAGGTCATTGTGTTGTTCTCCTTGGCAGTTAACACTACGTGCTGAACATCTCAGCTTCCATTTTAAATTTACACTAGCCTCACTCCCTTAAAAATTATATGAAAAATTTGCAAAGTAATTAGATTTCTATGTCTAATTAGCAAAGACTTAATTCACTACTGATGTATTTCACCTTTCTGTGAGCTACTTTAGCAATGACTTTCAAATATGCAGAGCTTTCCATACCACTGAGCTCCAAACTAATTTACAAACTTCGGATATTATTATCTACTGTGACAGTAAATAACAGAATTTAGAGGGATCCTAGATTCAGGCTTCCCTTAAAACACCCACATTTTCAGAAAAAAAAAAAATAGGAGCTGCTGGGTTTACCAGAGTCAGTGTATGCAACAAACAGGTCAACACCATGTGCGGAGTCAATTCTATGTTTCTAACAGCACACAGGCTTCATCACCAGCCCAGCACAGATAATGTCCAAGTGCTTCCTAACCATTATGATTACTGCAAAAGCACAGAACACCTGGCAGTGTATACACACACATTTCTGTCATCAGTTAGAGTATGTCAGTATGGCACTGATAAAAGTTAAAAGCAATGAGCTGAGAGAGAACAGGTAGGGACCTGGTCTTGAAGAATCTAGCTCTGCCAATTGCATTAATTCACTTCAGCACAGTAGCAGTGCTGTACTTCCTGAAACAATCTCCTTACTACTAGTTCACCACCAGCTTGATTACATTTGGAAAACTAGGATTCAGTTCACTTGCTTACTGCAGTAGCATGGGCTAGCAAACACAAGATTCACCAAGAACTACTGCTGAAGACAGCTTAGTAAGCATGTTCTGATAAAAAACTATTATTTAAATAACCTCACTACAAGACAGCATCTCTCATCATGGATGCTGTCCAAGTGCTTCAAATATTTTGTGAGTTAGTGCAGCCAGAGGCAAAACCAAACCAAACAGTCACCAGGAGGATTTGCGGGGCTTCCCCTGGTAGCTTCCCATACAAATATGAAGCATGCTTTGAGAGATCTGATACTACATGTGGCAGAGCTGCTGCTAAGAGGGTCACCATGGGATTATTTTAACATTCACTCAAATGGAAGCAATTTATTATATACTGCAGTAGCGCTGATTTCATTCAAATTATAAGAGGCTGCAAGTAGCCTTTTAAATCTGCTTTGCCTTTCCCTCCGGTACCAGCTTACCTTCAAGGTTCTTGGAAAGATGATGCTCTGCAAAGCAGGCTTCAGAGGTCATACTAAGAACAGAGTATTCAGTAAGTACCCTGTTGACCTCCCAGAGCATGCAGGGTTAGAAACATATCTGCACACACAAACTGGGTATCCCCAAAGGCCTAAGAATGGGATGCATCTGTGGAACAAGTTTTGCACTTACCTGAATATTATCATAAAACATTTACATGATTTAATTAGATTATGTAAATGCTTTACTCCAATTTGAAGCTCTGAAAATCATAATGTCATGCTTTAAATTATGCAAGGATGGAAAATGCTTTTCACAGCAGTAGAAGCAAAACCACAGTTGAGACCATCCGCCACATGGCCTTCCGCTGTTCTCTACTCAAGACCACACAAAATGCATTGCTATAATCTTGACACTTTCTATCAACATTTTCTGCATGAGTGTAGTTATTTTGTTGCCCTGATTTTATGCTAACCTAAATCTGATTTGGAAAGCATTCTGTGGTTTATATCCACTTACTGATTAAGCAGCAGATTTTTAACTATGCCCTTCTTGCATTCACTTCATGACAAGGAGATCTCAAAGAGATTCAATAATACTTATTCACAGAAGCATCTTCTTAACTGCTGAGCAGTGAAAATGGGAAGTAGGTAAAACCTTAGCAAACATTTTTCTCTTAACTTCCACTGTACTCCTGGATAGGATAGTACTGCCACAATACTTAGCACACGTCACTAATAGATCCCGCACCCATAGGACACCTTTTATACAAAACAGGCATTTATATGACCTATAAAAATAAGCTAAAGCAGGTAGGGATGGTACGAAATTATCTGTCTACAAAAGGAACTACCATTAGAGACAAAAGAACCATCATTAATTAATTCCAGAAATTAACATGTACTTGTGAAAAGACACCAAACCTGGGCAGCTGAATTTTCACAGGACTTCGTTATTCAGAATATGACTTATTTTGCAATAACAAACTGCACCAGCTGCTTCAAACCAGCTACTCAGTTTGTCTGAAACACCCAAGCTCGATCTATCCCAACACAGATTGCCATTATGGGCTCTAAAGCATGTACAACTTCACATTAGTCACAATTTTATGCAGTCAGAATACCTCACCCCCACATCCTACTAGTTCCCCATGTTCTGACCAGCTCCTTTGCCTCCCACAACTGAAGACCATAGAATCATAGAATGTTCTGTTTGGGTCGGAAAGGAGATTAGAGAACATCTAGTTCCAACTTTCCCACCATAGGCATGGACACCCTCCACTGGATCAGGCTGCTCAAAGCCTCATCCAACTTGGCCTTGAACACCTCCAGGGGTGGGGCATTGACAACTTTTCTGGGCAATCTACTACAGGTCTTTACCACCCTTACAGTAAAATATTTCTTCCTGATATGTGTTCTAAATCTCCCCTTTGAGTCCCTACTCAGTTTTCCTGTAGGCTCCTTTTACATACTGGAAGGCTGCTATAAGGTCTCCCCAGAGCCTTCACTTCTCCAAGCTGAACAAGCCCAGTTCTCTCAGCCTGTCCTCCTACAGGAGGTGCTCCAGCCCTCTGATCACCTCCATGGCCCTCCTCATGGACAAGAAAAAAAAAAAAAAAAAGAAACTAAGTTTATGAAAAATCCTAAAATGTCTGAGAACCAAGACAAGGGAACTTTGAGAATAACAGCTCAGAGATTTACTTCTTCCTATGCAAGTGTAGGGCTGTTCACCACATGGTGAGAGAACCTACTCCATAGCTCAACCATAGGTGACTACAGAATACAGAGCAGTTTGTTACGTGATTGTCAGTATATCCACGCTGATACAAAACACGTGGGTAACATGTATCTTCTAGCGGCAGCCAACATTCCTGATTCAATACAGAATAAACCTGTCCATTTATATCCTAGGCAGATTAGGACTCCTGGGAAAGCTGCTCTCTTGGCAACCCATTCTCACATATGGTATGCTTGCCCAGCTTTGGTTATGGCCTCTGAAAAAGCTGATGAGTTGTAAGAAAAGGCTGTACGAACACCTACGGCGAGAAGCCA